>JAMJFZ010003344.1:1200000-1865536 GCA_026225945.1 Cricetomys ansorgei | reverse complement strand
TTTCCTGGCTTCCCTAGTGTCAAGATACCTTTAAGGGGGATAGCTTACCCACCTCAGGGCTCTGTGCTTCTGGCTTCCCTTGTGTAAGGATACATTCGGGGGGACACATTCCCCACCTCATGGCTGTGTGGTTCATGGCTTCCCTACTGTCAAAATATATTCCCTGGGGAGACCTTCCCCACCTCAGTGCTGTGTGGTTCCTGGCTTCCCTAGTGTCAGGATACCTTCACTGGGGACACCTTCCCCACCGCAGGTCTGTCTGGTACATGGCTTCCCTTCTGTCAGGAGAACTTTACCAGGGACACCTTTCCCACCTTAGGGCTGTGAGGTCTCTGGCTTCCCTAGTGTCAGGACATCTTCACTGGGGACACCTTACCCACCTCAGGACTGTGTGTGGCTTCCCTTGTGTCTGGAAACCTTTACTGGGGACGCTTTCCCCACCTCAGTGCTGTTGGTACCTGGTCTCCCCAGTGTCAGGATACCTTTACTAGGGAAAGATTCCCAAACTCATGGCTGCGTAGTCCCTGGTTTCCCTAGTGTCAGGATAACTTTACTGGTGACCCCTTCCTCACCTCAGGGCTGTGTGGTTCATTGTTCCCTAGTGTCAGGATACCTTCACTGGGGACACCTTCTGTACCTCAGGGCTGTGTGGTTCCTGGCCTCCCTGGTGTCAGGAAACCTTTACTGGGGGCACTTTCCTCTACCTCAGGGCAGTTGTTTACTGGCTTCCCTAGTGTCAAGATACCTTTAAGGGGGATAGCTTACCCACCTCAGGGCTCTGTGCTTCTGGCTTCCCTTGTGTAAGGATACATTCGGGGGGACACCTTCCCCACCTCATGGCTGTGTGGTTCATGGCTTCCCTAGTGTCAGGATACCTTCACTGGGGACACCTTTTCCACCTCAGAGCTGTGGTTCATGGCTTCCTTAGTGTTAGGATACCTTCACTGGGGACACCTTTCCCACTCTAGGTTGTGTTGTTCCTGACTCTCCTAGTGTCAGCAGACCTTCACTGTGGACACCTTCCCCACCTCAGGGCTGTGTGGTTGTGGCTTCCCTTGTGTCAGGAAACCTTTACTGGGGACACTTTCCCCACCTCAGGTCTGTTTGGTACCTTGCTTCCCTAGTGTTGGATAGCTTCACTGGGGAAACCTTCTGCACCTCAGGGCTGTGTAGTTCATGGCCTCCCTAGTGTCAGGATACCTTGACTGGGGACACCTTCCCCACCTCAGGGCTCTGTGCTTCCTGGCTTTCCTAGTGTCCAGATATGTTTACTGGGGACTCCTTCCCCACCTCAGGGATGTATGGTTCATGGCTCCCCTATTGTCAGGAAACCTTCCCTGTGGACACCTTCCCCACCTTAGGGCTGTGTGGTCCTGGCTTTCCTTGTGTCAGGAAATCATTCTCTGGGGACACTTTCCCTACCTCAGGGCTCTGTGATCCCTGGCTTCCCTAGGGTAAGGATATTTTCAGGGGGACACCTTCCCCAACTTAGGGCTGTGTGGTCCCTGGCTTCCCTAGTGTCAGGATATCATCACTGGGGACACCTTTCCCACCTCAGAGCTGTGGTTCCTGGCTTCCTTAGTGTCAGGATACCTTCACTGTGGACACCTTCCCAATCACAGGACTCTGTGTTTCATTGCCTCCCTAGTGTCAGGATACCTTCACTGGGGACTCCTTCCCCAGCTCAGGGCTGTGTGGTTCATGGCCTCCCTAGTGTCAGGATACCTTCACTGTGGACACCTTCCCCACCTCAGGGCTCTGTGCTTCCTGGCTTTTTATTGTCAGGAAACCTTCAATGGGGACACCTTCCCCACCTCAGGGATGTGAGGTTCATGGCTTCCCTAGTGTCAGGACACCTTCACTGTGGACACAGGTCCCACCTCAGGGTTGTGTGGTCCCTGGCTTCCCTAATGTCAGGACATCTTCTCTAGGGACACCTTCGCCAACTCAGGTCTGTGTGATTCATGGCTTCAGTAGGGTCATGATACCTTCACTGTGGACAACTTCCCCACCTCAGGGCTGTGTAGTCCTGGCTTCCCTTGTGTCAGGACACCTTCTCGGGGGACACCTTCCCCATCTCAGGTCTGTGTGGTTCATGGCTTCCCTAGGGGTCATGATACCTTCACTGTGGACTCCTTCCCCACCTCAGGAGTATAGTCCCTGGCTTCCCTTGTGGCAGGACATCTTCTCTGGGGACACTTTCCCTACCACAGGGCTCTGTGGTCCCTGGCTTCCCTAGGGTAAGGATATTTTCAGGGGGACACCTTCTGCAACTCAGGGCTATGTGGTTCATGGCTTCCCTAGTGTCAGGTATGTTCACAGGGGACACCTTCCCCACCTCAGCACTGTGTGGTCCCATGCTTCCCTAGTGTCAAGACACCTTTACTGGGGACACCTTTCCCCACCTCTGGGCTGTGTGGTCCCTGGCTTCCCTAGTGTCAGGATACCATCACTGTGGAAACCTTCCCCACCTCTGGGCTGTGTGGTCCCTGGCCTCCCTAGTATCAGGATACCTTCACTGGGGACACCTTCCCCAATGTAGGTTGTGTGGTTCCTGGCTCTCCTAGTGTCAGGATACCTTCACTGGGGACACCTTACCCAACTCAGGGCTGTGTGGTCCCTGGCTTAACAAGTGTCACGACACCTTTACTGTGGACACCTTCCCCACATCAAGGCTGTGTGGTTCATTTCTTCCCTAGTGTCAGGACACCTTCACTGTGGACACATTCCCCACCTAAGGGCTGTGTGGTCCCTGGCTTCCCTAGTGTCAGGAAACCTTCACTGGTGAAACCTTCCTCACTTCAGGGCTGTGTGGTTAATGGCTTCCCTACTGTCAGGATACATTCACTGTGGACACCTCCCCACCTCAAGGCTGTGTGGTTGTGGCTTCCCTTGTGTCAGGAAACATTTGCTGTGGACACTTTCCCTCCCTCAGGGCTGTTGGTTCCTGGCTTCCCTAGTGTCAGGACATCTTCACTAGGGACACCTTACCATCTTCCACACCTCAGGGCTGTGTGTGGCTTCCCTTGTGTCTGGAAACCTTTACTGGGGACGCTTTCCCCACCTCAGTGCTGTTGGTACCTGGTCTCACCCTAGTGTCAGGATACCTTCACTGGGGAAAGATTCCCAAACTCATGGCTGCGTAGTCCCTGGTTTCCCTAGTGTCAGGATAACTTTACTGGTGACCCCTTCCTCACCTCAGGGCTGTTGGTTCATTGCTTCCCTAGTGTCAGGATACCTTCACTGGGGACACCTTCTGTACCTCAGGGCTGTGTGGTTCATGGCCTCCCTGGTGTCAGGAAACCTTTACTGGTGGCACTTTCTCTACCTCAGGGCAGTTGTTTCCTGGCTTCCCTAGTGTCAAGATACCTTTAAGGGGGATAGCTTACCCACCTCAGGGCTCTGTGCTTCTGGCTTCCCTTGTGTAAGGATACATTCGGGGGGACACCTTCCCCACCTCATGGCTGTGTGGTTCATGGCTTCCCTACTGTCAAAATATATTCCCTGGGGAGACCTTCCCCACCTCAGTGCTGTGTGGTTCCTGGCTTCCCTAGTGTCAGGATACCTTCACTGGGGACACCTTCCCCACCGCAGGTCTGTCTGGTATATGGCTTCCCTTCTGTCAGGAGAACTTTACCAGGGACACCTTTCCCACCTTAGGGCTGTGAGGTCTCTGGCTTCTGTAGTGTCAGGACATCTTCACTGGGGACACCTTACCCACCTCAGGGCTGTGTGTGGCTTCCCTTGTGTCTGGAAACCTTTACTGGGGACGCTTTCCCCAACTCAGTGCTGTTAGTACCTGGTCTCCCCAGTGTCAGGAACCTTCACTGGGAAAGATTCCCAAACTCATGGCTGCGTAGTCCCTGGTTTCCCTAGTGTCAGGATAACTTTACTGGTGACCCCTTCCTCACCTCAGGGCTGTGTGGTTCATTGTTCCCTAGTGTCAGGATACCTTCACTGGGGACACCTTCTGTACCTCAGGGCTGTGTGGTTCATGGCCTCCCTAGTGTCAGGAAACCTTTACTGGGGGCACTTTCTCTACCTCAGGGCAGTTGTTTCCTGGCTTCCCTAGTGTCAAGATACCTTTAAGGGGGATAGCTTACCCACCTCAGGGCTCTGTGCTTCTGGCTTCCCTTGTGTAAGGATACATTCGGGGGGACACCTTCCCTACCTCATGGCTGTGTGGTTCATGGCTTCCCTACTATCAAAATATATTCCCTGGGGAGACCTTCCCCACCTCAGGGCTGTGTGGTTCATGGCTTCCCTAGTGTCAGGATACCTTCACTGGGGACACCTTTCCCACCTCAGAGCTGTGGTTCATGGCTTCCTTAGTGTCAGGATACCTTCACTGGGACACCTTTCCCACTCTAGGTTGTGTTGTTCCTGACTCTCCTAGTGTCAGCAGACCTTCACTGTGGACACCTTCCCCACCTCAGGGCTGTGTGGTTGTGGCTTCCCTTGTGTCAGGAAACCTTTACTGGGGACACTTTCCCCACCTCAGGTCTGTTGGTACCTGCTTCCCTAGTGTCAGGATACCTTCACTGGGGAAACCTTCCTGCACCTCAGGGCTGTGTGGTTCATGGCCTCCCTAGTGTCAGGATACTTTGACTGGGGACACCTTCCCCACCTCAGGGCTCTGTGCTTCCTGGCTTCCTAGTGTCAGATATGTTTACTGGGGACTCCTTCCCACCTCAGGGCTGTATGGTTCATGGCTTCCCTAGTGTCAGGAAAACTTCCCTGTGGACACCTTCCCCACATCAAGGCTGTGTGGTTCATTTCTTCCCTAGTGTCAGGACACCTTCACTGTGGACACATTCCCCACAAAGGGCTGTGTGGTCCCTGGCTTCCCTAGTGTCAGGACACCTTCACTGGTGAAACCTTCCTCACTTCAGGGCTGTGTGGTTAATGGCTTCCCTACTGTCAGGATACATTCACTGTGGGCACCTCCCCACCTCAAGGCTGTGTGGTTGTGGCTTCCCTTGTGTCAGGAAACATTTGCTGTGGACACTTTCCCTACCTCAGGGCTGTAGTTTCCTGGCTTCCCTAGTGTCACAATTCCTTTAAGGGGGATAGCTTCCCCACCTGAGGGCTCTGTGGTCCCTGGCTTCCGTAGTTTAAGGATATTTTCAGGGGGACACCTTCCCCATCTCAAGGAGTGTGGTTCATGGCTTCCCTAGTGTCAGAGTATATTCACTGGGGACACTTTCCCCACCTTAGGACTGTGTGGTCCCAGGCTTCCATAGTGTCAAGACACCTTCACTGGTGACATCTTCCACATCTCAGGGCTTTGTGGTTCCTGGCTTTCCTTGTGTCAGGAAAACTTTACTGGGGACACTTTCCTTCCCTCAGGGCTGTTGGTTCCTGGCTTCCCTAGTGTCAGGATAAGTTCACTGTGGACACCTTCCCCACCTTAGGGCTGTGGTTCATGACTTCTCTAGTAACAGGATATCATCACTGGGGACACCTTTCCCACCTCAGAGCTGTGGTTCATGGCTTCCTTAGTGTCAGGATACCTTCACTGGGGACACCTTTCCCACTCTAAGTTGTGTTGTTCCTGACTCTCCTAGTGTCAGCAGACCTTCACTGTGGACACTTTCCCACCTCAGGGCTGTGTGGTTGTGGCTTCCCTTGTGTCAGGAAACCTTTACTTGGGACACTTTCCCCACCTCAGGGCTGTTGGTACCTTGCTTCCCTAGTGTCAGGATACCTTCACTGGGGACACCTTCGGCACCTCAGGGCTGTGTGGTTCATGGCCTCCCTAATGTCAGGAAACCTTTGACTGGGGACACTTTCCCTACCTCAGGGCTGTGTTTCCTGGCTTCCCTAGTGTCAAGATACCTTTAAGGGGGATAGCTTACCCACCTCAGGGCTCTGTGCTTCTGGTTTCCCTAGTGTAAGGATATCTTAGTGGTGACACCTTCCCCACCTCATGGCTGTGTGGTTCATGGCTTCCCTAGTGTCAGAATATGTTCCCTGGGGACACCTTCCCTACCTCGGTGCTGTGTGGTTCCTGGCTTCCCTAGTGTCAGGATACGTTCACTGTGGAAACCTTCCCCACCGCAGGGCTATCTGGTACAAGGCTTCCCTTGTGTCAGGATAACTCTACTAGGGACACCTTTCCCACCTCAGTGCTCTGTGGTCCCTGGCTTCCCTAGTGTCAGGACACCTTCACTGGGGACACCTTTCCACCTCAGAGCTGTGTGGTTCATGACTTCTGTTGTGTCAGGATACCTTCACTGGGGACACCTTACCCACCTCAGGGCTGTGTGTGGCTTCCTTTGTGTCTGGAAACCTTTACTGGGAAACTTTCCCCACCTCAGTGCTGTTGGTACCTGGTCTCCCCAGTGTCAGGATACCTTTACTGGGGAAAGATTCCCAAACTCATGGCTGCGTAGTCCCTGGTTTCCCTAGTGTCAGGATAACTTTACTGGTGACCCCTTCCTCACCTCAGGGCTGTGTGGTTCATTGTTCCCTAGTGTCAGGATACCTTCACTGGGGACACCTTCTGTACCTCAGGGCTGTGTGGTTCTTGGCCTCCCTGGTGTCAGGAAACCTTTACTGGGGGCACTTTCTCTACCTCAGGGCAGTTGTTTCCTGGCTTCCCTAGTGTCAAGATACCTTTAAGGGGATAGCTTACCCACCTCAGGGCTCTGTGCTTCTGGCTTCCCTTGTGTAAGGATACATTCGGGGGGACACCTTCCCCACCTCATGGCTGTGTGGTTCATGGCTTCCCTACTGTCAAAATATATTCCCTGGGGAGACCTTCCCCACCTCAGTGCTGTGTGGTTCCTGGCTTCCCTAGTGTCAGGATACCTTCACTGGGGACACCTTCCCCACCGCAGGTCTGTCTGGTACATGGCTTCCCTTCTGTCAGGAGAACTTTACCAGGGACACCTTTCCCACCTTAGGGCTGTGAGGTCTCTGGCTTCCCTAGTGTCAGGACATCTTCACTGGGGACACCTTACCCACCTCAGGGCTGTGTGTGGCTTCCCTTGTGTCTGGAAACCTTTACTGGGACGCTTTCCCCACCTCAGTGCTGTTGGTACCTGGTCTCCCCAGTGTCAGGATACCTTTACTGGGGAAAGATTCCCAAACTCATGGCTGCGTAGTCCCTGGTTTCCCTAGTGTCAGGATAACTTTACTGGTGACCCCTTCCTCACCTCAGGGCTGTGTGGTTCATTGTTCCCTAGTGTCAGGATACCTTCACTGGGGACACCTTCTGTACCTCAGGGCTGTGTGGTTCCTGGCCTCCCTGGTGTCAGGAAACCTTTACTGGGGGCACTTTCTCTACCTCAGGGCAGTTGTTTCCTGGCTTCCCTAGTGTCAAGATACCTTTAAGGGGGATAGCTTACCCACCTCAGGGCTCTGTGCTTTTGGCTTCCCTTGTGTAAGGATACATTCGGGGGGACACCTTCCCTACCTCATGGCTGTGTGGTTCATGGCTTCCCTACTGTCAAAATATATTCCCTGGGGAGACCTTCCCCACCTAGTGCTGTGTGGTTCCTGGCTTCCCTAGTGTCAGGATACCTTCACTGGGGACACCTTCCCCACCTTAGGGCTGTGGTTCATGACTATTCTAGTAACAGGATATCATCACTGGGGACACCTTTCCCACCTCAGAGCTGTGGTTCATGGCTTCCTTAGTGTTAGGATACCTTCACTGGGGACACCTTTCCCACTCTAGGTTGTGTTGTTCCTGACTCTCCTAGTGTCAGCAGACCTTCACTGTGGACACCTTCCCCACCTCAGGGCTGTGTGGTTGTGGCTTCCCTTGTGTCAGGAAACCTTTACTGGGGACACTTTCCCCACCTCAGGTCTGTTGGTACCTTGCTTCCCTAGTGTTGGATAGCTTCACTGGGGAAACCTTCTGCACCTCAGGGCTGTGTGGTTCATGGCCTCCCTAGTGTCAGGATACCTTGACTGGGGACACCTTCCCCACCTCAGGGCTCTGTGCTTCCTGGCTTTCCTAGTGTCCAGATATGTTTACTGGGGACTCCTTCCCCACCTCAGGGATGTATGGTTCATGGCTCCCCTAGTGTCAGGAAACCTTCCCTGTGGACACCTTCCCCACCTTAGGGCTGTGTGGTCCCTGGCTTTCCTTGTGTCAGGAAATCATCTCTGGGGACACTTTCCCTACCTCAGGGCTCTGTGATCCCTGGCTTCCCTAGGGTAAGGATATTTTCAGGGGGACACCTTCCCCACTTAGGGCTGTGTGGTCCCTGGCTTCCCGAGTGTCAGGATATCATCACTGGGGACACCTTTCCCACCTCAGAGCTGTGGTTCATGGCTTCCTTAGTGTCAGGATACCTTCACTGTGGACACCTTCCCAATCACAGGACTCTGTGTTTCATGGCCTCTCTAGTGTCAGGATACCTTCACTGGGGACTCCTTCCCCAGCTCAGGGCTGTGTGGTTCATGGCCTCCCTAGTGTCAGGATACCTTCACTGTGGACACCTTCCCCACCTCAGGGCTCTGTGCTTCCTGGCTTTTTATTGTCAGGAAACCTTCAATGGGGACACCTTCCCCACCTCAGGGATGTGAGGTTCATGGCTTCCCTAGTGTCAGGACACCTTCACTGTGGACACAGGTCCCACCTCAGGGTTGTGTGGTCCCTGGCTTCCCTAATGTCAGGACATCTTCTCTAGGGACACCTTCGCCAACTCAGGTCTGTGTGATTCATGGCTTCAGTAGGGTCATGATACCTTCACTGTGGACAACTTCCCCACCTCAGGGCTGTGTAGTCTCTGGCTTCCCTTGTGTCAGGACACCTTCTCGGGGGACACCTTCCCCATCTCAGGTCTGTGTGGTTCATGGCTTCCCTAGGGTCATGATACCTTCACTGTGGACTCCTTCCCCACCTCAGGAGTATAGTCCCTGGCTTCCCTTGTGGCAGGACATCTTCTCTGGGGACACTTTCCCTACCACAGGGCTCTGTGGTCCCTGGCTTCCCTAGGGTAAGGATATTTTCAGGGGGACACCTTCTGCAACTGAGGGCTATGTGGTTCATGGCTTCCCTAGTGTCAGGGTATGTTCACAGGGGACACCTTCCCACCTCAGCACTGTGTGGTCCCATGCTTCCCTAGTGTCAAGACACCTTTACTGGGGACACCTTCCCCACCTCTGGGCTGTGTGGTCCCTGGCTTCCCTAGTGTCAGGATACCATCACTGTGGAAACCTTCCCCACCTCTCGGCTGTGTGGTCCCTGGCCTCCCTAGTATCAGGATACCTTCACTGGGGACACCTTCCCCAATGTAGGTTGTGTGGTTCCTGGCTCTCCTAGTGTCAGGATACCTTCACTGGGGACACCTTACCCAACTCAGGGCTGTGTGGTCCCTGGCTTAACAAGTGTCACGACACCTTTACTGTGGACACCTTCCCCACATCAAGGCTGTGTGGTTCATTTCTTCCCTAGTGTCAGGACACCTTCACTGTGGACACATTCCCCACCTAAGGGCTGTGTGGTCCCTGGCTTCCCTAGTGTCAGGACACCTTCACTGGTGAAACCTTCCTCACTTCAGGGCTGTGTGGTTAATGGCTTCCCTACTGTCAGGATATATTCACTGTGGACACCTCCCCACCTCAAGGCTGTGTGGTTGTGGCTTCCCTTGTGTCAGGAAACATTTGCTGTGGACACTTTCCCTCCCTCAGGGCTGTTGGTTCCTGGCTTCCCTACTGTCAGGACATCTTCACTAGGGACACCTTACCCACCTCAGGGCTGTGTGTGGCTTCCCTTGTGTCTGGAAACCTTTACTGGGGACGCTTTCCCCACCTCAGTGCTGTTGGTACCTGGTCTCCCCAGTGTCAGGATACCTTTACTGGGGAAAGATTCCCAAACTCATGGCTGCGTAGTCCCTGGTTTCCCTAGTGTCAGGATAACTTTACTGGTGACCCCTTCCTCACCTCAGGGCTGTTGGTTCATTGTTCCCTAGTGTCAGGATAACTTCACTGGGGACACCTTCTGTACCTCAGGGCTGTGTGGTTCATGGCCTCCCTGGTGTCAGGAAACCTTTACTGGGGGCACTTTCTCTACCTTAGGGCAGTTGTTTCCTGGCTTCCCTAGTGTCAAGATACCTTTAAGGGGATAGCTTACCCACCTCAGGGCTCTGTGCTTCTGGCTTCCCTTGTGTAAGGATACATTCGGGGGGACACCTTCCCCACCTCATGGCTGTGTGGTTCATGGCTTCCCTACTGTCAAAATATATTCCCTGGGGAGACCTTCCCCACCTCAGTGCTGTGTGGTTCCTGGCTTCCCTAGTGTCAGGATACCTTCACTGTGGACACCTTCCCCACCGCAGGTCTGTCTGGTACATGGCTTCCCTTCTGTCAGGAGAACTTTACCAGGGACACCTTTCCCACCTTAGGGTGTGAGGTCTCTGGCTTCCCTAGTGTCAGGACATCTTCACTGGGGACACCTTACCCACCTCAGGGCTGTGTGTGGCTTCCCTTGTGTCTGGAATCCTTTACTGGGGACGCTTTCCCCACCTCAGTGCTGTTAGTACCTTGTCTCCCCAGTGTCAGGATACCTTCACTGGGGAAAGATTCCCAAACTCATGGCTGCGTAGTCCCTGGTTTCCCTAGTGTCAGGATAACTTTACTGGTGACCCCTTCCTCACCTCAGGGCTGTGTGGTTCATTGTTCCCTAGTGTCAGGATACCTTCACTGGGGACACCTTCTATACCTCAGGGCTGTGTGGTTCATGGCCTCCCTAGTGTCAGGAAACCTTTACTGGGGGCACTTTCTCTACCTCAGGGCAGTTGTTTCCTGGCTTCCCTAGTGTCAAGATACCTTTAAGGGGGATAGCTTACCCACCTCAGGGCTCTGTGCTTCTGGCTTCCCTTGTGTAAGGATACATTCGGGGGGACACCTTCCCTACCTCATGGCTGTGTGCTTCATGGCTTCCCTACTGTCAAAATATATTCCCTGGGGAGACCTTCCCCACCTCAGTGCTGTGTGGTTCCTGGCTTCCCTAGTGTCAGGATACCTTCACTGGGGACACCTTTCCCACCTCAGAGCTGTGGTTCATGGCTTCCTTAGTGTCAGGATACCTTCACTGGGGACACCTTTTCCACTCTAGGTTGTGTTGTTCCTGACTCTCCTAGTGTCAGCAGACCTTCACTGTGGACACCTTCCCCACCTCAGGGCTGTGTGGTTGTGGCTTCCCTTGTGTCAGGAAACCTTTACTGTGGACACTTTCCCCACCTCAGGTCTGTTGGTACCTTGCTTCCCTAGTGTCAGGATACCTTTACTGGGGACACCTTCTGCACCTCAGGGCTGTGTGGTTCATGGCCTCCCTAGTGTCAGGATACTTTGACTGGGGAAACCTTCCCCACCTCAGGGCTCTGTGCTTCCTTGCTTCCTAGTGTCCAGATATGTTTACTGGGGACTCCTTCCCCACCTCAGGGATGTATGGTTCATGGCTTCCCTAGTGTCAGGAAACCTTCCCTGTGGACACCTTCCCCACATCAAGGCTGTGTGGTTCATTTCTTCCCTAGTGTCAGGACACCTTCACTGTGGACACATTCCCCACCTAAGGGCTGTGTGGTCCCTGGCTTCCCTAGTGTCAGGACACCTTCACTGGTGAAACCTTCCTCACTTCAGGGCTGTGTGGTTAATGGCTTCCCTACTGTCAGGATACATTCACTGTGGACACCTCCCCACCTCAAGGCTGTGTGGTTGTGGCTTCCCTTGTGTGAGGAAACATTTGCTGTGGACACTTTCCCTACCTCAGGGCTGTAGTTTCCTGGCTTCCCTAGTGCCACAATTCCTTTAAGGGGGATAGCTTCCCCACCTGAGGGCTCTGTGGTCCCTGGCTTCCCTAGTTTAAGGATATTTTCAGGGGGACACCTTCCCCATCTCAAGGAGTGTGGTTCATGGCTTCCCTAGTGTCAGAGTATATTCACTGGGGACACCTTCCCCACCTTAGGACTGTGTGGTCCCAGGCTTCCATAGTGTGAAGACACCTTCACTGGTGACATCTTCCACATCTCAGGGCTTTGTGGTTCCTGGCTTTCCTTGTGTCAGGAAAACTTTACTGGGGACACTTTCCTTCCCTCAAGGCTGTTGGTTCCTGGCTTCCCTAGTGTCAGGATAAGTTCACTGTGGACATCTTACCCACCTTAGGGCTGTGGTTCATGACTACTCTAGTAACAGGATATCATCACTGGGGACACCTTTCCCACCTCAGAGCTGTGGTTCATGGCTTCCTTAGTGTCAGGATACCTTCACTGGGGACACCTTTCCCACTCTAGGTTGTGTTGTTCCTGACTCTCCTAGTGTCAGCAGACCTTCACTGTGGACACTTTCCCACCTCAGGGCTGTGTGGTTGTGGCTTCCCTTGTGTCAGGAAACCTTTACTGGGGACACTTTCCCCACCTCAGGGCTGTTGTACCTTGCTTCCCTAGTGTAAGGATACCTTCACTGGGGACACCTTCTGCACCTCAGGGCTGTGTGGTTCATGGCCTCCCTAGTGTCAGGAAACCTTTACTGGGGACACTTTCCCTACCTCAGGGCTGTAGTTTCCTGGCTTCCCTAGTGTCAAGATACCTTTAAGGGGGATAGCTTACCCACCTCAGGGCTCTGTGCTTCTGGTTTCCCTTGTGTAAGGATACCTTAGTGGGGACACCTTCCCCACCTCATGGCTGTGTGGTTCATGGCTTCCCTACTGTCAAAATATGTTCCCTGGGGACACATTCCCTACCTCGGTGCTGTGTGGTTCCTGGCTTCCCTAGTGTCAGGATACGTTCACTATGGACACCTTCCCCACCGCAGGGCTATCTGGTACAAGGCTTCCCTTGTGTCAGGATAACTCTACTAGGGACACCTTTCCCACCTCAGTGCTCTGTGGTCCCTGGCTTCCCTAGTGTCAGGACACCTTCACTGGGGACACCTTTCTCACCTCAGAGCTGTGTGGTTCATGACTTCTGTTGTGTCAGGATACCTTCACTGGGGACACCTTACCCACCTCAGGGCTGTGTGTGGCTTCCTTTGTGTCTGGTAACCTTTACTGGGGACACTTTCCCCACCTCAGTGCTGTTGGTACCTGGTCTCCCCAGTGTCAGGATACCTTTACTGGGGAAAGATTCCCAAACTCATGGCTGCGTAGTCCCTGGTTTCCCTAGTGTCAGGATAACTTTACTGGTGACCCCTTCCTCACCTCAGGGCTGTGTGGTTCATTGTTCCCTAGTGTCAGGATACCTTCACTGGGGACACCTTCTGTACCTCAGGGCTGTGTGGTTCATGGCCTCCCTGGTGTCAGGAAACCATTACTGGGGGCACTTTCTCTACCTCAGGGCAGTTGTTTCCTGGCTTCCCTAGTGTCAAGATACCTTTAAGGGGGATAGCTTACCCACCTCAGGGCTCTGTGCTTCTGGCTTCCCTTGTGTAAGGATACATTCGGGGGAACACCTTCCCCACCTCATGGCTGTGTGGTTCATGGCTTCCCTACTGTCAAAATATATTCCCTGGGGAGACCTTCCCCACCTCAGTGCTGTGTGGTTCCTGGCTTCCCTAGTGTCAGGATACCTTCACTGGGGACACCTTCCCCACCGCAGGTCTGTCTGATACATGGCTTCCCTTCTGTCAAGAGAACTTTACGAGGGACACCTTTCCCACCTTAGGGCTGTGAGGTCTCTGGCTTCCCTAGTGTCAGGACATCTTCACTGGGGACACCTTACCCACCTCAGGGCTGTGTGTGGCTTCCCTTGTGTCTGGAAACCTTTACTGGGGACGCTTTCCCCACCTCAGTGCTGTTGGTACCTGGTCTCCCCAGTGTCAGGATACCTTTACTAGGGAAATATTCCCAAACTCATGGCTGCGTAGTCCCTGGTTTCCCTAGTGTCAGGTTAACTTTACTGGTGACCCCTTCCTCACCTCAGGGCTGTTGGTTCATTGTTCCCTAGTGTCAGGATACCTTCACTGGGGACACCTTCTGTACCTCAGGGCTGTGTGGTTCATGGCCTCCCTGGTGTCAGGAAACCTTTACTGGGGGCACTTTCTCTACCTCAGGGCAGTTGTTTACTGGCTTCCCTAGTGTCAAGATACCTTTAAGGGGATAGCTTACCCACCTCAGGGCTCTGTGCTTCTGGCTTCCCTTGTGTAAGGATACATTCGGGGGGACACCTTCCCTACCTCATGGCTGTGTGCTTCATGGCTTCCCTACTGTCAAAATATATTCCCTGGGGAGACCTTCCCCACCTCAGTGCTGTGTGGTTCCTGGCTTCCCTTGTGTCAGGATACCTTCACTTGGGCACCTTTCCCACCTCAGAGCTGTGGTTCATGGCTTCCTTAGTGTCAGGATACCTTCACTGGGGACACCTTTCCCACTCTAGCTTGTGTTGTTCCTGACTCTCCTAGTGTCAGCAGCCCTTCACTGTGGACACCTTCCCCACCTCAGGGCTGTGTGGTTGTGGCTTCCCTTGTGTCAGGAAACCTTTAATGTGGACACTTTCCCCACCTCAGGTCTGTTGGTACCTTGCTTCCCTAGTGTCAGGATAGCTTCACTGGGGAAAATTTCTGCACCTCAGGGCTGTGTGGTTCATGGCCTCCCTAGTGTCAGGATACTTTGACTGGGGACACCTTCCCCACCTCAGGGCTCTGTGCTTCCTGGCTTTCCTAGTGTCCAGATATGTTTACTGGGGACTCCTTCCCCACCTCAGGGATGTATGGTTCATGGCTTCCCTAGTGTCAGGAAACCTTCCCTGTGGACACCTTCCCCACATCAATGCTGTGTGTTTCATTTCTTCCCTAGTGTCAGGACACCTTCACTGTGGACACATTCCCCACCTAAGGGCTGTGTAGTCCCTGGCTTCCCTAGTGTCAGGACACCTTCACTGGTGAAACCTTCCTCACTTCAGGGCTGTGTGGTTAATGGCTTCCCTACTGTCAGGATACATTCACTGTGGACACCTCCCTACCTCAAGGCTGTGTGGTTGTGGCTTCCCTTGTGTCAGGAAACATTTGCTGTGGACACTTTCTCTACCTCAGGGCTGTAGTTTCCTGGCTTCCCTAGTGCCACAATTCCTTTAAGGGGGATAGCTTCCCCACCTGAGGGCTCTGTGGTCCCTGGCTTCCGAAGTTTAACGATATTTTCAGGGGGAAACCTTCCCCATCTCAAGGAGTGTGGTTCATGGCTTCCCTAGTGTCAGAGTATATTCACTGGGGACACCTTCCCTACCTCGGTGCTGTGTGGTTCCTGGCTTCCCTAGTGTCAGGATACGTTCACTGTGGACACCTTCCCCACCGCAGGGCTATCTGGTACAAGGCTTCCCTTGTGTCAGGATAACTCTACTAGGGACACCTTTCCCACCTCAGTGCTCTGTGGTCCCTGGCTTCCCTAGTGTGAGGACACCTTCACTGGGGACACCTTTCTCACCTCAGAGCTGTGTGGTTCATGACTTCTGTTGTGTCAGGATACCTTCACTGGGGACAACTTACCCACCTCAGGGCTGTGTGTGGCTTCCTTTGTGTCTGGTAACCTTTACTGGGGACACTTTCCCCACCTCAGTGCTGTTGGTACCTGGTCTCCCCAGTGTCAGGATACCTTTACTGGGGAAAGATTCCCAAACTCATGGCTGCGTAGTCCCTGGTTTCCCTAGTGTCAGGATAACTTTACTGGTGACCCCTTCCTCACCTCAGGGCTGTGTGGTTCATTGTTCCCTAGTGTCAGGATACCTTCACTGGGGACACCTTCTGTACCTCAGGGCTGTGTGGTTCATGGCCTCCCTGGTGTCAGGAAACCATTACTGGGGGCACTTTCTCTACCTCAGGGCAGTTGTTTCCTGGCTTCCCTAGTGTCAAGATACCTTTAAGGGGATAGCTTACCCACCTCAGGGCTCTGTGCTTCTGGCTTCCCTTGTGTAAGGATACATTCGGGGGGACACCTTCCCCACCTCATGGCTGTGTGGTTCATGGCTTCCCTACTGTCAAAATATATTCCCTGGGGAGACCTTCCCCACCTCAGTGCTGTGTGGTTCCTGGCTTCCCTAGTGTCAGGATACCTTCACTGGGGACACCTTCCCCACCGCAGGTCTTTCTGGTACATGGCTTCCCTTCTGTCAGGAGAACTTTACCAGGGACACCTTTCCCACCTTAGGGCTGTCAGGTCTCTGGCTTCCCTAGTGTCAGGACATCTTCACTGGGGACACCTTACCCACCTCAGGGCTGTGTGTGGCTTCCCTTGTGTCTGGAAACCTTTACTGGGGATGCTTTCCCCACCTCAGTGCTGTTGGTACCTGGTCTCCCCAGTGTCAGGATACCTTTACTGGGGAAAGATTCCCAAACTCATGGCTGCGTAGTACCTGGTTTCCCTAGTGTCAGGTTAACTTTACTGATGACCCCTTCCTCACCTCAGGGCTGTTGGTTCATTGTTCCCTAGTGTCAGGATACCTTCACTGGGGACACCTTCTGTACCTCAGGGCTGTGTGGTTCATGGCCTCCCTGTTGTCAGGAAACCTTTACTGGGGGCACTTTCTCTACCTCAGGGCAGTTGTTTACTGGCTTCCCTAGTGTCAAGATACCTTTAAGGGGATAGCTTACCCACCTCAGGGCTCTGTGCTTCTGGCTTCCCTTGTGTAAGGATACATTCGGGGGGACACCTTCCCTACCCCATGGCTGTGTGCTTCATGGCTTCCTTACTGTCAAAATATATTCCCTGGGGAGACCTTCCCCACCTCAGTGCTGTGTGGTTCCTGGCTTCGCTAGTGTCAGGATACCTTCACTTGGGCACCTTTCCCATCTCAGAGCTGTGGTTCATGGCTTCCTTAGTGTCAGGATACCTTCACTGGGGACACCTTTCCCACTCTAGCTTGTGTTGTTCCTGACTCTCCTAGTGTCAGCAGCCCTTCACTGTGGACACCTTCCCCACCTCAGGGCTGTGTGGTTTTGGCTTCCCTTGTGTCAGGAAACCTTTACTGTGGACACTTTCCCCACCTCAGGTCTGTTGGTACCTTGCTTCCCTAGTGTCAGGATAGCTTCAATGGGGAAACCTTCTGCACCTCAGGGCTGTGTGGTTCATGGCCTCCCTAGTGTCAGGATACTTTGACTGGGGACACCTTCCCCACCTCAGGGCTCTGTGCTTCCTGGCTTTCCTAGTGTCCAGATATGTTTACTGGGGACTCCTTCCCCACCTCAGGGATGTATGGTTCATGGCTTCCCTAGTGTCAGGAAACCTTCCCTGTGGACACCTTCCCCACATTAAGGCTGTGTGGTTCATTTCTTCCCTTGTGTCAGGACACCTTCACTGTGGACACATTCCCCACAAAGGGCTGTGTGGTCCCTGGCTTCCCTAGTGTCAGGACACCTTCACTGGTGAAACCTTCCTCACTTCAGGGCTGTGTGGTTAATGGCTTCCCTACTGTCAGGATACATTCACTGTGGACACCTCCCTACCTCAAGGCTGTGTGGTTGTGGCTTCCCTTGTGTCAGGAAACATTTGCTGTGGACACTTTCCCTACCTCAGGGCTGTAGTTTCCTGGCTTCCCTAGTGCCACAATTCCTTTAAGGGGGATAGCTTCCCCACCTGAGGGCTCTGTGGTCCCTGGCTTCCGTAGTTTAAGGATATTTTCAGGGGGAAACCTTCCCCATCTCAAGGAGTGTGGTTCATGGCTTCCCTAGTGTCAGAGTATATTCACTGGGGACACCTTCCCTACCTCGGTGCTGTGTGGTTCCTGGCTTCCCTAGTGTCAGGATACGTTCACTGTGGACACCTTCCCCACCGCAGGGCTATCTGGTACAAGGCTTCCCTTGTGTCAGGATAACTCTACTAGGGACACCTTTCCCACCTCAGTGCTCTGTGGTCCCTGGCTTCCCTAGTGTGAGGACACCTTCACTGGGGACACCTTTCTCACCTCAGAGCTGTGTGGTTCATGACTTCTGTTGTGTCAGGATACCTTCACTGGGGACACCTTACCCACCTCAGGGCTGTGTGTGGCTTCCTTTGTGACTGGTAACCTTTACTGGGGACACTTTCCCCACCTCAGTGCTGTTGGTACCTGGTCTCCCCAGTGTCAGGATACCTTTACTGGGGAAAGATTCCCAAACTCATGGCTGCGTAGTCCCTGGTTTCCCTAGTGTCAGGATAACTTTACTGGTGACCCCTTCCTCACCTCAGGGCTGTGTGGTTCATTGTTCCCTAGTGTCAGGATACCTTCACTGGGGACACCTTCTGTACCTCAGGGCTGTGTGGTTCATGGCCTCCCTGGTGTCAGGAAACCATTACTGGGGGCACTTTCTCTACCTCAGGGCAGTTGTTTCCTGGCTTCCCTAGTGTCAAGATACCTTTAAGGGGGATAGCTTACCCACCTCAGGGCTCTGTGCTTCTGGCTTCCCTTGTGTAAGGATACATTCGGGGGGACACCTTCCCCACCTCATGGCTGTGTGGTTCATGGCTTCCCTACTGTCAAAATATATTCCCTGGGGAGACCTTCCCCACCTCAGTGCTGTGTGGTTCCTGGCTTCCCTAGTGTCAGGATACCTTCACTGGGGACACCTTCCCCACCGCAGGTCTGTCTGGTACATGGCTTCCCTTCTGTCAGGAGAACTTTACCAGGGACACCTTTCCCACCTTAGGGCTGTGAGGTCTCTGGCTTCCCTAGTGTCAGGACATCTTCACTGGGGACACCTTACCCACCTCAGGGCTGTGTGTGGCTTCCCTTGTGTCTGGAAACCTTTACTGGGGACGCTTTCCCCACCTCAGTGCTGTTGGTACCTGGTCTCCCCAGTGTCAGGATACCTTTACTGGGGAAAGATTCCCAAACTCATGGCTGCGTAGTCCCTGGTTTCCCTAGTGTCAGGTTAACTTTACTGGTGACCCCTTCCTCACCTCAGGGCTGTTGGTTCATTGTTCCCTAGTGTCAGGATACCTTCCCTGGGGACACCTTCTGTACCTCAGGGCTGTGTGGTTCATGGCCTCCCTGGTGTCAGGAAACCTTTACTGGGGGCACTTTCTCTACCTCAGGGCAGTTGTTTACTGGCTTCCCTAGTGTCAAGATACCTTTAAGGGGATAGCTTACCCACCTCAGGGCTCTGTGCTTCTGGCTTCCCTTGTGTAAGGATACATTCGGGGGGACACCTTCCCTACCTCATGGCTGTGTGCTTCATGGCTTCCCTACTGTCAAAATATATTCCCTGGGGAGACCTTCCCCACCTCAGTGCTGTGTGGTTCCTGGCTTCCCTAGTGTCAGGATACCTTCACTTGGGCACCTTTCCCACCTCAGAGCTGTGGTTCATGGCTTCCTTAGTGTCAGGATACCTTCACTGGGGACACCTTTCCCACTCTAGGTTGTGTTGTTCCTGACTCTCCTAGTGTCAGCAGACCTTCACTGTGGACACCTTCCCCTCCTCAGGGCTGTGTGGTTTTGGCTTCCCTTGTGTCAGGAAACCTTTACTGTGGACACTTTCCCCACCTCAGGTCTGTTGGTACCTTGCTTCCCTAGTGTCAGGATAGCTTCACTGGGGAAACCTTCTGCACCTCAGGGCTGTGTGGTTCATGGCCTCCCTAGTGTCAGGATACCTTGACTGGGGATACCTTCCCCACCTCAGGGCTCTGTGCTTCCTGGTTTTCCTAGTGTCCAGATATGTTTACTGGGGACTCCTTCCCCACCTCAGGGATGTATGGTTCATGGCTTCCCTAGTGTCAGGAAACCTTCCCTGTGGACACCTTCCCCACCTTAGGGCTGTGTGGTCCCTGGCTTTCCTTGTGTCAGGAAATCATCTCTGGGGACACTTTCCCTACCTCAGGGCTCTGTGATCCCTGGCTTCCCTAGGGTAAGGATATTTTCAGGGGGACACCTTCCCCAACTTAGGGCTGTGTGGTCCCTGGCTTCCCTAGTGTCAGGATACCTTCACTGGGGACACCTTCCCCAGCTCAGGGCTGTGTGGTTCATGGCCTCCCTAGTGTCAGGATACCTTCACTGTGGACACCTTCCCCACCTCAGGGCTCTGTGCTTCCTGGCTTTTTATTGTCAGGAAACCTTCAATGGGGACACCTTCCCCACCTCAGGGATGTGAGGTTCATGGCTTCCCTAGTGTCAGGACACCTTCACTGTGGACACAGGTCCCACCTCAGTGTTGTGTGGTCCCTGGCTTCCCTAATGTCAGGACATCTTCTCTAGGGACACCTTCGCCAACTCAGGTCTGTGTGATTCATGGCTTCAGTAGGGTCATGATACCTTCACTGTGGACAACTTCCCCACCTCAGGGCTGTGTAGTCTCTGGCTTCCCTTGTGTCAGGACATCTTCTC
This sequence comes from Cricetomys ansorgei, assembly GCA_026225945.1. Lineage (NCBI taxonomy): Eukaryota > Metazoa > Chordata > Mammalia > Rodentia > Nesomyidae > Cricetomys > Cricetomys ansorgei. Next base: position 1,845,299 of record JAMJFZ010003344.1, on the reverse strand, counting down.
GGGGGACACCTTCCCCACCTCAGGTCTGTGTGGTTCATGGCTTCCCTAGGGTCATGATACCTTCACTGTGGACTCCTTCCCCACCTCAGGAGTATAGTCCCTGGCTTCCCTTGTGGCAGGACATCTTCTCTGGGGACACTTTCCCTACCACAGGGCTCTGTGGTCCCTGGCTTCCCTAGGGTAAGGATATTTTCAGGGGGACACCTTCTCCAACTCAGGGCTATGTGTTTCATGGCTTCCCTAGTGTCAGGGTATGTTCACAGGGGACACCTTCCCCACCTCAGCACTGTGTGGTCCCATGCTTCCCTAGTGTCAAGACACCTTTACTGGGGACACCTTCCCCACCTCTGGGCTGTGTGGTCCCTGGCTTCCCTAGTGTCAGGATACCATCACTGTGGAAACCTTCCCCACCAAAGGACTGTGTGGTTCATGGCCTCCCTAGTATCAGGATACCTTCACTGGGGACACCTTCCCCAATGTAGGTTGTGTGGTTCCTGGCTCTCCTAGTGTCAGGATACCTTCACTGGGGACACCTTACCCAACTCAGGGCTGTGTGGTCCCTGGCTTAACAAGTGTCACGACACCTTTACTGTGGACACCTTCCCCACATCAAGGCTGTGTGGTTCATTTCTTCCCTAGTGTCAGGACACCTTCACTGTGGACACATTCCCCACCTAAGGGCTGTGTGGTCCCTGGCTTCCCTAGTGTCAGGACACCTTCACTGGTGAAACCTTCCTCACTTCAGGGCTGTGTGGTTAATGGCTTCCCTACTGTCAGGATACATTCACTGTGGGCACCTCCCCACCTCAAGGCTGTGTGGTTGTGGCTTCCCTTGTGTCAGGAAACATTTGCTGTGGACACTTTCCCTACCTCAGGGCTGTAGTTTCCTGGCTTCCCTAGTGTCACAATTCCTTTAAGGGGGATAGCTTCCCCACCTGAGGGCTCTGTGGTCCCTGGCTTCCCTAGTTTAAGGATATTTTCAGGGGGACACCTTCCCCATCTCAAGGAGTGTGGTTCATGGCTTCCCTAGTGTCAGAGTATATTCACTGGGGACACCTTCCCCACCTTAGGACTGTGTGGTCCCAGGCTTCCATAGTGTCAAGATACCTTCACTGGTGACATCTTCCACATCTCAGTGCTTTGTGGTTCCTGGCTTTCCTTGTGTCAGGAAAACTTTACTGGGGACACTTTCCCTCCCTCAGGGCTGTTGATTCCTGGCTTCCCTAGTGTCAGGATTAGTTCACTGTGGACACCTTCCCCACCTTAGGGCTGTGGTTCATGACTACTCTAGTAACAGTATATCATCACTGGGGACACCTTTCCCTCCTCAGAGCTGTGGTTCATGGCTTCCTTAGTGTCAGGATACCTTCACTGGGGACACCTTTCCCACTCTAGGTTGTGTTGTTCCTGACTCTCCTAGTGTCAGCAGACCTTCACTGTGGACACATTCCCCACCTCAGGGCTGTGTGGTTGTGGCTTCCCTTGTGTCAGGAAACCTTTACTGTGGACACTTTCCCCACCTCAGGTCTGTTGGTACCTTGCTTCCCTAGTGTCAGGATAGCTTCACTGGGGAAACCTTCTGCACCTCAGGGCTGTGTGGTTCATGGCCTCCCTAGTGTCAGGATACCTTGACTGGGGATACCTTCCCCACCTCAGGGCTCTGTGCTTCCTGGTTTTCCTAGTGTCCAGATATGTTTACTGGGGACTCCTTCCCCACCTCAGGGATGTATGGTTCATGGCTTCCCTAGTGTCAGGAAACCTTCCCTGTGGACACCTTCCCCACCTTAGGGCTGTGTGGTCCCTGGCTTTCCTTGTGTCAGGAAATCATCTCTGGGGACACTTTCCCTACCTCAGGGCTCTGTGATCCCTGGCTTCCCTAGTGTCAGGATACCTTCACTGGGGACTCCTTCCCCAGCTCAGGGCTGTGTGGTTCCTGGCCTCCCTAGTGTCAGGATACCTTCATTGTGGACACCTTCCCCACCTCAGGGCTCTGTGCTTCCTGGCTTTTTATTGTCAGGAAACCTTCAATGGGGACACCTTCCCCACCTCAGGGATGTGAGGTTCATGGCTTCCCTAGTGTCAGGACACCTTCACTGTGGACACAGGTCCCACCTCAGGGTTGTGTGGTCCCTGGCTTCCCTAATGTCAGGACATCTTATCTAGGGACACCTTCGCCAACTCAGGTCTGTGTGATTCATGGCTTCAGTAGGGTCATGATACCTTCACTGTGGACAACTTCCCCACCTCAGGGCTGTGTAGTCTCTGGCTTCCCTTGTGTCAGGACATCTTCTCGGGGGACACCTTCCCCACCTCAGGTCTGTGTGGTTCATGGCTTCCCTAGGGTCATGATACCTTCACTGTGGACTCCTTCCCCACCTCAGGAGTATAGTCCCTGGCTTCCCTTGTGGCAGGACATCTTCTCTGGGGACACTTTCCCTACCACAGGGCTCTGTGGTCCCTGGCTTCCCTAGGGTAAGGATATTTTCAGGGGGACACCTTCTCCAACTCAGGGCTATGTGGTTCATGGCTTCCCTAGTGTCAGGGTATGTTCACAGGGGACACCTTCCCCACCTCAGCACTGTGTGGTCCCATGCTTCCCTAGTGTCAAGACACCTTTACTGGGGACACCTTCCCCACCTCTGGGCTGTGTGGTCCCTGGCTTCCCTAGTGTCAGGATACCATCACTGTGGAAACCTTCCCCACCTAAGGACTGTGTGGTTCATGGCCTCCCTAGTATCAGGATACCTTCACTGGGGACACCTTCCCCAATGTAGGTTGTGTGGTTCCTGGCTCTCCTAGTGTCAGGATACCTTCACTGGGGACACCTTACCCAACTCAGGGCTGTGTGGTCCCTGGCTTAACAAGTGTCACGACACCTTTACTGTGGACACCTTCCCCACATCAAGGCTGTGTGGTTCATTTCTTCCCTAGTGTCAGGACACCTTCACTGTGGACACATTCCCCACCTAAGGGCTGTGTGGTCCCTGGCTTCCCTAGTGTCAGGACACCTTCACTGTTGAAACCTTCTTCACTTCAGGGCTGTGTGGTTAATGGCTTCCCTACTGTCAGGATACATTCACTGTGGGCACCTCCCCACCTCAAGGCTGTGTGGTTGTGGCTTCCCTTGTGTCAGGAAACATTTGCTGTGGACACTTTCCCTACCTCAGGGCTGTAGTTTCCTGGCTTCCCTAGTGTCACAATTCCTTTAAGGGGGATAGCTTCCCCACCTGAGGGCTCTGTGGTCCCTGGCTTCCCTAGTTTAAGGATATTTTCAGGGGGACACCTTCCTCATCTCAAGGAGTGTGGTTCATGGCTTCCCTAGTGTCAGAGTATATTCACTGGGGACACCTTCCCCACCTTAGGACTGTGTGGTCCCAGGCTTCCATAGTGTCAAGATACCTTCACTGGTGACATCTTCCACATCTCAGGGCTTTGTGGTTCCTGGCTTTCCTTGTGTCAGGAAAACTTTACTGGGGACACTTTCCCTCCCTCAGGGCTGTTGATTCCTGGCTTCCCTAGTGTCAGGATAAGTTCACTGTGGACACCTTCCCCACCTTAGGGCTGTGGTTCATGACTTCTCTAGTAACAGGATATCATCACTGGGGACACCTTTCCCACCTCAGAGCTGTGGTTCATGGCTTCCTTAGTGTCAGGATACCTTCACTGGGGACACCTTTCCCACTCTAGGTTGTGTTGTTCCTGACTCTCCTAGTGTCAGCAGACCTTCACTGTGGACACCTTCCCCACCTCAGGGCTGTGTGGTTGTGGCTTCCCTTGTGTCAGGAAACCTTTACTGGGGACACTTTCCCCACCTCAGGGCTTTTGGTACCTTGCTTCCCTAGTGTCAGGATACCTTCACTGGGGACACCTTCGGCACCTCAGGGCTGTGTGGTTCATGGCCTCCCTAGTGTCAGGAAACCTTTACTGGGGACACTTTCCCTACCTCAAGGCTGTTGTTTCCTGGCTTCCCTAGTGTCAATATACCTTTAAGGGGGATAGCTTACCCACCTCAGGGCTCTGTGCTTCTGGTTTCCCTTGTGTAAGGATACCTTAGTGGGGACACCTTCCCCACCTCATGGCTGTGTGGTTCATGGCTTCCCTACTGTCAAAATATGTTCCCTGAGGACACATTCCCTACCTCGGTGCTGTGTGGTTCCTGGCTTCCCTAGTGTCAGGATACGTTCACTGTGTACACCTTCCCCACCGCAGGGCTATCTGGTAAAAGGCTTCCCTTGTGTCAGGATAACTCTACTAGGGACACCTTTCCCACCTCAGTGCTCTGTGGTCCCTGGCTTCCCTAGTGTCAGGACACCTTCACTGGGGACACCTTTCCCACCTCAGAGCTGTGTGGTTCATGACTTCTGTTGTGTCAGGATACCTTCACTGGGGACACCTTACCCACCTCAGGGCTGTGTGTGGCTTCCTTTGTGTCTGGTAACCTTTACTGGGGATACTTTCCCCACCTCAGTGCTGTTGGTACCTGGTCTCCCCAGTGTCAGGATACCTTTACTGGGGAAAGATTCCCAAACTCATGGCTGCGTAGTCCCTGGTTTCCCTAGTGTCAGGATAACTTTACTGGTGACCCCTTCCTCACCTCAGGGCTGTTGGTACATTGTGACCTAGTGTCAGGATACCTTCACTGGGGACACCTTCTGTACCTCAGGGCTGTGTGGTTCTTGGCCTCCCTGGTGTCAGGAAACCTTTACTGTGGGCACTTTCTCTACCTCAGGGCAGTTGTTTCCTGGCTTCCCTAGTGACAAACTACCTTTAAGGGGGATAGCTTACCCACCTCAGGGCTCTGTGCTTCTGGCTTCCCTTGTGTAAGGATACATTCGGGGGGACACCTTCCCCACCTCAGTGCTGTGTGGTTCCTGGCTTCCCTAGTGTCAGGATACCTTCACTGGGGACACCTTCCCCACCGCGGGTCTGTCTGGTACATGGCTTCCCTTCTGTCAGGAGAACTTTACCAGGGACACCTTTCCCACCTTAGGGCTGTGAGGTCTCTGGCTTCCCTAGTGTCAGGACATCTTCACTGGGGACACCTTACCCACCTCAGGGCTGTGTGTGGCTTCCCTTGTGTCTGGAAACCTTTACTGGGACGCTTTCCCCACCTCAGTGCTGTTGGTACCTGGTCTCCCCAGTGTCAGGATACCTTTACTGGGGAAAGATTCCCAAACTCATGGCTGCGTAGTCCCTGGTTTCCCTAGTGTCAGGATAACTTTACTGGTGACCCCTTCCTCACCTCAGGGCTGTGTGGTTCATTATTCCCTAGTGTCAGGATACCTTCACTGGGGACACCTTCTGTACCTCAGGGCTGTGTGGTTCATATCCTCCCTAGTGTCAGGAAACCTTTACTGGGGGCACTTTCTCTACCTCAGGGCAGTTGTTTCCTGGCTTCCCTAGTGTCAAGATACCTTTAAGGGGGATAGCTTACCCACCTCAGGGCTCTGTGCTTCTGGCTTCCCTTGTGTAAGGATACATTCGGGGGGACACCTTCCCTACCTCATGGCTGTGTGCTTCATGGCTTCCCTACTGTCAAAATATATTCCCTGGGGAGACCTTCCCCACCTCAGTGCTGTGTGGTTCCTGGCTTCCCTAGTGTCAGGATACCTTCACTGGGGACACCTTGCCCACCTAAGCTGTGGTTCATGGCTTCCTTAGTGTCAGGATACCTTCACGGGGGACACCTTTCCCACTCTAGGTTGTGTTGTTCCTGACTCTCCTAGTGTCAGCAGACCTTCACTGTGGACACATTCCCCACCTCAGGGCTGTGTGGTTGTGGCTTCCCTTGTGTCAGGAAACCTTTACTGTGGACACTTTCCCCACCGCAGGTCTGTTGGTACCTTGCTTCCCTAGTGTCAGGATAGCTTCACTGGGGAAACCTTCTGCACCTCAGGGCTGTGTGGTTCATGGCCTCCCTAGTGTCAGGATACCTTGACTGGGGACACCTTCCCCACCTCAGGGCTCTGTGCTTCCTGGTTTTCCTAGTGTCCAGATATGTTTACTGGGGACTCCTTCCCCACCTCAGGGATGTATGGTTCATGGCTTCCCTAGTGTCAGGAAACCTTCAATGTGGACACCTTCCCCACCTTCGGGCTCTGTGGTCCCTGGCTTTCCTTGTGTCAGGAAATCATCTCTGGGGACACTTTCCCTACCTCAGGGCTCTGTGATCCCTGGCTTCCCTAGGGTAAGGATATTTTCAGGGGGACACCTTCCCCAACTTAGGGCTGTGTGGTCCCTGGCTTCCCTAGTGTCAGGATACCTTCACTGCGGACACCTTCCCCAGCTCAGGGCTGTGTGGTTCATGGCCTCCCTAGTGTCAGGATACCTTCACTGTGGACACCTTCCCCACCTCAGGGCTCTGTGCTTCCTGGCTTTTTATTGTCAGGAAACCTTCAATGGGGACACCTTCCCCACCTCAGGGATGTGAGGTTCATGGCTTCCCTAGTGTCAGGACACCTTCACTGTGGACACAGGTCCCACCTCAGTGTTGTGTGGTCCCTGGCTTCCCTAATGTCAGGACATCTTCTCTAGGGACACCTTCGCCAACTCAGGTCTGTGTGATTCATGGCTTCAGTAGGGTCATGATACCTTCACTGTGGACAACTTCCCCACCTCAGGGCTGTGTAGTCTCTGGCTTCCCTTGTGTCAGGACATCTTCTCGGGGGACACCTTCCCCACCTCAGGTCTGTGTGGTTCATGGCTTCCCTAGGGTCATGATACCTTCACTGTGGACTCCTTCCCCACCTCAGGAGTATAGTCCCTGGCTTCCCTTGTGGCAGGACATCTTCTCTGGGGACACTTTCCCTACCACAGGGCTCTGTGGTCCCTGGCTTCCCTAGGGTAAGGATATTTTCAGGGGGACACCTTCTCCAACTCAGGGCTATGTGTTTCATGGCTTCCCTAGTGTCAGGGTATGTTCACAGGGGACACCTTCCCCACCTCAGCACTGTGTGGTCCCATGCTTCCCTAGTGTCAAGACACCTTTACTGGGGACACCTTCCCCACCTCTGGGCTGTGTGGTCCCTGGCTTCCCTAGTGTCAGGATACCATCACTGTGGAAACCTTCCCCACCAAAGGACTGTGTGGTTCATGGCCTCCCTAGTATCAGGATACCTTCACTGGGGACACCTTCCCCAATGTAGGTTGTGTGGTTCCTGGCTCTCCTAGTGTCAGGATACCTTCACTGGGGACACCTTACCCAACTCAGGGCTGTGTGGTCCCTGGCTTAACAAGTGTCACGACACCTTTACTGTGGACACCTTCCCCACATCAAGGCTGTGTGGTTCATTTCTTCCCTAGTGTCAGGACACCTTCACTGTGGACACATTCCCCACCTAAGGGCTGTGTGGTCCCTGGCTTCCCTAGTGTCAGGACACCTTCACTGGTGAAACCTTCCTCACTTCAGGGCTGTGTGGTTAATGGCTTCCCTACTGTCAGGATACATTCACTGTGGGCACCTCCCCACCTCAAGGCTGTGTGGTTGTGGCTTCCCTTGTGTCAGGAAACATTTGCTGTGGACACTTTCCCTACCTCAGGGCTGTAGTTTCCTGGCTTCCCTAGTGTCACAATTCCTTTAAGGGGGATAGCTTCCCCACCTGAGGGCTCTGTGGTCCCTGGCTTCCCTAGTTTAAGGATATTTTCAGGGGGACACCTTCCCCATCTCAAGGAGTGTGGTTCATGGCTTCCCTAGTGTCAGAGTATATTCACTGGGGACACCTTCCCCACCTTAGGACTGTGTGGTCCCAGGCTTCCATAGTGTCAAGATACCTTCACTGGTGACATCTTCCACATCTCAGGGCTTTGTGGTTCCTGGCTTTCCTTGTGTCAGGAAAACTTTACTGGGGACACTTTCCCTCCCTCAGGGCTGTTGATTCCTGGCTTCCCTAGTGTCAGGATAAGTTCACTGTGGACACCTTCCCCACCTTAGGGCTGTGGTTCATGACTACTCTAGTAACAGTATATCATCACTGGGGACACCTTTCCCTCCTCAGAGCTGTGGTTCATGGCTTCCTTAGTGTCAGGATACCTTCACTGGGGACACCTTTCCCACTCTAGGTTGTGTTGTTCCTGACTCTCCTAGTGTCAGCAGACCTTCACTGTGGACACATTCCCCACCTCAGGGCTGTGTGGTTGTGGCTTCCCTTGTGTCAGGAAACCTTTACTGTGGACACTTTCCCCACCTCAGGTCTGTTGGTACCTTGCTTCCCTAGTGTCAGGATAGCTTCACTGGGGAAACCTTCTGCACCTCAGGGCTGTGTGGTTCATGGCCTCCCTAGTGTCAGGATACCTTGACTGGGGATACCTTCCCCACCTCAGGGCTCTGTGCTTCCTGGTTTTCCTAGTGTCCAGATATGTTTACTGGGGACTCCTTCCCCACCTCAGGGATGTATGGTTCATGGCTTCCCTAGTGTCAGGAAACCTTCCCTGTGGACACCTTCCCCACCTTAGGGCTGTGTGGTCCCTGGCTTTCCTTGTGTCAGGAAATCATCTCTGGGGACACTTTCCCTACCTCAGGGCTCTGTGATCCCTGGCTTCCCTAGTGTCAGGATACCTTCACTGGGGACTCCTTCCCCAGCTCAGGGCTGTGTGGTTCCTGGCCTCCCTAGTGTCAGGATACCTTCATTGTGGACACCTTCCCCACCTCAGGGCTCTGTGCTTCCTGGCTTTTTATTGTCAGGAAACCTTCAATGGGGACACCTTCCCCACCTCAGGGATGTGAGGTTCATGGCTTCCCTAGTGTCAGGACACCTTCACTGTGGACACAGGTCCCACCTCAGGGTTGTGTGGTCCCTGGCTTCCCTAATGTCAGGACATCTTCTCTAGGGACACCTTCGCCAACTCAGGTCTGTGTGATTCATGGCTTCAGTAGGGTCATGATACCTTCACTGTGGACAACTTCCCCACCTCAGGGCTGTGTAGTCTCTGGCTTCCCTTGTGTCAGGACATCTTCTCGGGGGACACCTTCCCCACCTCAGGTCTGTGTGGTTCATGGCTTCCCTAGGGTCATGATACCTTCACTGTGGACTCCTTCCCCACCTCAGGAGTATAGTCCCTGGCTTCCCTTGTGGCAGGACATCTTCTCTGGGGACACTTTCCCTACCACAGGGCTCTGTGGTCCCTGGCTTCCCTAGGGTAAGAATATTTTCAGGGGGACACCTTCTCCAACTCAGGGCTATGTGGTTCATGGCTTCCCTAGTGTCAGGGTATGTTCACAGGGGACACCTTCCCCACCTCAGCACTGTGTGGTCCCATGCTTCCCTAGTGTCAAGAAACCTTTACTGGGGACACCTTCCCCACCTCTGGGCTGTGTGGTCCCTGGCTTCCCTAGTGTCAGGATACCATCACTGTGGAAACCTTCCCCACCTAAGGACTGTGTGGTTCATGGCCTCCCTAGTATCAGGATACCTTCACTGGGGACACCTTCCCCAATGTAGGTTGTGTGGTTCCTGGCTCTCCTAGTGTCAGGATACCTTCACTGGGGACACCTTACCCAACTCAGGGCTGTATGGTCCCTGGCTTAACAAGTGTCACGACACCTTTACTGTGGACACCTTCCCCACATCAAGGCTGTGTGGTTCATTTCTTCCCTAGTGTCAGGACACCTTCACTGTGGACACATTCCCCACCTAAGGGCTGTGTGGTCCCTGGCTTCCCTAGTGTCAGGACACCTTCACTGGTGAAACCTTCCTCACTTCAGGGCTGTGTGGTTAATGGCTTCCCTACTGTCAGGATACATTCACTGTGGGCACCTCCCCACCTCAAGGCTGTGTGGTTGTGGCTTCCCTTGTGTCAGGAAACATTTGCTGTGGACACTTTCCCTACCTCAGGGCTGTAGTTTCCTGGCTTCCCTAGTGTCACAATTCCTTTAAGGGGGATAGCTTCCCCACCTGAGGGCTCTGTGGTCCCTGGCTTCCCTAGTTTAAGGATATTTTCAGGGGGACACCTTCCCCATCTCAAGGAGTGTGGTTCATGGCTTCCCTAGTGTCAGAGTATATTCACTGGGGACACCTTCCCCACCTTAGGACTGTGTGGTCCCAGGCTTCCATAGTGTCAAGATACCTTCACTGGTGACATCTTCCACATCTCAGGGCTTTGTGGTTCCTGGCTTTCCTTGTGTCAGGAAAACTTTACTGGGGACACTTTCCCTCCCTCAGGGCTATTGATTCCTGGCTTCCCTAGTGTCAGGATAAGTTCACTGTGGACACCTTCCCCACCTTAGGGCTGTGGTTCATGACTACTCTAGTAACAGTATATCATCACTGGGGACACCTTTCCCTCCTCAGAGCTGTGGTTCATGGCTTCCTTAGTGTCAGGATACCTTCACTGGGGACACCTTTCCCACTCTAGGTTGTGTTGTTCCTGACTCTCCTAGTGTCAGCAGACCTTCACTGTGGACACATTCCCCACCTCAGGGCTGTGTGGTTGTGGCTTCCCTTGTGTCAGGAAACCTTTACTGTGGACACTTTCCCCACCTCAGGTCTGTTGGTACCTTGCTTCCCTAGTGTCAGGATAGCTTCACTGGGGAAACCTTCTGCACCTCAGGGCTGTGTGGTTCATGGCCTCCCTAGTGTCAGGATACCTTGACTGGGGATACCTTCCCCACCTCAGGGCTCTGTGCTTCCTGTTTTCCTAGTGTCCAGATATGTTTACTGGGGACTCCTTCCCCACCTCAGGGATGTATGGTTCATGGCTTCCCTAGTGTCAGGAAACCTTCCCTGTGGACACCTTCCCCACCTTAGGGCTGTGTGGTCCCTGGCTTTCCTTGTGTCAGGAAATCATCTCTGGGGACACTTTCCCTACCTCAGGGCTCTGTGATCCCTGGCTTCCCTAGTGTCAGGATACCTTCACTGGGGACTCCTTCCCCAGCTCAGGGCTGTGTGGTTCCTGGCCTCCCTAGTGTCAGGATACCTTCATTGTGGACACCTTCCCCACCTCAGGGCTCTGTGCTTCCTGGCTTTTTATTGTCAGGAAACCTTCAATGGGGACACCTTCCCCACCTCAGGGATGTGAGGTTCATGGCTTCCCTAGTGTCAGGACACCTTCACTGTGGACACAGGTCCCACCTCAGGGTTGTGTGGTCCCTGGCTTCCCTAATGTCAGGACATCTTCTCTAGGGACACCTTCGCCAACTCAGGTCTGTGTGATTCATGGCTTCAGTAGGGTCATGATACCTTCACTGTGGACAACTTCCCCACCTCAGGGCTGTGTAGTCTCTGGCTTCCCTTGTGTCAGGACATCTTCTCGGGGGACACCTTCCCCACCTCAGGTCTGTGTGGTTCATGGCTTCCCTAGGGTCATGATACCTTAACTGTGGACTCCTTCCCCACCTCAGGAGTATAGTCCCTGGCTTCCCTTGTGGCAGGACATCTTCTCTGGGGACACTTTCCCTACCACAGGGCTCTGTGGTCCCTGGCTTCCCTAGGGTAAGAATATTTTCAGGGGGACACCTTCTCCAACTCAGGGCTATGTGGTTCATGGCTTCCCTAGTGTCAGGGTATGTTCACAGGGGACACCTTCCCCACCTCAGCACTGTGTGGTCCCATGCTTCCCTAGTGTCAAGAAACCTTTACTGGGGACACCTTCCCCACCTCTGGGCTGTGTGGTCCCTGGCTTCCCTAGTGTCAGGATACCATCACTGTGGAAACCTTCCCCACCTAAGGACTGTGTGGTTCATGGCCTCCCTAGTATCAGGATACCTTCACTGGGGACACCTTCCCCAATGTAGGTTGTGTGGTTCCTGGCTCTCCTAGTGTCAGGATACCTTCACTGGGGACACCTTACCCAACTCAGGGCTGTATGGTCCCTGGCTTAACAAGTGTCACGACACCTTTACTGTGGACACCTTCCCCACATCAAGGCTGTGTGGTTCATTTCTTCCCTAGTGTCAGGACACCTTCACTGTGGACACATTCCCCACCTAAGGGCTGTGTGGTCCCTGGCTTCCCTAGTGTCAGGACACCTTCACTGGTGAAACCTTCCTCACTTCAGGGCTGTGTGGTTAATGGCTTCCCTACTGTCAGGATACATTCACTGTGGGCACCTCCCCACCTCAAGGCTGTGTGGTTGTGGCTTCCCTTGTGTCAGGAAACATTTGCTGTGGACACTTTCCCTACCTCAGGGCTGTAGTTTCCTGGCTTCCCTAGTGTCACAATTCCTTTAAGGGGGATAGCTTCCCCACCTGAGGGCTCTGTGGTCCCTGGCTTCCCTAGTTTAAGGATATTTTCAGGGGGACACCTTCCCCATCTCAAGGAGTGTGGTTCATGGCTTCCCTAGTGTCAGAGTATATTCACTGGGGACACCTTCCCCACCTTAGAACTGTGTGGTCCCAGGCTTCCATAGTGTCAAGATACCTTCACTGGTGACATCTTCCACATCTCAGGGCTTTGTGGTTCCTGGCTTTCCTTGTGTCAGGAAAACTTTACTGGGGACACTTTCCCTCCCTCAGGGCTGTTGGTTCCTGGCTTCCCTAGTGTCAGGATAAGTTCACTGTGGACACCTTCCCCACCTTAGGGCTGTGGTTCATGACTACTCTAGTAACAGTATATCATCACTGGGGACACCTTTCCCTCCTCAGAGCTGTGGTTCATGGCTTCCTTAGTGTCAGGATACCTTCACTGGGGACACCTTTCCCACTCTAGGTTGTGTTGTTCCTGACTCTCCTAGTGTCAGCAGACCTTCACTGTGGACACATTCCCCTCCTCAGTGCTGTGTGGTTGTGGCTTCCCTTGTGTCAGGAAACCTTTACTGGGGACACTTTCCCCACCTCAGGGCTTTTGGTACCTTGCTTCCCTAGTGTCAGGATAGCTTCACTGGGGAAACCTTCTGCACCTCAGGGCTGTGTGGTTCATGGCCTCCCTAGTGTCAGGATACCTTGACTGGGGATACCTTCCCCACCTCAGGGCTCTGTGCTTCCTGGTTTTCCTAGTGTCCAGATATGTTTACTGGGGACTCCTTCCCCACCTCAGGGACGTATGGTTCATGGCTTCCCTAGTGTCAGGAAACCTTCCCTGTGGACACCTTCCCCACCTTAGGGCTGTGTGGTCTCTGGCTTCCCTTGTGTCAGGACATCTTCTCGGGGACACCTTCCCCACCTCAGTTCTGTGTGGTTCATGGCTTCCCTAGGGTCATGATACCTTCACTGTGGACTCGTTCCCCACCTCAGGAGTATAGTCCCTTGCTTCCCTTGTGGCAGGACATCTTCTCTGGGGACACTTTCCCTACCACAGGGCTCTGTGGTCCCTGGCTTCCCTAGGGTAAGAATATTTTCAGGGGGACACCTTCTCCAACTCAGGGCTATGTGGTTCATGGCTTCCCTAGTGTCAGGGTATGTTCACAGGGGACACCTTCCCCACCTCAGCACTGTGTGGTCCCATGCTTCCCTAGTGTCAAGAAACCTTTACTGGGGACACCTTCCCCACCTCTGGGCTGTGTGGTCCCTGGCTTCCCTAGTGTCAGGATACCATCACTGTGGAAACCTTCCCCACCTAAGGACTGTGTGGTTCATGGCCTCCCTAGTATCAGGATACCTTCACTGGGGACACCTTCCCCAATGTAGGTTGTGTGGTTCCTGGCTCTCCTAGTGTCAGGATACCTTCACTGGGGACACCTTACCCCACTCAGGGCTGTGTGGTCCCTGGCTTAACAAGTGTCACGACACCTTTACTGTGGACACCTTCCCCACATCAAGGCTGTGTGGTTCATTTCTTCCCTAGTGTCAGGACACCTTCACTGGGGACACATTCCCCACCTAAGGGCTGTGTGGTCCCTGGCTTCCCTAGTGTCAGGACACCTTCACTGGTGAAACCTTCCTCACTTCAGGGCTGTGTGGTTAATGGCTTCCCTACTGTCAGGATACATTCACTGTGGACACCTCCCCACCTCAAGGCTGTGTGGTTGTGGCTTCCCTTGTGTCAGGAAACATTTGCTGTGGACACTTTCCCTCCCTCAGGGCTGTTGGTTTCTGGCTTCTCTAGTGTCAGGACATCTTCACTAGGGACACCTTCCCCACCTCAGGGCTGTGTGTGGCTTCCCTTGTGTCTGGAAACCTTTACTGGGGACGCTTTCCCCACCTCAGTGCTGTTGGTACCTGGTCTCCCAGTGTCAGGATACCTTTACTGGGGAAAGATTCCCAAACTCATGGCTGCGTAGTCCCTGGTTTCCCTAGTGTCAGGATAACTTTACTGGTGACCCCTTCCTCACCTCAGGGCTGTTGGTTCATTGTTCCCTAGTGTCAGGATACCTTCACTGGGACACCTTCTGTACCTCAGGGCTGTGTGGTTCATGGCCTCCCTGGTGTCAGGAAAACTTTACTGGGGGCACTTTCTCTACCTCAGGGCAGTTGTTTCCTGGCTTCCCTAGTGTCAAGATACCTTTAAGGGGGATAGCTTACCCACCTCAGGGCTCTGTGCTTCTGGCTTCCCTTGTGTAAGGATACATTCGGGGGGACACCTTCGCCACCTCATGGCTGTGTGGTTCATGGCTTCCCTACTGTCAAAATATATTCCCTGGGGAGACCTTCCCCACCTCAGTGCTGTGTGGTTCCTGGCTTCCCTAGTGTCAGGATACCTTCCTGGGGACACCTTTCCCACCTCAGAGCTGTGGTTCATGGCTTCCTTAGTGTCAGGATACCTTCACTGGGGACACCTTTCCAACTCTAGGTTGTGTTGTTCCTGACTCTCCTAGTGTCAGCAGACCTTCACTGTGGACACCTTCCCCACCTCAGGGCTGTGTGGTTGTGGCTTCCCTTGTGTCAGGAAACCTTTACTGTGGACACTTTCCCCACCTCAGGTCTGTTGGTACCTTGCTTCCCTAGTGTCAGGATAGCTTCACTGGGGAAACCTTCTGCACCTCAGGGCTGTGTGGTTCATGGCCTCCCTAGTGTCAGGATACCTTGACTGGGGACACCTTCCCCACCTCAGGGTTCTGTGCTTCCTGGCTTTCCTAGTGTCCACATATGTTTACTGGGGACTCCTTCCCCACCTCAGGGATGTATGGTTCATGGCTTCCCTAGTGTCAGGAAACCTTCCCTGTGGACACCTTCCCCACCTTAGGGCTGTGTGGTCCCTGGCTTTCCTTGTGTCAGGAAATCATCTCTGGGGACACTTTCCCTACCTCAGGACTCTGTGATCCCTGGCTTCCCTAGGGTAAGGATATTTTCAGGGGACACCTTCCCCAACTTAGGGCTGTGTGGTCCCTGGCTTCCCTAGTGTCAGGATATCATCACTGGGACACCTTTCCCACCTCAGAGCTGTGGTTCATGGCTTCCTTAGTGTCAGGATACCTTCACTGTGGAAACCTTCCCAACCACAAGACTCTGTGTTTCCTGGCCTCCCTAGTGTCAGGATACCTTCACTGGGGACACCTTCCCCAGCTCAGGGCTATGTGGTTCATGGCCTCCCTAGTGTCAGGATACCTTCAATGTGGACACCTTCCCCACCTCAGGGCTCTGTGCTTCCTGGCTTTTTATTGTCAGGAAACGTTCAATGGGGACACCTTCCCCACCTCAGGGATGTGAGGTTCATGGCTTCCCTAGTGTCAGGACACCTTCACTGTGGACACAGGTCCCACCTCAGGGTTGTGTGGTCCCTGGCTTCCCTAATGTCTGGACATCTTCTCTTGGGACAGCTTCGCCAACTCAGGTCTGTGTGATTCATGGCTTCAGTAGGGTCATGATACCTTCACTGTGGACAACTTCCCCACCTCAGGGCTGTGTAGTCTCTGGCTTCCCTTGTGTCAGGACATCTTCTCGGGGGACACCTTCCCCACCTCAGTTCTGTGTGGTTCATGGCTTCCCTAGGGTCATGATACCTTCACTGTGGACTCGTTCCCCACCTCAGGAGTATAGTCCCTGGCTTCCCTTGTGGCAGGACATCTTCTCTGGGGACACTTTCCCTACCACAGGGCTCTGTGGTCCCTGGCTTCCCTAGGGTAAGGATATTTTCAGAGGGACACCTTCTGCAACTGAGGGCTATGTGGTTCATGGCTTCCCTAGTGTCAGGGTATGTTCACAGGGGGCACCTTCCCCACCTCAGCACTGTGTGGTCCCATGCTTCCCTAGTGTCAAGACACCTTTACTGGGGACACCTTCCATACCTCTGGGCTGTGTGGTCCCTGGCTTCCCTAGTGTCAGGACACCTTCACTGTGAAACCTTCCTCACTTCAGGGCTGTGTGGTTAATGGCTTCCCTACTGTCAGGATACATTCACTGTGGACACCTCCCCACCTCAAGGCTGTGTGGTTGTGGCTTCCCTTGTGTCAGGAAACATTTGCTGTGGACACTTTCCCTACCTCAGGGCTGTAGTTTCCTGGCTTCCCTAGTGCCACAATTCCTTTAAGGGGGATAGCTTCCCCACCTGAGGGCTCTGTGGTCCCTGGCTTCCCTAGTTTAAGGATATTTTCAGGGGAACCCCTTCCCCATCTCAAGGAGTGTTGTTCATGGCTTCCCTAGTGTCAGAGTATATTCACTGGGGACACCTTCCCCACCTTAGGACTGTGTGGTCCCAGGCTTCTATATTGTCAAGACACCTTCACTGGTGACATCTTCCACATCTCAGGGCTTTGTGGTTCCTGGCTTTCCTTGTGTCAGGAAAACTTTACTGGGGACACTTTCCCTCCCTCAGGGCTGTTGGTTCCTGGCTTCCCTAGTGTCAGGATAAGTTCACTGTGGACACCTTCCCTACCTTAGGGCTGTGGTTCATGGCTTCCTTAGTGTCAGGATACCTTCACTGGGGACACCTTTCCCACTCTAGGTTGTGTTGTTCCTGACTCTCCTAGTGTCAGCAGACCTTCACTGTGGACACCTTCCCCTCCTCAGGGCTGTGTGGTTGTGGCTTCCCTTGTGTCAGGAGACCTTTACTGGCGACACTTTCCCCACCTCAGGCCTGTTGGTACCTTGCTTCCCTAGTGTCAGGATAGCTTCACTGGGGACACCTTCTGCACCTCAGGGCTGTGTGGTTCATGGCCTCCCTAGTGTCAGGAAACCTTTACTGGGGACACTTTCCCTACCTCAGGGCTGTTGTTTCCTGGCTTCCCTAGTGTCAAGATACCTTTAAGGGGGATAGCTTACCCACCTCAGGGCTCTGTGCTTCTGGTTTCCCTTGTGTAAGGATACCTTAGTGGGGACACCTTCCCCACCTCATGGCTGTGTGGTTCATGGCTTCCATACTGTCAGGATACCTTCACTCGGGACACATTCCCTACCTCGGTGCTGTGTGGTTCCTGGCTTCCCTAGTGTCAGGATACATTCACTGTGGACACCTTCCCCACCGCAGGGCTATCTGGTACAAGGCTTCCCTTGTGTCAGGAAAACTCTACTAGGGACACCTTTCCCACCTCAGTGCTCTGTGGTCTCTGGCTTCCCTAGTGTCAGGACACCTTCACTGGGGACACCTTTCCCACCTCAGAGCTGTGTGGTTCATGACTTCTGTTGTGTCAGGATACCTTCACTGGGGACACCTTACCCACTTCAGGGATGTGTGTAGCTTCCTTTGTGTCTGTAAACCTTTACTGGGGACACATTCCACACCTCAGTGCTGTTGGTACCTGGTCTCCCCAGTGTCAGGATACCTTTACTGGGAAAGATTCCCAAACTCATGGCTGTGTAGTCCCTGGTTTCCCTAGTGTCAGGATAACTTTACTGGTGACCCCTTCCTCACCTCAGGGCTGTGTGGTTCATTGTTCCCTAGTGTCAGGATACCTTCACAGGTGACACCTTCTGTACCTCAGGGCTGTGTGGTTCATGGCCTCCCTGATGTCAGGATACCTTGACTTCCCTTGGGTCAGGACATCTTCTCGGGGGCCACCTTCCCAACATCAGGTCTGTTTGGTTCATGGCTTCGCTAGGGTCATGATACCTTCACTGTGGACACCTTCCCCACCTCAGTGCTGTGTTGATCATGGATTCCCTAGTGTCAGGAAACCTGTACTGGGGACAATTACCCTACCTCAGGGCAGTTTTTTCCTGGCTTCCCTAGTGTCAAGTTACCTTTAAATGGGTTAGTTTACACACCTCAGGGCTCTGTGGATATGTCTTCCCTTGTGCAAGGATACCTACATGGGGACACCTTCACCACCTCAGGGCTGTGTTTCATGGCTTCCCTAGGGTCATGATACCTTCCCTGTGGACAGCTTCCCCACCTCAGGGCTGTGTAGTCCCTGACTTCCCTTGGGTCATTACATCTTCTCGGGGGAAACCTTCCCATCCTCGGGTCTGTTTGGTTCATGGCTTCCCTAGGATCATGATACTTTCACTGTGGACTCCTTCCCCACCTCAGGGCTGTGTAGTCCCTGGCTCCCTTGTTTCAGGACATCTTCTCTGGGGACACCTTCCCCACCTCTGGTCTGTGTGGTTCATGGATTCTCTTGTGTCAGGAAACATTTGCTGTGGACACTTTCCCTACCTCAGGGCTGTAGTTAGCTGGCTTCCTGTGTCAAGATTCCTGTAAGGGGGATAGCTTCCCCACCACAGGGCTCTGTGGTCCCTGGCTTCCCTAGTTTAAGGATATTTTCAGGGGTACACCTTCCCCATCTCAAGGAGTGTGGTTCATGGCTTCCCTAGTGTCAGAGTACATTCACTGGGGACACCTTCCCCACTTTAGGACTGTGTGGTCCCAGGCTTCCATAGTGTCAAGACACCTTCACTGGTGACATCTTCCACATCTCAGGGCTGTGTAGTTCCTGGCTTTCCTTGTGTCAGGAATCCTTTACTGGGGACACTTTCCCTCCTCAGGGCTGTTAGTTCCTGGCTTCCCTAGTGTCAGGAAAAGTTCACTGTGGACACCTTCCCCACCTTAGGGCTGTGGTTCATGACTTCTCTAGTAACAGGATATCATCACTGGGGACACCTTTCCCACCTCAGAGCTGTGGTTCATGGCTTCCTTAGTGTCAGGATACCTTCACTGTGCACACCTTCCCAAACACAGGACTCTGTGGTTCATGGCCTCTCTTGTGTCAGGATACCTTCACTGCGGACACCTTTCCCACTCTAGGTTGTATTGTTCCTGGCTCTCCTAGTGTCAGGAAACCTTCACTGTGGACACTTTCCCCACCTCAGGCCTGTGTGGTTGTGGCTTACCTTGTGTCACGCAACCTTTACTGGGGACACTTTCCCCACCTCAGGGCTGTTGGTACCTTGCTTTGCCAGTGTCAGGATACCTTCACTGGGGACACCTTCTGCACCTCAGGATTGTGTGGTTTTGGCCTCCCTAGTGTCAGGAAATCTTTACTGGGGACACTTTCCCTACCTCAGGGCTGTTGTTTCCTGGCTTTCCTAGTGTCAAGATACCTTTAAGGGTGATAGCTTACCCTCCTCAAGGCTCTGTGGTTCTGGCTTCCCTTGTGTAAGGATACCTTCGGGTGGACACCTTCCCCACCTCATGGCTGTGTGGTTCCTGGCTTCCCTACTGTCAAAATATGTTCCCTGGGTAGACCTTCCCCACCTCAGTGCTATGTGGTTCCTGGCTTCCCTAGTGTCAGGATTCCTTCACTGGGGACACCTTCCCCACCACAGGCTGTCTGTTACATGACTTCCCTTGTGTCAGGATAACTTTTCTGGGGCCACCATTCCCACCTCAGGGCTGTGTGGTTCATGACTTCTGTTGTGTCAGGATACCTTCACTGGGGACACCTTACCCACCTCAGGGCTGTGTGTGGCTTCCCTTGTGTCTGGAAACCTTTAATGGGGACACTTTCCCCACCTCAGTGCTGTTGGTACATGGTCTCCCAGGTATCAGGATTCCTTCACTGGGGACAGCTTCTGTACCTCAGGGCTGTGAGGTTCATTGTTCCTTAGTGTCAGGATACCTTGACTGGGTACACCTTCTGCACCTCAGGGCTGTGTTGTTCATAGTTTCCCTAGTGTCAGGAAACCTGTACTGGGGACAATTACCCTACCTCAGGGCAGTTGTTTCCTGGCTTCCCTAGTGTCAAGATACCTAAAGTGGGTTAGTTTACCCACTTCAGGGCTCTGTGGATCTGGCTTCCCTTGTGTAAGGATACTTTCGTGGCGACACCTTACCCACCTCAGGGCTGTGTCATTCATGGCTACCTAGGGTCATGATACATTCACAGTGGACAACTTCCCCACCTCAGGGCTGTGTAGTCCCTGACTTCCTTTGGGTCAGGACATCTTCTCGGGGACACCTTCCCAACCTTGGTTCTGTTTGGTTCATGGCTTCCCTAGGGTCATGATACCTTCACTGTGGATTCCTTCCCCACCTCAGGGCTGTGTAGTCCCTGGCTCCCTTGTTTCAGGACATCTTCTCTGGGGACACCTTCCCCACCTCAGGTCTGTGTGGTTCATGGTTTCCCTTGTGTCAGGAAACATTTGCTGTGGACACTTTCCCTACCTCAGGGCTGTAATTTCCTGGCTTCACTAGTGTCAAGATTCCTTTAAGGGGGATAGCTTCCCCACCTGAGGGCTCTGTGGTCACTGGCTTCCCTAGTTTAAGGATATTTTCAGGGTGACACCTTCCGCATCTCAAGGAGTGTGGTTAATGGCTTCCCTAGTGTCAGAGTATTTTCACTGGGGACACCTTCTCCACTTTAGGACTGTGTGGTCCCAGGCTTCCATAGTGTCAAGACAACTTCATTGGCGACATCTTCCACATCTCTGGGCTATGTGGTTCCTGGCTTTCCTTGTGTCAGGAATCCTTTACTGGGGACACTTTCCCTCCCTCAGGGCTGTTGGTTCCTGGCTTCCCTAGTGTCAGGATAAGTTCACTGTGGACACCTTCCCCACCTTTGGGCTGTGGTTCTTGACTTCTCTAGTAACAGGATATCATCACTGGGGACACCTTTCCCACCTCAGAGCTGTGGTTCATGGCTTCCTTAGTGTCAGGATAGCTTCACTGTGGACACCTTGCCAACCACAGGACTCTGTGTTTTATGGCCTCCCTAGTGTCAGGATACCTTCACTGGGGACACCTTTCCCACTCTAGGTTGTATTTTTCCTGGCTCTCCTAGTGTCAAGAGACCTTCACTGGGGACACCTTACCCACCTCAGGGCTGTGTTGGCTTCCCTTGTGTCTTGAAACCTTTACTGGGGACACTTTCCCCACCTCAGTGCTGTTGGTACCTGGTCTCCCCAGTGTCAGGATACCTTTACTGGGGAAAGATTCCCAAACTCATGGCTGTGTAGTCCCTGGTTTCCCTAGTGTCAGGATAACTTCACTGGTGACCCCTTACTCACCTCAGGACTATGTGGTTCATTGTTCCCTAGTGTCAGGATACCTTCACTGGGGACACCTTCTTTACCTCAGGGCTGTGTGGTTCATGGCCTCCCTAGTGTCAGGATACCTTGACTTGGGACACCTTACCCATCTCAGGGCTGTGTTGTTCATGGCTTCCCTAGTGTCAGGAGACCTGTACTGGGGACAATTACCCTTTCTCAGGGCAGTTTTTTCCTGGTTTCTCTAGTGTCAAGATAGCATTAAAGGGCTTAGTTTACCCACCTCAGGGCTCTGTGGATCTGCCTTCCCTTTTGTAAGGATACCTTAGTGGGACGCCTTCCCCACCTCAGGGCTGTGTGGTTCATGGCTACCTAGGGTCATGATACCTTCACTTTGGACTCCTTCCCCACCTCAGGGCTGTGTATTCCCTGGCTCCCTTGTTTCAGGACATCTTCTCTGGGTACACCTTCCCCACCTCAGGTCTGTGTGGTTCATGGCTTCCCTTGTGTCAAGAAACATTTGCTGTGGACACTTTCCCTTCCTGAGGGCTGTAGTTTCCTGGCTTCCCTAGTGTCAAGATTCCTTTAAGGGGGATAGCTTCCCCACTTCAGGGCTCTGTGGTCCCTGGCTTATCTAGTTTAAGGATATTTTCAGGGGTACACCTTCCCCATCTCAAGGAGTGTGGTTCATGGCTTCCCTAGTGTCAGAGTATATTCACTGGGGACACCTTCCCCACATTAGGAGTGTGTGGTCCCAGGATTCCATAGTGTCAAGACACCTTCACCAGCGACATCTTCCACATCTCAGGGCTGTTGGTTCCTGGCTTCCCTAGTGTCAGGATAAGTTCACTGTGGGCACCTTCCCCACCTTAGGGCTGTGGTTCTTGACTTCTCTAGTAACAGGATATCATCACTGGGGACACCTTTCCTACCTCAGAGCTGTGGTTCATGGCTTCCTTAGTGTCAGGATACCTTCACTGGGGACACCTTCCCAACCACAGGACTCTGTGGTTCATGGCCTCCCTAGTGTCAGGATACCTTCACTGGGGACACCTTTCCCACTCTAGGTTGTGTTGTTCCTGGCTCTCCTAGTGTCAGGAGAACTTCATTGTGGACACCTACCCCACCTCAGGGCTGTGTGGTTGTGGCTTCCCTTGCGTCAGGAAACCTTTACTGGGGACACTTTCCCCACCTCAGGGCTGTTGGTTCCTGGCTTCCCTAGTGTCAGGATACCTTCACTGGGGACACCTTCTGCACCTCAGAGCTGTGTGGTTCATGGCCTCCCTAGTGTCAGGAAACCTTTACTGGGGACACTTTTCCTACCTAGTGCTGTTGTTTCCTGGCTTCCCTAGTGTCAAGATACCTTTAAGGGGGATAGCTTACCCACCTCAGGGCTCTGTGGTCCCTGGCTTCCCCAGTGTTAGGATATTCTCAGGGGGACACCTTCCCCAACTCAAGGCTGTGTGGTTCATTGCTTCCCTAGTGTTGCAGTATGTACACTGGTGACACCTTCCCCACCTCAGGACTGTGTGGTCGCGTGCATCCTTAGTGTCAAGACACCTTCACTGGCGACATCTTCCACATCCCAGGGATGTGCAGTTCCTGGCTTTCCTTGTCTCACGACACCTTTACTGGGGACACTTTCCCTCCCTCATGGCTGTTGGTTCCTGGCTTACATAGTGTCAGGACACCTTCACTGTGGACACCTTCCCCACCTGAGGACTGCGTGGTCCCTGGCTTCCCTAGTGTCAGGACATCTTCTCTAGGGACACCTTCCCCACCTCAGGTCTCTGTTGTTCATAGCTTCCCTAGGGTCATGATACCTTCACTGTGGACAACTTCCCCACCTCAGGTCTGTGTAGTCCCTGGTTTCACTTGTTCAGGACATCTTCTCTGAGGACACCTTCCCCACCTCAGGGTTGTGTGGGCCCTGGCTTCCCTAATGTCAGGACATCTTCTCTAGGGACACCTTCGCCAACTCAGGTCTGTGTGGTTCAGGGCTTTCCTAGGGTCATGATACCTTCACTGTGGACAACTTCCCCACCTCAGGGCTGTGTAGTCCCTGACTTCCCTTGGGTCAGGACATCTTCTCGGGGGCCACCTTCCCAACATCAGGTCTGTTTGGTTCATGGCTTCCCTAGGGTCATGATACCTTCACTGCCAACACCTTCCCCACCTCAGGACTGTGTGGTTCACGATTTCCCTAGTGTCAGGAAACCTGTACTGGGGACAATTTCCCTACCTCAGGGCTGCTGTTTCCTGGCTTCCCTAGTGTCAAGATACCTTTAAGGGGGTTAGTTTACCCACCTCAGGGCTCTGTGGATCTGGTTTCCCTTGTGTAAGGATACCTTCGTGGGGATGCCTTCCCCACCTCAGGGCTGTGTGGTTCATGGCTTCCCTATGGTCATGATACCTTCACTGTGGACTCCTTCCCCACCTCAGGGCTGTGTATTCCCTGGCTCCCTTGTTTCAAGATATCTTCTCTGGGTACACCTTCCCCACCTCAGGTCTGTGTGGTTCATGGCTTCCCTTGTGTCAAGAAACATTTGCTGTGGACACTTTCCCTTCCTGAGGGCTGTAGTTTCCTGGCTTCCCTAGTGTCAAGATTCCTTTAAGGGGGATAGCTTCCCCACTTCAGGGCTCTGTGGTCCCTGGCTTATCTAGTTTAAGGATATTTTCAGGGGTACACCTTCCCCATCTCAAGGAGTGTGGTTCATGGCTTCCCTAGTGTCAGAGTATATTCACTGGGGACACCTTCCCCACATTAGGAGTGTGTGGTCCCAGGCTTCCATAGTGTCAAGACACCTTCACCAGCGACATCTTCCACATCTCAGGGCTGTTGGTTCCTGGCTTCCCTAGTGTCAGGATAAGTTCACTGTGGGCACCTTCCCCACCTTAGGGCTGTGGTTCATGACTTCTCTAGTAACAGGATATCATCACTGGGGACACCTTTCCTACCTCAGAGCTGTGGTTCATGGCTTCCTTAGTGTCAGGATACCTTCACTGGGGACACCTTCCCAACCACAGGACTCTGTGGTTCATGGCCTCCCTAGTGTCAGGATACCTTCACTGGGGACACCTTTCCCACTCTAGGTTGTGTTGTTCCTGGCTCTCCTAGTGTCAGGAGAACTTCATTGTGGACACCTACCCCACCTCAGGGCTGTGTGGTTGTGGCTTCCCTTGCGTCAGGAAACCTTTACTGGGGACACTTTCCCCACCTCAGGGCTGTTGGTTCCTGGCTTCCCTAGTGTCAGGATACCTTCACTGGGGACACCTTCTGCACCTCAGAGCTGTGTGGTTCATGGCCTCCCTAGTGTCAGGAAACCTTTACTGGGGACACTTTTCCTACCTAGTGCTGTTGTTTCCTGGCTTCCCTAGTGTCAAGATACCTTTAAGGGGGATAGCTTACCCACCTCAGGGCTCTGTGGTCCCTGGCTTCCCCAGTGTTAGGATATTCTCAGGGGGACACCTTCCCCAACTCAAGGCTGTGTGGTTCATTGCTTCCCTAGTGTTGCAGTATGTACACTGGTGACACCTTCCCCACCTCAGGACTGTGTGGTCGCGTGCATCCTTAGTGTCAAGACACCTTCACTGGCGACATCTTCCACATCCCAGGGATGTGCAGTTCCTGGCTTTCCTTGTCTCACGACACCTTTACTGGGGACACTTTCCCTCCCTCATGGCTGTTGGTTCCTGGCTTACATAGTGTCAGGACACCTTCACTGTGGACACCTTCCCCACCTGAGGACTGCGTGGTCCCTGGCTTCCCTAGTGTCAGGACATCTTCTCTAGGGACACCTTCCCCACCTCAGGTCTCTGTTGTTCATAGCTTCCCTAGGGTCATGATACCTTCACTGTGGACAACTTCCCCACCTCAGGTCTGTGTAGTCCCTGGTTTCACTTGTTCAGGACATCTTCTCTGAGGACACCTTCCCCACCTCAGGGTTGTGTGGGCCCTGGCTTCCCTAATGTCAGGACATCTTCTCTAGGGACACCTTCGCCAACTCAGGTCTGTGTGGTTCAGGGCTTTCCTAGGGTCATGATACCTTCACTGTGGACAACTTCCCCACCTCAGGGCTGTGTAGTCCCTGACTTCCCTTGGGTCAGGACATCTTCTCGGGGGCCACCTTCCCAACATCAGGTCTGTTTGGTTCATGGCTTCCCTAGGGTCATGATACCTTCACTGCCAACACCTTCCCCACCTCAGGACTGTGTGGTTCACGATTTCCCTAGTGTCAGGAAACCTGTACTGGGGACAATTTCCCTACCTCAGGGCTGCTGTTTCCTGGCTTCCCTAGTGTCAAGATACCTTTAAGGGGGTTAGTTTACCCACCTCAGGGCTCTGTGGATCTGGTTTCCCTTGTGTAAGGATACCTTCGTGGGGATGCCTTCCCCACCTCAGGGCTGTGTGGTTCATGGCTTCCCTATGGTCATGATACCTTCACTGTGGACTCCTTCCCCACCTCAGGGCTGTGTATTCCCTGGCTCCCTTGTTTCAAGATATCTTCTCTGGGTACACCTTCCCCACCTCAGGTCTGTGTGGTTCATGGCTTCCCTTGTGTCAAGAAACATTTGCTGTGGACACTTTCCCTTCCTGAGGGCTGTAGTTTCCTGGCTTCCCTAGTGTCAAGATTCCTTTAAGGGGGATAGCTTCCCCACTTCAGGGCTCTGTGGTCCCTGGCTTATCTAGTTTAAGGATATTTTCAGGGGTACACCTTCCCCATCTCAAGGAGTGTGGTTCATGGCTTCCCTAGTGTCAGAGTATATTCACTGGGGACACCTTCCCCACATTAGGAGTGTGTGGTCCCAGGCTTCCATAGTGTCAAGACACCTTCACCAGCGACATCTTCCACATCTCAGGGCTGTTGGTTCCTGGCTTCCCTAGTGTCAGGATAAGTTCACTGTGGGCACCTTCCCCACCTTAGGGCTGTGGTTCATGACTTCTCTAGTAACAGGATATCATCACTGGGGACACCTTTCCTACCTCAGAGCTGTGGTTCATGGCTTCCTTAGTGTCAGGATACCTTCACTGGGGACACCTTCCCAACCACAGGACTCTGTGGTTCATGGCCTCCCTAGTGTCAGGATACCTTCACTGGGGACACCTTTCCCACTCTAGGTTGTGTTGTTCCTGGCTCTCCTAGTGTCAGGAGAACTTCATTGTGGACACCTACCC
Source organism: Cricetomys ansorgei (assembly GCA_026225945.1). NCBI lineage: Eukaryota > Metazoa > Chordata > Mammalia > Rodentia > Nesomyidae > Cricetomys > Cricetomys ansorgei. The sequence continues at coordinate 1,818,954 of JAMJFZ010003344.1, read as the reverse complement.
CACCTCAGGGCTGTGTGGTTGTGGCTTCCCTTGCGTCAGGAAACCTTTACTGGGGACACTTTCCCCACCTCAGGGCTGTTGGTTCCTGGCTTCCCTAGTGTCAGGATACCTTCACTGGGGACACCTTCTGCACCTCAGAGCTGTGTGGTTCATGGCCTCCCTAGTGTCAGGAAACCTTTACTGGGGACACTTTTCCTACCTAGTGCTGTTGTTTCCTGGCTTCCCTAGTGTCAAGATACCTTTAAGGGGGATAGCTTACCCACCTCAGGGCTCTGTGGTCCCTGGCTTCCCCAGTGTTAGGATATTCTCAGGGGGACACCTTCCCCAACTCAAGGCTGTGTGGTTCATTGCTTCCCTAGTGTTGCAGTATGTACACTGGTGACACCTTCCCCACCTCAGGACTGTGTGGTCGCGTGCATCCTTAGTGTCAAGACACCTTCACTGGCGACATCTTCCACATCCCAGGGATGTGCAGTTCCTGGCTTTCCTTGTCTCACGACACCTTTACTGGGGACACTTTCCCTCCCTCATGGCTGTTGGTTCCTGGCTTACATAGTGTCAGGACACCTTCACTGTGGACACCTTCCCCACCTGAGGACTGCGTGGTCCCTGGCTTCCCTAGTGTCAGGACATCTTCTCTAGGGACACCTTCCCCACCTCAGGTCTCTGTTGTTCATAGCTTCCCTAGGGTCATGATACCTTCACTGTGGACAACTTCCCCACCTCAGGTCTGTGTAGTCCCTGGTTTCACTTGTTCAGGACATCTTCTCTGAGGACACCTTCCCCACCTCAGGGTTGTGTGGGCCCTGGCTTCCCTAATGTCAGGACATCTTCTCTAGGGACACCTTCGCCAACTCAGGTCTGTGTGGTTCAGGGCTTTCCTAGGGTCATGATACCTTCACTGTGGACAACTTCCCCACCTCAGGGCTGTGTAGTCCCTGACTTCCCTTGGGTCAGGACATCTTCTCGGGGGCCACCTTCCCAACATCAGGTCTGTTTGGTTCATGGCTTCCCTAGGGTCATGATACCTTCACTGCCAACACCTTCCCCACCTCAGGACTGTGTGGTTCACGATTTCCCTAGTGTCAGGAAACCTGTACTGGGGACAATTTCCCTACCTCAGGGCTGCTGTTTCCTGGCTTCCCTAGTGTCAAGATACCTTTAAGGGGGTTAGTTTACCCACCTCAGGGCTCTGTGGATCTGGTTTCCCTTGTGTAAGGATACCTTCGTGGGGATGCCTTCCCCACCTCAGGGCTGTGTCGTTCATGGCTTCCCTATGGTCATGATACTTTCACTGTGGACAACTTTCCCACCTCAGTGCTGTGTAGTCCCTGACTTCCCTTGGGTCACGACATCTTCTCGGGGGACACCTTCCCAACATCAGGTCAGTTTGGTTCATGGCTTCCCTAGGGTCATGATACCTTCACTCTGGACACCTTCCCCACCTCAGGGCTGTGTGGATCTGGCTTCCCTTGTGTCAGGATAACTTTACTGGGGACACTTTTCCTATCTCAGGGTTGTGTGGTCCCTGGCTTCCCTACTGTCAGGACACCTTCACTGGGGACACCTTCCCCACTTCAGAGCTGTGTGGTTCATGACTTCTGTTGTGTCAGGATACCTTCACTGTAGACACCGTACCCACCTCAGGGCTGTGTGGTTTTGGCTTCCCTTGTGTCTAGAAACCTTTACTGGAGACACTTTCCCCACCTCAGTGCTGTTGGTACCTGGCTTCCCTAGTGTCAGGATACCTTTACTGGGGAAAGCTTCCCAACCTCAGTGCTCTGTGGTCCCTGGTTTCCCTAGTGTCAACATAACTTCACTGGGGACACCATCACCACCTTAGAGCTATGTAGTTCATGGCATCCCTAGTGTCAGGATAGCTTTACTGGAGACACTTTCAATACCTCAGATCTGTGTGATTCCTGGTTTCGTTAATATCAAGATACCTTGACTGGGAACACCTTTCCCACCTCACTGCTGTGTGGTTCATGGCTTCCATAGTGTCAGGATACCTTCACTGTGGACACCATCCCCACCTCAGGGCTGTGTGCTTCCTGGCTTTTTTATTGTCAGGAAACGTTCACTGGGGAAACCTAGCCCACCTCAGGGATGTGTGGTTCATGGCTTCCCTAGTGTCAGGACAACTTAACTGTGGACACCTTCCCCACCTCAGGGCTGTGTGGTCCCTGGCTTCCCTAGTGTCAGGACTTCTTCTCTGGGGACACCTTCCCCACCTCAGGTCTGTGTGGTTCATGGCTTCCCTAGGGTCATGATACCTTCACTGTGGACTCCTTCCTCACCTCAGGTGTGTGTAGTCCCTGGCTTCCCTTGTGTCAGGACATCTTCTCTGGGGACACTTTCCCTACCTCAGGGCTCTGTGGGCCCTGGCTTCCCTATGGTAAGGATATTTTCAGGGGGACACCTTCTCCAACTCAGGGCTATATGGTTCATGGCTTCCCAAGTGTCAGGGTATGTTCACTGGGGACACATTCCCCACCTCAGGACAGTTTGGTCCCGGGCTCCCTAGTGTCAAGACACCTTCACTGGGGACAACTTCCCCACCTCAGGGCTGTGTGGTCCCTGGCTTCCCTAATGTCAGGATATCATCACTGTGGAAACCTTTCCCACCTCAGGGCTGTGTGGTTGTGGCTTCCCTTCTGTCAGGAAAAGTTTACTAGGGACACATTCCCCACCTCAGGGCTATTGGTACCTGCTTCCCTAGTGTCAGGATACCTTTACTTGGAAAAGCTTCCCAAACTCATGGCTATGTGGTCCCTGGTTTCCGTAGTGTCAGGATAACTTCACTGGTGACCCTTTCCTCACCTCAGGGCTATGTGGTTCATGGCTTCCCTAGTGTCAGGAAACCTGTACTGGGGACAATTTCCCTACCTCAGGGCTGCTGTTTCCTGGCTTCCCTAGTGTCAAGATACCTTTAAGGGGGTTAGTTTACCCACCTCAGGGCTCTGTGGATCTGGTTTCCCTTGTGTAAGGATACCTTCGTGGGGATGCCTTCCCCACCTCAGGGCTGTGTCGTTCATGGCTTCCCTATGGTCATGATACCTTCACTGTGGACAACTTTCCCACCTCAGTGCTGTGTAGTCCCTGACTTCCCTTGGGTCACGACATCTTCTCGGGGGACACCTTCCCAACATCAGGTCAGTTTGGTTCATGGCTTCCCTAGGGTCATGATACCTTCACTCTGGACACCTTCCCCACCTCAGGGCTGTGTGGATCTGGCTTCCCTTGTGTCAGGATAACTTTACTGGGGACACTTTTCCTACCTCAGGGTTGTGTGGTCCCTGGCTTCCCTACTGTCAGGACACCTTCACTGGGGACACCTTCCCCACTTCAGAGCTGTGTGGTTCATGACTTCTGTTGTGTCAGGATACCTTCACTGTAGACACCGTACCCACCTCAGGGCTGTGTGGTTTTGGCTTCCCTTGTGTCTAGAAACCTTTACTGGAGACACTTTCCCCACCTCAGTGCTGTTGGTACCTGGCTTCCCTAGTGTCAGGATACCTTTACTGGGGAAAGCTTCCCAACCTCAGTGCTCTGTGGTCCCTGGTTTCCCTAGTGTCAACATAACTTCACTGGGGACACCATCACCACCTTAGAGCTATGTAGTTCATGGCATCCCTAGTGTCAGGATAGCTTTACTGGAGACACTTTCAATACCTCAGATCTGTGTGATTCCTGGTTTCGCTAATATCAAGATACCTTGACTGGGAACACCTTTCCCACCTCACTGCTGTGTGGTTCATGGCTTCCATAGTGTCAGGATACCTTCACTGTGGACACCATCCCCACCTCAGGGCTGTGTGCTTCCTGGCTTTTTTATTGTCAGGAAACGTTCACTGGGAAAACCTAGCCCACCTCAGGGATGTGTGGTTCATGGCTTCCCTAGTGTCAGGACAACTTAACTGTGGACACCTTCCCCACCTCAGGGCTGTGTGGTCCCTGGCTTCCCTAGTGTCAGGACTTCTTCTCTGGGGACACCTTCCCCACCTCAAGTCTGTGTGGTTCATGGCTTCCCTAGGGTCATGATACCTTCACTGTGGACTCCTTCCTCACCTCAGGTGTGTGTAGTCCCTGGCTTCCCTTGTGTCAGGACATCTTCTCTGGGGACACTTTCCCTACCTCAGGGCTCTGTGGGCCCTGGCTTCCCTATGGTAAGGATATTTTCAGGGGACACCTTCTCCAACTCAGGGCTATATGGTTCATGGCTTCCCAAGTGTCAGGGTATGTTCACTGGGGACACATTCCCCACCTCAGGACAGTTTGGTCCCGGGCTCCCTAGTGTCAAGACACCTTCACTGGGGACAACTTCCCCACCTCAGGGCTGTGTGGTCCCTGGCTTCCCTAATGTCAGGATATCATCACTGTGGAAACCTTTCCCACCTCAGGGCTGTGTGGTTGTGGCTTCCCTTCTGTCAGGAAAAGTTTACTAGGGACACATTCCCCACCTCAGGGCTATTGGTACCTGCTTCCCTAGTGTCAGGATACCTTTACTTGGAAAAGCTTCCCAAACTCATGGCTATGTGGTCCCTGGTTTCCGTAGTGTCAGGATAACTTCACTGGTGACCTTTCCTCACCTCAGGGCTATGTGGTTCATGGCTTCCCTAGTGTCAGGAAACCTGTACTGGGAACAATTTACCTACCTCAGGGCTCTTGTTTCATGGCTTCCCTCTTGTCAAGATACCTTTAAGGGGGATAATTTACCCACCTACAGGCTCTGTGGTTCTGGCTTCCCTTGTTTAAGGATACCTTCGGGTGGACACCTTCCCCATCTCAGGGCTGTGTGGTTCATGGCTTCCCTAGGGTCATGATACCTTCACTGTGGAAAACTTCCCTACCTCAGGGCTGTGTAGTCCTTGACATCCCTTGTGTCAGGACAACTTCTCGGTGGACAACTTCCCAACCTTAGGTCTGTGGGCTTCATGGCTTCCCTAGGGTCATGATACCTTAACTGTGGACTCCTTCCCCACCTCAGGGCTGTGTAGTCCCTGGCTTCCCTTGTGTCAGGACGTCTCCATGGGGGACACCTTCCCACCTCAGGACTGTGTGGTTCATGGCTTTCCTGGGGTCATGATACCTTCACTGTGGACTCCTTCCTCACCTCAGGTGTGTGTAGTCCCTGGCTTCCCTGGTGTCAGGAAATCTTCTCTGGGGACACTTTCCCTACCTCAGGGCTCTTGTTTCATGGCTTCCCTCTTGTCAAGATACCTTTAAGGGGGATAACTTACCCACCTACAGGCTCTGTGGTTCTGGCTTCCCTTGTTTAAGGATACCTTCGGGTGGACACCTTCCCCATCTCAGGGCTGTGTGGTTCATGGCTTCCCTAGGGTCATGATACCTTCACTGTGGAAAACTTCCCTACCTCAGGGCTGTGTAGTCCTTGACATCCCTTGTGTCAGGACAACTTCTCGGTGGACAACTTCCCAACCTTAGGTCTGTGGGCTTCATGGCTTCCCTACGGTCATGATACCTTAACTGTGGACTCCTTCCCCACCTCAGGGCTGTGTAGTCCCTGGCTTCCCTTGTGTCAGGACGTCTCCATGGGGGACACCTTCCCACCTCAGGACTATGTGGTTCATGGCTTTCCTGGGGTCATGATACCTTCACTGTGGACTCCTTCCTCACCTCAGGTGTGTGTAGTCCCTGGCTTCCCTGGTGTCAGGAAATCTTCTCTGGGGACACTTTCCCTACCTCAGGGTTCTGTGGTCCCTGGCTTCCCTAGGGTAAGGATATTTTCAGGGGGACACCTTATCCAACTCAGGGCTATGTGGTTCATGGCTTCCCTAGTGTCAGGGTGTGTTCACTGGGGAAACCTTCCCCACCTCAGGACTGTGTGATCCCGGGCTTCCCTAGTGTCAAGACACCTTCATTGGGGACAACTTCCCCACCTCAGGGCTGTGTGGTCCCTGGCTTCCCTAATGTCAGGATATCATCACTGTGGAAACCTTCCCTGCCTCAGGACTGTATGGTTCATTGCCTTCTACTGTCAGGATACCTTCACTGGGGACACTTTCCCCACTCTAGGTTGTGTTGTTCCTGGCTCTCCTAGTGTCAGGAGACCTTCACTGGAGACACCATCCCCACCTTCGAGCTGTGTGCTTCATGGCTTCTGTTGTGTCAGGATTCCGTCACTGGGGACACCTTACCCAACTCAGAGCTGTGTGGTCCCTGGCTTAACTAGTGTCAGGACACCTTTACTGTGGAAACCTTACCCACCTCAAGGCTGTGTGGTTCATGGCTTCCCTACTGTCAGGAGACCTTCACTGTGGACACCTTCTCCACCTCAGGGCTGTGTGGATGTGGCTTTCCTTGTTTCAGGAAACCTTTACTGGGGACAATTTCACCACCTCAGGGCTGTTGGTACCTGGCTTCCCTAGTGTCAGGATACCTTTACTGGGGAAAGCTTCCCAAACTCAGGGCTGTGTAGTCCCTGGATTCCCTAGAGTCAGGTTATCTTCACTGGTGACCCCTTCCTCATCTCAGGGCTGTGTGGTTCATTGTTAACTAGAGTCAGGATACCTTCACTGGGGACACCTTCTCTACATCAGGGCTGTGTGGTTCATGGCTACCTAGGGTCAGAATACCTTCACTGTGGACAACTTCCCCACCTCAGGGCTGTGTAGTCCCTGACTTCCCTTGGGTCAGGACATCTTCTCGGGGGACACCTTCCCAACCTCAGGTGTGTTTGGTTCATGCCTTCCCTAGAGTCATGATATCTTCACTGTGGACTCCTGCCCCACCTCAGCGATGTGTAGTCCCTGGCTCACTTCTTTCAGGACATCTTCTCTGGGGATGCCTTCCCCACCTCTGGTCTGTGTGGTTCACGGCTTCCTGAGGTTCAGGATACCTTCACTGTGGACACCTTCCCCACATCAGTGTTTTGTGGTTCGTGGCTTCCCTGGTGTCAGGAAACATTTGCTGTGGACACTTTTCCTACCTCATGGCTGTAGTTTCCTGGCTTCCGTAGTGTCAAGATTCCTTTAAGGGGAATTGCTTACCCACCTCAGGGCTCTGTGGTCCCTGGCTTCCCTAGTTTAAGGATATTTTCAGGGGGACACCTTCCCCAACTCAAGGAGTGTGGTTCATGGCTTCCCTAGTGTCAGAGTATTTTCACTGGGGACACCTTCCCCACCTCAGGACTGTGTGGTCCCAGGCTTCCATAGTATCAAGACACCTTCACTGGCAACATCTTCCACATCTCAGTGCTGTGTAGTTGCTGGCTTTCCTTGTGTCAGGAATCCTTTACTGGGGACACTTTCCCTCCCTCAGGGCTGTTGGTTCCTGGCTTCCCTAGTGTCAGGATAAGTTCACTGTGGGCACCTTCCCCACCTTAGGGCTGTGGTTCATGACTTCTCTAGTAACAGGATATCATCACTGGGGACACCTTTCCCACCTCAGAGCTGTGGTTCATGGCTTCCTTAGTGTCAGGATACCTTCACTGGGGACACCTTTCCCACTCTAGGTTGTGTTGTTCCTGGCTCTCCTAGTGTCAGGAGACCTTCACTGTGGACACTTTCCCCACCTCAGGGCTGTGTGGTTGTGGCTTCCCTTGTGTCACATAACCATTACTGGGGAAACTTTCCCCACCTCAGGGCTGTTGGTACCTTGCTTCCCTAGTGTCAGGAAACCTTTACTGTGGACACCTTCTGCACCTCAGGGCTGTGTGGGTCAAGGCCTCCCTAGTGTCAGGATACCTTCATTGGGGTCACCTTCCCCCGCTCAGGGCTGTGTGGTTCATGGGCTCCCTAGGGTCAGGAATCCTTTACTGGGGACACTTTCCCTACTTCAGGGCTGTTGTTTCCTGGCTTCCCTAGTGTCAAGATACCTTTAAGGGGATAGCTGACACACCTCAGGGCTCTGTGGTTATGGCTTCCCTTGTGTAAGGATACATTCGGGGGTGACACCTTCCCTCCTCATGGCTCTGTGGTTCATGGCTTCCCTACTGTCAAGATATATTACCTGGGGACACCATCCCCACCTCAGTGCTGTGTGGTTCCTGGCTTCCCTAGTGTCAGGATAACTTCATTGAGGACACTTTCCCCACGGCAGGGCTGTCTGGTACATGGCTTCCCTTGTGTCAGGATTACTTTACTGGGGACACCTTTCCCACCTGAGGGCTGTGTGTTCCCTGGCTTCCCTAGGGTCAGCACACCTTCACTGTGGACACCTTCCCCACCTCAGAGCTGTGTGGTTCATGTCTTCTGTTGTGTCAGGATACCTTCACTGGGGACACCTTAACCCCCTCAGGGCTGTGTTGGCTTCCCTTTGTCTGGAAACCTTTACTGGGGACACTCCCCCCCCTCAGTGCTGTTGGTACCTGGTCTCCCCAGTATCAGGATACCTTTGCTGGGGAAAGATTCCTAAACTCATGGCTGTGTAGTCCCTGGTTTCCATAGTGTCAGGATAACTTCACTGGTGACCCCTTCCTCACTTCAGGGCTGTGTGGTTCATTGTTCCCTAGTGTAAGGATACCTTCACTGGAGACACCTTCTGCACCTCACGGCTGTGTGGATCATGGCCTCCCTAGTGTCAGGATACCTTGACTGGGGAAACCTTCTGCACCTCACGGCTGTGTGGTCACTGGTTTCCCTAGTGTCAGCATAACTTCACTGGGGAAACCTTCCCCACCTCAGAGCGGTGTAGTTCATTGCCTCCCTAGTGTCAGGATAGCTTTACTGGGGACACTTTCCCCACCTCAGATCTGTGTGGTTCCTCGCTTCCCTAATATCAAGATACCTTCACTGGGAACACCTTCCCCACCTCAGGGCTGTTTGGTTCATGGCTTCCTTAGCATCAGGATGCCTTCACTGGGGACACCTTCCCCACCTCAGATCTGTGTGGTTCATGGCTTCTGTTGTGTCTTGATACCTTCACTGGGGACACCTTACCCACTTCACGGCTGTGAGGTCCCTGGCTTCCCTTGTGTCACGACACCTTTACTGTGGACACCTTCCTCACCTGAGTGCTGTTTGGTTCATTGCTTCCCTAGTGTCAGGACACCTTCCCTGTGGACTCCTTCCCCACCAAAGGGTTGTGTGGTCCCTGGCTTCCCAAGTGTCAGGACACCTTCACTGGAGACACCTTCCCCACCTCAGGTCTGTGTGGTTAATGGCTTCCCTAGTGTCAGGATACATTCACTGTGTAAAACTTCCCGACCTCAGGGCTGTGTGGTTGTGGCTTCCCTTTTGTCAGGAAACCTTTATTGTGGACACTTTCCCCACCTCAGGGCTGTTGGAACCTGGCTTCCCATGTGTCAGGATACCATTAATGGGAAAAGCATCTCCACCTCAAGTCTGTGTGGTCTCTGGTTTCCCTAGTGTCAGGATACCTTCACTGGGGACACCTTCGCATCCCAGGGCTGTGCAGTACATGGCTTTCCTTGTGTCCAGGTATCTTCACTGGAGACACCTTCCCCACCTCAGGGATGTGTGGTCCCTGGCTTCCCTTGTGTCAGGACATCTTCTCTAGGGACACCTTCCCCACCTCAGGTCACTGTCGTTCATGGCTTCCCTAGGGTCATGATATCTTCACTGTGGACATCTTCCACACCTGAATGCTGTGTAGTCCCTGGCTTCCCTTGTGTCAGGACGTCTTCTCTGGGGACAACTTCCCTACCTCAGGGCTGTGTGGTCCCTGGCTTCCCTAATGTCAGGATATCATCACTGTGGAAACCTTCCCTACCTCAGGACTGTGTGGTTCATGGCCTCCCTAGTGTCAGGATACCTTCACTGGGGACACTTTCCCCACTCTAGGTTGTGTGGTTCCTGGCTCTCCTAGTGTCAGGAGGCCTTCACTGGAGACACCTTCCCCACCTTCGAGCTGTGTGCTTCATGGCTTCTGTTGTGTCAGGATATCTTCACTGGGGACACCTTACCCAACTCAGGGCTGTGTGGTGCCTGGATTAACTAGGGTCACATCACCTTTACTGTCGACACCTTCCCCACATCAAGGCTTTGTGGTTCATTTCTTCCCTAGTGTCAGGACACCTTCACTGTGGACACATTCCCCACCTAAGGGCTGTGTGGTCCCTTGCTTCCCGAGTGTCAGGACACCTTCACAGGTGAAACCTTCTTCACGTCAGGGCTGTGTGGTTCATGGTTTCCCTACTGTCAGGATACATTTACTGTGGACACCTTCCCCACCTCAGGGCTGTGTGGTTGTGGCTTCCCTTGTTTCAGGAAACCTTTACTGGGGACACTTTCCCCACTTCAGGGCTGTTGGTTCCTGGCTTCCCTAGTGTCAGGATATCTTTACTCAGGAAATTCCCAAACTCAGGGCTGTGTAGTCCCTGGTTTCCCCAGAGTCAGGATAACTTCACTGGTGAACCCTTCCTCACCTCAGGGCTGTGTGGTTCATTGTTCCCTAGAGTCAGGATACCTTCACTGGGGACACCTTCTATACCTCAGGGCTGTGTGGTTCATGGCCTCCCTAGTGTCAGGAAACCTTCACTGGGGACACCTTCCCCACCTCAGGGCTGTGTGGTTCACGGTTTCCCTAGTTTCAGGAAACCTGTACTGGGGACAATTACCCTACCTCAGTGCAGTTGTTTCCTGGCTTCCCTATTGTCAAGATACATTTAAGGGGGTTAGTTTACCCACCTCAGGGCTCTGTGGATCTGGCTTTCCTTTTGTCAGGATACCTTAGTGGGGACACCTTCCCCACCTCAGGGTTGTGTGGTTCATAGCTACCTAGGGTCATGATACCTTCACTGTGGACAACTTCCCCACCTCAGGGCTGTGTAGTCCCTGACTTCCCTTGGGTCAGGACATCTTCTCGGGGGACACCTTCCCAACCTCAGGTCTGTTTGGTTCATGGCTTAACTAGAGTCATGATACCTTCACTGTGGACTCCTTCCCCACCTCAGGGCTGTGTAGTCCCTGGCTCCCTTGTTTCAGGACATCTTCTCTGGGGACACCTTCCCCACCTCTGGTCTGTGTGGTTCATGGCTTCCTTAGGGTCAGGATACCTTCACTGTGGACACCTTCCCTACCTCAGGGTTTTGTGGTTCCTGGCTTCCCTTGTGTCAGGAAACAATTGCTGTGGACAATTTCCCTACCTCAGGGCTGTTGTTTCCTCGCTTCCCTAGTGTCAAGATTCCTTTAAGGAGAATAGCTTACCCACCTCAGGGCTCTGTGGTCGCTGGCTTCCTAGTTTAAGGATATTTTCAGGGGACACCTTCCCCACCTCAAGGAGTGCGGTTCATAGCTTCCCTAGTGTCAGGGTATATTCACTGGGGACACCTTCCCCACCTCAGGACTGTGTGGTCCAGGGTTTACCTAGTGTCATGACACCTTCACTGTGGACACTTTCCCCACCTCAGGGCTGTGTGGTTCATGGCGTCCCTAGTGTAAGGATACCTTCACTGGGACACCTTCCTCACTCTAGGTTGTGTGGTTACTGGCTCTCCTAGTGTCAGGAGGCCTTCACTGGAGACACCTTCCCCACCTCAGAGCTGTGTGGTTCATGGCTTCTGTTGTGTCAGGATATCTTCACTGGGGACACCTTACCGAACTCACGGCTGTGTGGTCCCTGGCTTAACTAGTGTCACGACACCTTTACTATGGACACCTTCCCCATGTCAAGGCTGTGTGGTTCATTTCTTCCCTAGTGTCAGGACATCTTCACTGTGGACACCTTCCCCACCTAAGTGCTGTGTGGTCCCTGGCTTCCTTACTGTCAGGTCACCTTCACTGGTGAAACCTTCCTCACTTCAGGGCTGTGTGGTTCATGGCTTCCCTACTGTCAGGATACATTCACTGTGGACACCTTCCCCACCTCAGGGCTATGTGGTTGTGGCTTCCCTTGTGTCAGGACACCTTTACTGGGAACACTTTCCCCACCTCAGGGCTGTTGGTACCTGGCTTCCCTAGTTTCAGGATACCTTTACTGGGGAAAGCTTCCCCAACTCATGTCTGTGTAGTCCCTGGTTTCCCTAGAGTCAGGATAACTTCAATGGTGACCCCTTCCTCACCTCAGGTCTGTGTGGTCCCTGGCTTCCCTTGTGTCAGGACATCTTCTCTGGGGACACCTTCCCCACATCAGGGCTGTTGGTTCTTGCCTTACGTAGTTTCAGGATATGTTCACTGTGGGCACCTACCCCACCTCAGGGCTGTGGTTCATGGCTTCCCTAGTGTCAGTATACCTTCACTGTGGACACCTTCCCCACCTCAGGGGTGTGTGTTTCCTCGATTCCCTAGTGTCACAATATCATCACTGGGGACACCATTCCCACCTCAGCGCTGTGGTTCATGGCTTCCTTAGTGTCAGGATACCTTCAGTGTGGACACCTTCCCCACCTCAAAACTGTGTGGTTCATGGCCTCCCTAGTGTCAGGATACCTTGACTGTTGACACCTTCCCCACCTCAGGACTGTGTGGTTCATGGCCTCCCTAGTGTCAGGATATCATCACTGTGGACACGTTTCTCACCTCAGGGCTGTGGTTCATGGCTTCCTTAGTGTCAGGATACCTTCACCTGGACACCTTCCCCACCTCAGAGCTGTGTGGTTGTGGCTTCCCTTGTTTCAGGACACCTTTGCTGAGTACAGTTTCCCCACCTCAGGGCTTTTGGTACCTTGCTTCCCTAGTGTCAGTATACCTTTACTGGGGACACCTTCTGCACCTCAGGGCTGTGTGGTTCATGGCCTTCCTATTGTCAGGATACCTTCACTGGGCACACGTGTCCCACCTCAGGGCTGTGTGGTTAATCACCTCCCTAGTGTCAGGATACCTGCACTGGGGACGCTTTCCCTACATCAGAGCTGTTGCTTCCTGGCTTCCCTAGTTTCAAGATAACTTTAAGGGGGATAGCTTACACACCTCAGAGCTCTGTGGTTCTGGCTTCCCTTTTGTAAGTATACCTTCGGGGGATACCTTCCCTACCTCAGGGCTGTGTGGTTCATGGCTTCCCTATTGTCAGGATATGTTCACTGGGGACACCATTCCCACCTCAGGGTTGTGTGGTTGTTGCTAACCTTGTGTTAGGAAACCTTTACTGGGTACACTTTCCCCACCTCAGTGCTGTTGGTACCTCGCTTCCCTAGTGTCCACATATCTACACTGGGAAATCCTTCTCCACCTCAGGGATGTGTGGTTCATGGCTTCCCTAGTGTCACGACATGTTCACTGTACACACCTTCCCCAACTCAAAGCTGTGTCGTCCCTGGCTTCCCTTGTGTCAGGACATCTTCTCTGGGGACACCTTCGCCACCTCAGGTCTGTGTGTTTCCTGGCTTCCCTTGTGTCAGGAAACCTTTACTGGGGACACTTTCCCTGCCTCAGGCTGTTGGTTCCTGGCTTCCCTAGTGTCAGGATACATTCACTTGGGACACCTTCCCCACCTAAGGGCTGCATGGTTCTTGGCTTCCGTAGGGTCAGGATACCTTCACTGTGGACACCTTTCCCACTTCAGTGTTGTATGGTTCCTGGCTTCACTTGTGTCAGGAAAACTTTACGGGGGACAATTTCCCTACCTCCGGGCTGTTGTTTCCTGAATTCCCTAGTGTCAAGATTCCTTTAAGGGGGATAGCTTCCCCACCTCAGGGCTCTGTGGTCCCTGGCTTCCCTAGTGTAAGTATACTTTCAGGGGGACACCTTCCCCAATTCAGGGCTGTGTGGTTCCTGGCTTCCCTAGTTTCAGGATATGTTCACTGGTGACACCTTCCCCACCTCAGGACTGTGTGGTGCCTGGCTTCCCTAGTGTCAGGAAACATTCACTGAGGACACCTTCCCCATCTCAGGGCTGTGTGGTTCCTGGCTTCCCTTGTGTCAGGAAACATTTACTGGGGACACTTTTCCCTCTCTCAGGGCTGTTGGTTCCTGGCTTACCTAGTATCAGGATATGTTCACTGTGGACAACTTCCCCACATCAGGGTTGTGGTTCATTTCTTCCCTAGTGTAAGGACACCTTCAATGGGGACACCTTCCTCACATCAGGGATGTCGTTCCTTGCTTCCCTAGTGTCAAAATACCACCACTGGGGACATCTTCCCCAAATCAGGGCTCTATGGTCCCTGGCTTCCCTAGTGTCAGGACACCTTAATGTGGACACCATACCCACCTGAGAGCTGTGTGGTCACTGGCTTCCCTAGTGTCAAGACACCTTTACTGTGGACACCTTCCCCACCTCAGGGTTCTTTGTTTCATGGTTTCCCTAGTGTCAGATCACCTTAACTGTGGACACCATCCCCACCTCAGGAATGTGTTGTCCCTGGCTTCCCTAGTGTCAGCACATCTTCTCTGGGCACACCTTCTGCACCTCAGGGCTGTGTGGTCACTGATTTCCCTAGTGTCAGCATAACTTCACTGGGGAAACCTTCCCCACCTCAGAGCGGTGTAGTTCATGGCCTCCCTAGTGTCAGGATAGCTGTACTGGGGACACTTTCCCCACCTCAGATCTGTGTGGTTCCTCGCTTCCCTAATATCAAGAGACCTTCACTGGGAACACCTTCTCTGCCTCAGGGCTGTTTGGTTCATGGCTTCCTTAGCATCAAGATGCCTTCACTGGGGACACCTTCCCCACCTCAGATCTGTGTGGTTCATGGCTTCTGTTGTGTCTTGATTCCTTCACTGGGGACACCTTACCAACTTCAGGGCTGTGAGGTCCCTGGCTTCCCTTGTGTCACGACACCTTTACTGTGGACACCTTCCTCACCTGAGGGCTGTTTGGTTCATTGCTTCCCTAGTGTCAGGACACCTTCCCTGTGGACACCTTCCCCACCAAAGGGTTGTGTGGTCCCTGGCTTCCCAAGTGTCAGGACACCTTCACTGGAGACACCTTCCCCACCTCAGGTCTGTGTGGTTAATGGCTTCCCTAGTGTCAGGATACATTCACTGTGAAAAACTTCCCGACCTCAGGGCTGTGTGGTTTTGGCTTCCTTGTGTCAGGAAACCTTTATTGTGGACTTTTTCCCCACCTCAGGGCTGTTGGAACCTGGCTTCCCTAGTGTCAGGATACCATTACTGGGAAAAGCTTCCCCACCTCAGGTCTGTGTGGTCCCTGGTTTCCCTATTGTCAGGATACCTTCACTGGGGCACCTTCCCCATCCCAGGGCTGTGAGGTACATGGCTTCCCTTATGTCAGGACATCTTCTCTAGGGACACCTTCCCCACCTCAGGTCAGTGTCGTTCATGGCTTCCCTAGGGTCATGATACCTTCACTGTGGGCATCTTCCACACCTGAGTGCTGTGTAGTCCCTGGCTTCCCTTGTGTCAGGACGTCTTCTCGGGGGACAGCTTCCCCACCTCAGGTTGTGTGGTTCAGGGCTTCCCTAGGGTCATGATACCTTCACTGTTGACACCTTCCCCACCTCAGGGTTGTGGGAATCCTGGCTTCCCTTGTGTCAGGAAACCTTTGCTGGGGACACTTTCCCTACCTCAGGGCTATGTTGTCCCTGGCTTCCCTAGGGTAAGGATATTTTTCAGGGGGACACCTACTCCAACTCAAGGCTGTATGGTTCATGGCTTCCCTAGTGTCAGGGTATATTCACTGGGGACACCTTCCCCACCTCAGGACTGTGTGGTCCAGGGTTTCCCTAGTGTCAAGACACCTTCACTGTGGACACTTTCCCCACCTCATGACTGTGTGGTTCATGGCCTCCCTAGAGTCAGGATACCTTCTTTGGGGACACCTTCCCCACTCTAGGTTGTGTGGTTCCTGGCTCTCCTAGTGTCAGGGGGCCTTCACTGGAGATACCTTCCCCACCTCAGAGCTGTGTGGTTCATGGCTTCTGTTGTGTCATTATACCTTCACTGGGGACACCTTACCCAACTCACGGCTGTGTGGTCCCAGGCTTAACTAGTGTCACGACACCTTTACTGTGGACACCTTCCCCATGTCAAGGCTGTGTGGTTCATTTCTTCCCTAGTGTCAGGACACCTTCACTGTGGACACCTTCCTCACCTAAGGACTGTGTGGTCCCTGGCTTCCCTACTGTCAGGACACCTTCACTGGTGAAACCTTCCTCACTTCAGGGCTGTGTGGTTCATGGCTTCCCTACTGTCAGGATACATTCACTGTGGACACCTTCCCCACCTCATGGTTGTGTGGTTGTGGCTTCCCTTATGTCAGGAAACCTTTACTGGGGACACTTTCCCCACCTCAGGGCTGTTGGTACCTGGCTTCCCTAGTTTCAGGATACTTTTACAGGGGAAAGCTTCCCAAACTCATGGCTGTGTAGTCCCTGGTTTCCCTAGAGTAAGGATAACTTCACTGGTGACCCCTTCCTCACCTCAGGGCTGTGTGGTTCATTGTTCCCTAGTATCAGGATACCTTCACTGGGGAAACCTTCTGCACCTCAGGGAGCTGTGGTTCATGGACTCCCTAGTGTCAGGGTACCTTGACTGGGGATGCCTTCCCCACCTCAGGGCTGTGTGGTTCATGGCTTCCCTAGTGTCAGGAAACCTGCACTGGGGACAATTTATCTACCTCAGAGCTGTTTTTTCCTGGCTTCCCTAATGTCAAGATACCTTTAAGGGAGATAGCTTATGCACCTCAGGGCTCTGTGGATCTGGTTTCCCTAGGGTCATGATTCCTTCAATGTGACAACTTCCCCACCTCAGGTCTGTTTGGTTCATGGCTCTGCTAGGGTCATGATACCTTCACTGTGGACTCCTTCCCCACCTCAGGGCTGTGTATTCCCTGGCTTCCCTTGTGTCAGGACATCTTCTCTGGGGACGCCTTCCCCACCTCAGGTCTGTGTGGTTAATGGCTTCCCTAGGGTCAGGACACCTTCACTGTGGACACCTTCCCCACCTCAGGGTTGTGTGGTTCCTGGTTTCCCTTGTGTCAAGAAACCTTTGCTGGGGACACTTTCCCTACCTCAGGGATGTTGTTTCCTGTCTTCCTTAGTATCAAGATTCCTTTAAGGGGGATAGCTTCCCCACCTCAGGGCTCTATGGTCCCTGGCATCCTACTTTAAGGATATTTTCAGGGGGACACCTTCCCCAACTCAAGGCTGTGTGGTTGTGGCTTCCCTAGTGTCAGGGTATGTTCACTGAGGACACCTTCCCCACCTCAGGGCTGTGTGGTCCTGGGCTTCGCTAGTGTAAAGACACCTTCACTGGGGACATCTTCCCCACCTCAGGGCTGTGTGCTCCCTGGCTTCCCTAGTGTCAGGATATCATCACTGAGGACACCTTTCTCACCTCAGAGCTGTGGTTCATGGCTTCCTTTGTGTCAGGATACCTTCACTGTGGACACCTACCCCACCTCAGGACTGTGTGGTTCATGACCTCCCTACTGTCAGGATACCTTGACTGGGGACACCTTCACCACTCTAGGTTGTGTGGTCCCTGGCTCTCCTAGTGTCAGGAGACCTTCACTGGGGACACCTTCCCCACCTCAGAGCTGTGTGTTTCATGGCTTCTGTTGTGTCAGGATACCTGCACTGGGGACACCTTACCCACCTCAGGGCTGTGTGGTCCCTGGCTTAACAAGTGTCACGACACCTTTACTGTGGACACCTTCCCTACATCAAGGCTGTGTGGTTCATTTCTTCCCTAGTGTCAGGACACCTTCACTGTGGACACCTTCCCCACCTAAGTACTGTGTGGTCCCTGGCTTCCCTAGTGTCAAGAGACCTTCACTGGTGAAACCTTCCCCACCTCAGGGCTGTGTGGTTCATGGCTTCCCTGGGTCATGATAACTTCACTGGGGACATCTTCCACATCTCAGGGCTGTGTGGTTCCTGGGTTTCCTTGTGTCAGGAAACCTTTACTGGGGACACTTTCCCTCAGTCAGGGCTGTTGGTTCCTGGCTTACCTAGTGTCAGGATATGTTCACTGTGGACACCTTCCCCACTTCTTTACTGTGTGGTTCATGGCTTCCCTAGAGTCAGGACACCATCACTGTGGACACCTTCCCCACCTCAGGGCTCTGTGGTTCATTTCTTCCCTATTGCAAGGACGCCTTCAATGGGGACACCTTCCCCACATCAGGGATGTCGTTCATGGCTTCCTTAGTGTCAGGACACCTTCACTGGTGAAACCTTCCCCACCTCAGGGTTGTGTTTCATGGCTTCGCTACTGTAAGGATATATTCACTGTGGACACCTTCCCCATCTAAGGGCTGTGTGGTTGTGGCTTCGCTTGTGTCAGGAAACCTTTACTGGGGACACTTTCCCTACCTCAGGGCTGTTGGTACCTGGGCTTCCTTAGTGTCACGAAAATTTCACTGGTGACCCCTTCCTCACCTCAGGGCTGTGTGGTTCATTGTTTCCTAGTGTCAGGATACCTTCACTGGGGACACCTTCTGCACCTCAGGGCTGTGTGGTTCATGGCTTCCCTAGTGTCAGGAAACCTGTACTGGGGACAATTTACCTACCTCAGGTCTCTCGTTTCATGGCTTCCCTCTTGTCAAGATACCTTTAAGAGGGATAGCTTACCCACCTCAGGGCTCTGTGGTTCTGGTTTCACTTGTGTTAGGATACCTTCCTGGGGATACCTTCCCTACCTCAGGGCTGTGTGGTTCATGGCTTCCCTACGGTCATGATACCTTCACTGTGGACAACTTCCCCACATCAGGGCTGTGTAGTCCCTGACTTCCCTTGGGTCAGGACATCTTCTCGGGGGCCACCTTCCCAACCTCAGGTCTGTTTGGTTCATGGCTCTCCTAGGGTCATGATACCTTCACTGTGGACTCCTTCTCCACCTCGGGGCTGTGTAGTCTCTGGCTTCCCTTGTGTCAGGACATCTTCTCTGGGGATGCCTTCCCCTCCTCAGGTCTGTGTGGTTCATGGCTTCCCTAGGGTCAGGATACCTTCACTGTGGACACCTTCACCACCTCAGGGTTGTGTGGTTCCTGGCTTCCCTTGTGACAGGAAACCTTTGCTGGGGACACTTTCCCTACTTCAGGGCTGTTGTTTCCTGGCTTCCCTAGTGTCAAGATTCCTTTAAGGGGGATAGCTTCCCCAACTCAGGGCTCTGTGGTCCCTGGCTTCCCTAGTGTAAGGATATTTTCAGAGGGACAGCTTCCCCAACTCAAGTCTATGTGGTTCATGGCTTCCCTAGTGTCAGGGTATGTTCCCTGGGGTCACCTTCCCCACCTCAGGACTGTGTGGTCGCGGGCTTCCCTAGTGTCAAGACACCTTCACTGGGGACATCTTCCACATCTCAGGGCTGTGTGGTTCCTGGCTTTCCTTGTGTCAGGAAACCTTTACTGTGGACACTTTCCCTCCCTGAGGGCTGTTGGTTCCTGTCTCACCTAGTGTCCGGATACATTCACTGTGGACACCTTCCCCACCTCAGGGCTGTGTGGTCATGGCCTCCCTATTGTCAGGATACCTTCACTGGGGACAACTTTCCCACTCTAGGTTGTGTTGTTCCTGGCTCTCCTAGTGTCAGGAGACCTTTACTGGAGACACCTTCCCCACCTCAGGGTTGTGTGGTTATGGCTTCCCTTATGTCAGGAAACCTTTACTGGGGTCACTTTCCCCACCTCAGGGCTGTGTGGTTCATGGCTTCCCTAGTGTCAGGATACCTTCACTGTGGACACCTTCCTCACCTCAGGGCTGTGTGGTTCATGGCTTCCCTAGTGTCAGGATATCATCACTGTGGACACCTTCCCCACCTCAGAGCTGTGTGGTTCATGACTTCTGTTTTGTCAGGATACCTTCACTGGGGACACCTTACCCACCTCAGGGCTGTGTGTGGCTTCCTTTGTGTCAGGAAACCTTTACTGGGGACAGTTTGCCCACCTCCGTGCTGTTGGTACCTGGCTTCCCTAGTGTCCAGATATCTTTACTGGGAACTCCTTCCTCACCTCTGGGCTGTGTGGTTTCTGGCTTCTCTAGTGTCAGGACTTATTCTCTGGGGACACCTTCCCCACCTCAGTTCTGTGTGGTTCCTGGCTTCCCTTGTGTCAGGAAACCTTTACTAGGGACACTTTCCCTACCTCAGGGTTGTTGGTTCCTGTCTTCCCTAGTGTCAAGATACCTTCAAGGGGGATAGCTTACCCGCCTCAGGGCTCTTTGGTTCTGGCTTCCCTAGTGTAAGGATACCTTCGGGGGGACACCTTCCTAACCTCAGCGCTGTGTGGCTTCTGACTTCCCTACTGTCAGGATACATTCATTGTGGACACCTTCCCCACCTCAGGGCTGTGTTGTTCATGGCTTCCCTAGTGTCAGGATAACTTCACTGGGTACACCTTCTCCACCGCAGTGCTGTGTGATACATGGCTTCCCTTGTGTCATGATACCTTTTCTGGGGACACGTTTGGGACCTCAGTGCTGGGTGATTCATGGCTTCCCTAGAGTCAGGATATGTTCACCTTGGACAGCTTCCCCATCTCAGGGCTGTGGTTCATGGCTTCCCTAGTGTCAGGACAACTTCACTGGGGACACCTTCCGCACATCAGAACTGTGGTTCATGGCTTCACTAGTGTCAAAATACCTTCACTGTGGACACCTTCACCACCTCAGGTCTCTGTGGTTCCTGGCTTCCATAGTGTCAGGATATCTTCACTGGGGACACCTTCCCCACCTCAGAGCTGTGTGGTTGATGGCTTCTGTTGTGTCAGGAAACCTTCACTGGGGATACCTTCCCCACCTCAGGGCTGTGTGCTTCATGGCTTCCCTAGTGTCAGGATACTTTCACTGTGGTCACCTTCCCCACCTCACGGCTGTGTGGTTGTGGCTTCCCTTCTGTCAGGAAACCTTTCCTGGGAACACTGTCCCCACCTCAGGGCTGTTGGTACCTGGCTTCCCTAGTGTCCAGATATCTTCACTGGGAACTTCTTCCCCACCTCAGGGATGTGTGGTTCATGGCTTCCCTATGGTCAAGACATATTCACTGTGCACACCTTCCCCACCTCAGGGTTATGTGGTCCCTGGCTTCCCTTGTGTCAGCAAACCTTTACTGGGGACCCTTTCCCTACCTCAGGGCTGTTGGTTCCTGGCTTCCCTAGTGTCAAGATACCTTCAAAGTGGATAGCTTACCTACCTCAGCGCTCTGTGGTTCTGGCTTCCCTAGTGTAAGGATACCTTCACTGGGGACACCTTCCCCACCGTAGGGCTGTCTGGTACATGGCTTCCCTTGTATCAGGATAACTTTACTGGGGACACCTTTCCCACCTTAGAGCTGTGTGGTTCATGGCTTCCCTAGTGTCAGGAGATGTTCACTGAGGACACTTTCCCCACCTCAGGGCTGTGGTTCATGGCTTTTGTTGTGTCAGGATACCTTCACTGGGGACACCTTACCCACCTCAGGGCTGTGTGGTCCCTCGCTTCCCAAGTGTCAGGACACCTTCACTGGGGACACCTTTGACACCTCAGGAGTATGTGTTCCCTGGCTTCCCTAGTGTCACGACACCATTACTGTGGACACCTTCCCCACCTGAGTTCTGTTTGTTTCATGGCTTCCCTAGTGTCAGGACACCTTCACTGAGGACACCTTCCCCACCTAAGGGCTGTGGTCCATGGCTTCTCTTGTGTCAGGACAACATCGCTTGGGACACCTTCCGTACATCAGGGCTGTGGTTCATGGCTTCCCTAGTGTCAAAATATCATCACTGGGGATATCTTCCCCACCTCAGGGCTCTGTGGATCCTGGCTTCCCTAGTGTCAGGACACCTTCACTGGAGACACCTTCCCCACCACAGGGCTGTGTGGTCTTTGGCTTCCCTTGTGTCAGGATACCTTCACTGGGCACAGCATACCCACATCAGGACTGTGTGGCTCCTGGCTTCCCTAGTGTCTGGATATGTTCACTGGAGACACCTTCCCCACCTCAGGGCTGTGTTGTTCCTGGCTTCCCTAATGTCAGAATACCTTCACTGGGGACACCTTTGACACTGCAGGGCTGTGTGATACATGGCTTCCCTTGTGTCAGGATACCTTTTCTGGGGACCCATTTGCCACCTCAGGGCTGCATGGTTCATGGCTTCCCTAGTGTCAGGACAACTTCACTGGGGACACCTTCTGCACATCAGGGCTGTGATTCATGGCTTCCCTAGTGTCAAAATACCATCACTGGGGACACCTTCCCCACCTCAGGGCTCTGTGGATCCTGGCTTCCCTAGTTTCAGAATACCTTCACTGGGGACACCTTCCCCATCTCAGGGCTGTGTGGTTCATGGCTTTCCTTGTGTCAGGATACCTTCACTGGGGATATCTTCCTCACCTCAGGGCTGTGTGGTTCATTGCTCCCTAGTTTCCGGTCACCTTCAGTGGGGACATCTTCTCCACCTCAGGGCTGTGTGGTTCATGGCTTCCCTAGTGTCTGGATACCTTTACTGGGGACACCTTCTCTACCTCAGGGCTGTGCGGTTCATGGCTTCCCTTGTGTCAGGATATCATCACTGGGGACACCTTCCCCATCTCAGGGCTGTGTGGTTCATGGCTTCCCTTGTGTCAGTATATCTCACTGGGAACTCCTTCCCCACCTCAGGGCTGTGTCATTCCTGGCTTCCCTAGTATTAGGACACCTTTACTGGGGACACCTTCCCCATCTCAGGGCTGTGTGGTTCCTATCTTCCCTTTTGTCAGGATACCTTCACTGGGGACACTTTCCCCACCTCAGGGCTGTGTGGTTCATGGCCTCCCTAGTGTCAGGATTTCTTTACTGTGGACACCTTCCCCACCTCAAGGCTGTGTGGTTCATGGCCTCACTAGTGTCAGGATATGTTCACTGGGCACAGCATACCCACATCAGGACTGTGTGGCTCCTGGCTTCCCTAGTGTCAGGATATGTTCACTGGGGACACCTTCCCCATCTCAGGGCTGTGTGGTTCATGGCTTCCCTTGTGTCAGTATATCTCACTGGGAACTCCTTCCCCACCTCAGGGCTGTGTCGTTCCTGGCTTCCCTAGTATTAGGACACCTTTACTGGGGACACCTTCCCCATCTCAGGGCTGTGTGGTTCCTATCTTCCCTTTTGTCAGGATACCTTCACTGGGGACACTTTCCCCACCTCAGGGCTGTGTGGTTCATGGCCTCCCTAGTGTCAGGATTTCTTTACTGTGGACACCTTCCCCACCTCAAGGCTGTGTGGTTCATGACCTCACTAGTGTCAGGATATGTTCACTGGGCACAGCATACCCACATCAGGACTGTGTGGCTCCTGGCTTCCCTAGTGTCAGGATATGTTCACTGCGGACACCTTCCCCACTACAGGGCTGTGTGGTCCCTGGCTTCCCTTGTGTCAGGATACCTTCACTGGGCACAGCATACCCACATCAGGAGTGTGTGGCTCCTGGCTTCCCTAGTGTCAGGATATGTTCACTGGGGACACCTTCCCCACCTCAGGGCTGTGTTTTTCCTGGCTTCCCTAATGTCAGAATACCTTCACTGGGGACACCTTTGACACTGCAGGGCTCTGTGTTTCCTGGCTTCCCTAGTGTTAGGACACCTTCACTGGGGACACCTTCCCCACCTCAGGGTTGTATGGCTCCTGGGCTCCCATATGCCAGGCCACTTTTCCATCTGTTTGAACTGAATAAAACCCTAACAGGCGTAGCCCAGACGAGGGGTTATATATGATCAATAAACCCTGTAGACATATATTAAATTCTCAAACAAAAAACTAAATAATTTCCAATGCCTGAATATACATTGAAAAACCTTGCAGGATGGATATAGTTAACATTGAGGTCTTTTTTAAATAATACCTGGATATCATTTGTTTGTCCCCTTAGGGTTCTTATTCTAGATGTCTGGTTGTTCAATCATGCCTTTAAGAGATGGACCAAATGGGAAGTCTTTAGGCTACAATAAAGGCTGCCCTCTGAGGGGATTAAAGTAGTTCTCCTGGAACCCTGATTTGTCCTTTTAAGAAAATTGTTAGCTGGTGGTACTCCCATTTAACCCAGCACTCAGGAGGCAGAGGCAAGTGAATTGCTGTGAGTTTGAGGCCAGCCTGGTCTACAGAGTCTGTTTCAGGACAGCCAGAGTTACAACAGAGAAACCCTGTCTCAAAAAAGAAAATGGTTATTAGATAACAAGCCAAGAACTAGCTTGGTTCCTCTCCTCAGTCTAGCATTTTCCCTGGTAATGTGATCTTCCCCTGCCATTGTGATGTCATTACTCCCTAGGAGACATAGTTAAGGGTGTCCTTAGTTGGGGGCTGGTTAGATGAGTCAGTGGTTAAGAGCACTTGCTACTTTTCCAGAGAACTTTTTTGGTTCTTAGCACCCATTTTGGGTAGCTCACAGCCTGTATCTCTAGCTCCAGATCTGACAGCTCTTCTGGCATTGAAGGGCATAGCAAACATGTGGGGCATATAAATACACTTATAGACATTGTAGGGGCTTTGAAATATGCAGAGTCTACAATGCTGACTCTACATCTGGGGAGCTCTACACACAGACCACACACAGCCCAGGGATCCCACTTCAGGGAGGGTTCCACCTCCAACCACCACCAACAACCCATCCCTGACACGCCCCTCTATCATTATTTGCATCAAGGCCTGGGTCTTGCTCCCCTCAACAGTCCACAGCCTGGACTCTGTGGACCCCTCCCTGTGGAGGGAGCTCTGCCTCAGCCCCGCCCCCTTGCCAGGCCCAACCCTCCTCCAGGTGCCAAACTGTCAAGCTGCCTCAACCAGAGGTGAACTGCTTCACTGTGGGCCCTGTGGGTGGCCATGGCAACAGGAGAACTGAGTTGAGGACTGGGCTGCTGGCTGCCTGCTCCCAGCTCTAAATGCCATATCATAGCTATCTGTTTCTGCCGGGAGCAAATCTGAGTTTTCCCAGTAAGCCTAGCCCCTCCTGATGCCAACTGCTGTTCAGGGGTGCTGCTTGTCTCCCTTGCCACCATGCTGGGGACCCCGAGGCCCCAGCCACAACCCCTAGCGTTCACCATGAACCCCAAATGGTGCCTAGGATCACTGGGGAGCCAGAGTATTTCCCCTTTGAGGGAGTCTGACTCTGCAAGGCTTGGGAGCTCTGGAACTTGAGACCTCCCATAAGAAAGCTCCCCCTCCTGGGACTATCAGGGACCCCATTCCCAGCTGACTGCAGGTCCCACAACCTGGCAGAGCAGCACAGCAGTGGCCCCAACTAACACAAATGGCCCTAAGCTGGGCCCCTCAACCCTCCCCAGACTTGACACATAAGGGCAAAATAATCACAGGCCTCCCCGGGAGACTTTGCCCCCTTAGGGACACTATATAAAGAGCAGCCTTCTGTCCTGTACTGAGAGAGTAGGGAGGGGGCACAGCTTCAGCTACTGCCTTCCTCCAAAGTGGAGGCAGCCACTGAGAGAAGATCTGTGAAGAACACCTCAGCTCAGCCAGGGATATTTCCCTTCAGAGCTGCAATATTGAGGACACCTTCCCACCTCAGAGCCAGACCACTTTTTCATTTCTGTTCCAGTTGAATAAAAACACCCTAATACACATAAAATAGATAAACTTTTTAAACAAAAAAAATCACAATAAAACAATGAGTTACCTCAGTAGAGTCAATGTACACCATCTGGACTTGTTACCTCCCAAATATGGAGTTAAATAAACCTCTTTATAAGTACCCAGTCTCAGGAATTCTATTATCATGACCAAAAGCAAGCTAGTACACGCACTTAAACATTTCTCAAAGGCAGAAGCCATGTTAAATGTCCTTACCACGAAAAAAGAAAAACTAAAGAAAAATAAGAAACTTTTAAATTGATGGATATGGCTTCATGATCTGGATTGTGGTATTATTAACAAATATACATAAGCTTATATGCATGTATACATATATATAATATTAAAATTTTATACATTAATGATAGGTACTTGCTTTATACTAATTATATATCAGTAAAGTAGAAAAAAGTCTATAGCCTATAGACCTAACTTTTATGTAATTTATGTGAAACATTCAAGTATATTAGTGCACACAGATACCATATTATACTCTGAGGAAAGATTAGGAAAATTGCATTCAGTGCAAAATCAGAAACACTCTCATCATTAGCAAATTAGAATTACTCAAGCTAAGGTAATGCATTCTAACGTTCTAAGTAAGGGGTTACAGCCCAGAGCTTCTCAAGCTTGCTCTCTAGCCAGTTTGCTTAGGTATGCATCCCAAGGTGCTCTGCGGCTGGTTGACTTTAGTCTTATTTCATTTTGTTGGTATTTTGGTTTGTCTGTTATATTTGATTTGTATGTTTATGTATTCATTTTGTTTGTTTTAAGACAGGGTCTCATGATGCCCAGGCTGGCCTCAACCTACCTTTGTAGTGAGGTTGGCCTTGAATCTCTGATTTTCCTGACTCAGCCTCCCCTGAGGGTTGAAGGAATTCCACGTGTGCACCATCAGACTCAGTTCATCTGAGTCATGATTAAACCTCGGGTGCCTTAGTTTTTTTTTATCTGCGAAGTGCACAAAACGATGATATATACCTCTGTGGGCTGAAGTCAATTAGTGTTTCTGGCGCATTCATAACAGTACCTGCAACTGAGGGTTGTGGCTCATTGGTAAAGCACTTGCCTATCATGTGTGAGGCCATGGCTCGGAGCTGCACCACCTCAGGGGGAAAAACATACAAAGCAAATAAAAATGCAAAGTTCATAGAAGCACAAGGATGCTTGTTAAATAAGTAAAAGAGGTAAAAATAAAGAACACATAACATCATGGTTCTGATGGTCTAAATAAAAAGTTCAGTTGTTTTTATCAGGCAATGAATTTATCAAACAAAATGGTCATACGGACAATTCACATAACTGAGAACATTTTACTTCAATGAAGCAAATTTCATTGACTTACTGCAACTAATTCTTACACAGATGCTAACTAGAAGAACTGACTAAAGCACAAGGATAATACTGACACTGCAGTAATAGACAGTGCGGGTTTGTATCCTGGCTCTTTTGGTTGTTTTATCTATGTAAAATAAGGCCAACGATTTCTCTGTATTTTAGGCGCTTATCAAAATAAGGATGAATATAGGATTGTTATACATGTTAAGAATGCTAATACCTGCAATGTACTTAGGACTGACCCTGACATTGTTACACTTTGTGATTATAAATGTGTTTTAAGGTACAAATTCTATGACTTCATAACTACTATAGTGGTATAAAGATTAGAAATTAGATTTTCAAGAATGAAAATCAAATTGTCATAGGCAACATTTATATTTCATCAAATCACCAGATTAGCAAACTAAACCACCAGGGTGTTTATTATAGAAATATTAGAATGACTACCTAATCACACGAGAGTAAACTGTCCTAGTTTAGTCTGAGCCTGGTTTCTTATTTACACTATAATCATAATGATCATTTTAAAAACAAACTTAAGCATGCCTCTTTCCTGCTTAACACTTTCACTGATTCTTCATCTCCCACTGCCCAAATCCATCTCATCCTGAATATAAATTAAATAATTACAATTGTATATAGCAACAGTCTTTCCTTCTGAGGGGTCGCTGTTTCCCTCAATTTCCTCTACAGTGTTGTTTTACGGCATGGACATTGGTCAGGAAGTCCCTTTGATTCCCTGAACTCTGATCCTTTCTCTAAAGTTGCAGATGAGGATTCTATTAATAAACAACATTTTTCCTCTTGCCTTAATAACTTTGCACATATGTAGCCAAGGATTTGCCCTCTTCATTCTCACTAGTATGTAAACTGGATGAGGAGAGTGGCTGCTTTACTAAATGTCGAATCCTCAGGACTGAACACAATTTCATCCCAGGCATGTCAGAGGAAATCAGTGAGTATTTTTTGAAAAAGGAAAGACTACAAAACAATCCGATAAGGCATTTAGCACCAATTTCTCTGACTTAGCCTTATTCCCTACACTTCCAGAACATGTTTCGCCATTACCACTGACCCTAGAAAACTCAAATCCTTTGGTAGTCCATATTAACTAAACTCTGCTTCTTACCATCTTTCCCAATGAATAATAATTAAGAAACTGGATCCAGAATATTCCTAACTCTATGCTACTAGATAGAGCTTTCCTTACCCTACACTTCAGACTCTATATCTAATATATGAGAAAATCTGATTAGTTGATATTTATGAAACAATATGAGAAAATTCTGTCATATTTACCAGTACAACTCCCATTTTGTGACAGTTCAATCCTGTAAGCAGTGGTAATAGTTCTTGTTAGCTTTAGCTGCTTTAGTTGACATAGCCTAGAATAACATGAGAAGGGAGTCTCAATTGACAATTGCCTAGGTCAGATTGGCTTATAGATATGTCTGGGGGGGTATTGTCTTGATCATTATTTGTTGTAGGAGAGCAAAGCCCTTAGAGCAAGTGATCCTAGAATGTATAAGAAAGCTAACTAAAGATAAGCCTGTGAAAGACACAGTAAGCAATAGTCCCCCATGGTTTCTGCTTCAAGTTCCTGACCTTACTTCCTTCAATAACAGACTGTATAACTTTTAAGATGAAATAAGCCCTCCTCTCCCTTAAGTCCTTTTGTCTAAGGGGTCACCACAGCAAGAAAAAAGAAAACAGAACATATACTAAAGCCAGCTTATACAGGCTCATGAGGGTCCACTGTACATAACTGTTCTCAGCCCCTGGCACTCAGTGACAACATATTGGTAGCTTGAAAAATCACCTATGGTAAAAGAATGCATACCACAGGAATCAACAAAAGCAGTAAGTGAAGTTTTTTTTTTCCCTGGAACTGGTTGTTAAACATTTCCTGGGACACTACTGGCAGTGAGCTCCAGCTGCTACCTTGGGAACAGTAATCAGTCCTGGATTAAAACATAGTACTAATGTTATATGCAAAATGTATATGTGAATAGCTTATAAAAGACAGACCTATCTTCAGGCTGTGTACTTAAGATCAAGATGGACTAAAGTAGGTTAGTTCAGTACTCTAGTATTATAAATGTCAAAGGGTTGAGTCAACAGAAACAAAAGCTCTTTAGGGTCCACAATAATTGTGGGGAAGCCTAAGGCCAAAGTATTTGAGAATCACTTTTCTATGATATTCTTCAGTATTGATAACAGGCATCTACCATAAATAGGAATCGGGAGATGATGGTTCATTTGTTAAGTGCTTGATATGCAAGCATAAGGACCAAAGTTTGGATCCTGAGCACTCACATCAAAGGCCTAACATGTCTGTAAACCCAGCACTGGAAAGTGGAGACAGGTAGATCCTTGAATTTTGCAAACCAGCCAGTATAGCCAATCCATGAACTCTATGTTCAGTGAAAGACAGTCTTAAAAAGTAAGGCTGAGACTGATTAAGAAAGACACTGTCCTAGATAACTTTAATTACCAATTGACACAGCCTAGAGTCATCTGAAAGGAAAGTCCTGATCAAGGAATTGCCTAGACCAGATTGTCTTGTGGGCATATATATGGGGAAATGTCTTGACTGTTAGTTGATGCAGGAGGGCCAAGCCAACTGTGGCTGGCACTATCTCCAGATGGTTAGGTAGTCCTGGACTGTATAAGACAGCTAGCAAGGATGAGCCTGTGACTGATCCAGTGAACAAGGCAGCAGGAAGACTTCCTCCTCCCGGGTTCCTGCCTCAAGTTCCTGCCTTCATGTCCCTCAATGATGGACTATGACCTGGAGTGTAAACCGGACAAACCATTTCTTCACTAATTTACATTTGGTCAGAGTGTTTTATCACAGCAACAGAAATCTAACTCCAACAGCACCTGACATAGCAATCTGGCTTCCATATGCATGTGTACTCACACAGACTCAAGAAAACACACACACACCATCTATTAAAAATGAAAAACATTTAAATGTGTAAAGTAAGGGCTGCAGAGATGGCTCAGTGGTTAAAAACACATGGTGGCTCACAAATAACTCCAGTTCCAGGGTATCAGATACCCTGTTCTAATTTCTCCAGGCTCCAGGCATATACATGCGGGCAAAACACCCACACACATAAAAGAAAAGTATTTTTAGATGTACTGGGAAAATTAAGAAAACAACAACAGGAATAGAGACAAATTGAAAAGTCCTTTATTTTCTAATCTTTTTCAAATAAATGGAGGAAGTAAAACAGAAAGATATCCTTGCTCCAGGTAAGAAATGAAGGGTCAGTGTTAGAACACAAAAGTTCCCAATTATTAACAGATGTTACTGGCTTTGTTTTTGAACCATAGAAATATCAGAGACTACCCACTTAATCTTCAGATGAAAAACTATTCAAGGTACATGAAAATATATTCCAGACAAAAACCTTAATGAATTGATATGTTCTGAATCAGAGAGTACAAATAAGCTCAATTATTTCCTCTCAAGTTCACTCTCCTAATATTTATACAAAATCCTGAGAATATCCTTTCAAAACAACATAGAGAGGTATCTTATTAAAATATTTCAAAGGTATTGGGTATCATTTAACCCAAGGTCACTTTATCAGATCTGCTACTCTAGATTAGGTACTTGATAAATTACCTCCAAAGTCTTCCTAAGTTCCTGCTACCTGTAAATGCAACATGAGGGAAAAATATGCACAGAATTCATAATTAGATAATAATGGGAACATTAACAGCAATTAATGGGAACAGGGTAGCAATATACTAGAACAGGACAGTTTAGGAAAAGGATAAGAAGTATTTCTGAAATGACCCAAAACAGACTTGAAACTCTGTCAGAACAATTGGACTTGAAAAGGAAGGGGTGAAATCTGGTTCTTCAATAGATTTGAGGGGAAAACATCATGGTACAAACAATGCATAACTTTGGGCTCTCTTTGTAATGTTTGTCCTTTTTATATGTTTCGCTTTCTACCTGGAGTCATATTCTCTTTCTAGCTTATTTAAATAAAGATAAGTGCAAATTTGCAAATGAGGTATTAGCTGATAAAAAGAGCATGTACCCTGTGGCATTTGTATTTCAAACAAGGCCTCAAATGGCCAAATAGCTTGAATGCCTAAAGGAACATCCTTATAAAGGGGAAAGGTCAAACTAAATATCACATTCTTACCCCGTCTGTGATATTTTCAACAGGATGTAAAAGACACTTGCTGCTGTATAACCGAAGAATACAATACAAAAGAAATAACTTAGTTTTAGAACAAACATATCAACAGACATCCTCAGTGACAATAAATTTATCACTTTTATCCATCAAATATGTTAGACCATATTTCAAAATGCTGGGGACTAATTATTTAATCAAGGTAAAATCAGTTTACAAATTAACCTTTATGAATAGAGCCTAGGAATAATTATAGTGTGGTATTTAAATTAAGGGTCACCTGCATTTTCTCTGTCATCAACCATGTTTGACTTTGGACTGTTATTTAATCTCCCATCTCTTTCCTCATCTGTAAAAAGAAAGGACCATAACAGTAACTGCCTCATAATGGTGCTGTAAAATGAGGTGATGTATATTTCTATTCAGTACAGTGTCTCAGTTAGTTTTTTTTTTCTGTTCCAGTGACAAAAGCAAGGAAGGGGGGTGTATTTTGACTCAGAGTGTGAGGGTATAGTCACAAAAGTAAAGAAGAGAAGGTTTGTTTTTGGCCCACAGTTTGAAGATACAGTCTTTCAGTGTAGGGAAAGTCAAGGCTTTGAAGCAGCTGGTCACGCTGTGTCCAGAGTTAGGAAGCAGAGAGAGATGATGAATGCTAGTGTTCAGCAAGCTCCCTCCTTTTCTTGTAGTTTAGGACCCAAGTCCAGGGAATGGCCATGCCTACCTTTAGAGTGGGTCCTCCCACCTTAATTAACCTAATCAGATAATCCCTTACAAATTGCTCAGAAACTTCCCTCATTTAAATAATCCCCCAAAGGTGTGCCTAGAGGTTCACCACCCAAATGACTCCTGATCCTGTCAAATTAATAATCAGCACTATCACGTACACTAACTGGGATGACCTGTTTTTTATCAAATCAAAGAACAGATTCTAAAATGGAAGTCGACACTGGCATTATGTATCAACATTATATAACTAACAAAGTAGACAAATTTACTTGCTTTGTAAATGTAAATAGGATTAAAAAAAAAACAACAACAGTCTACAAAATAGTTGAGAAAACCTGCCAGGTGTATCTCTAGAGGAATAGTGACAAGAACACACAAAGAACTCAAAAAGTAAACACCATGGAAACAAACAAACCAACTTTAAAAATTGGCTACAGAACCATTTATTTGCTCAGAGGAAGAAATACAAATAGCTGGGAACACTTTCTATTCAATTTCCTTAGCCATCAGAAAAAAATGCAAAGTAAAACTTATAAATTGTTGGTGAGAGAGTAAAGTAATGCAGCCCCTTTGGAAAGCATTCTTAGGTTTCTCAAAAAATTAAAATCAGAACCACCATGTAATGCTGATTATCATATGATACCATATACCACTCCTGGTCATATATTCAAAGGACTCTCTACCCTATGACAAGGATACTGTCCTGTCCATGTTCACTACTACCCTATTCACAATAGCTAGGAAATGTAGGCAACCTAGACGTCCATTAAATGATGACTAGATGATGAAAATGTGGTACATATGCAAATGGAATATTATACGGATTTAAAGAAAAATGAAATTATTAGATTTGCAGGCAAATAGATGGAACTGAAAAAAAAATGTATACAAAATGACAAACTAGGCCTCAGAAAGACAAATACCACATGTTCTTTCCTATATGTGGATACTAGCTTCTACTCTTTAAGCTCTGCTTGTTGAACATGGGTACTGATGGAAGTCAGAGAACAAGGTAAGGGACATGGAGGTGGGTACTTTGGATGAGGTGATAAAAAGAAAAATAAAAAGAGAGTATACTGTAGGTGGGAAGGCTTAAGTAGGGAGAGGGTATGTTCTGGCTGGGGGAAGGATTAACAATCGCAAGAATGAGATACTCCATAGGAGTGGGTCATGGAAGGTCCAGAATGCTCCAATAAAATGAGTTTTTATCAAAATTGTTGGCTGTCCATCAGAACTGGAGGATGAGATTATATTACAAAAGATACTACATACCTTGGCTGTAAGAAGTCAGGCCAGTACTGAGCTGGAAACTTCCTTCATGCTGACTAGCATTTGAACCACCAGAAGCTGCTGAGGGAGAAAGGTATCATTGTTGGTCTTAGCTAGCTGTGAACCCTATGAACCAAAAGTTCAACTTAATAGAATGATATGCCAACCTGTGCAATAGTGACATGACTATTGTGGGGATAACCAATGGGCCCTTGAATTGGATTTGAACCTGGTTTCAAGGAGGGGGACAGTCAATTCAAGCCTGGTTCAGTATGCCCAGATAACACTCAGGGTCTACAGAGGTCACAAGTCCAAGCATGGAACTTCTTGCTTGATGTCTAACTAAATTAATATAACAGCAACTGCCTTCTAAATATATATGTTTATTTATTTTCATAGACAAAAGATGCACATACCATGACTCCAAGTCCAAAAAAGTCTAAAGAAATGAATATTGTCTTCTGAAAGAAAGCAAATCGGTAGTTACCTGGATCTAGGGGAAAGGCATTGACCATGAACTGGCCAGAGAACTTTAAGGAAAAGCAGAAATGTTCTATATCTTGTTTGTGGTAATTAAATAATTGCATACATTCAATAGAAACCTTATAAAGTAAATAGTTGAACTTAGTGACTTTTTTGCACATAGATTATATGTCTGTAAAGTTACATTTAAAAAAATGACCACTTTACAAAGCTGTGTATGATGGCTCACACATGATCCTAGCACTCAGGAGGCTGAAAGAAATGTTGTGAGTTTGATGCCAGTCTAGGTCAGCCTAGGCTACAAAGTAAGACATTGTCTCAAAAACATAAAAAGGCATACTACTCTGATTAAAAAGATTATTTACAAATTTTACATCAAGAAACTGTTAAATTGTCTAATCATCTTTAAATATAGAAATTTTACCTAAGATGTCACATCTTTTTATAAAGAGGCAGATATTCAGAATTATAATAAAACCACTTGGGAATAAATTATATATAAGTGGCCTTCCTTCACCATAGTTCTAAAATGAGACTCTATTGTTAAAAAAATGAAAAATCACCATTTTATTATAAATGAAGAGCACTACTTTGTTGTACCTTACATAATGGACCATTCTTTAGAGAAAAGAAATTCTTCCCAACTCAAATATAATAAAAGATGTACATTAATTAAAATTCCCTTTCTAGAGCCAGGTGTGATGATTCATGCCTGTAAAATTAGCACTCAAGGGAGAGAGGTAGGCAGATTGTTATAAATTTGAGACCAGCCTGGGCTATTGTCTTAGTTAGGCTTCTATTGCTGTAATAAAGACCATGATGAGAAGCAACTTGGTGTTGGGAAGAGTTTACTTAGCTTACATATAGAAGGTCACATTTTATTGAGTAAAGCCAAGACAGGAACTCAAGGCAGGAACCTGGTGGAAGAACTTTGTACCAGGCAGGAAGGCCTGGTTTTGGAGCACTAGCTAGAGCTTATATCTGATCCATAAGCATGGGGCAAAGAGAGAAAGCAAGAGAGCTCACTGTGAATGGTGTGGGCTTTTGAAACCTTGAAGCCCACTCTCAATGACACACCTCCTCCAACAAGGCCACACCTCCTAATCCTTCCAAAACAGTTCCAACAACTGGAAATCAATTATCCTAAGATATAAGCCTAAAGGAGTTATTCTCACTCAAACTACTACATTCCATTCCCTGTCACCCATAGGCTTATGGCCATATCATGTTGAAAAGTGCACTTCGTATAGTTTCAAAAGTTCCCTTAGTCTTTCAGTCTCAAAACTGTTTAAAAGTCCAGTTTCTTATGAGACTTGAGGCAATTTCTGAATTGTAAAATTCAAAAGTAAATGCAAATTACACATTTCAACATACAATGGTACAGAATTTATATTGCCATTCCAAAATGGATAAAGGGAGACATAATGAGGAAATACTGGATGAAAAGAAGACCAAAGTCAAGCAGGGTGAACTCCAAATCCTATATCTCTGATGCCAAAGGGCTTGGATGGCTCAGCCTTTCTGATTTGCTGACATCAGCATACTTCTCTGTCTTCCACTAGTTCAACTGTATCTCTTTGGAAGATAACCCACAGGTCTGACACCTCCAACATTTTAAGATCTCCAAAACAATCCATTCTTAACTTTCACAGCTTCACAACATGGCCTCTCAGGGCCTCCATGCAAGAACTCCTCTGTCACATCTCTGGCCTCAGTGACTTTTCTTAACCATAGAGGAATATTTTTAACCCCTTTACTCCAGTATCCTTTGTGACTCTAAAGCCAGAAACACATGGCTGAAGACAGCTGCCAAGTTCTTCCCTCTGCTTGGGATGGAACCCAGTCTTCTCCTTGAATTTCATTTGTAAAAGTTTTGATTTGTTGTTGCTCTTTAAGGACAGATAATTTCTTAGGAAGACTGTTTTATTTTTTCACGAGCTGCATGATTAGTTGGGTAGTGTCTGAAGTCACCAATCCCTTTATTGCATTTCTCCTTATGTCTTTCAGTACAAATCAAGGCTCTAACATTAAATTGCTTGGTGCTGTTTTTCTCCTAAAATTGTGTATTTTGTATTTCTTTTTGCCCCACTTGCTATTTTTCATTGTACATCTGCATAAGAGTAATCATTAATAACCACACAGCAGACTTAATATGAGGCTCTCTTGAAATCTCCTCTACCAGAAGATTAGATTCAAACTCTTCAATTTAGCCTCAGGTAGATTCTTAGGATATGAACAAAAACCAGCCACATTCTTTACTAAAATATCACAAGAATGGTTTCTATCCCAGTCTCTAATATTGTTCCCCTCTGAAATTTCTTGGGCTGGTTCTCCATAGTCCATATTGCTCTCAACCCTACTGTCTTCCATGCTCCTGCTAGGATAGCCCATTCTGCCCCATTTATAGCATTCAACTGCTTTCCTAGTCAAAAGTTCCCAAGTTTTCCATACTCCTCCAAAAAAGATCGCATAGACAAGCCTATAACAGCAATACCCCACTCCAGGTTCCAACTTCAATCTTAGTTACTTTTTGACTTCTGTGACAAAAGTACCATAACCAAGTCTTATAGTTTCAGAAGGTGAGTCCACAGCTATCATGATAGGGAGCGTGGCAGCAGGCAGGCAGGCAGACAATGGCTTTGGAGCACTAACTGAGAGCTTATATCTGACCCATAAGCAGGAGGCAGAGAAAGAGAGGGAGCAGATAGAGAGATAGAGTTGGGGAGAGAGAGATAGAAAGAGGGGGAGGGGAGATAGAGAGATAGAGAGATAGAGAGATAGCGCTAACTGGGAATAGTGTGGGATTTTGAAACCTCAAAGTCTACCTCAATGACACCCCTCCTCCAACAAAGGCCATACCTCCCAAGCCTTTCCAAACAGTTCCACTAAGCACCAAGTATTCAAACACATGAGTCTATGGGGACCAGTTTCACTCAAACACCCACATCATATAATGTTACTTGTATGTGTATGATATTAGAACTGACTACTTGGTATTGGATAACTAATTGGTAGGCTCTTTCATGGGGGAAGAATATTTCTCCCACTCTCAGCATTCCTTATTTGCTTTATCAAGGGTTGAGGCTCCATGAGACTTCCCCCTTCTGTGTTATGTCTATTGTGTCCTCCGTATTGTAGTCATGTTTAGGCAGTTATGCTGTTTAGACCGTAGGAGAGTAGCCTCACTATCCTGCTTCATTTCCCCCTTTTTACTGAGATACAAGTTGTGTGATGCTACTTTTTCTCTGAGGCCTTCTGCTAGGCCATCTCTTCTCCTTTCTGATCTTTAGGAGTTCATCTTTTGCATTCATACATGATGCATTACTAACAGAAAGTGAAAATTCAGGGGATGTGAGGTTGCTTGAATCAATCCCCTTTCTCTGAAGCTTTTACTTTCAGGAGGATGGCAATTGTCTCTTTGCACTAATCCATTATCTCTAAAATTGCTATAAGGATCTTCATATTTCAAGGAACTCTGACGTTTACTGATATTATTAAAGGCAACAGTCAATTTCAGCTTTCTGTCCACTGACTCTTTTGCATAGAGAGCCTATTCCCTTGAATGTCACTGTTTTGCCCGCATGTATGTAAGTGCATTACATGCATGTGTCAGATACCCAGGAATTAGAGTTACAAATGGTTGTGAGCCACCACCATGGATGCTAGGAATCAAACCACTGTCCTTTGCAAGAGCAACAAGTGCTTCTAACCACTGAGAAATCTGTCCATCCCCACTAAATGCTTCTATACATAAGCAGATATGACCTGTAAAGGGCTTGGCTCCCTCCCTAGAATATGGAAACCAAGTAGTCCCTGTTGTGTCTCTCCAGGCCTGGCAATAGCTTCCCGGCTCTGCACCACCGGCTCTATGGCCACTCTGCACCAGATGCACTGCTAGGCCGTCGGAAGTAATCCCCCTAGGCATCTGGGCCCCAAAGAGGGTCGGCCACAGCTGAAGGGTGTGGTGTTATGCACATTAATCAGAAAACCAAAGCAGCCCAACTGTGCCATCCACAAATGCTGCCCAGTGCACCTCAGCATGGGCAGTGAAGTTGTCTGCTTTAACCGCACCCCCAGGAGGACCACACCCTACAGGAACACCATGTGGTACTCACGGAGGGTGGTCGCACCTAGGACCTTCCTGGGGTTAACTCAAAGTTGTGAGGGGCAAATATGACTGTGGCCCTGAGCAAAAGAAGTGACTGTAGTTCACTGAGATTGGGCACTGGGTCCTTGGAAACCAGTTCTTCCTGCTCCAGGGTAGCTAGTCTTGGGCTCAAATCTCACTCTGACTCATCAAGACTTCTTTTAACCAGTAAGAGTTCTGGAGGTGAATTGAAAAGCACCCTCTGCCCACTCCCTTGGCTTCAGTGTTCAGTGTCCGCAGGTGGGACCTCATATTTTGAGATGGGGGTTGTAATAAACACATCTGTAGGTTGTGATGTCACCCTTCGTGTAGTGTCTGCTGGGCTGTGGTGGCAAATGCTGATCTCTGTGTACCACAGTTCCCTCTTCCACGAAACAGATGACTGACAGAGGAACTGTTGTAGGTGCTGGAGATTATTAACCACGTGCCCCACTGTTGGGGTCCAGGTTACCCAGACTATGGAAGCTTCAGCTTGACAAGATTCCTGGGCTTCCGCTGTCGGGAACTGGAATTCCCTAACTGCCTTGCCCCTTTCTTGTCTTCACTGTACGGTGACATATGTTCTCTCATCAATAATAAGATCTACATAAGCCTAATAGTAATAGAAAAATTAATCCCTGAGCTGGCCACTGTGGGCTGGAATGAAACACAGCCATGCTATTCAGAAGTAAATTGCAATAGAGCAACCCAGGTTTATTGCAAGGATTTAAGAAATATAAAACCTAGGAATGCACCTGAGTGTTAGCAGTCACGTATTGGGGAAGATGCCTCATCACCTGAGTGCTAGCAGTCACTATGGGGGAAGGGGGGATGTCTCCCCAGGAACAGCCTCCTCAGCCTCCTCCCCACCCACAGGGAAATGACCATTAAGCTTACCAGCAGGATTTGTCCTTCCCCAACAAACCAGGTGCCACCTGTCTTAAGGGGCTAGTCCAAGGGTACCAAGTGACTACCCCCCACTCTGGTTCCTGCGGGTGCGAACACCTGACCAACGAGGTTGAGGGACACAGGTTTGAGGAGCTCTGAACCAATCAGAGCTGCACAAGCCCTGTCCCCGGGCCCTGGCCCCTGGACTCCGATAAAAGCCCTGGGGACGGAGGGTTCTCTCTCTCTCTCCCTCCCTCTCTCCCTCCCTCTCTCTCTCTCTCTCTCTCTCTCCCTCTCTCTCTCTCTCACTCTCTCTCTTGCCAAGCTCGCCCTCCCGCGCCAAGCTCGCCGCCCACCAGGCTTGACCTGTGCGAGACCCAGACATGTGCCAGTTAACAATAAAGCCTCGTACATTTTGCAGCAACCTGGAATGTCTCGTGGTTTTTTAGAAGTCCATCTTATTAAGGAGCATTAAGCTTGCCAGTTAAGGGTCCCATAGAAGAGTGAGATACTGAGCTCACTCGTCGCTAGTTTCAATTGTTTACTCTCCTTCGTGGAAGCTGAAGAACCCATTCGCGGGGACTAGAGCTGGACTCAGACCCCCGCACCCCACATGTTTAGTGCATATGTGTGTGATGGTGATGTGGTGGTTCTTGCAGCACCTAGAGGGATGCAGGTCCTGTGAAGGCCCAGCCAAAATGTGGCTGAGCATCTCATCTCAAGGGTTTTTATTGATTCAGAACTCCTCAGGTCTTCTATTGATAGCACATGTAGATCATGAGCAACCAGACAACTGTTACATAAAGCCAACACCTGCAGATAATATAGAATGCCAAGGTCTACGCAGCCTCTCACCCAACAATGCACAAAACAACCATTTTAAACATAACTAAAAATAAACTGCATCAAGTTTCAGACAATCATACTTGTATTAGTGGGCTTTCCTCTAATAAAGTTTGCTTTACTCTAATAAAAATAAAAAAATAAAATTATAAAGCCATGCATGGTGTCTGTATTTCTAGCATTTAGAGGTTGATACGGGGGAGGGATTCTTAAGAGTGTGAGGTTAGCCTTGGCTACATAGTGAGCTCCCACTGAGGCCAGAAGAGAGTATTAGATCCCCTAAGTCTGGAGATACATGAAATTGTGAGCCACTCAACATGGGTTCTGGGAAACAAACTCTGATCCTCGGGAAGAGAAGTCAGTACTCTTAACTTCTGAACAATTTTTCTAGTCCCCATTGTGGAGGTTTTTATTACTCACAGACAGTCATTGTTTTACTCTGATTCTTCTCTCAAGCTCAAAATCAGCTAATATCCAAACGTGCTTCAGCTTCAAAAAGATTCAAGGGAAAGACCTCTAAGTGTTACTCTGAAATACAGGTCTCTGATCATTAAAACTGGTTTGTGAAAGAAAAAAAAAACAGAAAATGAAAAAAAATTAAAAGCTCAGAGATTCACAAAATGGCTCACCTAAAACAAGCAGAGCCAATCTATACCTATGACAACTAAACTCTGATGCCAAGTTCTTGGCTTAGCCTTTTAGTCTTAAGAGGCTTCTAAAAGTCTAATTTGTTTTTATTTATTTTATATTATGTGTATGAGTGTTTTGCTCATACATCTCTGTGCACCACATGTGTGGAATGCCCACAGAGGCCAGAAAGACACCTCTGATCCCCTGGAACTGGAGTTACAGAAGACTGTGAACCATCATGTGGGGGCTGGGATCTGAAATCATGTCCTCTCCAAGAAAAGCAGCAAGTGCTCTTAAGATGTCTGAGTTATCTCTCCAAACCCTGATATGATATTTCTTATGGATAGTTTCAGTAGCTCGGTAATGGTAGCACATGCCTGTGTTCCCTGCACCCTGGGGATGAAGAAGGACAAATGTGAATTAAACTCTAGCCTGAGCTACATGGTGAGAGTCTGCTCACCACCCAGTAACACAGACAACAAAAAGTTTTCTGCAAAACTAATTT
The DNA here is from genome assembly GCA_026225945.1 of Cricetomys ansorgei. NCBI lineage: Eukaryota > Metazoa > Chordata > Mammalia > Rodentia > Nesomyidae > Cricetomys > Cricetomys ansorgei. The sequence continues at coordinate 1,778,625 of JAMJFZ010003344.1, read as the reverse complement.
TGAAAGTCCTATGTGACCAATTGCCATTCTTATTCTGCTTATATAATAATCAGGCCAAAACTCTAATGAGACCAGACCTCATTTGCAAACAAGAATCAAAAGGGAAATTTTAAAAAGTTTCTTTAATGAAGGGTTAGAGATACACTTCATCTGTGAGTCTAAAGGTAAATTTTTAGAGTTAGAAATTATACTGGTGTAGAGAAGTAGCAATATAGTAAGTTCTATCCTAGGATACATGGCCTCATTAGACACAGAGAGTTGGCTAAGTTTACAGCACCAGACATGAATTTCCTTCAGTTGAGAGGGTCTTAAGTTCAATTAGACGGCTGTTGGTTACCCCAATATAACAGTGCCAGTGTTGCATCATTGAGAATATATTGCCAGTGGTTCATACCTGTGGCCTATAGGTTTTACAGCTGGATACAACTCTGATTGTTATTCTCTCTTATCAGCTTACAGATTATATGAGCCACATGACCAGGACACTAACTGTGAGATAGTCTTCTAGGCACGAAACCTCAATAATATCATTGCCTAAATAATAGCTGCATAATGACACAAATCAACATGTCAATGTAGATGGTGGAAATGTCTCAAGGCCTCACCTGAAGACAAAGAACTACAGACAACCAATGGCTGCTGAAACAGAGAGGATCAGTTTTCTCTAGAAATGAGCCTCTGATAGGTTAAGAGCAGTAGGGTGTGTGTGTGTGTGTGTGTGTAACAATTATAGTAGTAATTATAGAATAGGTTATGAATTTGAAAGGGAGTGGGGGGAAGGTGGGAAGAGCTGGGGGCACAGTAATAATATAAATAAGGTACTCATATATAAAATTCTCAATGTTAGAAAAGATTCAAAAGAAATATAATGCAAAGAGAAAACTGGTTTCAATGGGATACTGTTCTAGTTTCCTTTTTGTTATTGTGATAAAACATACGGACCCCAAGCAACTCAGGAGAGGAAAGGAATTATTTGGCTATATATACTTACAGGCCATCTTTAAGGGAAGTTAGAGCAGGAACTCAAGCAGGAGCTTGAAGCAGAAACCGGGGAGGAATAGTTGATCTCAGGCTCATGCTTTGCTAGCTTTCTTATATAGACCAGGAACACCTGCTTAGGAATGGTGCTTCCCACAGTGGGTTGAGCTTTCACAACAATTAACTATCAAGACAGTCCACACACAATCTGAGTTAGGCAATCCCTCAAATGACCCTCCCTTCTCACGTGCATCCAGGCTAGGTCAAGTTGACAATTAAAGGTAACCAGGACAAAAGCCTACCTCACAACCTTTTAATTCCTAATGTATTGCCTCCTCCAAAACCTGTTAATAATTTCTCAAACTAATGTGTCCATTTTTTTCCTCCAACTCTCATGATTTTGCACCTCTGAGAATTAACCTTTTTTTCCAAAAACTTTTAAGCTAACACAAGGCAACATAATATGAACTTAAAGGAAAACATAGTAACAGATCATGTGCAGGCAATCCCCACTCCTGCTGCTGCAAAAAGGCTCAGAAAATCCATCAGAATACAAAGGTTTTCAAAGTATAAACCAGGAAATTAAGCAGATTGTCACTACTATCTCCAGATGCTTTGAGCTCAGTTTAAAACGAATGCCTACTTCCCTTGTGGACTCAGAAACTGAGTTTGCAACTACATCTTTTTCTTTCATTTGTTTTCATAGAAATACTCATGTGTAAATGTGTGTTAGCTTGTGTCATCCAACAAAACCATCTTGGAACCAGCCTGTACAGTTGTTTCAACTAAACCATAATGGACAAAATCCGCCCAAGCAAAAATTGGATTTACTATGTCCAAAAGAGAAAATTTCTCTTTTTCCATGAAGAAGAAGGAAAACAGACAAATACTCTCCTTGGATGAAACTTTAGTGACTCTCAGCTAAGCCCTCTGATTAAGTAGGATGGACTTCAGGCTTCCCCCACTATCTTTAAAGAATCTAGTTTAAACAAGAATCCTGCTAAGTCAATTCACTTGAAAATCTCCCTTTCTGGTTCTGATCACTTTAAACACAGGTTCAAATTTCTTCAGAAAACATAAAAGCTTTACACTGATATCAGGCTGTTATCAGTCGCTCTGGTCTGTAAAAAAAATCAGTAAAAAATTTAAAACACTCATATCATTGTTTTTCTTTACCATGGATAATTTTCTGTCTAGTTGTTACAGTCTAGGGGTCTTGATTCAGGTTCCTTTTCTCTGCTGATGGAAGAATTAAAAGGCAGCAACAATCTGAGACACAGCAGTCAGTAACAGTTAAACTTTATTACAAATGTAGATGCATGCATGCAGGTATGTATGCATGCACCCACACCCACACAGAGAGAGAGAGAGACAGAGAGACAGAGAGAGACAGAGACAGAGACAGAGAGAGCAAAGCAGAGGAATGGCTCCAGGGACCTAAATCCATAACAGAGTTAAGTGATTTTGGTGGCCAGGGATGGGTTCTCCTCCCCTAACTTTGGACTGGTCAGCTTAAACAAAGAAAGGAGAACTGATTTCTCCATGGCTTTAGGTAAACATGCTCAAGACTGACTTTGAATATATCATTAACTTGGACTGGTCCGTCAGAATGGGAACTCTGCTGGTAGAAGAAAGTGCTCACCAGATCTTTGTCAAGAGGGAAAGGAAGAAGTCAGAAGTTTGCCATCTTTAATACTTCTCTGTGGCTGTCTTCCCTATCACTCTGCCTGATATGGCTAGCTCCTAGTCCCTCATGGGCAGGTCCTACCAACACCCTATTTCTCCATTTTAAATCACCATTTGTCCTCCTTGGAGTGGAGCCAAATCTCTCTCCCACTATAAAACCTCAGGCAATAAATAGTTCCTATATCTTTGGTGCTCACCCCTTGTCAACATAAGAATGTACTTACTTTTTAATTCATCCTAATTTTCCTTCCCAAACCTGTTCGAATATTCTCAGTATTAAGGAACTCCTATTGTCTTTCCTTTAACATAACAGAAGAAATGGGGCACTTAAAGTCATAGTAACTCCAGGCACTTTCCTCTCTGTAAAAGAAGTCAAGCAAGAGGTAGACAACTTTCTCAGAGAAATGATACACTTTGATAATGGGTCTGAATGAGCTTCGGAGTGGAAAACTGTAAGGGCTCTTGTCAATGAGTCAATAAATCAGTGAGAACCAGAAATGAGAACTGAATCAGTGAAACAGTAAAGGCATTAAGATCACCGAAAGGCATGATCACAGCAGGAAGAGAAGAGAGGAGGAGAGAAGATCAGGGAGATAAGCACTGGGAGTGGGGACTGAGAGGAAAGTCCCTGCCACCAAGAACAGCTTAGGAACTGAGGTCCTTTGTGTGAAAAGCACTTAGAAGATTATGGTATTGGGCTACTTTTCCTTTAATATCTAGGTGATTTCCCCACACAAAAGTCTTAGGTTAAATTTGTCTGAGGATAGAGATAAAATGAATCACATCAATGAGAAAGGGGGCAGAAGAGTCCATAAAGACAGAGAAGATTAGAGGAAATGGACACTCGAAAACTTAGCAGAGAGTGGACCTACCCCATACACAGACCAAAAGAACATAAGCCATCTATGAGGAATTCTTAGAGATATGGGATGAATGACAAGCATAAGCACCATTTAATTTGAGCATCCTCCCACAAACTCTTCACATCAGTCAATGTAGTGTGCTGCTCATAATGCATCAGAGAACTAACGGGGAAGAAGGTGACAGAATGCATGAAAATTACTTCAAATATCAGGTAATTGTCAAAAGAAGTGGCATGTAATACTTGACATGACTCATTTAGGTAGGAGGTGACAGTGGATAAAATTAAGAGAAGTCTAATATAATGTGCTATTTTCTTTCAAGAGATATATAATCATAAAGGGAAAATGCATAAAAATCTGTATATGTACTTAAAATGCTGACACGTTGTGGACAGAAAGAGTGTACTGATGAAATAATTCATATTTAGCTTATGAAAGGCTTATTATTATGAAGATTACTTCTACAAGTCACAGTTGATACATTCAGATGTATGAATAATGCATTTGAGTGATTTCAAAATATTAGAAAACTTGCAACACTAATGATTTTAATGGTAGTTTAAGCCTACCAAAAGTAGTTTTCCTTAACATCAAAAAAACGAAAATCGTAGTACAAGGATGGCTAAGATGAAATGTAAATGAAGAGATTTTTTTCCCTGCAAGGAAATTCAAGTAGTTTTTTTTTTCTAATATAGGAGGCATAATTAAAATTGACTTTAGAAACTTATTCTACCTGAAGAATATATGATTACATTTGAAAATGTCTCGGATTTCAATGCGGCTTGGTATTTTTAGTACTGTGATCCCACAGTGTGATCCTCAGATAGGCAAGATGTGAGCAATACCCGGGAACAGGCTGAAAATGCAAATTTACGTTTTAAAGATACTTTAATAGAAGAGCAAACACACACACACACACACACACATACATACACACATACACACACACACACACACACACACATACATACACACATACACACACACACACACACACACACACACACACACACACACACACACACAAAACCTGTGATAGCTTTATCCCTAAGTCCTCTCCAGTCAGTCCTCGGTTAAAAGCAACTCTTGGATCCCTTCCTCAGAATACAAGGTAAGCTTGCCTCCTTGACCACAGAAACAAAACAGAAACAGCAAGGAGGCAGAGAATAGCTGTAGCAGCAGTCTTTTGCACGCTCAGGTGAACACTGAAGGGATATGTGGGTTAGTTTTCCATCACTCTGTCAAAATACCCAAGAAAAACAACTTAAAAGGGGGAAGCATTTATTTCTGGCTCACAATTTCAGAGTTGACAGTCCATGTGATGCCTGCATTTTTTTTTCTGTGCCTGAGGTGAAACATCATGGCAAAGAGTATGATTAGCCAAAACTGCTCCTCCCGTATCCAGGAAGTGGGGAGAAAGTGCTTGGGGAGAGGAGCAACACACATCTCACACTCACACAGCAATTAATTTCCTGCAACTAAGAACTATCTTCCATGATACCTCCAATGTCTACTCAGATCTTGAATTCAACAATAGATTAATCAACCCATTTAGGGCAGAGGCCTCAGGATCTTTTCCAATCTAGAAACATCCTCAGAAACATACCCAGAGATATGCTTTACTAATCTCTTAGTCATCTCTCAATCCAGTCAAGTTGACAAGGTTAACCAACTATAGTATCAAAACTTTTTATGAGAAAGATGTGTTACCTCGGCCATTATTATTGTGTTAATGTCAAGGATGAATTCAATAATCAGAAAGCAATAAGGATGCCTAGAACTATACTGCAAAATGCTCAGTAGCCACCCTCTTCATTTCTCTTTAGGACTATCAGAGCACAGGCTGGTGTGGTAGGTAGTTGGTCTCAGTTGCTGCTGTACAATGAATCTAGTAAACGGGAATCCCTGAAGTTGAAGCGCTTCACTGCTCATTCTGTGCTCTTAATAACCCAATATTTTTCTCTAAGCCTTTATGTAAATGTCATTGCAGAGCATCATAGATAGATTATAGATGATAGATAGATGTTTATATATATATATATACATATATACATATATATATATATATATATATATATATATATATATATATATCATGATATATATGTGGGGGAATGATTAAAGAATTACAAAACCTTCAACTGATCCTTTGAATGAAATCATCTATTCCTACACGGATTCATACCAACACACAGATTGCCAGCAGGGATAAGAAAATCCGTCTGCAACCTGCCCTAAAGCTTTATGTCCAGAAACAGCCTCGAAAAAAATGTATACAATTGCCTACAGGAATAATTTACTTCCCGAGACTTTGGCATTTACTCTTTATTACAATAGTTTAGTCATGTTTTCCCCCAGGAAGACTCCTATAAGTGTCCTATCACAGCTTATCAGACCACTTTCCCTAGAGTCACCACACAAATTAATCAAAAAGATATTACAGTAAGTACTGTAATCACATATATTTACTCCAGGGTTCCCATTAACTCTACCATCTCATTTCACGTTCCTAGGTTGATTTTTATGTAAAATGTGACACCCTTGACTAAGTAACATTTTTTGTATTATGCACCTATCCATCATCCAAAATAATTGCTTATAATCATTAGACATCAACTGAATCAAGGCTGTGATCCAATTAGCCACTGGTTGTATACTCCTGATCCAATGGAGCGCTGATTAGATATGCAACTGTTTTGATTGACATCAGATTAGACCAGTCCCAGTTTGGATAAAGCCCTTGAATAGATTAGCTCCAGTAAAATTAGGCACTGTCAACTGGCTTATTAGATTAGCCAGTGCTTTGATCAAAACCCTGATTTGTAACAGTATTTATAAGATTAACCATTGTTTAGATCAAGCCCTTACTGGATCAATCCCAGATCAAACTGGCAGCTGACTGAATGAACTCTTGGTCAGGATCAAGTACTGATCAATCTCTGATTTGGATCAATTGTTTATTGGATTGGACCCTTTTTTACTCCATTATGCCATTGATTGAAACTGCCCCTAATTGGATCAAACCTGACAATTTGTAATTCTAAGAAAGAATTAATAAAGATAATTAAGTCACAGAAAATTTGTTTTCAAAGGTTACTAACTGATCAAATATCTAAATCCAGGCTGCAGAAATGCTTTATTGTCCTGCCCATTCACTATGTTTAGATTATATTATAACAGGACTCCAGACGTTAGCACAACTGACTCCATGACGGAAGTGCCATTCAGGCTGTAAGACTCAGCAAGCACATAGATAGCACCACCTGCCAAAACTAAAACAAAGGCCTAATCCATCAAAGTCCATACAGTTCTAGGAAAGTCTCAAAACGTACTAACCTTGCTTTTTAGCTTCTGTAGTTCTGCTTCTGGCTAACTGTTCTTGTTAACCGAAGTATGTCAATCCAGAACATGGTTTTTGTGTAGTCACCAGCTGGCTAACAAAGGTTTTTTTATTGGCTTAAACCTATATTTGAGCAGTCTTCTCTGGTAAATACCTCACAACAATATGACTTCTGAATGAGGAAATTTCCTATATGTTGTAGAAGTTTTTTGTTGCTGTTGTTTTGTTATGTATAAAATAATTGTTTTATGTACTGTTGGGTGAGAGTCTCCCTAGATCGTGGGGTTCTGTATTGCCTGCAGGTGTTGGATTTATGTGTGTATGTGTGGGGGCGGGGGACTGATTACTCACGATCTACACATGTTATCAGTAGAAACCTGAGGAGTTCTGTATCAATAGAAATACCTGAGCTCATATGCTAGGGGTCCCACTGTCCAGAATGCCAGAATGGTGCTGGCTATGTTGGTGATTCCCTCTGCTGAGATCTGGCAGCATTTGAATCTATGAAAAATGCCTCTGTGTCTCATTGCTGAGCTGCCACAGTGGCATACTACTACCCTCCTCCCAAATAATCTGCTTTCTATTTTGAAAATTCAGTGGATTAGCTATGTTAGTCCCAAATCTGCTTGGCAACATTAGGCCTAGGTTCTGTACAAATACCCAGATTATTGTATTTGGTTACAAGTACTATTGTACATTTGCTCTGCCTTCAGAAGCATGGGATTTATAACCTACTACAAACATGATTTAGGACATAAAACTTCTGGAAATGTTAACACTTTCTTACCGTATCCACAGAGGCTTAGTACTTAGGAAACTTTCATTGGGGATTCCGGCCTGTCTGACTTCATCAAATGTAGTAAAGTATATGACTCACGGAGCTCAGATAGTTCACCTAGATGACAGCATACACTACATAAGACATTTTAATAAAGTGTCTATTTCCTGCTATATGCTTAGCAATACTCTTCTTGACTATCTCAAGTCAAGTCCTGCAACTGACCTGACAAAGGTACTCCCTAAAACATTCTACATCAGCATTGTCACAAAAATGTAAAGCTGAAGAAATAAATGTAGAAGGAAATTATGACAAGGAGTTAAGCTTGAAAAATAAATTTGTAGGAGCTGTAATGATGGCTCAGCGGTTAAGAGCACTGGCTGCTGTTTCAGAGGACCTGGGTTCAGTTCCCACCACCAACATGGCAGCTCACAACAATCTGTAACTCCAGTTCTGTGGGATCCATTTATCTCTTCTAGCATCTGGGGACACCAGGTACACATGGTACAATCAGGCAAAACACCTACACACATAAAAACATTAAAATTTAAAGAGAAATAAAATTGTAGGTGAGAGAATGACTTCTTCAGAAGGAAACTAATAGTACAATTTATCTAAGTCAACCATGTAAATTTAGTACTGAAATATTTGTATAAATGCAAGTTCACATGACTAGGTATATGATCTAGCAAATAAATTGTTTAGAAGTTCAATCTTCACTGGGATGAAAGAACATATGTCCAGTGCTCTGTCTCACTACTTCACAGTAATTTATCAGGACTGACCTTTGAAAAGTTCTCTGCTTAACTGAAAAAAGGAGAAAAGAGTAAGTGGGAGCTATGCTCAGTCTAAATCCTTTGGTATTAAAGTGTGGTAAAGACTCATCTTTACCTCATTTTGTTATATATTCAAAAACAAATAATCTTTATGTATAAACGCACATAGAGATATATAGACATATATATATATAGATATATAGATGGAGGAGAGAGAGACTGGGAGATGAGAGGGGGGCAGTTAAAGGAGAATGTTGGGATGAGGGCGAGAGAAAATTCAGAGATGGGAAGTCTTATTTGGAAAGGTAAACAGTTAACCTCAGTTCTAAGTTTGTTTTATATTCAAACCAAAGCTTTAAATCATGTGACCTTAGAAAAGACGAAGTGAGAAAATATAAAAGAACAAAGAAGTCTGTGTAAATAACTGTTTCTGTCAACAGTTTAAAGCCAGCCATGGGCTAAATCATGCTAAGGTTTGGGGTGAGATAGCTGCTATTTGAGAGATACCACCTAAGAGCCAAGCTTTTCTACTCTGCAGGGCAGTAGATGGACTTGTAAGTTGGTTTTGAGCACCTGTGCTTGGCACAGGGACACTTCGGATGTCAAAAAACTGTATCACAAATGGCATTCCTAGAAAAGTCTCCCAGTTTCTGTTCCTATAAATTCTACAGGTCCAGTGAAACTACTGTGCTGCTGTGAAAATACGGTTTAAAATGTGCAAATGGATCATATAAGCCCTTCTTACTTCTCAATCATTTGTACATGAATATTCCATTAGCACCCACAGATAGCATTATAGCCAATCCCTTTTCATGGTGGAAATTGTTTTGAAGAAACAGTAAAGAATACACACACACACACACACACACACACACACACACACACATACACACACATATGTATGCCAATCATTAAATCCATTTCTGTCTGTGTTAGAAAAATCACTAAATTTAAAGTGCTCACTAACATGCCCCAGACACTTTCAGATCTACTGTGTACCTGATTGGCATGCTCATGGGAAGAAGAGAGAATATTTAACAGGATAATCCCTCACTGGTACTCCGCTCATTCATCATGTTGCTGTGGCTATAGATCAAATTTACTGTAACTAAGCAGATTCTAACAACTCCCATTCATGATCTCATAATTCTAAAGGTTAGAATTTTGAGCGGCCATGACTCGGGCTGGTGAGGCTAGGTCCTCTAAATGTTTTGGTGGGGAGAATCTGCTTCAACATAACGTTTATCAAGGTTATTGGCAAATGGTTTTCCTTAAACTTTCCAGTTGCCTCCCTTGGCTTGTAAAGGACATTTACATTTCTTCCCACATTGTCCCCTCCATTTCTATCTGACATTTCCTTCTCTTATCATCAACTGGATATAGCTCCCTGCTCTATGAGCTTGTATTTCGATTAGGTTTAATTACTTTACTTTAAAAAAATTATTTACTCCAAATAAATGACAAGGAACAATGACAGTATCATGTTATTACATTCACAGGTTCTGGAGATAGAGACCTATAATCTTATGTGCCATTTATAGAGAGTATGCTTATATCTATCAATTCACATTTTGGCATTGTGAGGACACCTCACCAGAATTACCCAAACTATAACAACTTTTAGGTGATGAATAATATTCTGAATGTCCACTTTAGGAAGCCTCAGATTTCCAGTAGGTCAACTTGCCAACCAGGACCTTGAGGGTTGTCAGCCACCACAGCAATCAATGCCAGTTAGGAGTGCATCACCTCTAGATCTCTAAGGGAACTCACACTGATATTTTGGATATGGCCAATCTAGACTCAAAGGCTCTCTGTCCTTTCAAAACCATGTGAAGTGTGTTGTATAAACTTCACAAGCCTCAAAATTTTGCAGCTAACTTGAGATTTAGTAAATGGTCTTGAGAAGCTGGAGATAACAGCTCAATCAATGATGTGTTGGCTGGACAAGTATGAGGACCTCAGTTTGAGTCCCTAGAACCCACATAAAAGTGAGGTGTGATGGTGCTTGTTCATAATCTCAGGGCAAGGAAAGCAGGGATAGGTGGATCCTTGGGGGGAATGCCCAAGATTGACCTTTGACCTCTACACAAAACTGCATACACACACACACAGACACACACACACACAATACACAAGCACATAAACGCACACAGAGATGAGACTTGCATACACAAAAATAAATGGTAATGACCTTTGAGTGGTAATCAACCCATTAATGACTATAACATATCCAGATAAGTTATTGAAGCAAGATGATGCCAATAGTACAGCATTTTTGCTAGTTCTTAATGCATGTGGTTTGTGATAGATGTCACTTTCTGAAGATAAAAAAAAAGTTCCTAAAGCATTTTCTGTCGGCTTCCTCTGTTTTGAGGTGTTTAAGGTGTCAATTGGATATATATTTATAATGATCACATCTTCTTGATGGAAGAGATTGGAAACTTTTATCATTTTAATATTTGCTTCTTTATCTCCAGCAACAATTTGTGGGGGGATGGTATATGTATGTGGAGAATCATGCATGGCTGTGCACGTCTGTTTCCACAGGAGCACACATGTAGAGGCCAGAGGAGGGGCACTGGGTGTCTTCCTCTTTCACTTTTGAACTCATTCCCTTGAGACAGGGTCTGTCACTGAGCTGGAAGTTCAGTGTTTCAGCTAGGGCAGGCCGGCCAGTGAGCTACACAGATCTGCTGTCTCTAAGCCCCGAAGCTAGGGTTATAGGCATGCATGGCTGCACCTATCTTTCTATGTGGATGCTGAGGATTTGAACTCAGGCCCTCATGCTTCCACAGCAAGTGCTCTAACTGAGCCATCTCTCTAGCAACAGTCTTTTTCGAAGTCTATGATGTATGATGTTAGAACAGCCTCCTAGGCCTTTTTGATCGCTGTTTGCAAACTACATCTTTTTCTGTCCTTTAACTTTCAGCCTGTTTGTGACTCTGAATATAAAGAATGTCTCTTGCAGCCACCAGATAGTTGGTTGTTTATGTTTTTAATTCTCTCGTGCCAATTTTGAGCTTTTTAATTGGAGAACTTAATTCACTTATATTTAACAAGATTACTAATAAAATTGGATTTGTCTCTGGAATTTCCATATTTATTTCTGATATGTCTTATGCTCTTCTTGTTACTCGATTCATCCATTATTGCCTTTTTGTGTTAAAATGGTTCTGCATAGTATACAGCTTAATTCATCTGTCATTTGTTTAGATTGTTTTCACTTATTTCATTAATGCTTGCCTTCTACATGTCAATTAAATCGACTTTTTTTTGGCTGATAGATACTTAATCTAGGGTCTCAGGCATGAAGGACAAGTGATCGACCACTGAACTATGTCCTTACCTCTCTCTTTACTTTTCATTTTGCAACCTGGTTCCACTGAGTTTCACAGGCTGATGTACTCCCTCTGAGGACAAGACTAACCTTGAACTTTTGATCCTCTTGCTCCCACCGCCTGAATATCTGGGATTACAGACTTGTACCACCAGGTCCAGCAATTAATACTTATTTAATTACAACAGAATATAAAAACTTCTGCCCCAGTTTATCACCAGTCTATGCTCCATCTCTATGGTATTATTGTTATACAAATTAGAGCTTTTAATAGATTATAATTGTGGATTTGGATAGTGTCCTTTTGATGTGATAGAAGAGTTATAAACAAACCGCCAAGCTATGCTGTCTTTTATACTTTTATCTATATGGTTATCTTTATTGTTCTCTTAATTTCTTTGTGTGGATTTGGATAACACTCTATTGCCTTTTTATTTCAGTCTAAAAGGCACCATTTAATTTTTTAACTGAGCGGGCTATCCATTATGTGATAAATTCTCTTGATTTTTTTGTTTATCTGGGTATGCCTTGTTTATTTATTTACTTACTTACTTACTTACTTACTTATTTGCTTGCTTATTTATTTATTTATTTGTTTGTTTATTTATTAATATATCAGCACCCTGCCTTTCAGGGAAGACATTGCTGTATATTTTGGTTTCTCTCTCTCTTTCTCTCTCTTTTTCTCTCTCTTGCTTTTATGACAGGCTCTCATTTTCCACCTCAGGTTGGCCTTGAACTTGTGGGTGATCCTACTACCTCAGCCTCTCAAGTGCTGGGATTACAGCTGTGAAGTAGCCTGGTATCCTTTATTTCTGTTCTGTTCTGTTTTGTTTTGTTCTGTTTTGCTTTGTTTTGTTTAGTGACAAGGTCTCATGGAGCCCAGGCTGGCCTTCAACTCAATATGTAGCTGAGACTGGCCTTGAACTCCCGATCTTACTGCCTCTGTGTGCACCACAATGCTTCATTCAGTTCCTCAGGTATTTGCTTTCATTTAGTTCTTTGAATAGCTTTTAAGTTCTTGTCTAATAACTCCAGTATCTGAGATTCCTTATGGTATCTATTAGCTACTTTTATTATGGACATAGGCTATAATTTGTTCTCTTGAATGTCTCATAATTTTGCTAAAACAAGGACATTTTAAATAATAGAGCAACTCAAGATACATTTCTGTCCATTTCCCAGGGTTTCTTCGTTTTTTGCTTAGTGATTCCTCTAAACTAGTTTTGTGAAGTCCATCTTCTTTCTCATGTGTGGCCACTTAGGAGCCTCCTTGTTATCTTTAACATTCAGCTAGTGATTAGATACAGATTTCCTTAGATGTCTAAAACTAGTAAGTTTCCTGGTTTCTATTGAGTGCCTCTGAATACCTAATAAAGAATGCCCTCAACATACAGCTAGAGAGTTCCCAACTCTTCCTACTAAGAGTTCTTGGAAGTTAGACAGAACGAGTTAATCTTCTCCGGACTTCAGTAAACATAAGTAGAGCTTCACATATGTGCGTGGTGTTTTAGATGTCCAGAAAAATGTCGAAGTGTTTCATAGTCCCTGTGAACCTCATTCTGATTGATAGGGGATGTGAGGCAGGAAGTAAAGGAATGAAATGGCCCTCTGCAGTCATCTGCTTCACGGGTACTACTGGACACATACGAATATCAATATATCAGCTTCAGCGCTGAGAGAAGTGGCATACTTGGTGGTAGGTAATAACATGGTAGATACCATCCTTTGTAAGTGACATGGTAAGTGGTCAGTAACGTGTTTTAATGAGATAGATAGCAAGTGCTTCTCATGTCTGGACCAGATAAGTGAGGGTATTCAAAAAAAATACCTTGTTTTGCCCAGAACTTAAGAAAAAATATGACAATCCTGAGAATAAAATAAGAAAACGAGAATAATACCTGTCCCCAGAATGAAATGTGGCCTTTGTACACACCAAAAGCCTTGCTCCTAGAGGCAGGTGCCTAAAGCCCCCCACTGCTGGGCCAGTTAGTATAGGCAGGGAGTTGGAAAATTTTAAAGGAGATGGATTTCAATGGTGGGAAATCTCCCAGATGCTTGTAACTCATTTTCAAGTGTTGGCCTTACAGTGCTGAATCAAAAAGAAACCAGCCTCAGCCTTTCGGTAAGTGATCTAGACCTGCAGCTGCTTGTGACTCATGGCGGGGTTCAAGATGAACCCTAAACAGCTATGGAACAGTAAACACAATTAACTCTTCTTTCCTGGTCCTAGGCTAACAGAGCTAAAAGGTAAACTGATAGCAATAAGTACAGTTAGTTATTATTCCTTCCTGTCTTAGACACCTCCTGACCTCTAGGTCACATAGAGCAAATAATAGCTGTCTGCAAGGCTAAACTTAGTGTTATATTTCCTCCCTAGTTAGCCTGAAAGGTCAGAACACTCTTTCCATGCCCAAGGTCCACACCACCCTGGAACCAGGGTAATTTTATACCCTTTTAATAAAATTATGATGCTCTGTGCACCTGGTTCTTTCTCTTTTCCTGGTTTATCCACATTGCCTTCCAAGATGTATTGCTTTTGTTTGTTTTGTTATGAGCATAGATCAATTATATATAGTAAGGGTTTCATGCTGACATTCTCATATATGTATGTAATATATTTTGATCATATTCACACCCTTGACCCTCTTTTTGTCTCCTCCTACACTCCCTGATCTCCTTCTTCCCAACTAGTCCCCTTTGATTTCTTGTGTCTTAGGGTTTCTAATAAGAACATAGATGAACACTTATTTACGCAAACATGGGAATTTGACCAGTGACTATACCACTGTAGAAACTGTCTGTCTACCTTGGCAATTGTTCTCAAGATATATATTTTTAACTTCTAGTCTACTAAAACTGTAGATTTATGTATCCTGTTTTTCTATCTTCTTTTCCCCAACACCTTTACCTTAGCATTCAGGATATTCTCCTAATTCTAATCAATTGTCCTCAAGTTCCCACTTGTGTGCTTTTTAAAATTCTTTTATCAATAAGGCAGAAGGAGATCCTGTGACTACTGTGACAGTTCCACAGCTTTTCCATCCAAGTTTCTTAGTTAACTTATTACGCATCCCAGTTGTTGTCTACTATAGGAAAATTTATGGTCCAACTAATTGCCCCTGCTTGCTTGAGAAATGTCCTGCCGAAAAACTTTTCCACATTGGACAAGATCCGCATCAATCTAATAAAGACAGTATTGAACATGTTCTTCCTGGAACCACAAGCCGGGTCAAGTAAGGCTAATTCTCTGAATTGTGTCTTTGAAAATGCTTCAACTCTGTTCCATTGATTCAGTGGCTTCCAGGATTCTGGTTTTCACTGTTCTGTGGACAACGGATTCTCAATGCTATCACAGTGCTAAAGGTCAGGGTAGAAGCATATGGAAAGTTACAGTGCCACAATCCTTATTGTTCTCATCCAGTGTTAGCTGTTTTTCTTGAATAAATGCTTCCCAGATAAGCTGGTGCTAATTTCTCAAGCTCTAAAAACGTTGATTCTAACAAAGTTCTCTTTACTTTTATGCAGAAGTATATGCCTGTTGAAAGCCAGCCACCGTGGATAAGAGCAACTACCCTGAGAATACTATGCCATAAAAAACCCATGCTGGAAGAGAGGTCGTGGAGACAAAACATGCAGAGTGAGAGGCTTGAAAGAACTAAAGTCTTAGGTGAGTTTTTTTTTTTAAATTCCTTCTTGAAGTCAACCTTCTAGTGCTGTCTGTTCCAGCCCATATCACAAGAAACCAGAGGGAAAAAATGATTTGTGAATAATTCCCAAATTTTGATTCACAAAAATAAAGTGATTATTTCAAGCTGTTAGATTTTGAGGAACTTTGTTGTAATGCAACATAGCCAAACTGGTAGACAACCAAGATGAGAGGCAGGGAAGTCTGTTATGAGCACTAGATGCTCTGGACTGTTGTTGCTGCTATTGCTATGGAACTTGTGGACCACTGCCTAGGCTCCACATCAGGTCTGGCCACTAAGTGTGTCTTTCAGGCCCTATAGTGATATTGAAGCTTAAGCAGAGAGCCAAAGATATGCATATCTAAGCAGTCATGGTGAAGGTGTGGTCCTGCCCAGCACTGACCCATATTTAACTGGGTTACACAGGTTCTTAGAACTGTGTGAAATTCTTTTCAGAAGACAAGACTCTCCCTTCTGACTGAAAACTTTTTCCTTCTCCCAACATGAGATTCCTGGAGAAATTACAATTTCTACGGGGTCCACTTTTTCAATAGTCTGATAGTCAGATTGACAGACACAAGTATTTTTTTTTAAATATCTTCATTTTGATGAACAGTTCAATAACAAGTTCCCACTTTCTGTTGAACATTTCTATCTTGAGGGAAACTATGTCTAAAAACAAATATAATAAGCAGCATTCAAATAATAAGTACATTTAGATAGTACCAGATATCCCTTTCAAGTCTGTAAGGCTAGCATTATAGCAAACACAAAATGGAACTTGTATATAAACAGTGGGAAGGTCTCCAAAGGCGTGTAATAGTGAGACTATAAAACAATGTTAGCAAGAGCCAATACAGTATGAAAATAGTCCACCATTTGTGGCAGTTGTTCCTTTAAAAGATCAAAGTTCTAAACACCTTTGTGGATGGGAATAATTTCCTTGTTAGCCTTCCATAATCTCCACAAATTGTCTTTCTCATCCAAGTTGCTATCAGAGGGCTTTTATTATTTTAGCCTTGGTGGGGAAAGGTCAGGTTATGCAGCCTGGCCCCAGGTCAAGGGAAAGCAGGGCATGCTCTCGTCTACTGTGCCTCTTGCTCACACTGGCTCAGGCTGGCTGGATCCCCTGTCCCTCTTTCAGCCACAATGGGCTGCTGAGAAGGCACTGAACTAAGCAGCAGTGTTTTTTAATTATTTTGTGTGTATGAACTGTTATGTGCTTTTAACTCCATACACTGTGCATAATGCATAGCTTAGATACACAGATATATGTGTCTCTAGTCACAGATGCACAGGGTATTAAATGTACTAAAAATCAATCTAAAATAGTAGCTTACAAAGCGGTCATTTAAGACTTTAACACAGACTGCTACTTAAATGAAAATTAACTTTGTTGCAACAATTTCCTACTGTAAAACAATTTTTAACAAACATAAAATCTTCTCTTGAGTTTATCACAAAAATAAAAAGAATCTGTTTATCAACATGTCACTGATTCAGACGCAGGAATTAGGTTCTATTCTCAAAATTTTAAAAATATAGGCAGACAGTGAAAACAGAGATAGGCTTCCTAAGAGGGCAGCCTGCTTTCTCATGGAAAAAGCCAAGGGGAGGAAACGACCAATAAGATCGTTCCCCTCTCTCTCCATTTTGATCTGTTTTCTCTCCTAGAGAGTCTAGTCTTTGCCAGTCCCACAGAACCCACTTGCCTAACAGAGGCGTCATCGTTATAGTCTTACCTTGCTATTTTTATATTACAACACTGACAATTTTGAAATAGATAAACTCTATTAGTTCTCAAACTGTGGGTTTTTTATAATTGGACTGAGGTATTCATCTCCCTCTTGCATTCCTTTTTCGGTCTTGGTCTAAATCTTGGTTAAAGACAGACAAAAGTTTTAAAATAAATGCAGAAAGCTCAAACAGTATCGATTAAATGATTTAAATTTTAATTGTTAGAAGATGAAAAGATGACAAGTAGCCATTTATAGATTGTCATACACACATACATACACAAACACACACACAAACAAATATATATAAAATTTTAGGTACACAATAGACAAGTATCATACAAGGCATGTAGACTATTTTTAAACAGTCACCTGTATCTATTCACTATTAATTTTAAGAGCTAAGCAACTAGAAAGTTTTTTTAAAAGATCTTTTTATAATAATAACCAGATAAATTTCCTAGTTGAGTGGCAATCTTTATAGTTTGTGAAAATGAAAATTTACAAAATTGTAAATTACAAAATTTACAAAAAGAAATATGTAGTAATACCATGTATTTCTTAAATCATACATGCGAGCAAAAGGCACAAACACAGTCACATTTTAAAACCAATTAACAGGCCAAAACATTGAAATGTTAACTAATCTTAGAGAAGAGTGATCAAAAGTAGGTAGTCTGAGCCACAGAAAAAAAAAGCATTTACAGAAATTGGATTTTAAAAGAAACCTTTTGTTAGATTTGAACTGGGGGCTATATAGGCCATGATTACCTGTGCTGACTTGTAGGGGGCTCAATTGCTTGCTCTCTTTCTCATAGGTACTTTACAAGAAAAGAGAAGGCACCTACTGAGAGCCTGCCTGTGAATCTGATTTTTATTTTTCAAGAGACGCTTCCTAAGCCCATAAGCAGTCAGGAGCACATCTCACATGATGGACACACATTAACCAAACCTTTCCTCCTTTTCTTTTGCTAAGAGCTTACATATGAGAGCTTACATATGGTTCATCTAACATCTTAGCAAGCAGAGAGTCATAACAGAAGAAAGAAGGCATAGCGTTACAGTTTTAAATATACAAAATACTTGGCATAGTCTATTTTAACACCAAGCTTTTCAAATGACAAGCCATACTCCAAGGAAATGTAACTACTCAAACAAAATGGGAAAATTGAAGATGTTCAAGTGAAGATGAAGAAAAGAGCCCGCACTGTCTTTTATCAACAACAACAATAAAGCAGAAAAGAGAGACTGTAGAGTTGGCTCCATGATTAAGAGCACTAAATAGTGCTCTTTCAGAGGACCTGGGTTCAATTCTCAGAATGCACACGGCTGCTCACAATCATCTATAACTCCAATTCTAAGGGTCTCAACACCATCTAGCCACTGTGAACACCAGACATGTATGAGGTGCACATACAGACATGCAGGCAAAACATTAATACATATAAAATAAAAATAAGTAAATAAGTAAATAAATAAATGTTTTAACTGGATGTGGTAGCAGACACCTTTAATCCCAACACTCTGTGAGAGACCAGTCTAATCTATACTCTCCATAATGAGTTCCATACCATCCAAGGCTATGTAGCAAGACTCTGCCTTGGAAAAAAAAGAAAAATAAAGAAAAAAAAATATATATATATACATACACATGTATATGTAAATGTAGAAAAGAAAAAGCAAGCTTCCAAATGGATTTCATGTTGAAACAGTGATATGTTACTAATAAATATATGTATAGATGTATGTGTGTGTGTGTGTGTGTGTGTGTGTGTGTGTATCAAACTACCACGTTGTATTTGTGAGTCACATAACACATAAGAATATTTTACCTATAAACAAGAATATTCAATTAAAGAATCCAGTGAACATAAACTCTTTTGTAAGGTATTGTTTTTATCCTAGGAATTTACAAGGTACATTTATCAGAAACTGTTTAAGCTTAGAAGCATTTGAGGATTGACCTCTTTCTTTATAATCTATAGAGTCCACTGTTTGAACAAAAAGTTTCAGCAGGGTGTGGGTGACACACCCATTTAATCCCACCCACCACTCCAGACGCAGAGGCAGGAATATTTCAGTGAGTTCCAGGCCACATAGGTAGACTCTAGCTCAAAATTATAAAAAAAAAAAAAAGAATATTTAATTTCTGCTCAGCCACTTCCACTATTCTAATACTCCCAATGGCTTCCTTCACTGTTGGCTCTTTTCAAATTATTTATTTCTCCTTCCCAATGGAATTTATCTGGAATGTCATCATTAGTATTCCTGGGTACAAAAACATATATAATTCTAAAGTTTTCGTACATCACAGGGTTTTGAGAGTGTCAGAAATTAATTTCAGCTTAAGAAAGATGGAGGGTTTAACTATCTCTTTTAAATGGAGATAGCTCCTCCCTCCTCCATTTTACCCAATCCCTTCATTTTCTGGATTTTGCCACCACCAACCCCAGTCCTTCCAGGAACAGTCTATAATATAATCATCTCCCTGCTCCTTTTCTGGGACTCATTTGTAAGTGCTTCATCTCTGCCCCTGTGTATCTTAAAGACTCTATGGGGTCAGCATTTGAATTTTTAAATCCCTGAGCAACTTTTACATGTAGAAAATCACCAAGTACTTTGTTTTTCCATTTTTCATGCTACATATTTATACAAAGCATACATGCTCATCACTACATTATACTCAATGATAGCTTCCGTTATAACGTTCTCAAACACATATATAATGTATTTTGATCAGATTGCTTTTCTGGTTCAGCTCTCACTTGTGCTGATTCCGTCTCTTCCCAACTAGAACCATTCTACTTTAATGTCTTTTCTTTTTCCATGTTTTGGCGAACCAATGAGTTTACTTTAGGTAAAAAGAGAAGCATAAGTGACAGGTAATTTACAGGAACATAGGCACCTTACCAGTGGCTACACTGTTTGAAAAAAATGCCCCCCCTCCAGCAACCATTAACTGTCCATAGCGCCTCAGGAGAGGGAGGGGCCTTGTGAGCTCTGCCTTCTTTAGCTACAGTTAACTGCCTCAGGAAGAGGTAGAGCCTAATAAGCCCTCCCTCTCCATGACAGAATGTTGATAGATCAGTCTTATGCATGCATTCACAGCTACAATCAGCAAAGGTTTGAGCACCTAGTACAAGCCAAACACCTTTATAGGTATTCTGAGTACAATACAATAGCAAGCAGAACAGAACGTTTGCCTTTGTAGACAGTGCATTTAGTAGGTAAAACAGATAACAGACAAATATATAACATAACAGCAGACAGTGAAAGGATATAAGATTAGAGATACAGTCTTTTATAAAATTGTCAGGAAAAGTTTTTTAGAAGAGGTAATAGTGAAGAAAGTTCCCGAATAGCATACTTCACAAATAGTCAATGGTTAACAATCTAAAATTGAGCTCAAAACTTAGTGATCAGCTTCTCTTATGGTCACTATATTTTAAAACAGTAAATTTGTCTTCTGCCTTCCAAAATCTAAAAGACTAAAATCAATGCTAAAATTGTGCAGTTGAAATTGCAACCATAATCATAATCTATGTCCCTTGTTAGACATAATGTGCTGAATTTGCTTCAATATTACAAATGCATCAACTACCAAGGCTACACACAGTGTTATAATAACCTGTCTCCAAATTTCATTTGAAACTTATTTTTAAAATATTGGTATTGGGTTTAGGCTGACTGCATCAATGAGACCAATTTTTACTGCGCCCTATCCATGCCTTCTGCCAAATACCTGGAATTCCTTCCATCAAGTGACACATATATTCCATTTGTCTCTGAGTTCAGGTACAATCTTTAGACGCTGAAATATTTGCAAGAATCAAGCAGACAGAAGTTTGAAAAAAAATCTTTCATTTCATCCATCTCTGTCACTACCATGAAAGCATGTCTGGGCTAACCTGCTGGGGGCGTGTCACAGCAGGTGATAGATACAGTTGTCTATACGTTCCATGGGTAGGGAATATACTTACTAACAAAGATGAAAAATGTCTTTATTTTAAGTGAGTTGACACTTCTGCACTAAATGAATCGGGAATATGCTCATCTTCAAAAGTAGCTGAAGAAGGAAAAATGAGCTCCCCTAGTGTAAAGGTCTAAACATGCAAAAAGGTCGGTGAAGCAATTTCACAAACAATTTCAGGGACCTCGGCTTCTTGCTCTGCCATAGTTACCCTGTCACGAAAATTATTGTCATCACATCTGTAACCCAGCCAGGGGGAAGAGAAGAGGAATGAAGAAATATAGATGTTTTTCCTCCCTTCAAAGATAGCTTCCAAGAGACATGTGTCGTGGTACAAGTCTGTAATTCTGACACCTTAGAGGCCAAGGCTAAAGGAGCATGATTTTGAGGCCAGCCAGGTATATTCCTTTGAATGTACTTAAGATGTACTCATATGTTAAACTCAATTTTAAAGAAAACTAGAAATGTAATCTTTATTCTGAGCATCCGTGTATTCAGAACACCAGGGTTCTATTAGTAACAAAAAGCGGGAGAAAATGTGACACTTAATTGTAACAATCATATTGGCAGAGTAAATAGGATTAGTAAAACATTAAACTGTGGTTTTCACCTCAGAGCACAGATAAGGTTGTCAAGAATCTGATACAGGAAGAAGGCCCCAGGAGATGGCCTTAGTCATTTCATACTCACTATGGACACAGGAGACTCCCCAACACTAATTTGAGGAATATTAGCCTAGGCTGCTTTCAGGTTTTGCCTGAAAGTAAATTATCTCTTTAACTTAAAATTTTAAGTTTAACTAAAAAATTTCCCCCGAACTCAAATTACTCTTTCATTTGATTTTCTTCAGTTAATCTCTGGGGCACCTTATTGACCTCGGAATTCTTCTCACTTTTTAAATTTTACTTTTACAAGGGCCACAATCAAATCAATCCCAATTTTTATGTCTCTCAAGTATAGCACTAAAGTCATTTTAAACAACTATGTGTGAAGGTGATTTGCACATGCAGCTCTACTTTTCCAGCTGTCTCAGATCCCATTTTCTTTTTAGACAGAGTTTCTCTGTTGTAACTCTGGCTGTCCTGGAACTCACTCTGTAGACCAGGCTGGCCTCGAACTCAGAGATCCACCTGCCTCTGCCTTTTGAGTGCTGAGATTAAAGTGTGCCACCACTGTCCGGCTTTTCAGATCCCTTTTTAAAAGAAAGATTTATTTAATATACACGAGTGCTTTGCCTGCATGTATGTCTGTGCACCACCTACATACTTGGTGCCCAGGGAGTAAAGAAGAGGGCCTTAGATCCCATGAGACTGTAGATACAGACGATTGTGAACTGACATGTGGGTTCTGGGAATTGAACCTGGATCCTCTCAAAGAGCAGCCTGTGTTCTTAACCACTGAGCTATCTCTCTAGCCCTCAGGTCTCCCTTCCTCTCTTTTTAAATTGAGACAAAGGAATGGATGTGCTCAAAGGCTTCTGAGGTTCCTCAAAAGTTGTCATTTGTCCTGGATCCTGCTAGGCTCACCCCTATAATCTTCCACAGACCACTTCTTCCATCTTCTGCCAGCTCCTCAGTTCTGTTCTCCTTTGTAGGTTTGCCTTCTCTTCCACTTATCTCGGCAATATGCAATCTTGTTTATTGGCTTATTTTTCATCCATACAGGATAAACACTATTATTTTATATGAAGGATAAAACTATCATTTTATCAATGTTACTGAAGCCTTGTGGTAAGCAGAAGATATTTTTAAGGATATCATTTTATCATAACTAGTTCTAGGCTTTGTCTCAACATAACAAAGCCATATATTAAAGTGGTATTTCTCTCATATTCACAAAAGTTTCTCTATGTCCCCATGGTAAATTCTGTCTTAAACTTGGAAATTATACACATGAACTGAAGATATATTTTAAAATATATTCCTAGTCCTACTAAATGAATTATAAAAACTACTTCACTAAGAAACAATTAAAATTTTTGTCATGTTAATTTATCACTTAAATTCTACCTTCTGGGAGCAACTTTGATGGCTCAGTAGGTAGAGGCACCAGCTACCAAGCCAATGACCTTAATTCAACCCCTAGTATCCAAATACTAGAAGGAGAGAACTAACTCCTACAAGTTGACCTCTACACTCTTGTTGTGACACAAAGGTATGTGTACACACACATACTAAAGAAAATGCCAAATTTTCTAACTTCTAAGTTAGAAATGAAGTGGCTGATAAGAGCTAAGAAAAAAATCACTACCATTGAAATACAGACCAAAATAGAAGTTTAATGATATAAAGATGAAGTAATTGGGCTAGTAACCAGGAATGAGTTATACAAAGGATTGAATTTAATTTTGTACTCACTAAAAGATGAAATTATAAGAGCAGCTTGAAGCTAGGCATGGTGACTCCCATCTATAATCCATCTATATAATCTATCTATAATCCCTAAATTTGGGAGGCAAAGGCAGACAGATCACAAACTTACGGCCAGCGCCCTGTTTCAAAACGATTCCTACCAATGTACTGGTTCCTGTGTGAAGTCCAGGTGTCGGCAGGATGGCCAAGTGCCTATGGGATGCCCCCCAAGTGGGATGCCCTGACAACTGCAGGATGTCTGGGTGCCTGTGTGAACTCTGGGTACCTGTGGGATGTCTGGTTGCCTGCAGCATGCCCTGGTGCCTATGGGAGGCCCTGGTGCCTATATGATGTCAGGCTGCTTGTGGGATAACCAGTTGCCTGAGTGATGCATGGATGCCTGCGTGATGTCCTGGTGCCTATGGGTTTGGGCAGTGAAGCTCAACTTCAGGTAAAACTTCATCATACTTAATCTCAGGCTAATATAGCCCAAGTGAAGATCCATGATCAGAGCAGAAGTTGCCTCCAAAATTCATGGTGATGCTCTTGATCTATGTTCCTGCCACACAAGCTGGACTTAATTTTTTTTTTTGAGGTTACACGGGTGGGAGAGTAGTCCAAGGAGGAATGGCAAGAGGGTATTAATCAAGAGACACTGTAGGAAACTCAAGTATTATTTTCTAAAAAGACAAATATGAACACTAAATACATAAGTGGTAGATATGCTAATTATTCTAGTTTTATCACTACATACTGTATAAATGTATTGAAAGATCATATTAAATCCCATGTATATATGCAAGCATGTGCTAACTAAAACAAAATTTAAATGCAACCTGAGTATTTGGCTAGTTTGTGTATTCTGACATGTAATAGTACACCCCAGATAGGGACTGTTTCAGTTTATGTCTCTTATGCTGATGCAATTATTAACAGGAACTCTTTTTATCCTCAAAGATATCTTGATTTTTTCTAAATTCATATTATACTCAACCATCCATTCAACCAGAAATCATGGAACAAAGACCACCAATAGTAAGATACTACTGGTACTCAATGGTAGAGTGTTTGCCTGGAATGTGCTGGAGCTGTAGGTTTAGTCACAAATGGGAAGAAAACAAACAACATGGAAATCATGATTGTAGATTGATGAGTCACTCAAATGTGTTCATTAAATGTTAGAGTAATTGAATAGCATAATTGCCTTTTAAGTTAATTTACGCATACATTTTAAAGTATTATTCTATGTAGACATACTTATGAGGATTCCATAAATAACTTAAATGAAAAAATGGTATCAGAGTCTATTACTTAATCCAAATCATGGCATTTTTCAATTGGTGTTTTGGAACATGATTCTGCGTGAAAAATATGGTTGTTGCCCACTTGATCTGTAACCAGCTGTGGTTACTGACAGACCAACACATCATGGAAGGAAAGAGGTTCATGAGGCCCTGCTCGTCCCTAAGGATTTATATAGAATTAACAGTTGCTGTGAGAGAGTTTTTCTTCAGTGGTGTAGCCAACTACACATTGTCCATAGTCCTGTAAGCAATTTCAATTAAGCTCATTGCCTCACCAAGCTGCACTTGAGAAGTGTGTTTTCATTTCTGTCATTTGTGCCTTCATTATATGGGATGAGTAGACATTTGTTCACATCTCAGAAAAAGTTCACACCATAATTGGTAAATAAGATTAGACATGCAGAAAGAATAATTTGCTCTTTCTGAGTTCATGAGAACAGCTATTTTTTTTTCCCAGATGTGGATGAGCTACACCTAGAAGTCGTATCAGATACTGGCACCTACTGGTGAAAATGTGACAGAGCAGTTACTCCACAAACCCCACTGAGTCAGAGAGAAAAGAAACAAACACTGAGAAGTAAAAATGTGAAGTTATGAATACCTATGTCAAGAAAAATTAACAAGAAAAGATGATGACAATGTTCAGGGGTATGGAGTTCTTCTCAAGACTGGACAATAGCACACAAGAAAAATTAGAAATTCATAAAAAAATTGTTAAAATATGTAACAGGCATGGTGCAGTTGCCAAACTTCACTATCCAGAAGACCAATGATTATGAATCCCATAGTCGAAGGCATTCTATGTTATTACAAAAAGAAATAGAAAAGAAAAGAAAACAGCAGTGTTTAATAAAATTCATTTTAATTTCTATAATTCATTAAGTTAATGTTTGATGAGAACAACTTGTAAGTTTATAAGGACACACAGAGCTTTCTACCATGTATGTATATTTATGTCAACTCTTCCCCAAGAGATTATATAAGGCTTTGAAATTAAGATTTGTGACAAAAATATCTTCAATATTTGATGGAGTATTTGACCTTTGACAAGAACCCATTAAATATTAAATCCAAATATTTGAGTGAATGAATGAATGAAATTAAATGAAACCCAGTTTTTTTTTAAATTAACTTGGTAAATATTATTGGGTCTCCCCTGTAAGAAGTAACTTCATCTTACTTCCAGATTTGATAGTTACATTCATCCCTTGTAAACAATTAGCCCTGGAAACCCAAAGCAATGCTGGGTTTAAACCCATAGTCTACTTTTTCGATTTGTTTAGTGAGACAAGGACTTGCTATGTAGCATAGTCCAACTTGAAACTAGTGGTCCTCTAGGCTCCTGAATGCTGAGATCAGAAGTATGCATTACCACGTTGGTTCCTGTAGACATTTTTATGCAGAAGTATCTGTCTCTCAGAGATACTATCTGGAGAGCCTTTGTAGGCAGACAGGTAAGAGATGACTACACACTCTTGACTGAAGTATTGGTGAAACCATGAATAGATGTCCTTATGAAGAACAGTTAACTCGACAGAATGGTATAGAATAATGTCTCTTATGCACAGTAAACATTTGTCAGTGCATAGAATGTCTCTCTTGTGGGAAAGAGGAAGGAACTGGAGTTATGAAAAGTATGACTCCTACAGGTGGTGGATAAGGAAGGCCTTTGTAATATGTTTTCAAGGCAATACGCCAGGAATGAAGATGTTAGGCCAGGCTATACAAGGGCAGGGTGATTGAAATCAAAGCATGGTCATCTGATAGGCTTCCTTTCTAAAACAAAACAAAACAAAAACAAAAAAAGAAACAGATCTGTTGAGTGGGTTCTGAGCGAACAGACGTTGTTCACGGTTTGGGGATGAAATGCGTCCATAAGAGTGGCATGCAGAATCAATTACAGAGAGAAGATGTGACAAAGCAAAGCAGTTATGTGATCAGCTAAAAAGGGAACAGGAAACAATCCCAAAGGATTGTTAAAAAACATGCTAAAAAACCCAGAACTCCTTGAGCATAATGGAGGAAGAAATGAGTTCCCAGCAGTCACAAATAATCATGTTTCCTACACCCTTCCTCCCATCTCTGAAATCCAAAGAACTAGACATATTTTAATTGCATTATAGAGGTGACTTTGATTCCAAAGGTAATAAAAGACATGCCAGAGGTACATGGAAGAACTGTATACACACATGGTATATTCTTTCCAATCTTGGCTCATAGCACCAAAGGAAAAGGAAATTTGAATTTAAATGCTCCATAAAGTATATTCTCATTTCCCCTAGATTAATATTTACTTATCTTATTACTTCAACTCTACCCTTTAAAATGAATCATAAACTCTAAGTCCTAGAATCTTTCTATTATGTCCAAGTGAAATTTTATTCTCTGATACTTGAATCCTTATAATTAGAAGATTTGCGATTCTCTACCTAGGAGTTTTCCCAACTAAGACCATTTTCAAAAGAGGAGAAGTGATATTTTCTCCAATATCCTTGATGTTCATCTACTTCTCATGCTGAACCTGTCACAGGAAGTACTCCAAAAGAATGAGCACATTCTTAAAATTTCTGGATAACATTGGAAATTTTATTTTTGTTCTGAGATGAAGATGAGCTAGAAGGATTGGCTTGGGGGTTTCAAAGTGGGTATCTCAGTTATGACACTATAAAAGGCAAAGGGGAGACAGTTGTCCCTGCAATGCATAGCAAGTGAATGATAGGAAATAAGCAACAGCCATAAAGTAATAAATAGAATCCTTAATTTGTAGCATTTCATTGTTAGAGTGACTCACTCTTTTCTCTTCAACTCAGTGTTCCATTTACAAACAAAACAAAGATACTCTGACGCCTTAGATATTCACTGTTTCTTAATCATTCTTTCCTCTCCTATTTACTATCATGTTTATTTAATTTCATGTAGTGGATGCACGTGGATTTCTAATTGAAAGATGTGTGTTGCTATGAAGAAGGCAAGAGGGCAAGGGAAACATTATGATAAAGAAATAATACCAAGCACATAGAATTTACAAGTGTTGGGTTAAAGAAGTCATGTAACGTACACATAATTACTACTGGTAAATTGCAATAGCATTGCACTTTACTTGATATGAAGTCACATTCTGGCTCTGGGTGTCCTTGGATGAGAGGTGATGATCTTAATAACATGCGTGCTTCCAAAATATTGTATTTTGTATTGCCTTACGAATGTATCAGAATTGATTTCCCTCCCATTTAGTTCTACCAAGAGGATGTTCTAGAATTCTTGGTAGCACAAGGAGCATAATTCAAAAGGTCCCAGGATTCAAAATAGCTTCAATTTATTTAAATGTTCTGACCTACCCAGGAATCTATGAGGTATTCAGGGACATCAATAGATACCACAGAACCACAGGAAAGGCAGTTGTGAATATACAGACTATCAAGACAGACGGAATACCTTAGTGTCAAGCCTGGATCCTCCACTTCATATGGTTATGTTACTTATATTCTCCATTCCTCAGTTTATATCCAGTGATGAATGATAACTGTAGCTATCTCTTAATGTAGCTGACAGGATTAAATGAGAAAATCAATTGCATCCCCAGGTCAAAGCTCTTGCAACTCCCAGCACCTCACACATACAAACTACATGGAGGAATTTGAAAGAAGAAACGAATGCCGAATCCCTTCTCTTCTGCTACAACAGAGAAGCAGTAAAGGAATCTGATGGCTTTTGGTAAATGAGGGATTTGGTGGGCCTTCAAAAATAAGAGCAATGCCAGATGTTAGGTCCATGTGTGCAGGAAATGCCTAGAAAATGCAGAGAGCAATGCAGCCTGAGCACTGTAGCTTTCTGCTGGTTAAGGCCAACAATGTATGTAAGGCACTGATGTACAGAATCACAGTTTATTTTTATTGCCCAGACACTAATAACTGAACTGTTAGTAGTTATCTTGGGGACATAGAAAGCTCACCTAAGACATCAGAAGTACAGATGCTTCAGATGTTTAGAGGCAAGAATGGTGGAAAAGGCTGAGTAAATCAAGAGAATTCTAGATTTTTAGCTAAGCTGTCCCTTCATCTAGATCTGATCAGGTCTTGCCTAAAGTACAGATGTATAAGAAGGGCTAGAGAGATCTTCTGGAGAGGGTAAAGAGAACAGGAAATGGTAGAAAACTATATATCATCAAAGGTCGGTGATTACACTGGTTGATTAAGGAAGATGAGTCTGCAGAGAGATGGTGAGAGGCTGCACTGAGAGACGGAGGCCAATCTGTGTTCGTAGGTTTTCCCTGGGTATAGTCTTACGTCTACTCTGGCATCTTGTTGACCAGATGTTTTTGACCTTGTCATGAATATTTTGCATAACATAACAAAGAAAACTACCTCAGAAAAATCACAAAAATGATGATTGACTTCCACAAACATCTAGCAGATTGTTGATCCATATTTAAACGAGTCATCAACACACAAGGATATTAAAATCCAATAACTAAATGCCCAAGCCATATGGGCCAAGTAGTATTTTGACAATATAGGAATATCTTTTTATCCTCCTAGTAAATGTTCCGGTCACATTACCACTGTCGAGAATTTTGGCAGACCACACGCTCAAGATGCTATACACATTCCAATAGGTTTCCTCCCACTTTTAGTGGTAACCAGTCTTTGACTGGCTATATAGACAAATACTCATTTTCATCAAAACTTACTTAAAAGTCAGTGTTTAAAATTTGCAGAAATAAAATATTTCTCATTTTTCGTTTGTTTTATTTAATTTTTTAAATATCAGGAGCCGTGTGATTTTTGCCTTTTAAATTAAAATATGAAAAAGGTCACAAAAATGTTCCAACAAATATTTAACTGGAACAAGATCTTCAAGGGAGAAAAACAAGAGAACAAATAAAATCTCCAAAGACTTCTCGCTTAGTGAAAAAGGCCTATCAGTTGATGCCATGTGCCCCACGCTAGTCACTAGACAACCACTATAGCTTATGGCATGGATACAGTTGAAGACCAGGAGTGAGCTTACAAGTGACCAGCTCCATAGTGTCACCTGTAAGGTATTTAGTTATTCAGGTCACCGAAATTGACATATAGGAATCTGTTTGTCTCAAAAGAAGCAGGCAACACTTTTGCTGTAGCTTTTCACTCATGTACAGAGAAAGTGGAATGAAGTTAGGTCAAAGTCCTTGTTTACAGTGCCCTATCTATTGAAAGTAAAATGCTGTTTAACCTGAACTTATTATTCACAGGCTACCTATTCAGCCAGAAACAAAAGAGGCAAAGGAAGGCTGTTTCCTCAGTCATGAAGATCAGAAGCGAATTATTTTTTCTGAAGCTAAGACTGGAATAGCAAATCTGGTGTGAAGCACTCTCAGGGCTCAGGACTCCTTCCCTTGAGATTCCAAGTTGTGGGAATATTAATAGTTTGACCAACCCTACGCTAAGATAGAAGATTCAAAGGGAATCAGGAAGTTTAATCTTTTCTCTACACCTCCATGGCAAATATGAAAGAGTGACTCACTCATACTTCCTCCTATCTCTTTCTAGAAAACCTTCTTATACTTTAGAGAACAGAAAGCTAAAAACACACAAGAAAAAAATAAGAGAGAAAAAAATTCCCCCTTGTCTTCCTGACTCCCTTGCAGCTAGAGCTATACATATGATTTAAGTTATCCCCATCACAAACATCCACAGTAAGAATGGAATGTGGAAATCATTGATTGTTGCAAACACTGGGCTGGAAGCAATACTGCTTTCTCTGTGGAACACCAAGTGAAGATCCTAGAATGTATTCCTAATATGGCAATAAAGTAAGGGAAGTAAAGTTTATCCTAAAAACCATCCTGTGGTTTGACTGGTGGTACTGCCAGCCAGTCAGTATTGAAAAGGGTTCTCTGGCTCTTCCAGGGATTCTATAAAATGTTGGTGCTAGTTATTCATTGTCACCATAATGATACATAACAATCACTCAAATGCAGTGATATGAAAATTTACTTATTTAGCTTATGCATTTGCACAAAGTTCAGATGGTCTGAGTAAGGTTTATTTTGATCGGACTTGCCCATATGTGTGTGGTGAGCTGCAACTCAGATCAGCTATGTCTGGGTGTAAGGTAGCTGTCAATCTAGCTGCAATATATCATGTCTTAGTTATGAAGCACATACTCCTAACAAGCTAGGCTTGTCATGTTTTCTTGGAGATAATGCAGGATAATTAATAGAAGAAGAAATGTGCAAGTCCTTACTTAAACCTCCTCTTGCATCATATCTACACAGGAGCATCCCAATGTTTGACCAAAGCAAGTCACATGGTCAGCCTCAGAATGAAAGGATGTGGAAACATTCTCCCTTAGTGAAAAAAATTAAAAAGTCACATGTCCCCAAGACAGGGTTTGCAGTGGGGATAAATGGAACCATATATATCCCACCATACTTAATTAATACCTTCAAATAAATACATCTGCTTAAAGCAGACAGAGCTTATTTGGTTGTTTCCAACTAAGAAAATTGACTGATATGAGCACATTGTATATTAGTCAGAGGTTGAAACAGAAATGTAGGAAAAAATGCACCAGAGAAAATAAATCTTGAGAAACAGTTTGCTAAGCAAGTGTACTGGTAGAATTAAGAGTTATATGGTTCTTCAGTCTGCATGTCCCATCCCACATACACCTTTTTAGTTTTACTCTCCTTTCCCTTCCTGACCCTTTTCCTTAAGATCTAAAGTAGTAGATTGACAGATACTGCATCTGTGAAAGTTTTATCAAAATAGCAGTAATAGAGGCAAGAAGAGATGACTCAGTGTTTAAGAGAAATTGCAGTTCTGGTAGAGAATCCAGGGTTCAATTATTTATATCCAACATCTCATAACTACCTGTAACTCTAGCTCCAGGGGATCCAATGGCCTTTTCCAGCCTCTGCAGGTAACTTCACATATGTAGTATACATACTTCCACTCAGGCCCACACACATATACATAAATAAATGTTTAAAAATAACAATGATAGGAGTTTTGAAAAGGAATCCAAAGGCATTGAGAATGGCAATAATCCTAATTTTCACGGTGTGTTCTTGTCCTGATTATTTTATTTTTACTATTCCTTTTATAGATGAGTTTACTCTGTCACTAAATTATTCATTTTGTGAAAAATTGTATAAAACCATAAAGTATTACATACAAATAGACTATAATAGACAGATTCCACATGAACTCACTGATTTTACTATTTTGTGTACTTAGGAACCAGAGCCACAGACACAGAAATTCATATCACTAGACTAAAATAAAATTGTATTATTGGATTATTTGATTAAAATCCATTGCCATGAATCCTTGGCATAAACAAATGCTTGATTTAATGAATAACTAAATAAATTAGAGAGAAGTGACAAATCTCCAGGGCAGAATTTCAAATAAGTTATTTTGATAATTTACCTTCAAGGAAATGAAATATAACTCCCAATTCTTAAAGGGGGGGCCCATGCCTAGTGACTTGTTTTTTTAAGTAAGAGAAGGCAGGGGCAAATAATCACTTGAAGATAGTGAAACCTGGCAAACACCACCTCAGCTAGATAGTGGCCAAGATAAACATTAGGTGATCAATAATGTTGACAGTACATGCCCTCGATATGGTGGGGTTAGAATGACATTTAACCCCTGTGGCTTCCCTCTCCAAAACACACAGCCCTACACTAATCATATGAAAAACACAAGACAAATCCCAGTTGATCTGAGTTCTTTAAAACTGTCAGGATCATCATAAGCAAGGAGAGTCTAAGAAACTGTCACAACCTAGAAGAACTTTAGAGAAATCAAGCTAAATGCCAAGGAATTGCTCTGCATGAGATCCTAAAACAGATAGAATGTCATAAAGAAAATCTGAATAAAAGTCATACTGTATTCAGCATGGAATTTATTTAATGGTGACATATCAATATTGCTTCACTAATGAGCATGCCATATAGACTAACATGCTAATAATAGGGTAGGCTGGATATGTATATGGAACTCTTCGTCCTTTCTTTGCAATATGTTTCTGTAAACAAAAAGTATCCCCCAAATAAACTGTAACACATATCCACTATTAATTCCAGAGAAATGATTAATGAATCATTGAATCAGTCAATCAACGAATATTCTGTAATATACAGATGATACTATGTAAATAACTAATCATGCTCAATCAAGCAGAAAATTCAAACAGGAGCCAGGTGTTTGCGTAGTCCAGGAAACAACCATTAGTAAATCTGTGATGAGCCCATTTGACAGGGACTCTGTGCTGAAAAAAAGAGCTAGCAAACACAAACTGCATAATAAGCACACACTAGCTTTGCTGTGTGTTTGAACAGTCTTGATTTATGGGCAGTCAGGAGAATGTATCTTTTCCTTGTGCTTTAAAATTATGCTACCCTGGGGGCTGGAGAGATGGCTCAGTGGCTAAGAGCCCTGGCTGCTCTTGTAGTGGGTCCAGGTTCAGTTCCCAGAACCCACATGATGATTCACAACTGTCTCCAATTCCAGGTCCAAGGGAACTGATGCCTTCCTCTGGACTTCATAGGTAGCAGGCATGTACACTGTGTACACATACACATACAGGCACATGCACACATGCATATTAATTAGGTAGGTAGGTTGGCAAGCAGGCAGGCAGATAGATAGATGATAGTTTTTATAAAAAAACAAAAGAAGACTGTGCGATCTCTGAGAACAAGAGTTTTAATGGGGACAGGAAGCTTGCATGGGTTCTACTCACTATCACTCATACCAGTGGAAAAGCCTTAAAGAAGAGAATCCATAGGGCACCAAAGCCCCACGCTGTGCTGTCACATGGGTGCCATCAGTTACTCCGCAGCGGATGGTTCTCAGTAGGAAAACAGTAGAGTCAGGAGATTGATTAATTTAAGGGTAAAACTAACATATGTGACAAGGAGGCAGGAATTTCAGGTGGAAGTATGGAGGCCTACTTGTAAAGGGGAGGTCTTTAAAGTCCTCAGAAACTGTGTGAGGTGAGACTGAGGCCTGGGATGCACCATTACCTTCTCCATCTTTCACTGAGTGAAGTGCCATTCTTGTAGCAAATGGCTTAGATAGCATTACTATTCGCTTTCAAATAATTTCTCTCCTTTGTTGTAATGTCCTTGGGTATTCTTAAAGGGAAATGGCTCTTCAGGATGCATGAATAAATTTTAGAGGGGCTGTGAGAGGTAGCTCAGTTGGTAAAGTACTTGATCCCCAGAACCCATGTGGTGGCACACAGGTTCTAAAAGAAAAAACAAAATCACAGACCTTGAAAGGACAACTTTCAGCTTCATATGGAAAAACAAAAACCTAGGATGGCTAAGGCAATCCTGAATAATAAAAGAACTGCTGAAAGTCTCACAGAGATATAGTAATAAAAACAGCATGTTATTGACACAAAAACAGACATGTTGATCAATGGAATCAAAGTAAAGGCACAAACATAAATCCACACACCTATGGGCACCTGATTTCTTATAAAGAAACCAGAAATATACCTGGAATAAAGACAGCATATTCAACAAATGATGCTGGCCAAACTGATATCAGCATGTAGAAGAATGCAAATAGATCCATACTTATCACCATGCAGAAAACTGAACTCCAAATGGATCAAAGACCTAAACATAAACCAAATACACTGAACTTGATACAAGAGAAAGTGGGGAATAGCCTTGAATGCACTGACACAGGCGACAACTTCCTGATCAGAACACCGATGGCTCAGCCACTAAGATCAACAATTAATAAATGGGACCCCATGAAACTGAAAAGCTTCTGTAAGGCAAAGGACACTGTCAATAGGACAAAATGTTAGCCTACAGAATGGGAAAAGATTTTCAGGAACTATACATCCAATAGAGGGCTAATATCCAAAATATATAAAGAACTCAAGAAACTAGGTATCAAGAAAATAAATCACCCAATTAAAAATTAAAAATTCTCTAAACAGAGAATTCTCAATAGAGGAAACTCAAATGGCTGAGAAGCGCATAAAGGAATGTTCAACATCTTTAGCCATCAAGGAAATTTAAATCAAAACTACTTTGAGATTTCATCTTCCACCTATCAGAATGGCTAAAATGAATAACTCAAGTGACATCTCATGCTGGCAAGGATGTGGAGCAAGGGGAACAGACTTCAACTGCTGGTGGGAGTGCAAACTTGTACAGCCACTATGGAAACCAGTGTGGCAATTCCTCAGGAGAATGGGAATCAATCTTCTTCAAGTCCCAGATATAGTACTCTTGGGCATATACCCAAAGGACACTTTATCCTACTACAGAGACACTTGTCCAACTACGGTCATTGCTGTTATATTCATAGTAGACAGAAATTGAAAACAATCTAGGTGTCCCTCAGCAGAATAATGTATAAACAGTATGTGATAAATTTACACTATGGAATATTATTTACTCAGCTGTTAAAAAGTGATATCCTGAAATTTGGAGGTAATGGATGGAGCTGGAAAAATCACCCTGAGTGGGATATCCCAAACTCAGAAAGACACATGTGGTATATATTTGCTTATATGTGGATATAACCAAGTTTCTCTCCACAAATTGATAGCAAGGCCCCATTGCTGAAGACAGCACCTAAGCAACTGATTGAAGATGAAGATGTTGAGGCAGTGCCTGCATAGAGCCTTCGCCTGTATGTTTCAGGGTCTTTGGGACAGGAAGGTACTCTGCAAGCTCTCAAAAGAGAAGCATAAACACTGAGCCATCCATAAATCCTTTATCTGCAATGCTTTACTGCCTACAAGATGTGCTAGGGTAATAATGTTGGCACAAAGCTTGTGGGAGTAACCAACCAACAACTGATTCGAATTAATGCCCACTCCACAAGATGGAACCCATTCCTAACACTGCTTGGGTGACCAAGAACTTGAGACTAGATAGCCCAGTGACCTAAACCAAATAGTACTGATCTAAGAAAAGAAAAACAATGTAGTGATAAAATGACTCCTACTGATATTGTGCTATACTCATAGATCAGTGCCTTGTTCAGCTATCTTCGGAGAAGCTTCCTCTTGCAGCAGATGGGAACAAATACAGAGACCCACAGCCAGACATTACTCAGAGACTGAGAGACCTTGGAACACTCAGCCCTAAATGGGATCCCTTCCTTCAGAGTTCAGGGAACCCCTCAAAAGAGAAGGCAGAAAGAATGTAAGAGCCAGAGGGGATGGAGGATACCAAGAAAACAAGGATATCTATCTCAACATGAGCAAATCTCACATGAACTCACAGAGACTGAAGACTCACAGACCCTGCACGAGTCTGCACCAGGTCCTCTGTGTATATATTATGGCTTCTAGTTTAGTGTTTTTATGGGATTCCTGAGAGTGCAAATGAGTGGCTCTCCAGTTCTTGTGCCTTCTCTTGGGCTCTATTCCACCTGTTGGTCTTTCTTTTGCAACTTTGATGTGATAGATTTTGTTTTATCTTATTATACTTTATTTTGCTTTGTTTCAAAAAATGAATGAATGAATGAATGAATGATGAATAAAAATCTAGCCATTAGGGTAAAGGTTAACAATTGAGCTGTCACTTATACCTGCTACAAGTGGGAAAATAAGTTTTCTCCATTTCTCCAATAGAGTGATGCTGGGTGATACCAACCACTCCAGGATAGGCCTCATGCTCAAGGGTAGTTGACCATCTTAGTGGATCCTACGGTTCTGTGTGTGTGTGTGTGTGTGTGTGTGTGTGTGTGTGTGTGTGTGTGTGTGTGTTTTCCTCTTGCGAGGAAAGGGTTTATGCTTTTATTACACTTCATTGTACACCACTGAGATAGCAGGTTGGGAACCCAAGGCAGGAACTGTACAGAAGCCATGGCGGAACTCTATGCAATGGCTTGCTTCTTCTTGCCTGCTCAGCTGAGCCCTCCCGCATCAGTCATTAACCAAGATGCCCCACAGACTAGACTACAAGCAACCTGATGGAGGCCTTTTCTCAATTGAGGCTCCTCTTCCTAGATAACTGTAGCTTGTATCAAGCTGACAACAATTCAAACAGAGCATTGACTCCCATTCAGAATTTCTCTAGAAATTTTAACAAGAAAGAAAAGTACGAATCGTAAGGTTTGTAGATTCACCTTACCAACATACTGTCTGTATTAGTCTTTTTTTCTGTTGATACAACAAAGAATTTGACACTGTGACTATATAAAGGAAAGCGCTTCATCTATCTTATAATTTGGGAGGCTGGAATCTCCAGACTGAGGAACCTTCCTGGTTAGCTTCTGACGGGATCTCCTAGCTACACTACAGCATGGAGAGATAGAAAGGCAACAGACTACATTCAGAACAGGGCAAGTACATACAGTGACCCCACTTTAGAAGAATCTACTCTCATGATGACTAACCTTGTGCCATGGATAAGTACAGTAATCCGAATCATCATCTACTAGGTCCCACTTCTTGAGTTCTAATAGATTCCGGAATGTCTTATGATCATGCAAACCAAGCTTCCATCTGGCCAACCCTTAAAGATACATACAACCTATACTCAAACTATAGCAGCACCAGATTTTTTTCTTTTCCAAAGCAATCCCAAACTGTACTCATATCGAAAAGTAAGCAAGCTCCTGTTGATCCACACCCATACAAGAACTTTGTGTTATTAGATTCCATCATGTGTTCTCACATTGTCACACCAGAGATAATATGTTGCTTCATCATTTACAGGCCACAAGAATCAGCAAGTGCCATCAGTACAGTTTAACTTGAGGTTTTTACAATGCCTTAAACTGAGCTCCCCTGGGCTACAGAGCCTGAAACAAAGGCTTGTGCATAGGTAAATTTGTTTGGGGCAGTGTTTCCAATGAATAGAAATAGCCAGTTGGGGAAATACAGAAGAAAAGAGAAAACTAATATAGTAATGTGTTTCTAAATTATCCACAACCATAGCAAACTAGAGTTTAATCTTACTTAGACCTTCAGAGAACCTCTTAGAAACAAACGTACTAAAATACAAATGAGAATTACATGGTCAAGGATAGGTGAGATAAAAGGGACTGCATCTCCAGATCCCATTTTGACATTAGACAAGGGTTGACTCTAGGGCTATCAACTCCCTCAGATTGCATAACACATATGTATGAATGCTAGGACACTCCAACAAGGGTCTGTGTGGAAATATCAAAGAAGTCCTAGTTTGGAAAGTGAAGTATTCACTGTGACTTAGGAAAAGCACTACCTGGATATACAACATGAAGTTAGTTACTAGAACAAAGGCTTGATTAAAAGCTGGGCTAAGTCTCTGGGGAGAAAAATCACTGGTTTTTTTTTTTTTTGCATTTGTGGTTTCTAGATCTATATAGTTACAAAACATCATGTACGTTTTAATATCCTTTATTATTAATTGACTTAATTCTCATATTAATAGAGTATATTTGAACAAAATGAAACAGAAGTAAAACTGCCAAGGATGGGCCAGTCAGATGGCTAAGGAGGTCAGGGCACCAAGCCTGATGACCTGAGTTTGATTCCCAGACCCACATGATGGAAGACAGAACTAACACTTGAACATTGTC
The DNA here is from genome assembly GCA_026225945.1 of Cricetomys ansorgei. Lineage (NCBI taxonomy): Eukaryota > Metazoa > Chordata > Mammalia > Rodentia > Nesomyidae > Cricetomys > Cricetomys ansorgei. The sequence goes on along the minus strand of JAMJFZ010003344.1, from coordinate 1,740,273 downwards.
CTTTGACATCCACATCCACATCATGGCACAAGCTTCCCATACACAAAATATAAATAAATAAATAAATAAATAAATAAGTAAATAAATAAATAAATAAATGAAACGGTTTAACTGAGGAGCTGGCTCCGCCAATAAAGATGCTTCCCACCAAGCCTAATGATCTGAGCTCAATCCCCATGCCTCAATATGATGAAAGGGAGAAACAACACCTTAAAATTATCCTCTGACCTCTGTGTGTGTGTTCACATGTTAGTGCTCGAACACACACACTCATACTCATAGATAGACCGATAGATAGGTAGATAAATACATAAGCAGGCAAATAAATAAATAATAAATAAATGTAATAAAAGTTTTAAACTGTCAAGAGGGACATGGGGAACTAACAGAAGGGGGAAGGGCAAGAAAAGGATGGGTTCATACAATGTATATGATACATTTCATGTAGCACATGTATGATATATATATGATACATACAATGTGTATTAAACTCAAATTTTAAAAGCTGGGCTGTAAAGACGTGTGCAGTAGATAAAGCTAGTAAATGCCAGAAATAAAACTCAAACGCATATATTTATTACAGTTAAAATATTGGGCTTTTGATATGCAGTGTTGTAGACTCTGTCCACTGTCTACTGAATAACCATTCCGATTTTGCTTCACTGCTCAGGGAAAGCCAGTTAATTCTGGTAACAGACAAGTGTCTCTGCAATAGAATTGCCACCGAAGTTTCCTGGTACCAACACAGGCCAGGTTTTCTTCTTTACCCAATTGTTCCGAGTCCAAGGCTAGCTTACATCTAGCAGGTTGCCCCATAGTCTAAGATGGCAGTACCTATCATGTCTACATTATTTACCCACAGCAGAAAGAAGCAGAGGGAGAGAAAAGGCTCTCCTCTCAAGCATGCCAACTCCCTTCCCTCAGGCTTCCGAGAGGCACCCCACAGTACAGTTTTCTCTCACTGGTGAAATTCAGTAATAGCTTCACACTGGGTGGAAGAGATGTTGCATGATAGACTATTCATTAGATACACTGCTACAAGCAAGAAAATGGGATTCAGTTCCTAAGAGAGTAAGTGGGGATGGGTGTTGGAGGGCAACTGAAAGCTTCCGTCACTAGGAGTGGAAAGGAAAATACTGGGAGCAGAAGGATACAAGTATGGGTAAGGACAGGAATATGGGCGAGAGGAAAGGATAAACGGGGGTGAGAGGGTCAACCCAGAATAAGTAAATGTGAAAATGTTATGAAGGAATGAATGTGTTATTTTTGATGGTAATGAATTGAAATGAAATTTTAAAAATTTTATCACAGTAGCCATTTGACTTGGGGCAAATTTTAAATCTACATATCTGTCTTAAAATTACAAAATGAAAATACCAAGTGACTCAAAGAGTTAACATAAGGACTAAATGAGATAAGGTAAATAAAATTGCATAGAGCTTGGTATGCAGAAAATGCTTAATATTAACAAATGTTGGCTGGTTTTAATTCACTTTAGTGAGTCAGCAGCACCAGGACTTGGCTTTGAGCCATCTGTCAGATAACAGATCTTATCAGTGTCCCTGAATTTATCGGGCTTAAAGGTGCTGGGTGCTGACTCATAAGTGTTTAAAGCCATAGTGCTGGCTTAGTCATTTCCAATGGAAAATGTAACTGTCAGGCAGACCAAACAGCCTGTCCAGGTTATCCTCTCCCTTTAGGCAATGAACATCGCCATCATAAGGTTGATTGCTGAGCATGAAATCAGGAGAAACAGACTTCACTGTACAGTTCAAATATTTAATGCCACTGGGCTCTGACAGCCTGTTGTATCCATCTTAAGAGCTAGGCTTGTCTTCTCTAGTGAGTCAGATGCTTAGACTAGACACAGTACATAAAGCCTCTTCCCCTGGACAGTGCAGGGAGGCATACTGCCAGTTGATGGCAAAAACCAACAAGTGCAAAATGTGGGAAAGCCAGGAGAATAAACTCAAAATACTTACATAATGAAGAAAATGTATTATTTGATCTTTGGGAGTTATATTAATAGATTAATTCTGAATAGAGAGCCTACACATCTGGCATAGCTTTGGAAAGGGTGCAAATGAAATATTTTAGCAAAAACCATCATTTGTATCTAGTTCCAGAGTCAATGGGCTTGGGAGGGAATAGCAGTGTTTAAGAGTGCACACTGCTCTTGCAGAGAACCTAAGTTTGGTTACCAGCATCTACATCAGGTGGCTCACAAACAGCCTGTAATCCCAGCTCCAGGGCATCTGACACCTTTTTCTGGTACTTACAAATGCCCACATACACATATTATTTTATTGAATCACAAATGAATGTATATAATGCACAACATTAACAATAATGAAAATATGTAGAAAATATAATGTTTATATTCATGTGCAGATAAGGTAAAAGTGCTAGATAACACATATAAGTGATTAAAAACATCCACAGAAATAAATTTTACTCTATTAACTCTCAAGGAAAAAACATGCTTTTCTCATCTCCACTTATTTGGGGGAAGAGATACTGTTTGATGTAGTATGCTATGAGTCTCATGTAGAAATGTTAATGTGATTAAATAAGAAATTATTTAAAATGAATGTGTTTTGAGAAATTGCCACTTATCCTTTGGGAGATTTACATTCTCTAGAATGGTTAATCCTTTTACAATTGCATAGGAGAAGTCTTATGAATCGTCTTTAACCTGGTAAAAATAGTGAAATGCAAGTTAGCTCTCAGGTTGGAGAACATGCCTAGAGATAGATGAGGCTATGTGTGTTCACCTACCTCTATTTCTACAGGACACGTAAAAAATCCAATGAAACATTCTCTCATTTTTCTCATCCTATATTCTGGGGGTGGGGGTAGTTTGACAAAACAGAATGTCATACTGTCAGTATTAAAATACTGAATATAATAGATAAACTTCACATACCATGATATATGTAATGACCTTGACTTCACCAATACCATAAAATGTCAAAATGTGAGTGATGCCTGGCTTTGCAAAACACCATCCCTAAACAAGTGACATGGAGCATCATCTGGGAACTTGTTAGAAATATAAATTCTTGGGCTCTGCTCCAAACTAATGGAATCACGAATTCTGAGATCAGACTCTCAGAAATCTGTTTCTAACTATTTCTTCAGGTGAGCTTGGTGACTGTTAAATTTTCATAGCCACTGATCTCCACAGACCACACTATTTAAAAGACAACCTATGAGCCAGCAACATTATAGCACCATGAATGTATAAGAACTGCACAGTCTCATGCACATTCTCATCTTAAGAAGTGTTCTCTTCATTTTAACAAAGTTTCTAGGTGACTTACGTGCACATTCCAATGTAAGAATTGCCATCTTGTGCACCACTTTCTGTCATGGACTGAATCGTGTCCTTCCTCACATTGTTATGCTCAAGTTCTAACAGCCAGAACCTTTAAAGATCTGATCATGTGAAAATGGGGTCATTAGGGTAAATCTGCTACTGTGATTTATGTCCTTAGAAAGGGGATGTCGCACCACAGATATGCACATAGAAAAAAAGCTATGTACTAACACAGCAAGAGGCAGCTGCATTCCAATCAAAGAGATTAGCCTCACAAGCAGAAAGCCCTGCTGATACTTTGATCTTGGAATTTTAATCTCCAGGACTAAGGGGAAATTAATTTATTTTCTTTATCTTGTTTCCTTTGTGGTATTTAGTGTGACAGTTCCTCACATTTAAGAGTCACCAAACTCAAGTATGTGCTGGCAATTAGAGAGTTTTAAACACACTGATAAGATTTAGTTCCTATTCCCAGAGGTTCCAACATAAGTGATCTAAGGATTAACCCATAAATCTAGGTTTTTTAAAAGCTCTCTGGTGATTGTTACTGTGCAACAGTGTTTGAAAGCTATTGATATCCATACCAGGCTCAATAGGCAAACTATCCTAGACTCAGACCTCTAAAATCGTACATCCCACTCTCTTGATCCTTGCTCATCAACTCTCCAACTGTCACGTTCCATACACTGAGGACTCTTACTTGGAGGAAGACAAGAATAACGGCTGACAATTTTATGAAAATAGTATTCTCTTTATACATCAACATTTTAAGTTATTTGGCCTTTTATTTTGTTTTTGCCTGCCCCGCTCCTTCAGTAGGACAGAACAGGTATAGAGAAGGCCCTCTCTCAAGAAAATATGTTGACTTAAGTTGTCAGCACGCATTTTTGCTAGGTTTCCACTGTTCCTCCCATTAAGTTGCCTTCAAGGTTTGTAGGATCCAAATGAAAAACGTAGGTTCTATAAATCCTCACATTAGGGCTCAGGTACCATAATACTAAACAGCACTTAAGTGCTAAATCCTTTCCACTTTTTCTATATCCCTATAGCTCCCAGACCCAACAATCTACTCAAAGGACTAAATTTACTTAAAGTTAACTGTGTTCCAGGAACTGGGGGTGGTGGAGGGATCTGATTTATATTTAGCATAATGGAAACCATGTAAGATTTACATGCAAATACATAAGCTATAGATTCTGGATGTTAACATATCAGTCCATTTTGGCTGGGTGTATATTACATATGGTTCATTTAGTTCAGGGTCCTTGATGTTCATAGACCCAACTCTGGTGGTGATCATGCTGGCAGAGTCCTGAGGTGGTGCAGGGTTTCACAAAGTAATTGACAGAGAATACATGCACATAAGCATTCTCTGGTCTTCTCCTCCCTTGTCTTATAAAGCCATCAGTATTCATTGATGAAAGCTCTACCCCAAAGACCATATCCAATCCCAATCTCTTTCCAAAGGCCTTACTAGTAAACATCACAATCAGATTAAGTGTTAAAATCCTAACACCTAAGGTCTTAAAAATCTCATGATGTGGATTCATGTTCAACACATGAGGATTTTATAGACATAACCAAAATAGGATACAGTATGTGGCAGGGAGAATTCTTTCTAAATATGATTTTAGTACCTTGAATAATATTTATTTTATTTGGCTCAACCAATGACACAGTCACAACTTCAAACAAAAATTTTCATAACATCCTAGCAGACTTTCTGGTTAGCTCTCCAAAGCCATCAACAAAACCTCTCCTAATAAGCATTCCATTATAGAAGCTAAAAGTCTTGATGTTTCCCCAGTCACCCTTGCCACCAAGAACAGTTTATATGCCCCAGATTCTGCCAATAAAATAAAAGGGGTATTTTAAAGGAAATTTTGAGGAAGAGTATTTTTTTTTCTTCTGAAAAGAGGAAGCTACACAAAAGGAAAATACTTGCCCCTTTCTACCCTTTTTTTCTTGTCCTTGAATACAGTGTAAGGACATCATATCTGGAATTGTTGAGGCCATTCTGAAATCATAAAGGTAAGGTATTAACTTAGAACCCTGACATTGCTGTCTTTGTGTCCACCTAAAGAAGTCAGACTTCTCTATTGCTTAAAATACTTTTAAAATAAAAATGTGTGTGTGTGAAATATACATGTATATATTCATGGTCTTATTTATTTACAAAACAGTATAATCTGATGATCCACACTTTGAATACCATTGAATTACACAAATTATATTATTATATTCTAGGGTGAAGAGAAAGATTGCCCATATAGTATTTGAGAAATCAGAACTGCAAAGAGATTTAATCATTCACTCAGGTTTCCAACACATTTCCACTAAATTCCAGTGGTAAAAATGTGAATAAGACTCATGATGGAGGTATGAAGAGCTAGGTCATAAGGAATATAAGGTATATTTTGAAAGGTTTCCTGGAGGGTGTTGAAAGAGGACCATCAAGGACTCCCTGTGACTTGACTAACCATCTGAAGTTTCACACATTTTCTTCCAAAGGAGGCAAGAGGGTTTGCATATATATGGCTACAGATTGTAATCCACAGGACAATTCAGAAAACAGGAATCCATGATCAGGGGCTAATAAATTGCCAGAAAATATTCCCACACCCATATTTGTCCCCCCCAAAATAAATGCCATCATTGGGGATAGGAGTACTTTTGTTCTGTATCATCAGGGAAGTTTTCTAAAACAAAATAATTTTGTGATGTAAACTAAGACCACCTGTTAACATCACATTAAACTGAATAACACTGACAAGCAGTCAAGTATTGTCAGCATGAGCCACAGATTCGTGCATTTCAGCATACTCTTCTATGCAAAAACGACAGCGATAATTAGCGTCTATTTAATGGTCACAAAAAAAAAAAAACATTTTGCTGCTTAATGGTAGTGAAAGGAGAAACACCCCCTCCCCAAATCAATTTTTCTAAAAGCAACGAGTTTTGACACTCCTTCATCTGATACGCTGATAGAGGAAAAACTAGCATGTAGCTTTGTACAGATAAATCCTAAGAAACCGAATAGGTCCTCATTGATTTTCCTGCAAGGGAAATAATAGGCTTTGAAGCATCTCTGAAAACAGAAAATACAAAAGCAGCAATAGCCTACACATTTTTTCCCCTAGAATATTCCATGGAGACTTTCAATGGATTGTCTCAACATTATTGTTGCACTGGCACAGATTGTGCTTCCAAAATATTTTGATTCTCTCCGTGGTCACTTTATAGGCATCCAATAACTGCAGTTCTGTTTTCAGCTCTGGCGTGTCCCAAGCTAGGAGGGTTCTTCCAAGATCCCAACTCAGGCTACAATGAAACATCCTGCCACCTTGCTGAATGAAGAACCCTACCGGCAAAGGATCCTAGCTCTTGAGCTCTCCTGTCCCCACCTCTAAAAATTAATCAGAAACAAAAAGGGTCGGGAGGTGAGTAAGCAAAGACGAAACAAATCAAACATTCCTTGTCCCATAAACGCCGCATCAGGACATTAGAAGGTACCCGGGAAATTAAGAATACAGCTCCAGAGTTTGGTTTGGCTTGGTGTGGGGGGGGGGGGGGGCGGTCTAAGCAGGGATCTGATATTCTCTGACGCGTTTTAAAAATCTAACTTTCTGTGGACAATGGAAAGAACCAGAGGAAGGAAGCAAAGGAGACACGGACTGGAAAGACTCCCTGGATCCAGCACCCTAACAGAGGGTATCAAATGGCGAGAACTTACCTGGCTCTCACCTACCCGGAAAGGCGGCTGGTCCAGCCTCGGGCAGGAGATCTGGCTGCCCCGGAGAGTAGCCGGAGGAGTCTGCGGAACTGGAGCTGCTGCGCAGACCCTGGGAAGGGAGTGAAGTCCTGCTGCTAACCCAAGGGAAAGGAGTGACTCACCGCTCGCTTGGTGCCCGCCTTTCTTCCTCCCCGCCCCCAGCAGGTAGAGGGACCGCGCGGGGAGGCAGTCTCCTGCCGCCCCTACTCACAGGCTCAGTGCCAGACTCGACCAGGCGGCGGCGCCACAGTCCAGCTAGGCACAGCCTGCCCCAGCAGGGCACACAACCACCTGCCTGCCCACCGCCATCGGACCAATGCCTGTCTTGGGGCTCCCTCACTTCTCAGTCTCTGCTCTTCCAGGTCCCTGCTGCCCTCCGACTCACTATGCAAGCCCTGCCCCCCTACTCCCCCACACACCATGTGGGCGCAGTATTGCCAAGGCCCTCAGGACCAACCAACCCCTCAAAGAGGTTCCCCACCCCATCCTCATTCTCCCCTTCTTGGTAGCACCAAAACCCACCCAGCCTAGAGGTGTGGCTGAATCCTCCAGCTGGCTTGATCTACCAGAGGACTCATTCCTCCCCCTGCCTTCCAGCTGAATGTGACCAAGGTCAGACCTCTTCACTTATTGCTTAGGTATCCTACTGCCTGCCACAGGCCACAGAATCGGCCTTTTGATTATCTCTTCTTGCAGGTGTCCCGGAATCCTGGAAAACTAGTCTGGAGGAATGATGAACTCATGATATAGCAAGGGACACCCTCTTCATTAGACCCCGAGTGAGAAGAGCAGCTATCGAAGGCTGCTGGAACAGGGTTTCAGGCTGGTGCTTCCTTGGCACAGTTAGGATGCCCTCGTGTGTAATTAACTCAAACAATTGATATTACCTGCATCAAACAAGGCTCTAGATTCCACCCTGGAACTTGGTGTTTCCTTGTTTGCAGGTTCTTGTTCTGCTGGGGGTGGGGCGTGATGAAATGATAGTCCTGTCTCTATCATACCAAAACTGAGACCAAGCTGGAGGAGATAGCACATGCCTGTAATGCAAATATTCAGGAAACGGAGCAGGGAGAATGTGAATTCTGGGGGGGGTGTCAATATAGTCATATTTATTTATTTATTTACATATTTATTGGTATTGGTAGCCTTGGCTGACCTGGAACTCCCTATGTAGATTAGGTTGGCTTTAGAACTCACAGATATGCCTTCCTCTGCCTCCGCCTCTACCTTCCAAGTGCTGGGATTAAAGCTGCCTACCACAACATCTGCTCTTAACTTTTTATTAAAAAATACATATACTGAGACAAAGATCATATAGAAACGAGTTACTTCAGCTTTGAAAGAATGAGAGGTCAGAGTTCATAGAAAATGAAACAAGAATGAAAAGGTGTAGCATTTTCCCAACAAGGACCTTGTGTCAGCTGCCATATTTTCTACAGTTCTGGTAAAGGGAGAGTTTGACTGTTCATAACGGTGGGCGATCTTCCCTGAACATACACTATCTCTCATCACCTCACTACTTTCTCATCGTCAGTATAAATGCAAGTCTCTCTCATAGCAGCATACAGAAAAGGCTAGGAGTGTTTTCCTTTGACTTCCCAATAACCCTGCGGGTGGCCTGACACACAGTTAAAAGCCAAAGCTTTACTCAACAAAGTTATCATCGAGGTCCTTCCTACATCTGCAGCCTGCCTCTACCTATTTTTCGCTTTTTACAGTCTTTTCTTTTACTTTGCTTCCACATCGATACCTACTTTACTGAATAATTCCGTCCCTCACTTCCTCTAGCTCTTCTCCTTAATTCCATAGAATAGTGGTTTTTTTCCAGCTGCTACTCCAGTTGGAGTAGGGATTTGCTTCCCTACTCCACATGTTCTCTTCCTGCCTTTTCCCCCATTTTTATCTCAAAGAGTATGCTATAATTTGGATCTTGGGTGTCCTACAAAAGCTCATGTGTTGAAGACTTGGTCCCTAGCACCTGGTGCTACTAGAAAGTTTGGCCTAGCGAAAGGATTTAAAGTCATTAGAGACATGTAATCAGAAGAGGATAGTCGGACCCTGGGGCCTTCCTTCATCTTTTTATCACTTCTCATCGATGAGCTGAACAATTTTGCTTTGCCATGTACTTCTACCTTACCACCGGGACAAATCAATGAGGCCAATTGATCATAGACCAGAACCTTCTGATTGGCAAACTCGGGTCATGCTAGAAAGACAGGTGGTATACTCTGATTGGCTAGCCTGCCTATGGTCAGTGTTCTCTGATTGGTTAGCCTGAGTAATGATGGATAGAAAGGTACTGTACTCTGATTGGCTAGTTCAGGTCATGTTTGACAAGCTGGAAGTATGCTTTGATTGGTTTGCTTTGGTCATGATAGACAAGTTGGTAATATATTCTGATTGGCTGGATCTGAACATGTTTGACAGGCAGTAAGAATACTCTGATTGGCTAGTTTGAGTCATGCTAGGCAGAAATACAGCGTAATATAATTGGTTAGCTTAAGTCATGATGTACCGATAAAAACAGTCAATACACTTGAATTGGATGGCTTATGTCATGTTTGAAAAGCAAGTAGTATACTGTAATTGTCTAGCTTGAGTCATACTGGATGGGGGTTATGTTGGCCAGGCAGCCAGTATACTCTGATTGGTTTGTTTGGGTCACATAGGGTGGTAGTTGTTCTGGTTGGTTGTCTGGGATCTTGCTTGAAAGGTAAGTAGTGCACTCTGATAGGCTAGTTTGAGTCATGAACAGGCAGGCTTGCAATGTCTGCTTGGCTAACTTGGGTAGTACTAGACACACAGGTAGCATATACTCTGGATTGGCTAGTTTGAATCATGTTGGACAGTTAGGTATTGCATTCTGATTGGTTGGCTTGAGTCATGATGAACAAGCAAGTGGTATATTCCTACTCACTAGTTTGAGTCATGCCAGATAGGCAAATAATGTACTTTGATAGGCTGTTTCAGGTCAGGTAGTGACCTCTGGTTGGCTAGCTTCAATCAAATGACAGGCAAACAGTATACTCTGCCAGGGTTAGTTTGGACAATTCAGGTAGTATGTTTTGATTGGTTAGCTTGAGATATGTTGGACAAGCAAGAAGTGTACTCTGACTGGCTAGCTAGGTCATGATGAAGCACCACATTTATTGTGGTTGCTACTTTAAGTCATGCTGAATAGGCAGGTACTATAACTTGGGTCATGGTTGACAGTCATGCACTATATTCTGAATGGCTATTGTGGGTAATGATGGAGAAACTGGCGTTTGTTCTGTTTGGCTCAGGTTATGTTTGACACTCAGGTAGTATCTTCTAATTGGATAATGAACATGCAGACACGCAAGTAGTTTATTATAAGAGGGAAGTTTTGTATCTGCATACTACTACATGTATGGAGATATTTGTGATATAAAATGATATATATACCATGTATATGATGTGTGTGTGTGTGTACCCTAAGAATCTATTATTACACACTAAAATCAGAAAAGCACACATTAAAGCTTAACTAGGCTTAAAGAAAAATTAGAGCTACTGAAGAACACCCAAAACTTATACGACTTTATAAGCAAAGCAAAACAAAATTTAAAAATTAATATAGCTGGTGGTGACTAAAACAGCTCAGACACAGGTCTTGGTGTGTCTAGAGAATACCTCAGGGGACATTAAAATGCAAGAAACTACCAGAGAGGAAATTAGGCCTTGAAGGATCAGAGACCAAGTAGATAGAAGTGGACCACTAATTGAAGCTGAAAGAGTGAGCACAGGTAAAAGAGAAATCTGCCCGAGGCGAGAACCATGCACGGCAAGGGTTATCTCCTTAGAGAGAAAGTCCTGTATGTAGAGCTTAGCTTTTGAAAATGGGTCCTTGGATGTGCTGCAGCCAAGTTGAATGTTTCCTGTTTTCTATTATATATAAACTATTTGTTGGTATTGAAGAAAATAGCTTATAATTATGTATTACTGGTTAAATGCTTATAAAGCACCTATGCTCTAATCCTAGTTCATGTTTTAAATTTCCAATTACTTGATAATGACTCCCAAATTTACATGTAATTCTAAATATTTCCCTTGGATCACAGACAGCAATCTGATCAAGGTCTTCATTTTCATGACTAATAGGACTCTCAAACTTGTCTTACAGAAAAACCACCTCTCCGTATTTCTCCCTATGCCTTCTGAGATTTTCCTCTTCATTTAAATTTTTATTTAAAAATAAATTCTTATGAGGGCTGGAGAGATGCTCTTCCAAAGGACCCAGGTTTGGTTCTTAGCACCCATATGGTGGCTCACAACTGTCTGTAAGTCAAGTTCCAGGGGATCCTACACCCTCCTCTGGCCAGGCACAGATGTGGTATACATTCAGGAAAAAAAAAAAAACCTCATTCACATAAAATGAAAGTATAATTTAAGTTTTTAATTAATTTATTTATGAATATATTTATGTGCCTATGTGAGTTAATGTGTAGGAGATTCAAGCAAATGCTATCAGAAGCCAGACAAGGCCATTGAATCCCCTGGAACTGGAGTTTTAGGCAGTTCTGAACCTTTCCACATGGGTGCTGGGACAGTAACCCAGGCCCTCTGTGAGAGCAGTAAGCACTCTTAGCCACCGAGCAATCTCCCCAGCCCCCAGCCTTTTATTCCTAGTGGCAGCTTCAAACATTTTGTAGCCCAAGCTTTAACAACCTTAAGCTGTATTTTAATTTTCTCTTGCAATATCATCCCAGAATGAATTAACTAGCACAACCTGTCCGCTCTGCCTTTAAATCATATCTGGAGCCTGGTCCTTTCTCACAGTCACCACGGCTACCATCCTTATCCAGCCACCCACCGCGAGCTCAGTGTTACTGCAAGCAGCCTAACTGGTCTCCTTCCTTCTGCCCTTTGTCCCCTCTGGTTTACAGCACTGTCTGACATACTAGATACCATATTCATTTCTTTCTTCCTTCTATGCCTCGACTTTTAAAATATAAACTACAAGGAAGCATAGATTTCTGCATCGTTCAATGCTGCCTCCCCAGTTCGAAGAACACATTTGGGCATGTGGTAGACTCTCAAGAAATATTTGAGTGCATTTCTTCCTATGATGTACCAGACGTTCTTATAGGCATTAGGAATATGGTAGTTAATAAGGTTCCCGCCACACTGTGTGTGTGTGTTCCACTCACTAAATACTAGTTTACAAAAAACAAAAAAAGATATCCCTGCTTTATCCTCATTCAACTTATTCTATATGGATAAGCAAAGTTGGTATGCTTAAGAGGACATGCGATGAATATGGTATAATTAACATTATTCTGCATACTCCCAATATTTGCAAATTATATAATTATAATTATATAAAGTCTTCCTAATGTCTTGCTTGATTTTTTTCATTTTGTTTTATGTGTATGAGTGTTTTGCCTGCATTCATGTCTGTGCACCACATGTTTTCCTGATGCTCAGGGAGGCCAGAGAGACATTGATTCCCCTGGAGCTGGAGTTACATGCAGCTGTAAGCTGCTATGTGAATACTGAGAATCAAACTCAGAGCCTCTGGAAGAACAGCAAATATTCTCAACCACTTAGCCATCTCTCCAGCCCTTGATTTTAAAAAATATCTAAAAAGCCTATTTGCCACTAATTCTGATTCAATTCAACCGTTTCTTTGTTGGCAGAGAGTTTTATAACATTGCAGCATTAAGCTATACTAAGCTAACTATAAATATTTTTTGTCATGAATATGGTCCATTCTTATCAGTACTAGACATAAAGGCAAAGTCTGAAAAGTAAAATTATAACGAAACTGCATAGCACTGAAATAACATTATGGTAATAACAGTGGATCATACTGGTGTCACGGGGACAGCACATAATTAAATGGCAAGTGAAACACGGAGTGAAGATGTGTTATGAGCTTAGAGGTAGAACAATACTTGGTAGTTGGAGTACCCAGGTCTAAGGGTTGGTATTCTGCGTTTCTGTTCACTGTATGTAGCATTCTTGAGATTAGGAGTTATAATAGAGGGAAAAATTAAACTTCAGCTTTAACCTCTTTATAAGTAACATGCACTTGTTAACAATAACTAGAAGGAATACCAAAGACATAACTAATGTTTTTCCCAAATGAAAAATAGATTTGTCCTCTTTCTTTATTGCTAGGAATAACTGATTCTCAGTATAATACTTTTTTTCTCTTGGTATCTTATTGGTTCCTTATTAAAAATTTCCAATTGTCTCAAGTGATCTCTCGAAGCCCAAATTTTGTTGCAAGAACAGTGGGCCTCTGGGGGGCTGCTATTGTGATGGGAATGGCTGGCAGGAAAGAACATTCTCTGAGCAAGACTGATTTTGTAGAGTCTGAATATCATACCACCTAACTTGTCACTGGCAGTAAGTTCCTAGAATGAAACTGTCCTACTGGAATGGAGGAACATTCGAGCAACCCTGATTGGATAGTGAAGGATAGTTAATTATCCCAGCAAGTGACTTCATGGAAATACTTGGTATTTTTTTGTGAAACAATCCATGATTTTTTTAGGTGTCTGCTAAAGGAGCTGGAGAGGTGACTCACTTGTCACAAAGGGCTGTCAAATCCCAACAGCCAAATGGGGTGAATCACAACTACCTGCAGCCCCAAGGAATCTGATACCCTCTTCTGGATTCCACAGGCATCACACATCACACTTACACAACACATATACACACACACACAGATAGAGAGACAGAAACAGAGAGAGAGATGCACATACAAATAAATAACAAAATAAAACTTATTTCAAAAGTAAATATCTGCTAAAAAAAACATGTGGTGTTAGGTGAGATACCTGGGTTTGAATCTGTACTCTATTGATTCATCAAGGCATTAATTCTGTGACCTCTGCTACCTCATCCATAAAAATTAGAGACAATTAGAATAGTTATTCACAGACTTATTGTAAAGCTTAAATAAGAAGATCTGCACTAACATTTAGTTCAGTGCTTGACACATAATAGTCATTGGATGAATGCTTAGCTGTTATTATCTTGTTCTATATGCACAGCTGGGTAGAAGAAGGACACAAAATAAATTGAGGGAATTATTTCTATCTTGAAGAAACTAATAATCGACTTCAGAAGAGAAGGAATACATTAAAGAACTAGAGAGAAATCATAAAATAATTATATTAGTTAAGGCTCTTTCATTTGCAAGCAACAAAAATTAACTTTGCCTTATTTAAGAAAAAAAATGAGTACTAGAGCAAATTCATCATAATGAGTCAGGAGCGCTCCCCAGACTCAAAAACAAATTAAAATCTCAAGCCTTGACAAGGACAAGAATCAGGTAGGCTCGTGAAATTCATTAATGACACGTTGGTTTGGATTCTGAGTCCCTTGAGTTCAGCCAGTGTTGAAGTCTGAATGTTTATGTTTCCCCAAAATTAAGTATATTGAAACCTAATCCAAAATATGACAGTGTTATCATGACAGATAGGTCCTGAGTGGGATTAATGCCCTTTAGGAAAGAAGCTTCAGTGAGCTGTTTTTTTCTCCTCCACCACAAGAACACACAGAAAAACAAAACAAACAAGCAAAGAAAAAAATACAGCTGTTAGTGAATTAGGAGGTGAGCCTAGCCAGCCCCTAAATGTGCACATGCTTTGATCACGAACTTCCCAGTCTTCAGACTAGCTAACAATGAACTTCAGTCACTGTTAAGCTGCCTTGTTTGTTGTATTTTTGTTCCAGCTAACTAAACAGTTCGAGATAGCAAGCTAGTCAACTACTGATTCAACTTCAGCTCTGTATCAGTTACATTTCTCACTGCTGTGACCAAGTGTCTGACAAGAACTAACTTAAGAAATGAAGGACTGATGTTGCCTCGTGGTTAGAGGGAACACAATCCATCCAGGCTAGGAAGTCACAGTAGCTGGCAGTTACGTGGCAGTTGCTTGCTTACATCTCAGCAGGCCAGGAAACAAAGAAAGGGATGCTAGAGTTCAGCTCCATTTCTCCGTTTTCCTCTTTTATTTCATCCAAACACTCAGCCCAGGGATGGCACCACCCACATTGAGATGAGGTCTTTCCTCCTAAGTCAATTCTCTCTGAAATACCCTCACAGGCACATCCACAGATAGCCTCAGATATCCTGGGTGATCTTAAATACAGTCAAGTTGATGATGAAAATTAACCACCAGTTTCAATTCTCTCTGTCTCTGGGTTCCAGTGTCCCAGATTTAACATTACTAGCAGTGATAGCTTGATTGGCCCAGTTTTTATCTGTCTTATACATGTGGACTACTTCATTAGCCTTGCCTCATATAAAGCATGACAGTCTATGGGAATATACCACCTGCCACAGAGAAGGCTTCCCAAATGTTATTTCTGCCTCCTAGAATATATTTCACCTTGTCACCTGTCTTCATCTTCCATGTGACCCAGTATTCTGATATCTCTGCTTTTCTTCCAAAAGGGCCAAACATGATATGCTTCACGAACTTCCCATTTGCCATTTTCTTGGCTTGGCATATTCAGTTCCCTTTTTATTTTATTATATGTATGAGTTTTTTTTTTCTGCATGTGTTGTTATGCATCACTTGCATGTATGGTGCCAACAGAGGCCAGAAGAAGGTATTCAATCCCATAAAAAATGGATTTACAGATGGCTATGATTCACCATGTTAGTGCTAGGAATCAAACTCAGACCCTCTCAAAGATTCGTCAGTGTTCTTACCTCTGAGCCATCTCTCCACCCCCATATTCAGTTCCTTAAATAACTACATGAATCACTCCTTTATGTCTTTCAAATTATATTCAAATGCAAATTATTCTCAAATGGCCTTCATTGATAACGTTATCTAAAATTTCAATACCCACTATATCTGCACTAATTATAACTTTCAGTACTAGCAATAGGCGGGAGATTAGCTTCTGTAGAGACTGGCCATCAATGCCCCCCAAAAGAGGACCTAAGAGACATTACGGAGTGGTGTTCACTCTAGCTAGTCCATAAAGATAGTTGATGGTGGGAGTCAATGAAATAGCATATAAAGACTATCTGTTGTGTTTTTTCCAACTGAACCAGCTCAGGACCCCAAAACAGAATATAAAGGACAAGAGGTAATGGCTCATGCCTTTAATTCCAGCACTTAGAGCCAGAGGCAGGTAGATGGATCTCAATGAGTTTGAGGTCAGCCTGATTTATATAGAGAGTTCCAGGCTATCCAGACCTATATAGTGATAGCCTGTGCATTAAATAAAAGAAAAGAAAACTAATAGGTGGTGATGACCTCTAGATGGGTCAGCTAAAATCAACGTTGGGACTTCTTAACTCAGGGTATGTACAGAGAGCTGTTCCCCTTTCTTCTAGTAAACTTTTAAGTTTAGGGGTATTTAAATCTTTCCATATATTATTGTGTCTCATACAGCTGTATTATAACAGACTGAATTCTGGGTAAAGTGGACTTCTAGGAGGAAGTATTTTCCTGGATGTGCACAGCCTGGGGGAGAAATAAGGGAACAGATAACAGGAAGTAAAGCCATGGTGTTAGTACAGAAGCATTATCACTTGGCTATGTCCTCCTTTCTTTTAAATTTTTATGTATTTTCAAAAAGAATTGTGGAACCTTGGCCTCTTGTAATTAATTCTCTCTGTGTGTCTCTGTCTCTATCTCTGTTTCTTTCCCCACTGTGTGTGTGTACACACACACACACACACACACACACACACACGCCACACACATGTCACAGCATGTGTGTGAAGGTCAGAGAACAATCTGAGAGAGTTGGTTCTTTCATAGTGGGTTCTAGGCCTTTTGTCAGGCTGGTATAGCAAGTGCTTTTCCCCACTGAGCCATCTGGTCATTTCAGTCCTCTTTTTTTTTTCTAAAGAATGTATTCATCCTTGCTTGCTTGTTTTAACTAAACTCTTAAATTCTTGTTCTACTACTGTGTCCCATCTGAATTCTTCTCTTTTGAAAGTACTAGAACTGAGACTGAGGACAGAAAAAACCAGGACCTCACATATACCATTTAGCTCTTGCTGTATGACAGATACCAGAAACTTAAACTTCACACACACACACACACACACACACACACACACACACACAAACACGCACACACAGACGACACTTATGTAATGTTTTTGAGGATTAGCAGAACAGTTATCTTAATCTGGCTTGTCTGGGCTTCTCTCTTCTGTTCGTGTATTGGTGGCCAGTTGGCTGGCAGAAAAACTGCTGGCCAGATGATGATCACATTTCTAGTGTTTGGTAGGTGGTCAGCTGGGGCATCTCTGTGTTTTCTAAGTAGCTTCCTCATCTTCCAGCAGGCTTCCTGGGATTTGTGCACATGGCGATCTCAGGGTTCCAAGAGTGGTAAAGCAACAAGCCTTTGTAAGGTAGTATTTGGCATATTTCTATTTGCAGTGGTGTTTTATTTACTAATATCTTATTGATCAAACTAAGTCACATGGCCAGCCTAGAATTAGGGGATTGGAAAATAAACTAGGAATTTTAATGCTAAGAAAACAAAGTTACGATGAAGTGTACATACGAGGATTGAAAGGATTTGAACCCATATTTTCATTCTGCCACCACTTCGAACATATTTATTTATAATTTAATTTTTATTATAAAAGTAACTCAATTCAGTCCCAAAACCCAGACGACAAAGACTAAACTTGAGTGAGCAAGGAGATGCATGGAATGATGAGATTGGGATTGTTTAAGCAAGGACGTTTCCTTCATTCAGCATGTAGGCTGCCACATTTGTGTGGTACACCGCTTCTGTGCACTCTTCTTTCTACCTGCTTCACTAGCACAGGGTTTCAACTACTGTGGCAATTGCACAGGCAAAATCAGAGTCCCACGTGAGCACTGAGATGAGTGCAAATAAACCTAATAGCCTCTCCTAGAGGAAGCATTATCGTGCAGTGAACATTCACTCTGACTGATATTACATATGCAAATGAGACTTTAATTTTGATATACCATCTCATGGACATATCTCCAATTCAGTGCAGCTCTTCTTATAATGCATCATTATAGGTTAATCAGTCTATTTTTTTTTCAGTGTACTTAACACTGATAGACAATAAGACTTAATTTTCAGAACATCAGGAGCTCTCTTCTACTCAGCGTTTCTCCACCCCAAAGGAGAACTTTATTTTAAGGATGAGGACACACTGTC
Source organism: Cricetomys ansorgei (assembly GCA_026225945.1). Lineage (NCBI taxonomy): Eukaryota > Metazoa > Chordata > Mammalia > Rodentia > Nesomyidae > Cricetomys > Cricetomys ansorgei. The sequence goes on along the minus strand of JAMJFZ010003344.1, from coordinate 1,722,028 downwards.
TTGCCCTCCCATGTTTTTATTTCTCCTTCCTTCTCCAATTGGCCTCCACCCACCTACTTTCTTCAATGTCACTACAGAATTTTTGTTTAAGATCATTATAAGGACTAAGGACTTGATACTATCACTATTTTCATCAACTTCCATTGGGGTGGGGGGGGTAAGAAAGGGGAGGAAGCAGGAAGAAGAAAACAACAACAGGAGGAGGAGAAAGAGAAAGAGGAAGGAAGAGGAGACAGTGATTTTGGGGTGATTGACTGGCTCCTGTATAGAAAACATTAACATCGTAGACTAGTTCCATGGAGCACATGTTATTATCCTCATCTAACAGCAAAGCAAGAAAAAAAGGTAAATAGTTTCTGAAGGATCAAAGGGTTATTAGGTGTTATTGGATATTTATTGCAGGTCTGTGGGAACAGAAATTTGCTCAAGTCTTAGCAAATAAGGACTGGGAAAAATATTTTTGAGAATATTATTCAGGACTTCTGGAAAGAAATCAGCATTACCTAAAACATGTTCTAACAGTTTTCTGGTGACATTGATGAGATTTGGAGCACTATATTTGGTTTTTTTTTTTCCCCAGAGAAACAAAAGCACAAGCAAACAGCGAAGTAAACCCAGAGAGACTCTCTCATTAGAAATTACCTTATACAATTATAGATGCTGAGAAGTCTCCAGATCTGTTTCCTGCCCACCGGATATGTACATCCCAGTATATTTATTTAATCAAAGGAATGCTGAAGAACAAGAAAGAAGAATGATCTGTTGCTATGTAAAAAAGTATAGACAATGCTCTATGATCTTTGTTCTATAGAGCCCAAGACAATCAGAAGGGTAGAGGAGATGAGGACATATGATGTGGTTTCATTTATATGAAGTTCAAAAAGAAGTAACATTTATCAGTGGTTAACAGGGTGAGATAAAATAATATTGCTGAGGGGTGGAGCAAGAAAGCTGTCTGAAGCAGGAGGAATGCTCTGCACCATAACCTGGATTGTGAGAATAAGGATGTCAAATTCTATCAAGGTATACATTGAAGATTAATGTATTTGATTATGTTTATACTATAGGGTACTATAAAAAGTTTTAAAATTTGTATTAAAGAAATATTCTTCACTCTTACTTGCTACCAGTTTAAATAAATAAAACTTTCAGTACATACAGGAAATCAATTTGCTTGAGAAGTTGCGCTCTCCTGTGTCTGGATCCATTGTCATGTTATGGGATCATACTCCTGTGTACATGCTGTATAGGGGGAAGGGTGCTTCCTGATGCCTTGCAGCATGTAAAGGAATTGCTTCCTACACCTAGGGGCTGAAGGAGAGGAGGAGCAGATGACCAAAGATGAGCAGGGCAAAACCATGAGGACAGTGGGGTGAGGAGGCCATCGGAGAAGACATGGCTAAGCTCTCTGCCTAAGCCGCCCCGGGTGTTGCATCCCTGAGAGTTGTCATGGCTCGTTATTAATATGTCAACAACGTATTAATAAATAATACTTTAACATTGCTGTGTGCTTTACTTTCATGAAATAAGATTATGCACATTTATTCTTGTCTATTTACCCAAAACATCTTTACTGCTCTGATTAAATGTGTCCTTCATCCATGGAATATTTGTGATTTATAGAACAGATTAGTAGCTGACCTTCTATCATTTATGCACTGTTAACCGGGTTGATACCAATTTCTCTCTCTGACATATTTTTGCTTTATCATTTTTTATACTTTTTATTTTCATATATATTTATAAACATAAATATTTTATATTTAAGAAAATATATTTCTTTATATTTTTGCTTTAAAGAGATGGACACTTTGAGGCAGGTTTAGCATGTATGTCCTTTTCCCTAAATATTTTCGGCTCCCTGACTCACTCTTCCCTGCATCTGCTCAATGACCAGAAAATAGAAGGTGACACCCGAAGAAAAATGGAAAGCATTGATTGCCATGTGTCTCAGAAAAGATCAGGAAAATCACACCATTATTCTCTACACGTAAACCTCAGACTTTTGTCCTAAATTAAATTCACTCATAGAAAATCTGTTAGAGTACAGGTATGTATACACGTGATCATATTCATCTTCGTGTGCATATCATTTTCACTGAGATACACTCTTTTGCAACTCGATCATTTAAAATGCACAACTCGATGATATTTAGTATGTTCATAGAGTTATGCAACCATCAGTACAATTGATTTAGGAACATTTTCATCATCCTTCCAAAAAAAAAAAAACCTGATAACCATCTGCAATCACTTCTCATTGTCTCCCAACTCTCCAGCTGAGTCAAGTACTAATCTATTTTCTGTTCTCGTAGAATTGTTTCTCCTGGACATTTCATGTAGATTGAATAGTACAGTGTGTGTCCTTTGTGTCTAGCTTCTTTCACTTAGCATATTATCAAGGTTAATATATGTTGTGACAGTAATCCATACCTTATACATTTATTTTCCTGAACAACATCCCATTGTGTCCACACCTCAAGTTTTATTTGTGCACTGATCAATTGGTACGCAATTTGAATGTTTTCACTTTTTACCTATTCTAAACAATGCATTCAAAGATGGCCTTGAACTCCTGATCCTCTTCTCCTCTTCCTGCCTCTGAAGTGCTAGAATTACAGGCATGAGGCACCCTGCCCTGCTATGCTCATTGCAGTAAGTTATTTTCAATTCTAATGCTTTTGTATTGGCATATATTAATTATATATAATAATGGTTTTCATTATGACATTTTCATCAATATAATTTGATCACGTTCATCCCATTTTGTTTCGTTTCCTCTTTTGCTCCCATTGCACTATCTCTGATTCTCTTCCTTTCCCTAACTAAACCCCCTTCTAATTTCATGCAGTGTGTATGTGTGTGAGCAGAGTGGGGGAGGGAGAGAGACACAGTGACTTTAATAAGTGTTGCTTACTTGAGTGTAGTGAGGGGGTTTTATTGGAACAGAGCTATGTCTCTAGAAAAACTGTTTCCCTCTCCCCCAGCAAGCACCAACTGCCAATAGCAGCCCTCCCCATAGCTGCTGTTAACTGTCTATAAATCCTCAGGGAATGGTGTGCTCATTTTTAGTTGGAATGTGTTTGCATGATTCTTACACAAAGCAAAATAGAAATGGAAAATTTACAGAACATACGACTGCCATTTAAGATTTTAGCATCATAGCAACTGTACAAGTAAATTTGGGGCTATCAAGCATTAGTTTAATACAAAGGGAAAAAACATGGTATTGCAATCTCAGTGATGCATAAGTGTGATATTTATTTATTCATGTGTTGTGTATGTATGTTTTTCTGGCATGTGTGTTTGTGCACCACTGTCATGCCTGGTGCCCTTGGAGGCCATAAAAGGGCGTAGGAACCCCTGGAATTGGAGTTACAGAGGTTGTGAGCTACCATATGGGTGCTGGGTATTGAACCCAGGTCCTCTGGAAGAGCAACCAGTGTTCTTAACTACTAATCCATCACCCCCTGCCCCAGTTTGCTACATCATTATTTGTTAGGAAAATAAGTTAACTCCAGTCCTGCAAAACTGTACATATTCCACAAGTATTATATGCACTCCATTTACTTGGTTTTCCTTCAGCTAAAAGCGAAGGAACCGTTAAATTGCCAAAAGTGCCTTCGTTTTATCAAAACTAACATTAAAGTATGCAAGAGAAGATAAAGTAATTTTTCCCTGTGGGTGGGCTCTTAGGCAAATTGTACTTTGCTTTTCAATTTTTCTACGAAGATTCATCATACGGAGGTCGGAGAGATGGTTCAGTGATTAAGAGCACTGAATGGGCTCCAGAGGACCTGAGTTCAATTCCCAGAGTGCGTATGGTGGCTCACAACCACCTGTAACTCCAGCCTCAGGGGATTCTACATTTTCTTCTGGCTTCTGATGGCACTAGGCAAGCACATGGTGCACAGATGTACATGCAAGCAAAACACTTATATACATAAAAGTAAATCTTTTTAAAAAAGATTATATCATTCCCAAACAGAAACTCTCCCACATAGAGGAGTTACATGGCTTCATATGACCTCATTACAGAAACATTAATACCTCTATATTGAATTGAGACGTGGTAGTACACACCTTTAATTCCAGCAGTCAGGAGGCAAAAGCCAGGTAAGATCTTCATGAGTTCCAGGCCAGCCTGGTCTACATAGTGAACTCCAAGCCAGCCAGGAGCATATAACAAAACAAAAACAACAACAACAAACTCAGTAACAAATGTTTGAAGCATATGAAAAAAATTCTAAAATTGTGTATCTGTATTAGAAAAGCCAACTTTCCGTTTCTTTTCTCTATTAATCTGAGCCTCCGAAAGGAACCTTAAGGTTGTTTCCACTGGACTGCTTAGTAGCGTGTCATCAATGTGTAAACCTGAAAGTGGCTTGGCTGTACCAAGACTTCCACAGAGAAGTGTAATTCCACAAAACACACGGAAGTCTAAATCTATTAAAGGATCTACAAGAGAAAACACTGCAATCTGATGTCACACAGAGCCTGATAGTTTTCTCAGCACTCCATAATGAGTGTTCTCTGGGTTACCTGCAGCTTCAGTTATTAACTGGACAGAAACAGTCCAGCCACGAGATATCTCCTTACTACTCTCTTGCTGTGATTAATTTAGTGTCTTCTGGCAGCTAAAGGTCTTATCTTTGGCACCCAGGTCATCCCAAGTTGCCCTCAAGAGAGTACTGAGAAAGAGAGCAACAAAACTCCATCCATCCATCCATCCACCTACCCCACCCATCTTGGCCACTTATCATGCCACCCATGTATGTTTTCCTCCATTAAATTATACTTTCAGAGGCTGATTTCATAACTCCACTCCTTTTCCTGAACCCACAGCTCCGGCCATAAAATGTGTCATATTAAAGAAGTTAACTTCACAAGGCCCTTTTAATTATGATAAAACTGCTTCTGAAAACATACAAATTTTCCCCAGAACAGTCAGGGTAGATAGACATTTCTCCGATTTATTTTATAAGACTTTAGGATCAAGGAGGTGTGAGCACCAAGTGAAAGGGTATCAGACCTGACTTCCAGCCTTGGAGTTGCCTCTTGGGTGCGCCATTTTGGAAGGGTTTCTCTGACAGGTTCTTTGTTTCAAATTTTGTGATCTACTCCATTTCAAGCAGTATGGGAACTATGAAGGATTATTGAGTACATTGACTGTTTGGGAGGGCTGGAGGAATAGTCTTGATGCAAGGCCCTAGTAGCAACTATCTGATTACATAGCTGAACCAATCTCTTGTGTTTTACCTGTGAGAAAGTTAAGATTTTAAAGGGTGAAGTAGGGGGAGGCAGGATGACTCACTGGTTAAGAGCATTGGCTACTCTTGCGGAGGACCCAGCTTCGATTCCCAGCACCCACGTGACAGTTCACAGCCAACTCTAACTCCAGTTCCAGGGGATTCTACACCCTCTTTTGATCAGCCCAGACACTGCAGGCACATGGTACATATACATACATGCAAGAGAAGCATTCATATACAACCAACTAAAATAAATTAAACTATATTCTTTTAATACAAACAAGGTGATCTGATTTGCTTTGTGGCCTAGTAAGTACAAGCAGAGACTCTGACTCTTGACGTTTTGATTCCTGGTCTGCAGCACTGTTCATTCCCTCAGACTTACTATGAAGAAAATAGAAATGTATGTGAAAAAGAGAGAAAGGGGAAAGATCTTTGTAAAATGGTCTTCTCAAAAACTGACAGAATTCTTTTTTTTTTTAAATTCTCAGTTAACATGACTGTTCATGCCCTTTGGTTAAAGGTAAGGGCCACAGTAAAATGGAGAGCCATTTAAAAGATAAACAAAGTACTTGCAAACACACGCACACACACACACATACACACATGCATGCGCACACGCACACACACACACACACACACACACACTTAACAAATATGAAAAGATTGTTTTAAGTTCATCTTATCATGAAGCAATATTTGTCTAGCATCTTCTCTTGTGCACCACTGGACCATTCATTTCTGGTAGTAATTAGCTCCCCCCCCAACTCTTTTTCCCTCCCTTCCTCCCTCCCTCCCTCCCTCTCTCTTCCCTTCTCTGAAAATCTCCCTGCTACTTCTTTCACATAAACCTGCAGCCTTTCCAGATTTTTTTCTGAGATGAGCTCATAGGCTTTTCATATGGAAATTAACATAATGCCTCTGCATTCTCTCATTTTCCTCTCCACTTAACACCCTCTCATGAGCCTTCAATAACTTGAGATTTTCAAATGTGAAAGAAGAAGAGGTCTGGGAATAAGATTCATGTTAACACTGGTCCCTGTCCATAGTGAAAAGCAGGATTTAAAGGTGTGTATGGAAAATGATCAATCTTCCTTTTCTTCTGATTCGGCCTCTGTGGAGAGAATCTGTGGGGTTATTGCAGAGTTATCTTCCCCTTCTAAGCTATGGCATGTATATTATGCCCTCTGGACTTTGAATGAAAATGAAAAGCAACAGATTTCCTGCCTAGTGTCATCCTGCCTAGGGATAATGACAGAGCCTACTTTAAAGGCAGAACACTAAGTGTGTACTAGAACTCAGCACTTAAAAAAAACAGTTAAACTATTTATCTCATTTCTCTCTGTGTTACAGAAGCAGGATAAAAAGACTTTTAAAATGTAGGAGACAAAAGAAGGAAGTAAGTCTCCTGGCCCAGGAATTTGTTTCCCCTTATCTGCTGAAAGATAAGAAACTTCAACACAACTGATAAAGCCAAAATTGCCAAAAAAGAACAGTGTTTCCCTCAAGACAATCAAGCAAGGGTGTTGAAAATAATAAATAGGGGCTGGAGAGATGGCTCAGCAGTCAAGAGTACTTGCTGTTCTCTCAAAGGACCCAAGTTGGATTCTTGGCACCCACATGTGAATTCACAGCCACCTGTAACTCCAGTTGCAGAGGACCCAGTGCCCTCTTCTGGCCTCTGCAGGTACTGCATGCATATGTTACACAGACATATGAAGACAGTATTGTGCTTGTTTTAAGGCTTTGCGGTCATACAGTATTCAAGACATGAGTCCAATGATCAAAAAAATAGATAAAAATTATTTAAGTATTTTTGTTATTTTCTTGAGACAGAGACTCCCTATGTAGTTCTGGCTGGCTGAAACTCACTATGTAGACTAGGCTGGCCTTGAATGTACACTTATCCTTCTGCCACAATCCCCTGAGTGCTGACATTACAGGAATATGCCACCATACCTAATTTAAATTAGAATTTTAAATTTTATTTACTTATTGTTTCTAGAAGTCAAATGCCTAACATCCTAAAGAATCATTTATCTCTACAGCAGTTCTCAGCTCTGTTAAATCCATAGAAGCATTAATCATTCGTATCATCGACACCAAGACTGCATCTGTAACTCTTCAATGGCGTTTTTTTATATCCTGGGGGAAATATGTTGCTGAATATAGAGACTACCATTTTATTTTTTAAGACAGATATAAGCAGCTTAACATGTATCATACTGTTAATAGTTTTACTCCTGACATTTTCATTCCAGGTTCTAAATAATTTTGAAAGATAAAATGTTTACACACAGTGCCCATTTAATGTAAGTCATATATGTATAAAACAAGCCTCTGACCATATTACATGCTGCAAGCATCTTAATTATATTTTGACATAGGAAGAGCAAACAGATGGCCTGAATGTTTATATTCCAAATAAATACTCAAAAAAACATCACATCTAGTCACTGGCCATATCTTCTCTTACCTTACTTATCTCTATGACAATAAATTATAGAGGTTGGTACAGCGAGTGAAAAAAAAATATCCACAATCCCCCAATTTAAAGCATGACTATCCTTCATAAGACCTGCATTAAGGAAGATAGGAAAAACCAGAAGCTAGGTATCCTCACGCTCTAGTTTCTTATCAAATCAAAAGTGTACTTTTTTTTTTTAGACAGATCCTCACTATGTAGCTCAGGCTGACCTCAAACTTTCAGAGATCTGCTCGCCTCTATCTCCTCAAGTACTGGGGCTAATGGTCTGGACTATCACTTTCAGTCATGCTTTCTTTTATATGTGTATATATTCGATGCATTTGCTTGAATACCTCTGAAAGTTGAGCCAGATACAGAGTCTCCCTTTGTGGCTCCTACTGCTTCAAATATGTTTAGCTATGCTCTTGAATTCTATCTCATCTGCTGCCCTGTCATGGTTCTTCATAGTATCTTGCCTATGAAGCCCTCTCTTTCTTGTTTTCCACCACATTTATAGACTTACTTGCATATGTTCGCATTTTCTAAGAACAGATACAGGGAAGGAAAGTTTATTTTGTCTGAAAAATAATAAACTAGACTCTCAAATTTTCACCAACTTTGTGATAGTGGATTGAACAGGTCTCAAAATTTGTGTTTGGAGTTTATTATGATTTAGGATAGAAACCTGCCAAATTCTTGCTTTTTTTATATTAAACACAACAGTGCTAATTGTCTAGCAAAATGCATAATCCCCTTCCTCTTGATATAATCCTTATATGTTACATATAATATAATTTAATATAATCCTTAAATTTAGGAAAATTGTATCCCTACATATGCTAAAGACTTCATATCTTCAGCTTCTCTTGCAGCTAGGTATGACCATGTTGGCAACAGAAATAGCCTATATTGTTCTGGGAGTCACTGGAAATATCCTAACCAACAATTTCAATGAAGGTTACTCATGCCGGATACTTAGGGTTTTCTTTAGATAGTCTATGACTCTTGTGGGGAGCATTGTTAGGCCAAGTGGCATAACTTCATTTAACATATATATGTATATGTTTTTATACACTCATAAACTTATATGTACTGTGTATAATTTTAAGTAGAGCATCTGAATTAAACCAACTCTGAATTTACCACCAGAAGTGAGTCTGAATTAACAGAATGAGAAATATTGAGTTAATTCCTTAGCAGGTATTTAATAAGCAAAGAAACTGATATTCCCTGCACCACAGAGATAAAAAGGTAGCACCAGGTCTCACTCTATAAGCCAAGCAGGCTTTGAACTTATAGTCCTCCTGCCTCAGTCTCCTAAGTAGCTGGGAGTACAGGCTGCAGCACAGTTGCCTACTCAAGACTTTCTCAGGAGTATCTTACATAATCATTCTTGGCCATCTTGCAATGACCAGACCAGCACAAAAAGCTCAAATAAAAGCTTTAGCCTTCCCTCCAAAACTCCCTGTTTAAGGTGCCTTCAGGAAAGAACAGCCACTCACCTGTTTTGAGTGCCCAGGAAAGAAAACTGAGGAAAAAGACAGGGGTTGAGCATAAAGGTTACTAAGTAAAAGAAAGGTGTTGACAAACCTAAGAAGTGTCAATGGTGTGTTCAGTCATCTACTCATTCATAAAAAGACAGTCTGTGGGCTTTTCTTCCTTTTCCACTTTTCCCTATTTGTTAACACAGACTTGCTGGTAATGAGTCAACTATGACTCAGAAGATAAGAAAAATATCACAGAAGATTGCAAAGCCTCAAGACAAAAGGAATGCAAGTCCATTAATGATTTTGTGGATCAGCGTGTCTTTATCATTCTATCAGCTTGAGCTGATACGGGAGAAAAATGAATCTTTCTTCATAGTAAACAGCTCAAACAGCTTTACTGATGGGTACAGGCCGATTCCTTAATAAAAAAAATAGTCTCAAATAAGATAGTGATATCATTGCTAGAAATTCTGTTCTTCAGAATTCAATTGATTGCAATTAAGGAGTTTATTGAAACATTTTATGTTTCATTTTATGATCAGTACATTTTTATACCAAAATCTATACCTTATGCAATCTCATATTTCTCTCCAAACTATGATTTAATTGTGGTAATTATGGTACAATTATTATTTTACTTGTTGAAGATCTGTAGATGATATTCTATCTTTTCGTTTAATTTTGGAAAGTTTCAACCAACTTGCCTTCCAGTTCACTGATTTATTTTTTCTCTGTAGCCATGTCCAGTACAATGATGAGGCCACCAAAAGTATTTATTTCTGTTAGAATATTTTTTTATTTATAACATTCCTCTAAAAAAAAAAAAGGGAATTCTTACTCTCTACCTAAATTACCAGTCCATACCCCAACTTGTTTCTGTTGCGTGTAAACAGAGCTGGGCTCTGACTCTCCACTTCTCACAATGTTAACTTCCCCTAGCATCTCAGCTCTCTAATAGATCAAAGAAGACTGGTGATTTTTCAGTTTGTATTTTCTTGTCATAAAAACAGGACTGAAAATTTCCAATATCTATACATGCCACACTTAAATCCAGAAGTTCAAAAGTGTTTGAACATTATACTTGTGTGCCATTTAAACTTTGGGTAGAAATTGCAAATTATTCTTTTATTTGAAACTTGAAATTTGCCAAACAGATTCATTATTCCAAGAGTATGAACTTTGGATTTTCTAGTAAGCTTTTCATATAAATATCTGGGTGATTTGATAGGGTCTGTCATCTCAAATCATGTTACATAATAAGAACCTTCTGTGAGAGAGAATAGGTCTGACTCTGTTGCAACCACCCTGCAACTCCTTGCCCTTCTTTTGGGGGTGTTTCATGAACCTGAGCCATGTCTTTGGCTATATTACTAGATCATAATGAAATAGAGACAGATTCATAATTTCCTGGAATCTGAATCTGTTGACATGTTGAAGTGGTCAGAAAATCAAATAGTGTCTATAGTTCAGTTTAGGACTACTCAAACCTGTGGAATTGAGGAAGAAGGCATACTCTGGATATTACTCAAAAACAATAAAAGAAGTTATGTCTAGCAAAGATTCCTATGGAATGAGTAATGGCATCTACAAAGTAATGGCATAGTTCCCAGAATAGTCTTACATGCCAGCAATGTAGATAGATTGGAGTTATGGACTCAGCAACGAAGTCTCAAAGTAGGGAAAATCTCACTCCAAGATATTTCACTTCCTTTAGAGTAAGCAGCCAGTGTCACTTCATTCCACTGGTGACTTGACTGCCTTCATTTGCTCACTATTCCCTTTGTAGCCATATGGCTCTTAGCACTGTTAGCTTCCCTTTCCTTATCTAGCAAATGATCCAAATCCATTTCCACCCACCTGCTCCCTCTTGTACTGTGAGAGTGGGATATTTCCACCGAAAAGAACCTGTCACTGTTAATTAGGGGGGAAAGCCTACGTGGCACCGTGTAGGTTTAATAGACAAGAAAATCCCCATGGAGGTTCTGTGAAACACTTTGGATACATTGACAAGTTAATAAAAAGCTTAAGTTGGTGGCATTTTTAACACACTGGCTTGAAAAGTGTCACTGGAAAGAAAGTAACTTTCTAGGGAAAATATGTTAAGCTGTGTGAAGAGCTGTGATTGAGCTTAAGCCTCTGCTGTTTCATGGATTCTATACTGATTCATCACTGAACATTAGGTGAGGGATTTATGTTCCTCTTCAAGTCTCATAAATTCGTAACAGCATCATTGTGCTGTTCGAGAGCATCATGGTTTGAGAAATTCCCTCATCCAGACCACAGGCTTATGATTCCTATTCTCACCTTTTCTAATCCTGTATTAATATAGAACTAAATAAAAAAGGGGGAGGAAAGAAGATCAGAAGAGAAGAGATGGGCCCTGCCACAGATGGAGATGTGCACACTCTGGATAGGGACAAACTCAGACAGGGCAACTGGTGATAATCAATCATAGCTTTGAGAACACTAGGCTCGGTGTTGTTCCGTTCAGCTGTGTTAAGGATCATTGAATACCCAAATGTCCTCCTCCCTCCATCCCATTGCTTTGTGCCTGAGCTTTACCAGTGCTTTGAGAAGTTGCTTGATAATCCAGGCACATGATAACTGAGTAATTCAATGAAGAATTTGTACTTTGTTATATGATAGAGAGATGAAGTGGAAATTATCGTTAAATAAACAACAAGAACTCAATGCTACTAGGGTTAGTACGTCAACATGGAAAAAAAAAAGAACTCAACCATGTAAAATTCTTAGCGTCATATGTCTACCCATATTTATTACTACCATTGCTGACCTTTTATTAAATTTTATTTTTATTTTATGGATATGAGCATTTTGCCTGCATGTATGTCTATGCACCACATACTTGCAGTGCCCATGGAAGCGTCAGATACTTTGCATCTGGAGTTTCAGATGACTGCTAACTGCTATGTGGGTGATGGGAACTGAACTTGTGTCCTCTGCAAGAGTGACAAATGTTCTTAACCACCGAGTAATCTCTCCAGCCCCGATGCCTGACTTTTTTGAGACAAGGTCTCACTATGTACCCCAGGCTGGTCTGAAATTCACTCTATAGATGAAGCTCCCTTGAACTTGCAGAAATCCACCTGCTGTTGCCTCCCAAGTGTGAGGGTTAAAAGTACCCCACATCCCTGACATTTTAAATCATCTATTTTAACTGATCTAAGAAAAGATGAGCTGTGGACATTTCTTGCCTGTCTATATGAAGCAGATAAGAGTTTTCAGAGTCATGAATGTCAATAATTATTCCATAAAACAGACAATATGATAGATCATAACAAAATGGCTCCAAATTTCCCTCTTTGTGTCTACCCACTAAATCTGTTTATATTATAAGATATATGTTCCTATTCCAAAAAGCTGGAGTCCTTTCCCTCACATTTAGCATCTGGGCTAGCCTTGTAATTACATTATATATATATAACTATATATAAATATATATATAATTTTATGATATATAACTTTAAGATATATTTATACTATATAAGTATATATATCATATATACTGTGCATATATGATTCCAATTATATTCCAAGCCCAGCGTACAAGAGACTTTGCATAGTTCCTAGCATCTCTTCTTCTGAATGAATAAATAATGAATGAATAAATCCAACCTACAATGTTGGGAGCATGCTGAGAGACAAAGAACATCTTAGACTGACCATCACCAGATAACTAGCCAGCTGACCTCAGATGTATGAATATCCAAACTGAAGTCAGTAAAGCCCAGAACTAATAGCTAATATTTCCCAGTCAACCCAAGAGGTTTCTATAAAGAATGTAAAGATGGTTGATGCTAAAGGCATTATATTTTAAGACTAGTATAAAACAATATATAATTGATATGCCAGTTATTATTGATTTTTCTCTTGGTCCTGTTGCCAATTTTCTTTGGAGCCTTCCTGATTTCTTATCATTTTCATATTTTAAGTATATTCAACAGGACTTGTTGTCACTATTCATGTAAGCTATGGGAAGACATAGTGTTTCTTAATAGCACTAGCTTTTTACTTTGCTAAAATTCAAGCCCCAAATTTATTGATGGTTTCTATCCCTGGTTCCTTCTTTTTCTTGAAATGTGTCAATTTCTTGGAGTCACTTCTATGACAGACACTGTGTGTTACTAACTCCATTGTCGAACATTCCTTTCTGGTACCCCTCTTCTAGAGTAGCTAGAAACATACAATCCTTGAATTTCTGTTCTCCTTTGCAAAAGGGGAGGTGATGTGACATGGCCCAAAGAGGTTAAGGGGAGCCCAGGGAAAGGCTCCCCTTCCTCCTGAAGAGAAAGCCACTGACTCCTTCCTCCCTGCTTAGAACTCAGATGGGATGATGCCCTTGTTCAGGAGCTAACACTGCAACAAATGTCAGTCATGTAACAAGGAGGAAGAAGAAGATGAAGAAGAAGAAGAAGAAGAAGAAGAAGAAGAAGAAGAAGAAGAAGAAGAAGAAGAAGAAGAAGAAGAAGAAGAAGAAGAAGAAGACGACTATGGTGATCTGACAGTAATGATATCACAGAATTGCAGCGTGACCCTGGATCCCTGTTTTCAGGATTTTTGTCAGAGGAGAAAGATTAGCTCTTATCTAAATGTATATATGGCAAAGCTTTCTGCTGCCCATAGCTGCCTTGTCCAGTTGCACTCACACAGCTTCCTTCTCTATGTGGCCCTTTGGTGTCCACTATCACTTGCTTTTAGTCCATCACACTACCTTGAAGCCATCCAAACTAAAAGGCCTCCACTCCCCACCACAAGGCAGGCCTTATAGGGCCTTTCTAGAGAAATCATACAAGTGTATGTACTCACCACTACAAATTTATCATCCTGTTTTAGTTGGTTCTCAGGAACTAAGCAAACTTTCCCTCTTTTTACCTTCTGACAGCTATCAATGTCTATCTCTCTTTGTAAGTTACTTTCTCTGTGTGCGTGTTTGTATTTCTGTGTATGGAATGATGTGTTGTGTACGTGGTGCATGCATCCAAGTATGTGCTAACCCATGTACATGTAGAGGCCATAGCAAGACATTGGGCATCTCTCTCTATAGATCTTTGCTATATTGCCCCAAGACAGGGTCTCTCACTGAACCGGAAGATGTGAATTTCAGTTAGGCTAAGATCTGCCTTCTTATCCCCCAGTCCTTGGGTTATGGCCGTATGCAGCCATGCCAGCATTTCCCATGGGTGGTGGGAATCAAACTCAGCTTTGCTTACATGAGCCATCTTCTCAGCTACTCTTTGTGCTTTATATAAAAGTAGAGTTATGGGAGTTGCCTTTTTCTTGGTTCTTTCTCTTGAAAGAGAGAAATGGCATGTCTAGCACCTTCAACTTGTACACCCCTACCCATACCCCTCTAACCGTTGCCCCTCTATCTTGCCACATTGCATTTGCAGTCTAGCTCCATGAAAAGTAGATTATTCTATCCTCACACTCTTTAAATTTTCTGCAGCGTTGTTTCTAAACCTTTCCCTCACAACTTTTCTGATGAAGTGAGTGGAATCCTTCCAATCCCTGATGGTATCCTCTTTTCAATTGTTATCTTATTTTCTCCCCCCCTCCCCTGCTATTTGACAGCACTGATAACTTTGCTTTGGAATCATGTGTTGATCACCTATTGCTATAACAAATCACCTCCAAGCTCGATAGTTAAAATGGCACTTATTATTTCAACATAAGTCTGTGAGTCGGGTGAGTGTTGTTTCCATAGTCTCAGCTCAGCTGGGGGTGACTTAACTTCTTAGCAACAGTGAATTACCCAGGCTTGTCCTTTATGAGGAACAGACATAGAACAAATGCACAAGCTGCTTCTATTTTTCAAATAATTATTGCATCCCTCATACTGCTTAATTGAGCTTAGAATCAGAGTGAGAGGATAAGGAAAACAGACATCACAATGGAAGTGAGTGTAGAGAGGGGTAAAAAAAAAAATAGAATTACCAATGCAATTTGCTTTTCTATTGCCACGTGTTTGTGTTTGCCTGTGATAGTCCCTCCTCTATAACATCCTTTCTCTGCTTTTTGGAGACTCCTCCACTGTATACCCTTTGGCTTTCAGTGGTTTTCTATTATTTAAGCCTCTGTGCTCTTTCTTATAAACCTCTGCACATTCTCCCTGCGTTATCTATCTACCCACCATATATTTTTAAAAATCTGAAATTTAAATCTCTGGAAATCCCTTTCTTTAGTAAAACTGAAATATTCCCCTCGTCCCGCTTTCGGAGATGGAATGTTGCTGTGTTCCTAGACCGGTCAGAGTTCTAAGTATTTATGAGTCTCCTGCTTTAGTGAGGACTAAAAGCACCGGCCACTGCACCAGGCTGAAGCAGCTCTGCTGCTTTTCCATCCTCCCTCATACTCGAACCTACTGTTTACCCATTCGTTCTGTACAGTTCTGCCTTCCTCACTCCGGCTACTACCTACTTCCTCCAAGTTCAGCCTACTCCAACCTCCCCTTTCTTACTTCTCCCGTACATTAAAATCTAGAACACAGTGAGAACACAGTAGACCACCAAAATCGGGTATCAAAATAAATTTTTCAGTACAGTTAGCATCTGTTCAATTTAGTGCCAAAAGAAGTTAGTTTACTGAACAGAGCTGAACACTAAAATTTGTTGTAGACTATGTAAGTAGAAGGTGACACACAGCCAGATTTTATACTGCTTCTTCCTCCTGTGCCTCTTCAGGAAAGAGTCACAACATGGGATGTGCTATCTGGAAATAAATAGTTTGTTGTTGAACCTGAACTATAACTATGAAGGATGGGCCTTAAATTAGTTTTACCCCCTAAGTGTATGACATGATTTTTAGAGGTGACCTTTTTTACTTTCACTTTCATTTAATATATTAATGGTTGGATGCTTTTATTCTGGGGAAAAGCATACTAAATTCAACCACATCATTAGTGTCTAACATATACAAAGCAAAGTTCCAATAAATGTCATAAACTAAGTAAGTAGAATTCTATCAACAATTTTCCCTATGCAGTTTCCTTTTTAAAATTATTTTAGTATTTAAACTTCTGATAAATACTATACTAAGTATACTATATTATTTGCATACTATCAGTCCCTTGGTAGCAGGGCACTATGTGAATGTCCTAAACTTGATTGCTTTTTGAAGATATAAACTATGTGTCTTGTTTGGAATTATGTTACACTTTGGGCCTGAATTACAAACTAAAAAACAACATAAAAGGGGAGATTATTTCCTCTGCATTTCAGTTTACTAGGTTCACTGTAGACAGAGGGCATAGTAAAGCAGGGCCACTCACACTACATTAGCCAGCAATCACAGAAAATACCTGTCCATCTGGGATCTCTCCTTTTCCCCTCTACTCCACCTGTGCCTTCAGTGTATGAGATAGGGACACTCACATGCAAGGCTACTCTTCCTCCTAAATTAATCTTGTCCACAAAAGTCATCGTAGATGGATGCCCTCAAAGGTGTTTTGTCACTTCCTAGGTACTTTAAAACTCACTCAAGATTACCTATCTTACAACAGTGACAGCAAATGCAGATCAATCTGGTAACGTCAGAGTTTTATTAATGCTTCATTGATCAAATGCTACTTGTTGGTACAGACTACAATAAAGGGACCTCTAAAAGAGCAAAATTATTAGCATTCAACTGAATATATATTCTGAATTCCAAAGTATCCTTCTGTTTCTTAGCTCTCATTCATTCATTAGAAACATAATTATCAATCACTTTAGGCATTGATGTAGTTTTTTGTGTTGGAAATGCAATATCAGAGCAATTTCTTGCCTGCCATGCAGTCAACACTTGAGAAGGAGATAAAAGACAAGTAGTATAGCAGCTACTGTACAATCAGTACAATCTGGGAAGAGTGAGATTAAATGTAAAAATGGATGCAAGAGACCTCCAAACTTTAGCACAACTGACACTATGTTAGAGACACCAACACCTGCCAAAACACGAACAAAGACCTAATCCATCGTAATCAGTAGTTCTGAGAAGTTTCTAAATGTATTAACCTTTCTTTCTGGCTCCTGTAGCTCTGCTTATTGCTAACTGTTATTGCTAACTGAACTACATCAACCAGGATTTGGTTTTAGTGCATAAAAAGACTCATGACTACACAATTTGGGCAAGTTCCCTGTGTACCTCCTTGGGCCAGTGAATAAAGACTTTCTACTGTTCTCTGAAGGAGTTACCTTGTAACAAGAAAGAAAATAATTGTTTTGTGTTCTGAGTAAGAGGGAGGCATAAGTGTCAAAATGATTTGTAGTCGAAAGATTGCCACTTCCATTTTCAGATAAATATAGGATAGCCGTATGCGTTCCTTCACCTAATTCAAAGAGCCCACATGTGACAGGTTCAGTTTCTTGGTAAATTGAAAATTAGATGCTGAAAATGAAAAAAAAATGTTTTAGAGTATCTGCAGGATGTCATGGTGCCTGAAGGTTGACTGAGTGGATGCCTGATGCCATGATGCCTGCAGGATGCATGTTTGGGCAGTGAAGCCCAAATTCAGGTTGAACTTTGTCATGCTTAATCTATGACTAATCTATAGCCCAGGTGGATGTCCATGATCCGAGCTGCCTACCACCACCAAAAACCATGATCATGCCTGTGATCCATGCTCCCACCACACAGGCTTCACTTAATTTCTTTCTCTTTATTTATCTTGTGACTGGTTTTTTTTTTGGTGGGGGGAGTATTTTATTTTATTTTTTGAAGGCACAGGGATGGTAGGGTAGACCTGAAAAAAAAAACAGGGAAAGGGTTTGATTAAGATACATTGTATGAAACTCAAGTAATTAATAAAACTATTATGTTGAAATAACAACCAACCAAAAGAACATTTTAGAGCTAGAGGGCTCTAAAGTAGATGAGTACTCGAAAGTATAATAAACCAGAACTGACTTAATTATCAGATAATCCCATATTTCTATGAGAACCTCACTGTCGATGGAGACCACTGAAGGATTGCTTTTTTCCAGAATCAGAAAACCTTTACCTCACCACATTTTTGTGGTGATTCCTAAAAGAAATAGCAAAAATAAATAAATAAATAAATAAAATGTCAATGAGTCCAGGAGGCCTAGTGACAAGCCTCCACTAAGGTGGCTTTACACTTTACATCCAAATGCATTCCTGCCACCCTGCCTGGTGTCTTTCCTACATGAACTGGTGATCTTGGGGCCCTAAATTCTCCATCCCACCAAACATTAATTAGGGATGAAATGGATATCAGACTCTTATCACTATACCAGACAGAAAACACTTCCTAAAGAGCTGGGATTATTTTTCAAGTCCTCTATATGTCTATCTGTGGAAGATCCTTGTGACTTTAGCATTTCAAATCAATACACATCCCAAATTTTTATCTTACAATGGTTTGTTTAGGGATCACATGTGTGCTTAATCATGTTTTTTCTCAGCACATTGATTGGTGTCTGTATCATTCATATCATTACCTATGGAAGATGGAATGCAGTGATGATTCTTATGATGAAAATCTACAAAGTCCATCAATGTGAACCAAGGTTAGTCTATATATACTTCTATCTGATTATGCATTTTAAAAGTAGGGCTGGTGCCTGTATTAAATAAGCATATATGATTGGTGCTGGTGTTCCAATGTGTGGAGAGTATGATACAAATGCTCATTTTGTTCATATTCAGTCTTCTTTTCCCTATTAAAAAAAACTAAAAGGCACTTTGTTTTAAAATTCAGTATCTCTAAGTCCTCATCTGGCCTATGAATAAGGATTTTAAATGTGCTTTGACTATGAAGAGGCCCATTAGCATATAGACTTTGACAATAACTCATTTCTTCTCATAAAGCTGCAGATTTTTGATGAGGAAAATGACTAAACTTTAATGAACCCATTTTATACTTGTAAATACATTACTCCATCTCTTCAAAAGCACCAAAAATGTCCTTCACGAGGCATGGTAGAAGAATCACAAAAATTAAGAGCTGAGTGGGGCTAAATGGGTCTCCATGCACCTGTTCTTCTCCTGGAACAGTACTGAACTGATTCATACAGTGCACTTATTTTTTCAGTTGGTCTGTGGCTCGCTGAAGGATGATATAGAACCATCATGGACAAATGGGGTCAGGTTTTATAGCCTGAGTCAAAAGCTGAGCATTTCTTGCCACTCAAAGTCAGAGACTAAATAAGAAGAGGGTATTTTTTTCTCCTCAAAGGAAGAAAATACTGAATCTTGAAACTTTTTTAAAAAATGTGTAATGTATGTGTGAAAATAGAGCATGGATTAGCCATAAAATATTTTTAATTGCAATAGCTTAAAAAGTATGAGTGTTGTTAGAAAAATCAGAAACAAGAGGGACAAAGATATTCACAAATGAAGATTTGGTTATGCTTCTAAACCTTAGTCAAAGGTGTGTTTATTTTTCATTATGTTTTCATACTGTGTGAACACGCAGAGCTTACTGGAGACATAAATGTCATTTCACCCTTTTCTTCATGAATAAACACTAAGTCATAGTAAAAATTATGGCAGAGACAGGGACAGGGAAAAGAGAGGAAAGGATGCACATGGGTTCCTCGTGAGACTCAAGGAAAAGGATCGGCCTAGGTGGAAAGGTTCTCTCTACTTTCCCCCCAGGTGTCTACTTAATGTCTCCTACCTGACATGTCAGCCATGGTACCATGATACCATAGCCTATGGTACTCTTCTCGTGGCTCATAGCGAGATATTAGAACAGTATGGAGAAGAGGATCTTCGTACGCTTTATATGTTGGAGTCAAAAGTATTTCGTTTTCATTCATCTAAATTTCTCATCCTTATTCCTTTCCATCTCCTTCCTTCTAATCCATCATTTCAGTTCTTTCATTTCTTTGATTCCAATTGGACCTGGAATCTGAAGGTCCTATCATTTTTTTTTAGCTCACCATTACTCATCTAGCTTTGATTTTTAAGTCCATCAATCCAATCTCTCTCCTAAAATTGCTTTAAAAGCCCCATTAGCACCAAGGAACAAATGTTTAAAACCCTCCAGAAGAGTTTCAATTCTGGTGAAGTCCTCTTGTCTGTAGATGTGTGTGTGTGTGTGTGTGTGTGTGTGTGTGTGTGTGTGTGTGTGTGTGTGTGTGTTAGAGCCCACAATATATACTAATATACATTCTTTTAATGACATCTGGAAGCAAAAACTTCTTGGTACCATGGGATCTCAACTCTGATTTCATGCCAAAATCACTCATCCAGGAAAGGATTTAAAACACACACACACACACACAATCTTAGGAAGTAGGATTTCTAATAGAGCTTTAAAAATTAATTTTATTTTATGTATGGGTGTTTTTGCCTGCATGTATGCTGTGCATCATGTGTGTGCTGGTGCCCCCAGAGGCCAGAAGAGAGTGTCTGATCACCTGGAACTGGAAACAGTTTCTTGTGGAGTGAAGTACATATGGACACTGGGAACCTGTGTCCTCTGCGAGAGGACCAAGTGCTCTTAACCACTGAGCCATATCTTTGTCCGTAGACCAGATCTTTAAAAAATATTTTCTTCTGACTCCAATTTATAATCAGAGTTACAATCTTTTTCTTTTCTATACTCCAAAGACTAATTCTGTGCCATAGTAATATTCAATGACAAAATATTTCCCCTTCCAGATTGACATTATTGATTAGTGATTTTGAAATGGAAGAAAGCCTATCTCAGCATAGTATCTTCCTGCTCCATTTATGTCTTCTACTTCCTTCTCCGTTGTTTATTCATGTTCTCCCTAAATCAGGTAATTTAAAAATTAATGTTCCGCTCTTGATAATTAGTTTGGACATTAGAAAACTTGTATGACTTTGCAATTCTGCTATAATAATGATTTGTGCAATGGAACAAAACTCTTTCTGTCATACTGGGACCAGTATTACAAAGGCCTTGAAATGAAGATTATAAAAGCCGACAGCCTGGAAGAGAACCTGTAGGGAAATAGAAATAGTATTTAAAAATTTTATTGCCATAACATATGCTATCTACTCATAACATCATCAATAACTGCAACTTTAAGAAAGAAAAGAGTGACCCATCTCCCCCTGGTCACTGAGTCAGTGTTAGTATTGTTAGAAAAGCAGTCAGTGGGGCTGGAGAGATGACTCAGTGGTCGAAATGACTGGCTGCTCTTCCAGAGGACCTACGTTCAATTCCCAGCACCTACTTGGGCACTCAGAACCATCTCTAACTGCAGTCCAGGGCATCCAGCGCCCTCTTTTGGCCTCTTTTGGCACCAGGTATGTGCACCACACGGTGCGCAGGCGTACATGCAGGCAAGATACCATGCATATAAATTCTCTAAAAAATTACTGTCAGCATTAATGATAAAAATTTAAAGTGCATAATGCAAGCACTCTTCTGATGCCTGCATTCCTGTAAATAAGCAAAGATGCTAGGGTCAGAGCAACCTGTCTCCCTAATTAGCAGCCACTGATCTAATTCCCTTGCTGCCTGAGCTGCCTTGAACAAGAGGACTATCAATCTAACAGCAAGTTAGACTATCCTTATGCCAGTATCAGCTATCTTGACTACTCCAAGGATCCTTTGAGACAAATATCCAAAGGCTGCAGTTGATTGCCTGGGCTTCTGAAGGCACGGCTCCAATCAGAGTAGTTAGAAGCTATCTGTAGCAGACTGTTTGCTATCACAGTCTGTAATGAACTCTAGGTGAACCTGCAACTGTTTCCACCTTAGCCAGAGAGGGAGCATTTCCTTCAACGGTCTAACAGAGACAAAACAGAGTTTTGTTTTAGTATTAAATGTATTTTTATTTAAAGTAAAATTTTTCCATAAAATATATTCTGATCACACTTTTCCATCCCTGAGCTCTTCCTAGATCCTCCGCTTTTCTCCAGTCATCCAGCTACATGCTGTTTCTCTCTCTCTCTCTCTCTTAGGAGACAAACATGAAAATAAAACAAACTGGAATTTAAAAGAAGAAAAGAAAAAGCATGAGAATCTCTCTCTCTCCCTTCCCCCTCTCTTTTTCTCTTTCTCCCATACACACACACACACACACACACACACACACTCCAAAATCTCATAAAAATACAAAATCAGAAACTATAAAATAGGCAAGCAAAAGACTAGTAAGGTTAAAAAAAAAGCCCAAAGTAACAAACATGAGACAAAAAAAAAAAACCCTCCAAAATACCATTGAGTTCATTTTATGTTGGCCATCTACTGCGGGCATGTGGATATCGACATGGGGCCCAACAGAGAGACTGCTATGGTGCTAAGGGGTGAGGCTGGTCCAAAACACAAACTTCAATGGCCCTAATTAGCTCATAAGGCAAAGCTGTGATTGGCCAAACAACTGACTGTGGTTGGTGCAAATAAATAGCCGTTACTGGTTTAAACAGTCCCTTCCTGGATATATGTACATATTGCTTAAGCTCACTTAGAATCCACTGGGAGACACTCTGCCACATTATCTGCTGTTGCAACCTCAGGCCCAATAAAGGCTTCTCAAGGGCAGTCGTCCTTTTGGGCCCACTTTCAGTAGTAAGGAAGGAGCCAATAACAGAAAGAAGTACCAGAAGCAGCAGAGAATGCTGATGTTTATGGGCTATGTCAATCATGTCTGGGTTTGGCTACCTAGCAGCAGAGGAGGTACAAGTGACTTGCTCCTGGCTTCCAAGCTCTGACATTGGGCTCCCTAATGTTACAGCTTTCCTCCAGGACCCAGGTTTTCTTTTTCTTTCTTTCTTTCCTTATTTTATTTATTTATTTATTTATTTATTTATTTATTTATTTATTTATTTATTTATTTATTTTTGTGGTTTCAGGGGCAAGAATAGGGCCAACTCTCATGTAATCCAAGATATTCTCTAACTCTATAATTCTACATGGCTGAATAAGGACCTTGGATTCCGGATCCACCTGTCTCCACCTCCTGAGTGCTAGGATTGCAAGTGTGTGCCACCACGCCCAGTTTCTGCAGTCTTGGGGGTGGAACCCAAGGCTTTATGAACGCTAGGCAATTACTTGTCAACTGAGCTATAACACCATTCCCAGGTATTCAATTCATAAGCCTATGATCCTGCTTCTGAACAATATAGTCTGTTGGTAACCGGTGCTTGACAGTTTGCACAACCACCTGTGATTCACCTGCCTGCTAGAAATCCCATCTCCATGTAAGGATCCACATGCCCCATGTCAATCCCACCAAGTCAATGGACACCTGTACCAGAGTGATTCCAGCCACTCCTGAGTGCCCAGTTTCTGGCAGCTTGACAGATGCCTCAGCTCACACCTTAGCTCGTGATTTTAATTTAATTCCTGACAGCGGCAGTATCCTGAGTTGTCCTCAGGATAGGACTGAGAGATAGTTTTCTTCTGAACAGGACAGAGCGGGTGCACTAGTGAACTCTCTCAACAACACTAGTGCTTGCTACAAAGACCACACCAGTCAACATGTTAACATGGATGGAGAAAAAATTCGCAAGGTCCCACCTCTAGATGGATAGCCATAGGTAGTCAATACCTACTGAGGTATTGTAGTCAATTTTTATTTTAGGAACAAGACATGTAAGTCTTAAGTAGTTAACCCTAAACACATGCAAGTAAGCACAACATTTATTAGACTCAGTAGGTTGTGGGTGTGCGTTCGGTGCACACGCGCACACATGCGCCACGTGTGTGTGTGTATGTGTGTGTGTGTGTGTGTGTGTGTTAATATCAAATATAATTATAAAATAGGTCATGAATTAAAGAGGCAATGATAAGGGAAGAGTTGGAAGGGGAGAGTAAGAGTAAGGGGTAGAAATGACGTAGATACAGTATACAAATGTATGAAATTCTCAAATACATTAAAAACAAATAAAAAAGATGACTAGTCCTAAGGCAAATTAATATTTTTGTATTTTACATGGGAATGTGCTCATGCTTATAGTTTCAGAATGAAGGGCTGTCAGCTACAGAAGAAATAACTTATTTATCTCCACATTACAGTCATTCATAAAAATAAAGCTGATTAAATTCTCTAGCAAGATAATCTAGTTTGCATAAACTTCTTTTTGTAATTCAAAAATGTATTTTCTATTGTCGTGTTCAGAATTTTACACGTTAATCACACGGATCAAATCTTTCCATCTTTTCTGATGTATTTTCGCTTGCTTGCTTTGTTATCTGTTGAGATTAAGTCATTAAAAGTCTCATACTGGAGGTGATTGGATGACTAGCAGGTAAAATTGCTTGCCACCATCCTGGATTTTTAGCCCTGGGATGCACACGATGGAAAGAGAACTCCCTCAAGCTGTCCTCTGGTTTCCACATATACATCGTGTCATGGATTCATGTCCAAGTAATTAAGAAGAGTTTTCCTGTTGACGCTTGTTGTAAAAAGCCTAATTAAAAACTTCATAATACTATGAATTTATCAATTTTGTCTTTTAATTCTATTACTTTCTACTTCCCATATTTTGAAGTACATTATATACCTAAAATTTAAGACCATTGCTTCCACCTAATGAAAATCATTATTATGAAACCTGTCTCCTTTCCTGTAGCAGTTTTTGTTTGTTTGTTTTTGTTTTTGTCCTACATCTTTGGATAAATAGTATGTATATCTTTTTATGGCTTTCATTTTAAACTTTTCTGCAGCTTTGATTGTGTATGTGTGAGAGAGAGAGAGAGAGAGAGAGAGAGAGAGAGAGAGAGAGAGAGAGAGCGAGAGAGAGAGAGACTTCTGTAAATGACATATAGCCAAAATAGATTTTGTTCTGTCCTTGGTCATGTAAGTGGAACACATGATATGCTTGTATTTATTATCATTATAATATGCTTGAGATTACATTGGTCATACTATCACATCTATCCATTCATTCCACTTGTACTATTCTTCCTGTGCTCCTCCCCACTCCCTCTTTGAGGCTTCTTTCAGTTGGGTGTTTGTCAAGATTATATTTGCATAGTTTGTTAACTTGTTAGTTAAAACATTTAAAAGCATTTCCCATTAGTAATTATCCTACATAAAATATCTTCATCTTATCACAGTTGAATAATGCATGGTATGTTTACCCACTTCCTGGACAGTGTAAAAGTCTTTCCACAATTTAATTCAATGAATCTGCATATCAATTTATAAGCTCCATCATCCTGTATTTTAGTTTAGTATATACAATAAAACTCCATATTTTTATAAAGTAATTGCTTATGTAAAGATTTACCCCTTTTAACTGCTCATTTTTTATATAGTTCAGATTTCTATCTAAGGCATTTGTTTTTTATCATCATCATCATCATCATCATCATCATCATCATTATCATCATTATTATTAACTCTTCTTTGAATGTCTGCTAGAATTCTGAATGTAAAGCCAGCTGCCCTGGGCATTTTTTGGTGGGGAGACTTTTAGTGAATGCTTCTCTTTTTTGTGGTTTATAGGTCTGTTTAAATTGTCTATCTGCTCTTGACTTAACATTGTTAGGTAGTATACATTGAGAAAATTGTCCATTTCGTCTAGATTTTCCAATTTCATGAATATAGGTTTTTAAAGCATGACCTAGTGATTCTTTTGGATTTCCTCGGTGTCTGTAGTTATATCCCCTTTTACATTTCTGACTTTGTTGATTTGGATATTCTCTCTCTCTGTCTTTTAATTAGTTTGGATAGGGGTTTGTCTATCTTGTTGATGTTCTCAAAGAACAAACTCTTTGTTTCACTGATTCTTTTGTTCTCTTTGTTTCTAGTTATTGATTTCAGCCCTCAGCTTGATTATTTATCACCATCTACTCCTCTTATGTGTACTTATTTCTTTTTGTTCTAGAGCTTTCAGATGTGCTGTTAATTTGTTAGTATGTGATGTCTCCACTCTCTTTTGGTAGGCACTTTGTGCTATGAATTTCCCTCTTAGCACCATTTTCATCGGGTCCCATAAGTTTGGGTATGTTGTGGACTCATTTTCATTGAACTCGGGAAAGTCTAATTTCTTTTATTTCTGTCATGACCCAGTTGTAATTCAGTAGAGTTGTTCAGTTTTCATGAATTTGTAGGCCTTCTGATGTTGCTGTTGTTTAAATCCAACTTTAATCTGTGGTGATCTGATAGGATACAGGGAGTTTATGAGTTATTTCAACTTTCTTCTATCTACTGAGACTTGCTTTGTGACCAAGGATGTGGTCGATTTTAGAGAAGGTTCTGCGACGTGGTGAAAAAAAGTATGTTCTTTCGTGTGGGGTGAAATGTTCTGTATATATCTGTTAGGTCCATTTGGTTTATAACATCTGTCAGCCCCAGTGTTTCTGTTTAGTTATTGTCTGGTTGACTTGTCCATTGGTGGGAGTGGGATTTTCAAATATCCTACTGTCAGTGTGTGTGGGTCAATATGTGTTTTAAGCTTTAGCAATGTTTCCTTTATAAACATGGGAGCCCTTATGTTGAGTGCATTGATGTTTAGAATTGAAATGTCATCTTGGTGGATTTTTCCTTTGATGAGTACGAACTGTCCTTCCTTATCTTTTGAATACTTTTTGGTTTTTTAAAGTCTATTTTATTAGATATTAGAGTGGCTAGACTGGCTTGCTTCTTGGATTCACTGCTTGGAAAAATGTTTCCCCAACCCTTTACTCTGAGATAATGTTTATCTTTGATGTTTCTTGTATGCAGCAGAAGGATGGATCCTGTTTCACATCCATTCTGTTAGTCTGTGTCTTTTTGTTGGGGAATTGAGTCCATCGACATTGAGAGATATCAATGATTGTTAGGTCCTGTTATTTTGTGATTGTTGTTGGTTGTGTTCATGTGTGTGCTTGTGTGTGTGCTTGTGTGTGTGTGTGTGTGTGTGTGTGTGCGCGCGCGCTTGCGCTTGCGCGCGCGTTTCTGTTCCCTTCTTTTAATTCTGATAGGTGAAATTATTTATTTCCTCTGTTTTCTTGGGTGTAGTTAACCTCCCCGGGTTGGAGTTTTCCTTCTACTATCTTCTGTTAGGCTGGATTTGTAGATTTATATTGTTTGAATTTGGGTTTGTCATTGAATATTTTGTTTTCTCCATCTATGGTAATTTAAAGCTTTGCTGGATATAGTAGTCTTGGCTGGCATCTGTGATCTCTTAGGGTCTGTAGCATATCTGTCCAGATCCATTTGACTTTTAGAGTCTCCACTGAGAAGTCTGGTATGATTCTAATAGGTTTGCCTTTATATGCTACTTGTTCTTTTTCTCTTGCAGCTTTTAGTATTCTTTCTTTGTTCTGTATGCTTAGTGTTTTATTATGTGTGAGGGAACTTTCTTTTCTGGTCCAGTCTATTTAGTGTTCTGTATGCCTCTTATACCTTAATGTCCTTTAGGTTTGGAAAAATTTTCTTCTATGATCTTGTCGAAAATATTTTCTGGGCCTTGGAGGTGGGATTCTTCTCCTTCATCTATTCCTATTATTCTTCAATTTGGTCTTTCCATAGTGCCCCTGATTTCTGTATCTTTTGTGTTAGGGATTTTTTTTTGATTTAACATTTTCTTTTATTGATGTCTCCAGTTGTTCTATAGTATCTTTGACTCCTGAGAGTCTCTCTTCCATCTCTTGTATTCTGTTCCTGTAGCTTATCTCAGTAGTTCCTGATCACTTTTCTAGACTTTCCATTTCCAAAGTTCCCTCTGTTTGTGCTTTCTTTATGGTTTCTATTCCCATTTTTGGGTCTTGAACAGTTTTGTTCATTTCCTTTAATTGTTTGTTTTTTCTTGGTTTTCTTTAAGGGATTTATTTATTTCTTATAATTTTTTTTTGTTTGTGTTGTTCCGGTTTTCTTTAATGAATTTACTCAATTCCTCCCATTGTCTGTCTTTTCATCAATTTCTTTGAGGGACTTATTCATTTCCTCTTTAACGGCCTCTATTTTCTTCATAAAGATGATTTTGAGAACTTTTTTCTTGTTTAGGCCATGTCAGGGTGTTCAGAGCATGTTGAAATAGGATAGTTGGTCTTCAGTGGTGACATATTCCCCTGGTTGCTGTTGACTGTGTTCTTACATTGGTGTTTAGGAATCTGAGATTGGGGTGATTGGAAGTTTAGGTGTCTAATTCTTGTGTTTGTTTTTATTGAATGAGTGTTTTGTTTTTTGGTATTCTTTCTTTCTTAATTTCTTCTCTTGCTTTCTGTTCTTTGTGGCCTCTTGTAGAGCTGGGGATCTCCACCCAAGTTGAGGGCTGGAGGTCTGGTGGCTTACTTGTCCTCTGGTCCAGCAGGAGCTCTCTGCTTGGGTTGAGGGCTGGGACTTGGTTACTGTTCTTTTCCTGTCTGTCTTGGCCTGTGCTGTTCTTCTGGCTGGTTGGCCTGGTCTAAGCTAGTTCTTCAAATGGACATGCTATAAGGGTACTGGGAGCTGGTTCTTCAGTTGGCTTGGGTTGAGATATCACTGGTTGTCCTCAAGTTTTGTGGGCCTTTTGGGAGGGCTGGTTCACTGGTGATCAGTGCTATAGTGGTGCTGGGATCCTTGTTCAGATCTTGGCAGGCTAGGGGAGGTAAACATGGAGGAGAGTGGGGAGATGCTATGGAGGGGTGGGTTGTGGGGACAGAACCAAGTGCAGCTAACCTACCTGGTTCATTGACTGATTGGGCTATAATTGGATCATTTGTCTTTTGACAATGATGTTCCTTGAAGATAATTTGTCTTTTAACTGATGTTCTCCATGTTTACTTGCATAAACTTTTTATTTAATATTTATTTTAAGGATATTTGTTCTAAATCAATATTCTAAGTTTCAATATTTTGAAGGCATTCTTTGAAATCAAACACATGGTTTGTCTGGGAAGTCAAACAATATTCATGTTTCAGTTTTAAAAGAATTCAAAGGTAATGGAAGCAGTTTGTTTGAGGGTGTAATTTTATAACTTTCCTTTTCCTTTGATTTTTCTTTACTATACTGTATGTGACAAATATATATTTTATTTTAGTCATTCCATTTAGTTCTTAGGGATTTGGGGTTCAATGATAGAGATTTGAACTATCCTCTTTTTTGTCTCTCCATATCTACAATCTGTCCTACTTACCATTTAGAATGATTAATTATATGCCCCCTTCCCTGTTGAAGAAGTTTATTTTGGTTATGCTTAAAATAGTGGGTTTTGTAGTTGTATCTATAGGTGTTGGCTTTTTTATAATGATTGCTCATGATCTGCTCATGCTATCAATAGAACACCTGAGAGCTTAGGTATTGATAAAAACCCCTGAGATGAGATGCTCGGGGTTCTACTGTCCAGGGTGGCATTTGTCATGATAGTGGTTCTTTCTGCTGAGGTCTGGCAGGGTTTGGCACCTATGAAAATGCCTCCTTGTCATTCTTGTGAGCTACACAGTAACCTAAATGCTCTACCCCCACTCACTCTGTGTGTATGTTGCTAGAGATGGAACCAAGCACAGTGCACATGCTAGGCAGGCTATACATGTACTATGCTTTTAGCCCCTGACCTACATTGATTTCAGTGACTCTGTGATGGCTCATCTTTATCAACTTGACTACATCTGGAATCAATTAATATGCAAGAAGGTGGACATAGCTTTGAGGGATTTTCTTGACTGGATCATTTGAGGTTAGAAGATTCACCCTAAATTTGTATAGTTGAGGTCAGAAGACCCAGCCTAAATCTGGGCCATACCTTCTGGTGGCAATCCACATGGATAAAGGTAGCTTTTGCTTGCCACCTGTTTGCCCTCACTCTTACTGGTAAGATTTTCTATTCTGCTTCAGAGGTATTTCTCCATTGGTATTAGAACCTACTTATTCCATATGAATTTCAATGTTGACTGGAGGCCAGCTAAGAAATCAAGTCTCATGAACTGAACAACTACAGAGTAATTGGCCTTTATGTCAGGAGACAGCCATTGCAAACAACTTTAATAAATCCCATATATATTTCCTGGTTCCTGCTGTTGGAAACCACTTAAATTTGCTATCTTAAGTCACTATTTTCTATGTCCTATTCCTTCTGTTTCTTTGGAGAACAATGATTAACCCATGGAAATAGATCTTCAGAATAAAATTCTGAAATCTTATTGTTCATATATCAGATATGGTTCTGGTTTCCTTGAGACAGTTTGCTGAGTATCTAAGGCTGTCCTGTCTTCAAATTCATGACAGTTCCCTTTCCTTGGCCTCTCTACTGCTGGGAACAGATGTTAGCTATCATGACTGTCTATGGATAATATTCTTTTTGAGAAGAAATGGAGTATAAAATAACTGCATGAAATGATAGCATGAGTACTTATTTCATCACCAGAGAATGAAATATAGGTGGAAAGTTAGGAAATGAAGGTGGTTGAGTGGCTGAAGCACTTAGTCTCTATGAGAATAAGGCTTTTTATTATGGAGTCACCCTACCAGATGTTATTATAGCTTTAGAAATCACACATAAGGAAAATGTACATCAAGAGCATGGATATAGAATAAAGAACCCGGATTAAAGAACAAGGAGTTCTTCATAGCAGGTTTGAGAGAGGAGCCCCTCATATGTCATAGCTGCACATTATCACATTATTCCATTACATTGGTGATGTTAATTAGACCCATAAATGCATGATCCCTTACAAATGTAATCAATATGAAACCTAAAATGTGTTCCTTGATATATCTATATCCTATTAGTTGTTGTATCATTTAAATATGGGAATAAATTGATTATACTACCACCCTAAAATAAAAAGGATTAGCCAAGACAAGTGTCTCTAAGATACTATGTATACTTGGGTAAGGGGTGGATATTGAAAGGGGAAAGGGGATTAAGTTTCAGTACTATTCCTTGTAGACCTCATATAACCACCCCACACACAAATTTTTGTAAGTGTTATGGTTAAATATCATCAATTTCACAGGATCTAGAAGCACCTGTAGACAAGCCACTGGATATACCTGAGAGGGATCATCTAGTTTATGTTTACTGGGGTCACTCAGTAAATGGGTTGCCACCATTCTGAGGGCTGGGGTTCCTTGGCTGAATGAAAAGGAGAATGCAAGCTAAGCATTTGAATATTCATCAGTAGTCTCTGCCTCTTTGCAGTGGATGCAAAATGACCAGTTGTCTCAAGCCTCTGCCACCAAGACTTACCCATCATGATAGATGGTACCCTGGAACCATGAGCTAAAAGGAACTTTCCTTCCTAAAGCTCCTTTTGTCAGGGTATTTTGTCACAGCAATAAGACAAGCAACTAACTCGGTAAGTAAATCTTGTTGAATATTATATTCAATATATATTATTGATTCAAATATATTCAAATATATTATATTTGAGAGATTTAATCAACTTCTAATGATGAAACTGATCAATAAAATCTTTTCACCAATTTTTGAAACCCACTATATTGCTTCTCTCAACTTCTTTGAGAAATCCAACTGTGTATATATACTAAATATGTTCATGGCATTCTTTTTGTCTCCACACATTCTTTTACATTTCACATTCAATTAAATCTCTGTTGCATTTTGACTATTTTATTTCAGACCAATTTCAAATATTTTTATTAAATATCCTTTCATGCAATATATTTTGATCATACTCTTTCTCTTTCCCCAATTCCTCCAAGATCTTCTCTCCTCCCCTACCTACTCAAATACATGATCATGCTCTCTCTCCCCCTCCCCCACCAAAAATAAAAGTCAAAACAAACTAACTTAAAAAAAACAATAAGACAAAAAAAAATACCAAAACACAAAGAATCCCTTTTGTATTGGCTACCTACTCCTGGGCACAAGGCCCTATCCTAAAGTGTGGTTGATGTACCCAGTGACACTCCATTGGAGAAAACTGATTTTCCCTTTCCCAGAAGGTGTCAGTTGCAATTAGCTTCTTGGTTAAGGGTAGGATATTGTATCCACTTCTCCTTCTCAGTCCTGGAACTTTTTTTCAGATCAACTTTCAATTGATTAATTTTGAAACAAGGTCTCACTATGTAGTCGTGGCTGGCCTGGAATTTGCTAGGTAGACCAGACTGGCCTCAAGCTCACAGAAATATGCCTGCATCTGCCTCCCAAGTGCTGAGATTAAAGGTACACACCATAGCCAACTTGGACCAATTATTTAAGATTTATGCTATGTGTATGAGTATTTTGCTCAACTGTTTGTATATGCACCACATTTGTTTATCATGTGAGTTCAGAAGAAGGCATCGGTTCCCCTAGAACTGGAGTTACAGATGGTTATGAGTCACTAGGTGGGTGCTGGCAACTGAACTCAGGTCTTTTGCAAGAGCAGCAAGTACTCTTAACCCCTGAGCTGTCTCTCCAACCACTAGAACAACTTTCAAAAAATCACCAGTTAAATTTCCAGCTTTGTGTCAACCACTAGAGAAGCTGTCCCTTAAGTTTGGAGTTTGTGTTCGCTGTCGTTGTAGTTCTACTTCTAGAAATTCAATTTAGGTTTTTAAAATAGTTCCTAGTTGTTGAATAAAATTCTAGTTCTTATCTTTTATTATTCTGAAAACTGTACCATCTAGATCTTTAATGGGCTGTTTCCATTGTCTGGTGGTTATGATAATTTGGTTTTGTTTCTTTATGTACCTACTTATGTTTTATTGTGCAGTTAATGTATGTGAAAAATATAAATCTAATTTGTGGCCTATGATAATATTTCTACCCTTCAGAAAGATTTTGTTTTGTTTTGTGTTGTTTTGTTTTATTTTCTGGCTGCTGCCTAGAGGCATCAGCAAAGTCAAATCACCTTAATCCAACTGTAAGGGCTGAAGTGATTTAAAACTGAGCTTCAGTAACTCCACAGTCAAGCTCTGGTGTTTTATTTCTAGCCTTTAATCCTTCAGGTTTCTTTCAACCCAAAGTATGATTTCTTACCAGAATTTCCTTCCTTGACATGCTGTGAAATCTAATTATCTTATGTCCTGCCCCATAAGCAAAAGGCTTAGCCTCTTCTTAACACCAGCTGAAAACCTGATTCAAATGTCATGTTCTCTATTCCTGGCTGCCATTTGAAATCTCCATTTCCCTTCAGCATTCTTTGTTACATTTATCTCAGTCGAAATTGTCAGTGGAAAAAAAAACTAGTGTTCATTCCTTAGTTCACCATTGGACAGATTTTGAATCATTTATAAAAATAGATTAAAGTGTTTTATTAGGTAACTCCTGTAAGGACGATTTTCCATCAATAAATATTTTTGATTTGAGACATATTTGGAAGCCTACTACTCAGGAGGGTGAAAAAAGAGAACATGAGTTCCAGACCAGCCTGGACTACACAGAGAGTCTCTGTTTAAACTACAACAACAAAAATGCAAACAAGTAAAATACTTAGGGTAAAATAACTATTTACATATCTGTAATCCAAGTACTCTGGAAGTTGAGGCAGGAGGATTGTGAGATCTAGTCTAGCCTGGGTTTCATAAGTGAGACCTTGTTTCAAAAAAAGGGAGCAAACAAACAAAAACATATTTGAGCAAGAATTGTTTACAAATATTTATAGCCTAAAACCAGATATAAAAGGTTTAGAAAAGCAGACTCCAGGGTTTCACTAAAACATTTTAAATATTTAATTTGAAATATTTTACCCTATGGTTTTTTGAAACATGCAAACACACCTGTATAGTATAAATGAAATTATGCCACATTCAGGTGATAACTCTCCCTCAAGAGCACAGACTATACAACCAAAAAGCCCCATGGAGGTCAGAGATTCAATATTAGTGTCTTCTTCAATTGCTCACTATCTTATTTTTTAAATTATTTATTTATTTTATGTGCATTGGTGTGAAGGGGTCAGATCTCCCAGAATTGGAGTTACAGACAGTTGTGAGCTGCCATGTGGGTGCTGGGAATTGAACCTGGGACCTCTGGAAGAACAGCCAGTACTCTTAACCCTGAGCCATCTCTCCAGCCCCACGATCTTATTTTTTAAGAGAGAAATCTCTCCCTGGGACCTAGGAATTGCCATTTATGCTAGATGGTTAACTAGCAAGCCCCAGGGATCGTACTCTTTCTGGCTCCCCACCACTGAGATTAAGTATATGCCCTGCTGAATTGTGCTTCTATATATGCTGCATACACCTTACCTATTAAGCCGTATCCCTATCCCCATACCCATTTGTGATAGCAGAATTTTGCAATAAAAAGTACAACACTAACCATAGATTTTCCTGTCCTGTTCTGTAAAGGGAGCATCATGTGGCTAGATTGGACCAATTGGGCCTAAGGAAAAAGCCTCCTGGGGAATGGAAAAAAGATGTTGCTGGTGTTCTGAAGACAATAGTATATGAAAATGGAAAGCACAAAGACCATACAAAAGGTTTTGAGCAACTAAATCAATCAGGGATATATTTATTTACCTTTGTATTCCTAGTTACACAATAAAACATTGACATCATTACTTTAGTTACTCCTGCTTGGATCTTCTGTTGCCATAGGAACATTCTAAAAAAATTACAATGATTTTTTTTAAAGTATATTCTCAAAATTGATACTTCTCCCATTGAGAGACTATTGAAGTTGCATATAGGGTGTATGGGTGTTTGTCTGAATGGATGTATGTTTACCATGTGTGTGCCTAATTCCTGAAGAGGTTAGAAAAGGGGGTTGGATCCCCTAGAACTGGAGGTTCAGACCACCATTAGCTACCACATGGGTAGCTAACCAAAAGTAGCTCCTCTGCAAGATCAGTGAGTGCTCTCAACTGCTGAGTCATCTCTTCAGCCCCAATCAAAAAAAATTTTTTTTGCAGTACTCTTTCATGATTCATAACATAAAAGAACCAGTAAAAACAAAAATCATATCATCAAATTTATCTATTTGATCTTAAGTTCATAAAATGAGAGCGGGAATTGGGGGACCTGAGATTCAGGAACCCAAGAATTCAGTTAACAGATATAGGCTTTACAAGTTACTTCATCTCTCTTAATTCCTGTTTTACTTGTAAAGTAAGAGAAGAGGATTAGAAAATGAATGAGGCTTCTGACTTTGATATTGGGGAACAAAATAGACGTCATTGTGGTGGAGTGATTATTGCTCCCTGTAGCATTCGCCTACTGTGTGGGCTTACCAAGGAAGAGATGGAGGCATATTTTATAACTGCAAACCCTGCCGGAACTCAGCAGAGGGAACCACCATCATGGCCAGTGCCATACTGGACAGTAGAACCCCAAGCGTCTGAGCTCAGGTGTTTTTATCGATCCAGAATTACTCAGGTGTTCCATTGACAGCACATGCACACTGTGAGCAATCAAACAGCTCCCAAATAAAGCCAACACCTTCAGACAATACAAAATGCTAAGGCCTAGGCAGCCTTTTTCCCAATAGTGCACAAAACAATTAACTAAAAATAAATAACTAAAAAATAAACTTCCACAACAGCTCCCCACCAAAACATATCCACATCTGAATCCCTGACCCTAAGAATGTGCTGCCTTGCATGGCAAAAAGCATCTTGTGAATGTGGTTAGAACTTATACAGGAGAGGTGATGCTGGCTTTGAAGCTGTAAGAATGTAGACAGTCCCTAGAAATTGTAAATAGCAAGAGAACTGGGTACTTGCTAGGACCACCAGGAAGAACACAGCCCTATGGTCTCAATTTAGACCTGTGACCATCTCTAAAATCATGAAATAATGTTTGTGTTGCTTTAAATCACCAGGTCTGTGATAATTTGTTATTAGCAGCAACAGGAAGCTCACAACAGTATTGAAGAACTTGAGCTTTGCTGTCAGACTTCAGTACTCGAGTTGATAGACCTCTTCTACCACATACTGTATGTATGGTCTTGGTCAAGTCACTTGAAATCTCTGCATTTTAGATGCATCTTGAATAAGGGAATAATGGGAGGGCAAATCTGAATTACTGAGAATTTGAGGAAAATCTCAGAATCAACTGCAACTTAGTAGTCCTAAAAGAAATGTAAAGAGAGTGCTTCTGCTAAGGTTTATAATTCAATTTAGGGCATATGCTCCTTTCTCAAAAAACCATGCATTTTATTTAAAAAAAAAGTCTTGATGGAAGAACATCAACTTTAGGAGTGTGTGTTTACACTATTTTATTTGATCCTAATAACTAGTCACAAAATAGCAGCGATTATGTTTTCATATGAGAGAACTGAACCTGTGGAGGGTTATATTTTTCAAAGTTAGTAACTAGTGCACGGAGAAATGAAAGTTGCTCGCTCACTTACTACACTCAATTGCTGGATAACTGTGGATGGACATATTCTGTGCACATGACCACAGCAGTGAGCCCTAAACCACTAGTGCTGAGTCTAGACCGGCTGACACAAGGTCATCCCCACTAATCCCCACTGATGCCGCCGTTAGAGCTCTTAACATCCCTTACTTTCAGAAGGCCTGGTCTGAAGTGCATTGTAGGCCTAGGAGGTAGACTTAACTCTGCTAAAAGGCTCTACTCAGCCAGAGTCCCACCTCCCTAATCTTTGACCCCATCCCCAATTCGGGTCAAATTGCGACACAAAGGCGGGACCGTAGACAAAAGCCCCGGGTCATAAACAGGGGCGGGGCCTCCCTGGAGGCCAGTGCGCGGCCGCAGAGCTCAACTGGCGCTTGGCTCCGCCTCCGGAGACTGCCAAAGCTACCATGGAGGAGTACCACCGGCCCTGTGATGAGGTACCGCCCTCAGTCGCCGGGAAGCTCCCCCACCCCCAGCCCTGGCCGCCTGGCGGTAGGGACACTGTAGGGTGGTCTCAGTGCCGGGAGAGTTAGGATGCGGTGTCCAGTGAGCCTGGGTGTGCTCCTCGGGGCTGGGATCCTCCTTGCCCAAGTCAGCGTCTCTGTCTCCCCGCCCCCAAGATCCTGAGGGTGGGCTGATAATCGCGAGGGCCTGCGTGAAGGAAAGCATTTGGGGGCAGTCGACAGGGTCTGGTAGAACCCAGTGGGTGTAGGGGGAGGACTAACTTGGAGTGTATGGGCGGGCGTTGGCGAGCCCCGCCCGTCTGAGATCTGAGCCTGGAAAACCGGTCTTCTCTGTTTCCTCCACCCTTTTGGGTCTCCTTGAGCTGGTGCTGCAAGGTGGCTCTGGTCCTGGGAACTCTCCCCAGAGATGGCTAGAGGAAGTGCTTTACAGATTAAGAGCCCTTGCTCACTGATTCAGGTTTCCCTAAGCCTCACCAGAACTCCATGATGTTGGTTATTTTCCTGTTACTGACCAGAACTCTGACTTTACATGGCTACCAACTGACAGGTCCCAAGTTAAAACTGCTAGGAATGACAGAAATGCTCCATTTGAACCCAGGTCTCTGACTTCACACTGCAACCCTTGTTTCAAGCACTTGGAGGCTGAGGCCTGTTGAATTGCTGCATAGCCTATAAGAGTTTGTAAGGAGAGAATAGGCATTCTCTGGTACCCACTGGTGAGGAAAAGGAAAGATGAGACATGGTGGAAGATCAGTGTAACAGGATACTTGGAAGGGGCTTCTGGTCCAATGGCAACTTTGAGTGTAAGTCTCTGTAGAAGATTCTGTGTTGTAAAGAGCATGCAAACTTGTAGGTCAGTGGTGAAGCATACTAATGTTAGAAATTGGGACTTGCCTCCGAAATGACATGGCTGGCTCTTCCTCAAATTTACCTCCTAGCAAGGGTGAAAGTGGATCTTTTCTGCACTATTTTCTAAATATGTGTAATTTTAAAAGAAATAGGAGTGGAGAAATAGCTCATTGGTGAAGTGGTTGCTTGCACATGAGAAGCCCATGCCCGGCATCACAAAACAAGCAAACAAAACGGAAAAAAACAATTGACATTACTTTTACAATGGCCAACCAATGCATCTATAGTATTAGGTGACTTTCCAAATTGTAGTGAAATGTTCATCCTTTATTTATTAGGCCAATTTTGGATGTGATTTCGAAGCAAAAATGACAATTCATCATAGAGCAGAAATATGAGACAGCTTTTTCATAATGCCTCTGAGTATTTAGATTTTCATTCCTATTTGGGTGGGGGTGGAAATTTTATAGGATAATTAAAATACTGAAGTCTATACTTAAAACCTAACTAAAGAATTTACTTATTTCAAGTACTTTTAAGTTGTGTAGTGGTTTTTAAAACACAAAAGTGCTGCTTTCCCAATGCACCCAAAATATCTCCATGGAAATAATTCTTGTACTACCTAAAGCATCCTGGCTTATATTTCAGTCCTATCACATAACCTAGTTCAGCACTTGAGAACACTTAGAGGTCATTGAAAATTTCTGTTAACCTAAGATTGTAACAAATTGCTCCAAAAAAAAAATAAGAGAACAATTTATCCAATTAAAGTGACATTAATTTTGAATTGACAGCGTATTGCTATATATATCCTTTAATATGGAAAAACACCGGTTTGTCTCACATCAGTTCAAAATCAAATTGGAAATGACAATTCGGCATACTCTTCTTATGGGCCACTTCATCTAGTTGAAATGGTTTCCTGTATACTGATAGCATCCAACAGGCATCATTTAGAGCTACTGCCTGCTTATGTCTTGAGCTTCATAATGCAATGATTATCTTGAATGTACATGAGAATTATTATTGTACAAGCACTTTTCAAAATGGTATTTGCTAGGTCTTGCCCAATCCTAATGGATCCAAATGTACAGGGTAGAATCAGTGTCCTCAGCAGATCTGATACCCTAACACTATGGTCTTCTGTCACTATCACTTTTTTAGGCCAGTTGAGGAAACCTATGTATTGCCGTATTTATGAGTAAAGAGAAGACTGTGCTGAAAGCAGTTTTATCATGTGTTTTCTCTTTAGATGAGCTTCAATGCTGATGAAGCACATAATATAGTCAAAGAGGTGAGTTATATTTGCTGTTATCTTGAAGCTTGTGTTGATGGGAAAATTTTAAATCCAGTCTTGTATTTTTCAGGCCAAAGCTAGAAATGTTAATGTTAAAACACCAAGATTTAAAATGTGTATTCACTCTTTGTGGCGGTGTATGTGTGTGTGTGTGTGTGTGTGGTCCCTTGAATGCAGCAGGGCCTATTCAGACTTTTTCTCAAAGATGTGCTGAACAGTTTCAAGTTTACAAAAAGCAAAGAAGCTCTTTTTCTGAATCAGTTTTAGCTGAGGACATTTACTGATTTTATTTTTATCAATAGAGCCTACCCAGTGGGTGAGGATATCAATATAGACTACCCTGTGGGTGAGGTACTTTAAGAGCATTCTGACAGTCCAGAGTCAT
This sequence comes from Cricetomys ansorgei, assembly GCA_026225945.1. Lineage (NCBI taxonomy): Eukaryota > Metazoa > Chordata > Mammalia > Rodentia > Nesomyidae > Cricetomys > Cricetomys ansorgei. The sequence goes on along the minus strand of JAMJFZ010003344.1, from coordinate 1,682,725 downwards.
CATTAACCTTGCCAAATCCTAGGTAAAAAAAAAAAAATACCTGAGCTGACTCAGAAGGCAGGCTTCAACTGTGGGTGTGGCTCTTGGATCCTATGTCCTAGCAAGCGCTGACTGAGTTCTGTCTGGGCTCGATTGGCTCCATCTCCTGGGCATTGTGTATGTGCGTGTATGTGTGTGTGTGTGTGTGTGCGCGCGCGCGCGAGCGCGCGCGCGCGCGCGCACCACCAGTTCACTCAGGAGACAGTTCTTGACTTGCCTGACTACTCTAAAGGTATCATCTCATCCAGAGCTCAGGATCAGTTCAGCATCCCGGCTAGGTAACATCAAAAACATTGCTGTGTTTTAATACTCAAAAAAATGTGTATTAGAATATTTATCTAAGATATTTAGACTATATTATATAAATATATATTTAGAAATATTTAATTACAATAAATTGTAAATATTTTCAATATCTTCACAATGTCACAGCACAAGGAAGAGCAATTGGAAGGTAAAGGTAGCAATAATCTTATTTTTCAAAGTAGAATGTCAAGAGAGACCACTTTTGATTAGTAGCCATCTTTAGTTACTAGTAAATAACAGAAGCTGAGTCTTTGGAAGAGCCACTTTAATATATTTTCCTTCCCCAAGTTATGAACCATGTGAAAAGACAAAAGTATCACTTGAAAGAATAAAACACCACCTTTATTGCGGATAAAACTAGGTTGCTGACTGTATCATGTTTTACTAACCCCTGCTCAGTTCAGAACTTGCAGTACTGGCTTTTCATGCACACAAGGGAAAGTTTGAGTCAGCAGAGAGAAACACAGGATAATGTGTCTCTTTGGTCTGGGTGGAGATTGAAGGAGAAATGAAAACTCAATTCCAGGATACTTAGGAATATGGTTTTCTCAGATGGGCATGGTAGAACAATTCTGATCATTCACCAACCAGGTAACCATCTCCATAGGAAGAAATGATGGATGGTATAAGAGTTTGCACACGTTAAAGAGAGTGTTTATGCGTGTGTGTGTGTGTGTGTGTGTGTGTGTGTGTGTGTGTGTGTATTCTGTGTGCACACAAGGAACTGTCAAGTGTGAGGAAGAAAATGTTTCTATCATTGTAAATATGTTGAAGTTAATATACTGAGACCTCTATCTTAAGAGAAAGAAGTGGGAGGGAGCTAATGGGGATTAAATTAACAAGAGTAATTTGGGTTACTTTACTTCCATTAGCCCAGTGGTTCTCATCCTTCCTCATAGTGCAACCCCTTAATACAGTTCCTCATGTTGTGGTGGCTCCCAACCATAAAACTATTTTCATTGCTACTTCATAACTGTAACTTTGCTACTGTTATAAATCATAATGCAAATATCTGATATTCGGATGGTTTTAGGCAACTCCTGTGAAAGGGTTGTTCGACCCCATCCACAGGGTGAGAAATGGTGCATTAGCCCCTTTAGCTTATTAAGTTCTATTTTTACATATTATTAGTAAGGACTTACTAATACCCAGCTAAAGGTTCTATATTAATGAACCTTTTTATAAATCTTTACTATAACCTAATTGTAGTCAGTGAAGACACATTCATATTTGTGTGTTCTGATCTCGTTTTCTGAAACCAAATTGAATGTTTATTTTCCAAGCTCTATCACTTGAACATAAAATAACAGCATCAACAATAAGCGTGATAATGATACTTATCTCTGGGGTCATTTTATGCCATTTGGCATTCACTATTTCATGTCATCCCTTCATCATCATCTGAGATGACATTGTTTTCCCTCCTGTGAGAATCAGCTCTACGGACTTGACTCAATTGGCATTGGCTGATTCATCTTTATACGACCCGTAATGTTTCACAGAATGAGATAAGGCTTTCAGAAATGATTTGAAAACTCTCAGGCAGTTAGAGACAATGTACACCAAACATCTAACAGATGCGTGTTTTCTGTGATGCCTTAGTGGTGGTGCCTTGAGTGAATTTCCCTTGCAGCATATGTAAAATTTGGCTCATCTGGGCTAATTGAGCTGTCCTCTCTCCCAGTGTGTTGAGGGAGTATTAGGAGATGAGGACTACAATCAAAGCAACATCAACCAGTGGACTGCAAGCATAGTGGAGCAGTCCCTTGCACATTTGGTTAAGATGGGAAAAGCTTATAAGTATATCGGTAAGTACTGGTGTGGTGTCCTTCCTCACTGATTTACATATGTTTACCCTTCTGATCTTCTCTGAATTTTGAGAATGTGTCTGAATGACATAGGCACTGTTGTTGAACACTAATAGTGTAGGAAGCACTTGTGACTTATTCCTTTAAATATAATGCACGATGATGTGTAAAAAGGCAGGTCTTCCAGTCAAAAGCAGTAGCATCAGTTCTCTTTGTCTACCAAGACCCTTCAGTGCTGTCTTCCTCTCAGCCAGCCACGCCTCTGTATGGCCTGTGAAGATCCTCCACACACCAAGTTTCTCTGCGTTTCTGACTGAAATCTGTTAATGACACAGAGCACACGATTCAATCCAGAATTTTCCTGCAGTGCAATTGCTGGAGGTCACAGTGATGATCCATGAAATGGCTGAATCCCATGAGGTTTAGTTTGTGACAATAAATATTCAAAATAAGAGACCGTTTTAGTCTTCTGGCTCAATTATTTTGTGTTACTTTTTTCCCAGCTTTTAGAGTTCTGAATACAAAGACTTCAACCCTGATTCTTTCCCTGTTTTCAGTAAGTATCATTCTATGACTTTTTTTGTAGTGACCTGTGCAGTGGTCCAGAGGAGTGCATATGGATTTCACACAGCCAGCTCATGTTTTTGGGACACTACATCTGATGGTGAGAGACCTTAAACGAATTTACCCAGAATCAAACTTCCAGCAAAGTCAGTCTGGATTTATTATGTAGCTCTACTTAAAGTCTGAAAAGACTGTAGCAATAGAATTGCTTTGTACTTGCTCACAAGTATGATTTCAGAACATTATGAAGTGTGAAGATGCAACATGTTGGAGGAAATATTACTAAAAGCTATAAGTGTATGTATGCATGTACGTGTGTGTGTGTGTGTGTGTGTATCCCTTAATGCCTGGTAATTTTAACGTTTTGCTAATATATCAAACTTCTCTTCTTGTATGCTTTCAGGAACCTGTACTGTAAGATGGGAGAACCGTACCATGAACTGCGTTGTTAATGTTTTTGCAATTGCAATTGTCCTATAACTTACTAAATATTTTGGGTTAACTTAAGTTTGTGAGTGCACTCTTTCTAAAAATAGTCATAATTACTTATTAATGTGCTAGATGATAAGTGTGCAATATGCTTCAAAGCTATCAATGAAAACTGAATATTATAAGCAAAAATCTAGTCAATAGGAAGTTGCCAGATTATCTCATATTCTATACAGCATTATTTAAAGACATAAATGTTAGCCAAAAATAAATGCAGAAATATTGACTGACATAAAAATAGAATCATATATTTATACAAGCCTTTCACTAGCGTTATGTACCTACAAAGAGGGGGAAATCTAGTTAAATAATGACATTATCTTTAAAATAGAAAGCTCAACAGTGATAAATATGTGAAAAAAGCTTCACGAATAAATGCAGAGAAAATTATATTAAGTAGCCAATACCTTTTTGGTTTATTTGAATTTCTTCCCTTCACTGAATTATGTATAGTAGTTCATGGAAGGTAATTTTGACACCTCCCCAGCACCCTGCATCTAATGTCAGAGTAGCAGCTGTGACGGACCTGTCTCGTGTTCCTGAGAACTGGCAAATCGTGTTTTAAAATGTCAGTTTCTTACATTTCCATTTGAGGTGGAATTAAACCCAATAACCAGATTTCCTGGTTAAGAAAAATTAATTATGTATGTGCTGAACAGTATGTGACTCAGACAACTGCCTTACAATCCACTCACCCCACGAGGAACAGATAGACATCTATTGAATGCGTAGTCTTACATATTCCCTGCCAGGCATGGCAACGCTCAACATCATGTTCAAGTGTTCAGTTTCGTTTGGTAGCTGTTCAGTTTGAAAACTAAATTAGTGTTTATGTTTGAAGAAGGACAGAAAAATAAAGAAAGAGAGAGTCTGGACTTCCATGGAGATGTAAACAAAATGAAGCACCAATTGGTGACAGAAATATAGATATAATCTTTAAGGGTTGCTTCTGGCAAAGGAGAATACATAAAATATGCAACTCTTACTTAAAGGCCTTATTGGTAGTTTTAGCTCTACAAGTAATAAATTTTATCATTGTATTAGTTAAAACTATGTGTGAATAATTTAAAATACTTACGTGGAGTTAGAACTGAATGGAGTAGAATATACATTAGAAGTGAACAATCATTAGCAGGTTATCTAATATCTCAGGGCTTATGAAATATAATTACATTTATTAAGAAAATCAAAGATAAAAATTAGGGTATACAGCTGGTCACCAAATGTAAAATCAGTCTGCCATTTAACCTTGAAAATGAAATCAATTCCACATATAACCATTGACACCCAATCCATGTAAGGGCTGGAATCACAATTCATGGATATTTAGGGCAAAGAAAAGCTTAGTATTAATGGTGACAATATAAAGCCAGGATTCTTATATGAGTACTACATGTGTGGTTGACATTGTGCTGAATTACTGTGATAGCAAGAATGCAAAGATCGGGTTTAATGCAGTGATCTGTGGCTTTTGCACATCAGAAATTCTTTGTCATTACCTTTACGTTGTTTTATGCTGCTGGCTTTTGTGCCTCTGGAGATGGTAATAGTGACCAAACTATCTGTGCTGTTAAGGCTTATTTTTGATTATTGTTGTTGAAGCCACATTCTAAAATAATGGAATCATACTTTGTGAGCTTGCTATCTGCTGTTTCTAGATAAAATATAATAAAGATGATCTTACTGTGCTGTGGGTTTGGCTCTGGCTGGTCATTCAGTGGTCAAGAAATCATCCTTGTGCTTACTTTAATAAATTCCAAGCAAGCTGAAGGAGAGAAAATGGAGGAGAAAAATAAATGTGGGACCACATAAATCCATTACAAATGAAAATACATCGAAAGAGTAATATATGGGTTTAAAGCAGGAAAATCAAGAATGTAAGGCCAGACTCAGCTACCTAGAAAAACTGTTTCAAATGAGTTGTTACTCTGTTAAAACAAAATAATGACTTTACGTAAAATTAGAGTATTCACATGTAAGCACTAACTGACTTTTGTAAAGCTGTAATTTTGTGTTTATAAAGTCCTAATAGACTGCCTAACTAATGGCAAACATTTCATTACATTTTCTCTCGTAAAGAGCACTTTTCTGTTGTTCTTCCTAAGCTGACTGTTACTTAATTATGAGTCACTGAATGGATTTTCACTGCCTGCATTCATCATTGCATTTTATAGTGATTATTAGGATGATCTTAGGGTTGCATTTTCAACGTTTGAGTAAAACTAGTTACATATTCTTGTAGTTGTATGTTGCTGTGGCATCTCACCAAGGATGGCAAGGAGGCATTCTCATAGATGTAATCCCTGCCAGACCTTGCAGAGGGCACCACCATCATGGCAGGCACCATACTGGACAGTGGAACCCCGAGCATCTGAGCTCAGGCATTTTTATTGACTCAGAATTCTTCAGGTGCTCTACTGATAGCACATGAAGATCATGAGCAATCAAACATCCCCCACATAAATCCAGCATCTGCAGACAATACAAATGCTAAGACCTAGGTAACCCCTCACCCAACAATGCACAAAACAATTATTTTATGCATAACTAAAATAAACTCCAGCAACATATTCTTGATAGCAGTTATTAAAATGGTTGAGAAGTATATGACTAGTTATGGAGAAGAGATTAAGTCTCTTCTATGGCGCATATGGAAGCATAGTTTTAAGATGAATTGAAATTGTTTCCTCATGTGCTGGAATCGGTCCAAGGTGAATTTGTTTTATAATTCAAAAGGTGGAACTATGTTTGTGGCTAAAATTTCTATGTCCAGTGTTAAGTAGTTCTGTAAAGTTAACTTTCTACCTTTTATAGTGAATATTTAAGTGAGCATCCAAAGTAATGGGTTTCATTATGGCATTTTCATACATATGTGTCATACTTTTTTATGTCTGATACTCCTGTTGCTTCCCACCTCCCCTTCCTCTTGCTGATTAACCTCTTCCGATAGACCTTTCTTCTTTCATGTTCCATGTATTCTATGAATAATGTTAAACATTCATCCCTTATAAAATTTATTATATTTTTATCAGGGATTGAGCCAATGGCTTTGTGTTTACTTGGCAAGCATTCTACTACTGATCTGTATCCCTAGCCCTGTTTTCCCTAAAAAAAATTCACTTACTATTTTATATATTATGGGTGTTTTGCCTCCAAGTGTATCTGGGAACTATGTACAAACCTGGTGCCTCTGGAGGCCTGAAGACGATCTCAGATTCCTTGGAACTGGGGTTAGAGACAGTTGTGAGCTACAATGCAGGTGCATGAAATCAAACCTCCATCCTCTATAAGAGCAACTAGTATTTTAAAGGTTGAGCCATCCCTCCAGTCCCTGTTTTCACTTTATTTTAGAGAGGGCTCCTTTTGGAGGCTCTAAGAATCTTTCTTCTGGCTTTTTCTTGTTTCTAGAAGCTAGTTGCATTTTATCATGATCATTACAGTGATTCTAGCTTGCATCTTCAAAGCTGGTAGAGGAGCATCTTCAGACCTGACCTCTGACCTCTGAGAGTTTGTTTGTTTGTTTGTTTTTCTGCCTGATCTTTCACCTTGTCCTATTACAAATTTTGTGACTACATTGGTTACACTTGGGATTTTATTCTATGACAAGATCTTTAATCACACCTGCATAATTCCTTTTACCATAAACAAATTCACTGGTTTCAAAATTAAGGATGTGAACATCTTTCAGGGGATGTTATTCTGCTACAACTCTATTACCACATGATGTCAAGTATCAGTGGACTCTCAGTGTGAGTATCAGTAAAATGGAGACTAGGTAGAACAGTAATAAACTAGATTAAACATTCTCTATTCCAAGAGAAATTGTGTTTCAACTCCATCCACTGTTACAGTTAAGGAATGAGGTCTCAGGTGTGCCTAATCTTTTGGCTTTTTTTTATCACAACTATTGCTTATGATATAAAAAACTCACAAAATTTTGAATTTAAAAAAATTTAAACATTGACATTACTTTTTGTTCCACACTAGGACTTATCAAGGCAACTGGTCTTTCTCACATTAAATTCCACCATTAAAATTCTCACTCAGATGAGTCAGGAACATGCTGTTCGGGGGCAAGCAAGGGAGACAGAGCCCCTCCACCTCCCAAGGAAAGCAGGAGTGAAGGAGTAAAGAAACATCACGAATGTTCTAGAAATTGATGATTCTTTTCATAGAGAATGACAACAAAAACCACCAAAACTGTGGGGATTAAGCTGACCCCTTAACACTTTATTGGGTTGGCTCAATTTCATAGTCTCTAGTAGTTTTAGGCTTTTCCTAGCCCCTCCAACCCCATCCTAGTAACCTCCTTTGATTGTATAATCCAGTCACACATGCTTATTCTTCTAATAGTCAATGAGCAAGGGCAGGAAATGAAGTCATCTACAATGTGGGCTTAAGGCCAAGTCAATACTGGATGCAGCTGCTATAGTTGTCACTATGCTGATGGGACTAGATATTTAACAGACCTAATGTCCTATGAATCATTATAGGTTTTTTTATGGAGGCAATTTAGCGACATCTGTCAAATTTTTTGTGCTTCCATCATGTGAATAGTTCCTTGGCTCAGTGCTACAGAACTGACAACATGGTTCATAAAGGGAAAAGGCAAATAAGGCTTTTCTCTTGAATATTGTTCATGCAGCAAATTACAAAATGAAAGTAAGACCAGGCATGGTTTTACACAGAAGAATCCAAAGCAGTAGGACTGCAAGTCTGAGGCCATGCTAGCTACATAGTGTTTTCCAGGTCAGTCTGAGCTACATAACAAGAATCTCAAAGCAAACAGAAAAAACAAGAGTATCCTCAGCTGTATGTAACTCCAGTCCCAGGTATCCAATACTCTCTTCTGGCCTCCATAGACAGCAGGCATACACATGGTGCACATACATACATGCAGACGACAACACACACACACACACACACACACACACACACACACGTAAATCTTGAATAAAATAAGAATTTTCAAATATTATATTGGAGGGGCCTCGTGTGTGCCATAACACATGTTTGGAGGTCTGAGGATAATTTATGGAAGTTGGTTCCCTTCTTCTACCATGTGGGTCTCAGGAATCAAATTCAGGTCATCAGGCTAGGCAGCAAGTGCCTTTACCTGATGAACCATCTCACCTACCTAATGTCACCCTTTTGTAACATACTTTACTTATGGATTTTTTCTGTCCATATGTAAAGTTTCCTTGTTGAGCTTAGGTAATAGTTTATTCACTTTGAACACTTAGGTAGCATTTTTCCAGTATGACAAAAAATTGACTATGAAAATCTTTGGACAAGTGCCCTGGTACTTGCAGGATGTCCAGGTGTATGCATGATATCTGGATGCCTGAAGAATGGCTGGGTGCCTGCATGGTGTCTGTGTACCTGTGGGAAGACATGGTGCCTGCATGATGTCTGGTGTCAGCCAGTTGGCCAACTGCCTGCATGATGTCTGGGTAGCTATGGGATGCCCTGATGCCCACAGACCATTCTGGTGCCTGTGAGATTTCCAGGTGCCTGTGTGGTATCCAGGTTCTTATGTGATGTCATGATACTCAGGCATCTGCAAGATGCCTTAGAGCCTACAGGATGTCTAGGTACTTGTGTGATGTCTTTGTTCCTGTGGGAGGTCCTACTGCCTGCAGGATGTCTTTGTGCCTGCTGGAGGCCCTGGTGCCTGTGCATTGTCTGGGTGCCTGGGTGATGACCAGATGCCCAGGCATCTGCAGGATGTCATGGAACCTACAGGATGCCCAGCTGCCTATTTGATGCTTGGGTGTCCACATGATACCTGGATGCCTGTGGGCTTGGACATTAAGGTCCATCTTTGGGTCAAATTTCATCACATTTGGTCTCAGGGTATGGGCCAGGTCCATGATCAGATCAGCCTGCTGCCTCAAAAAACCATAGTGATAGCGGTGATCCATGATTCTGCTACACAAGCTGAACTTAATTTTCTTTCCTTTTTTTTTTTGAGGGGACAGGAGTGAAAGAGTGGACCAGGAAGAATGAGAGGAAGATGCTCTCAAGAGACACTGTATGAAACTCAAGTTATTAATAAAATATTATTTTTTAAAAAAGAAAAAAATTGGACAAATTTCCTGGTTTCCATGTATAGACTCTTCTCTAAAAATTAGAAATGGAATTATTAGATGGTAAAGGATATATCATTTACATTTTAGTTATTTTCTTTTGTAATTTAAAAATATAACTTGTTTTGATATATGAGAAAACAATTAAGATATCTAAAATTAACAAGTTGACCTTGTAATTTTTTAAGATTTATTTTTATTATTGTTTTAAATTATGTATGTGGGTCTCCCTGGACCCACAGGCAATTTTGAGCTGTCCAATACTTGCAAACTTGTGTTCTCTACAAGAGCAATGCATACGCTTACCTGCTTAGCCATCTCTTTAGCCCCATATGATGGTTAATTTTGTCAACTTGTTTGCATTGGAAAGTATACAAGATTCATAAAATGCACGTGTGTATTTCTGCAGGCATTTCCAGAGAGGAATAAATAAGGAGATAAAGATATGCCCTGAATGTGGATCAACAGTAGTCCAACTCTGAGGCCCCAGATAGAATAAGAGAGGGAAAAGGAGAATCCTAGTTAGCACAGGTATTCTCTATCCCTGCTCTCAGGTTACTATGATGTGAACTGTTCTGCTCTGTTCTGCTCTGCTCTACCATAGCCTCCTCACTGTGATGTGCTGAAACCTCAGCAACCATCAACCAAAAAACAATACTTTTCTCCATATAGTTCTTTACATCAGGTGATTTGTCACAGGAAAAAATAAACCAATATGCCTTCAAATATATAGCACATATTACTGCCAGCTCTGAAAGTAATCAGTCTCAAATGAAATTCTGTAGTAGTTAGCTGTTGTGGTGGATCAGCAAGGATGACAAGGAGGCATAATCATAGGTACAAACCCTGTGAGACCTCAGTACAGGGAACTACTATCCTGACCAGCACCATACTGGACAGTGGAACCCTGAGCATTTGAGCTCAGGTGTTTTTACTGATCCAGAACTACTCAGGTGTTCTACTGATAGCACATGCAAAGCATGACCAATCAACTTCCCTCACATAAATCCAACACCTGCAGACAACACAAAACACCATGACCTAGGCAGACCCTTACCTAATAGCACACAAAACAATATTTTAAAAGCAACTAAGAATAAACTACTGCAACAAAATCCTTTGCCATACATAGAATAACTATCTCTCCCAAAAGTACTAAAGTCATATGTAGTGGGCCTGATTGGGGAGGCATAAGGCTTGGGATATCATACCTGCCTTTCTCTTTATATATAATTATATGGTGAGTATGTATATGTGTGTTATCATGCTTGTCCCATATATCAAGCTTGTCCCAGAACTTGCAACAGCACCATTAAAGATGTCATAGGAGTTATTTATTTTATTTATTTGAATTTGAATGAGTTGATTTGAATAAGGTTTATGAAACATCTATAAACACAATGAGCATTGTTCACTGGGATCAGTTTCATTTATGTCCTTAAATTTGCCTCTCTGTTGCCAGAGGTAGCATTTGATAGAGGATAAGAAGGCCCAGCCAGTTCTGGTGGCACACACTGGTAGGGATTGCTGAAAGAGGTGGAGACAGGAGGATCATGAGTTTTGAGGCCAACCTGTGCTACACATTTGCTGGGTGGTGGCGGCGCATGCCTTTAATCCTAGCACTCAGGAGGCAGAGGCAGGTGTATCTCTCTGAGTTCGAGGCCAGCCTGGTCTACAGAGTGAGTTTTTGGACAGCCAGAGTTACAACAGAGAAACCCTGTCTCAGGAAACAAAAAAGAAAGAAGGAAGGAAGGAAGGAAGGAAGGAAGGAAGGAAGGAAGGAAGGAAGGAAGGAAGGAAGGAAGGAAGGAAGGAAGAGAAAGAGAAAGAAAGAGAGAGAGAGAGAGAGAGAGAGAGAGAGAAAGAAAGAAAGAAAGAAAGAAAGAAAGAAAAGAAAGAAAGAAAGAAAGAAAGGAAGGAAGGAAGGAAGGAAGAAAGAAAGAAAGAAAGAAAGAAAGGAAGAAAGAAAGAAAGAAAGAAAGGAAGAAAGACAAGAAAGAAAGAAAGAAAGAGGCCCACATTTCAGCTGTGACGCTAACTGCAATTTCTGTCTGATAGGGAAATAATTTCACGTTTCTAAGCTTCACTTAATTCATTTATAAAATGAAGGGGACAGCTTAGGTTTTTAAAAACTTTAATGTTAAAGAATAAAGGGGAAAAAATCCAAATAACCTAATTCTTTACATTTGAGAGTTCAGGGCAGAGCCAGAAATGGGACTTCAGAATTTTCTTCTGTTAATGCTATTACTTTGGATAGTGGTTACTAAGTACATCAATAACTTTTCTTATTATAAAACACACGTGAGAGAAAGACTTGGAGAAGGATAAGATTTACTTTAGCTCATGGTTTCAAAATTTTAGTCCAGAGTCCTATGTTCTGCTGCTGGGCCTCTGCTGAGGTTAGGACATCATATTGGCACAAGTGTATGAACAGTAGAGCATACAAGAGGCAGCCAGTATGCTCTCCCCTTCGGCAGCTAGGAGGCAGAGCAGTCTCATGCCATGATGGGCAAGAAGCAGAGTATAAGCAGGGGACCAGATATACCAATCTAAGTTGTGACCACTGTGAACTAATTCCTTCTAAATTTTTCACAACCTCCCAAAACACCACAACCAATAAGGTACACGATGTTCAACAAATGAGAGGCCGTGGAGGGCATGCTATATCCAAACTATAGCACTAGTATTGTGTAGATCAGTTCAAGTGGGAAGAAGTGGCAAGACTCCATCCTTGATGTGCAAACCAGAACTGGAGAGTTGGAGAGCTGAAACTGGCTACTTTGAATGCCTACTTTCTTTGGTGATCTGTAAACATTGTTAGAATGAGAAAAAAAATCATTTGAAGAATATTGTAGTTAGGGAACATTTTAGGAGTCGAATTTCTAATCACAAAACAGGCATAAAATATATTGTTAGGCAAGGATTAAAAGTGAGGAGTAAAGAATACATTGGGGATGTGAAAATTTGGAGTGGAAAAGTTAAGGATGCTAAGACTCATGGGTTCAAAGGAAATGGAATGAGAATAGCTAATCACAGGGGAAGGGGGCTTGATCTAGTTGTTTTAATCCAGTCAGCTACTTTGCATCTCTATTGGTGAGTTGAGGCCATTTAACACTGACGTTATCACTATAATGTGTTCATGCATTTCTGTAATTTTATTGCTTGTTTTCCTGGTTGATTGCTGTCTATTCTTTTCTTTCTCCTCATTTAGTATAAGGATTTGTTCTATTGGATATGATGGATACCTTTCTAGCTATCTTCTCATCTATTCTCATGGTACTTATTCTCTCCTGTGCTCTCATGATTTGGACCATCTTTTTTCCTTCTTTGGGAACAATATTCTTTTAAGTGTCCTCTTGGATACTAGCTTGGTGGTCATGAACTGCCTTGGATTGCACTTGTCTTGAAATATCTTTATCTGCCAATTTTAAAAGATAGTTTTGCTGGATATTGTACTCTTACTTTCAGAGGCTAAAGTATATCATTACAATGATACCATTCCATGCTCTCCTGAATTTGAGGGATGCTAATGAGAGTTAACATTATTCTGGTATTTCTGCCTTTGTAAGCTAGTATTTCCCCTTACAGATGTTATTTCTTTGTATTTTTGACACTTTGACTATAATATATTGTGGAGAAGTTCTCTGGTCATATATATTTGAGGTTATAAATCATGCTTATGTTTGAATATCTATTTTTTCCTAGACTTGGGACATTTTCTACTATAATTTTATTGAATAGATGCTATATATATCTTTAGTGTTTATCTCAGTTCCTTCAATCCCATGGAGTTTAGAGCAGAGGCTCTGCCTCTTAAGGATAAATTAGCCTGCTGGAGGGATGCCCTTGTGGCTATCACAGGAACTGCAGAGTTTGGGGTTTGTACAGTGAAGACAGGCTCCTCCAGAACTTGATCCATGCACTGTCTTCAGATTCAAGAGATATCAAATGCCAGTCTACTTTTCAGTTCAGAAGACCTGTTCCCAGTCCCTATCTCTCCTTCTACATTTCTTCCACCTGCACCCCTTGGCTTCTCGGTGTCTTGTCTTCCACAACAACTTCCTCCCATCTGCCTTTCTGGGCTTTCTCTCACCCAGGAGTTGTAGCAGGCCAATCAATGGCTCTAATCTGTGGCTATTCCCTGACCTTAAACCCTCTGGGAAGCTCAGGTTTTTATTCTGTTTTGTTTTGTTTCTTTAATCAATGTGTGTGTGTGTGTGTGTGTGTGTGTGTGTGTGTGTGGTGTATGATTATGTATGAGTTTACATAAACACACAAGAGTACACATACATGTGTGTGCTCCTACAGTGCACAGCTGTAGTGCTCAGCTTTTTATGGGGGTGCTGGAGAGCTGCTCTTGGGTCCTCATGGCCACTGAATTTCTCACTTGCCTCTAGGTTCTCCCAGCATCCCTCCACCCCTACCTGTTACAGGGTGCTTCTGGCTTGCATATACCGCCCCCATCCTCGACTCTCCAGCCCAGGGTGCTGAGCTGCCCTTCCCTATATAATTCCAGTTATTTTGGTTACTTCCTCTCTTTACCTCCCCTGGCCTCCCTTCCTCCCTTCCCCCAGCTCAGTCTGGCCCTGTCCATCCTGGACTCTCCCAGATGTTTCTTCCTCTGGCTATGCTCTCTCTCTCTCTCTCATATCGATTATGTCCTCCTTTTTATATACAATAAACTTTCTCCCCCATCATACCGAAGAGTAGTCATATTCTTTTCCTTTTTATTACTTTTATTTTTTCATTTACTCACCAGCTCTGGGAGCTCAGGTTTTAACAACTCAAAGTAGTACCTGGCTACTGCCCTCAGAGTTACAGTGCATGACAATATGGAATTCTCCCACTGTTGACCAGCCACACAAAATAGTAACTGTCTTGCCAAAAACTAGAACTGGACCTATGACTTGTGAGGGCTGATAGCTAGTTCCAAGGGTAGGACTGCTAGCTTTCATCTGGCCTACCTCCAGGGAACTCCGCAGCAGAGGCTATATTCTGCTTGATTCTGGGTTATACCTTTGTGTCTTTCCTTTTTCAATCCTTCCACTTCCTTCGTAGACTTGTGAAGATTCTCTTCTGCTTCTCCCTTGGGAACAGAATTGATTCTTTTGAATTCTGATTTTGTCCTTGTACAGATGTTGACTCTGGCCCATCATCTTCCTTGGGAACCCTGAGAAAGGCTCATCATGTAGTAGAATCCTAGAGTTGGAATGCACTTTGAGGCTGCTTATGCCAGCCCTCCAGCCACAGTAGAAATCCTTTCTACAAACACTTATCAGAAGGCTAGGAGAGAAGGTTTCCCGGATTAAAAACTGTATTAAATTGAAGCATGTCTGTCAGGCAACACCCTCTATTGAACTGACTCCCATGATGTTGAACTCAAGTAAGGAAAGATAGTCAGACTTCCTTTGGAGATCTTTATCTCAAGAATCACAAAAAGAAACATACAATACACACACATACACAAACACACACACACACACACGCACACTACAGATGAAATTTACTTTGAAGTTTTGCTTACTCGTCTTTAGTTTGTTTGTTCATGTAGTTTAGCATTGCTACCACAAGGGGACAGTAGGGTGCTATTGATTGTGTACTGGAGTGTAAACTTTGAAGTTGAGCCCCTGTGAGATTCAAAATGATGGCTCTTTGTCCACTCTGCCCCATTACCCACAATGGATGTTCATAGCCGCCTCCCCACCTCCCCCCGTCCCCTCCCGACACACACCAGCTTTTCTTATAAAATACCTTTCCGTTAAAGTAGTTAGACTGTATTAAACTCTAAACTTTTCACAGGCTTCAGTATATATATCAGAAAAAGGAACCATGTTTGGTTTGTCACAATCCTTTCAGAGAAATTACCAGAATTCTTTTGCTTTCTTTTAAGGCCTCTCAGCTGTAATCTTGTGTTCCTCTGTGGCCTTCTCCTACTTCCTTTCCACAAACCTTCCCTGGTCTCTTTCTACCAGCAGCACATGAATAAGTATTTCGTGTTCACTGTGTATTAGATACCATTACAAACTCTGGGAAAACAAAGTGAATAAACTATTTACTTGTCAAGTTAACATTCTAGTGGAATGGGCAATAGGTAAATATGATCAGATGCTAACATATGCTGTAGAGAAATAGCAGGGTAGAAGACCGGGAGTGATTGAAGTGGTAGGTGGTGGCAGGGCTGCTACTATTTTAAATGAACTGGTCAAAGCAGCTGTGATGAGATGAGAGGGAGAGACCACACAAATATGTGAAAAAAATTAGTTCAGGCAGAGGGACTACAAATGTAAAGACCTTGAAGTGGTCTCCATGTAGAAGAATGCAAATAGACTCATATTTGCATTCATCACCCTGCACCAAACTAAAGTCCAAGTGGGTCCTCTATTTCATTTAACCATAATTAGGTCTTCTGTGATTTGCCTACTAATTGTAAAATTAGAAATCAACAAACATTTACCTTATTATGACTTTTTCATTTTGAGCTGAGTTATGTGTTGTAATCATTATAGATCTATAGATCCAACGTGCTAAGTATACTACTTAAAGGGCATGTTTCTCCTATTGATGGAAAAGGATACGAAGCTACATTGAAGATCATGTTAATACAGAGATAAATGGACATGTGGGGTAAATTGCAATCAATCCATGCTTTATTTACCTCTTTAAAAGTCTATAAAAATGTTCTATTTATATTCCACCTTTCTCTCTAGTTAACAACAGTATCATCTATTTCTGTTTCACTTTTCCCTTTTACTCCCATCTCCTCAGCCTTAAATAGAGAGTAGAGCTGTAGTTGTTGTTTTTTAATGCATCTCATATGTTCCAAATAGAAAGTAAAGATTGCTGATTATTTTTACAAAGGAAAAACACACTTGTCTTTAAAAAAATAAAAGATTTGAAAGCTGACTTTCTTTGTGATTTGTTCATGGGCAGACTTGCTGGTGCCTTTCATCTCAGAAAATTCAGAGCTACTCCAGCAGAATGGAGCACCTGGTAATGCCTGCAGCAAGTAGTTGGCAGCACAGATGTCTGAGTGTGATGCTTTAGCCACCACTAGCTCACAGCTGAAAAACAGGAGGATTGCTCTGCTGACCTTTAAACACCAGGTATGGATTAACTTCCCTGTCAATAGAGTATCATGCTGTTTTTCAGCCATCATTCAGCCAACAGTGAGAGACATTTAGATAAGGTTGTTTTTTTTTTTTTAATCAACAAACACAGGCATAGCTGAAACTTAGTGAACAATCTTTGGGAAAAATAGGAGATTTATTCTTGTACCTTGGCTTGTCCCCATCTGACTCTGACTCTGAAGAGGGATGTTTAGCTTTTTCCCTACCAATTGTGTTGTTACTCAAGTGGGAATTGCATACCTGACAGGAGGAAGATGCTTAGCAATCTAGTGATCTAACATAATGGAAGAAACCTGCTGATTATTTCATATGCTAATGTAATCGTAGGATGCATGAAGATGTTTTGAGCTTGATGTTTTAATATGAACCAGGATTGCTGACTTCGTGCAATCTTCTCTGAAAGATCAAGTTTCAGAATATAATATTTAGGGCTTTCCCCACCAAATAGACAAGCACAACCTATTTGTTCTTAGTTCCCAGGGTAAAACTCCAAAACTTAGCTCATGGTGGCTTTGTCTCACGCACCGCCACCCCTAGTACTTCCCTTTATCCACAAACTGTTACATGGATTGAGTTCTTTTTGAACAATTTGAAATATTGTACTTTCTTGGTTATTGCTAATCTAATTCCAGCCATTATTAGCTGAATCACTCAGTTTGTGTAGACTAAGTCTTCACTCAGCAACACAACACACAGAAAGAAGACTGTAACATTCAAACAATCTCAAGCTATGTGTCATTGCTTGATCATTTTTCCACATTTTAGAAATTACCAGTGGCCAGATTGGCCAGCCACTGTCCACATTTTTTGTTCCACAGAACAGCACTTAAAGTTGATAAATACTATAATTTTATAATTTCACTTCTTCCTCATGAAAATTTACACACACACACACACACACACACACAAACACACATATACTTCAAACAATGTCTGGTCTTTCACTGAAAGACATAAATGTTTATAAATAAAATAAAAATATATAAAAGGTAAATTTAAATTGAGTCACTAGAGCTTTCTTTAAGAATTGTAACCCTTTTTGTGGGAGGGGTTAAAATAGAGTCTGGATATGTAGGCCAAAATGGCACTGAATCCATAATTCTCCCAATTCAGCCTCCTGAGTGCTGGAATTACGTGTGTGCACCAGAATACCAGGGACTTCATTTCTTTTTTAAAATACATTTTTATATATTTTAAATAAAATTATGTCACCCCCTTCCTCCCTCCAGCATCATATTTATTTTAATTTAAAAGGGAAAATCAAGATGGATCCAATTTTCCATTGACATATCAAGATACTTGGCTTCTACAGCCACCATTACCCAAGAATTCTTAGTGCATATTGTGGTGTAAGGCCAAGGCTGGACTTGACCAAACTTTAGTAAGGCTTGAGAATGTACAAGTAGGCCTGAACTTTGCCTGAACTTTCCAGAAACCTTGACACCCAGATAAGGAAAAGTTCTAGTAATATTCACATATGAATAGGTTTCAGCTCATCACTCCCTAGCTACAGAACAATACACCTGGAATATACCAATCTATGTCATAACTATAGACCAATCAGCTTAAAGGTTATGTGGTATCAGTGTATCCAACCAATCAGCTTAAAGGTTATGTGGTTGCTAAGAAAAGAGTATATAAGCAAGTTTGAAAATCCCCTCAGTGTGGCCTCCTGCCCTCTGCGTGGGGACCCTATGGAGGTCCACCCCGACGTGTAGGAAGGACACGTCAGTACAATAAACCTCATGCTCTTGCAAGGATTCATGCCTCAGTGTCTCTCTCGGGGTCTCACCTGATAAAGAAGACCCAGAATGGGCTCCTCGTAGTCTCTCTGTGGCTTCTCAGTGGTTCCAAGAACCTTGTTTAATCTGCTAGTAGAAAGAACATGGACACTATTGCTAGAAAATATGGATTTAACACTGACATATTCATCCATTAACTGTGGGACCTTTGCTAAACAAGGGTCTTTCCTTGGATTGTTTTCTTATCAACAAAATAAAGATTAAAATGTGAACATTGTGGTATTACTAAGGGAATGTCTGAGGTATATGAAAAATATTTGGCATAGTGATAGGTACTCACCAAATGTTTGCTATTTTTATTATCCCCATGTGCCTTAGGTGATATTCTTTCCATCCATGATAACATCAGCTGACCTACCCCAAAACATGTGTTCACAGACCTCTGTATTATCTAGATGGTACGTGAAAGCTGTAACTGATGGCCTCATTTAAAACAACCTCTTGGAAAGAGACAGGATGTCTGCTAACTGAACTTACCCTTTAATAACAAGTTCAATAACAAAGACTCAGGAAAAGCTTACTAGTTTAGCATCGAAGCAAGTTTTAATAGTTATCTAAAAGTTATCTCCAGATCATCTTCTCCCAGAAATTATCCATATACAATGGCTGCAAGCATTCAAACTCTATAAACACAATGTTGCAAAAGCAAGAACTAAGAAAAGCTTTTATAGCCTTATTTTCTCATTTGCTATTTGTTACTAAATACAGATCTCTGTCCATTACTAACTTCTAAGAACTACATGCTGAAAGAGCTGTGCTGGCAGCTGGCAGCTGATATCTGATAACTGGTGGCAGGGGAGGGTGGGAGGAAAAAGAAGGAAATACTCAAGCAAGAAGGACATTTGCACTCATTTTCCATCTCATAACTAGAATAACACAGGGTAGATCTCTATTTTGGGAACTACTTTGATATCGACTGTAGAAATCTGGAAAAAACATTCTTAGAGCAAAGGATAAAAACAAAACAAAAAGCAGAGAGACATTAGTTAATACCACTTTTGTTAGAAAGGTATGTTGAGATTCCATGTAAGTAAGATTCTCCCTCTAGCTCAAACTTATCTACAACTAGTTAAAATTACATGCACAACATCTGACCCATGTTAATTATACATTATACATGGATTCTGAATGAATGAACTAATGTCTAGGGTCAACATGAAGAGGTTGGACCATTCTCTGTGGGAAGAATTTCTTGTGGTGCCATGGGCACATCTAGGAAGCTCTTATTTGCCAGAATCCACCTTCAGTGCTCTGTGGGTGTTGCCAGAATGAGAGCATAGCAATAATATAAGGAACATCTGAGCTGTCACTTCATCTAGTCCCCTTAAAATGCCCACATAATAGCAAAATCTGTGATCAGAATTGAAAAGATTCTATACCATATGATGTCAAAACAAGATGAATCTGCATGCCTCCTTCCAGAAATGGAGGGTGAAACATGACTTTTTGTGTGTGTATTTTATTTTTCTCCTGTTGTCTCCCCACTTCCTTTCCCACAAGGCCTCTGTCCTTTCCTCTGTTCTTTCTTCCTCATTACCAAAGCTTAATAGTTATAAATATTTGTATCCCTGGTGGTGGGGCAATCGGAGCTGTTTTTAGTTCCCAGAAATGGGAGTAGCTTTAAAAAAAAAAAAACAGAACTTGTGACTACTCTAGCAGTGATTTAGAGTCCAACTTGCACTTCTGGATACCCATAAAGTATTGGGTATCATTTCAATGTCTACTCAGTTATTTGGGGATTACAGTTTCTAGGATTTCTACTTCAGGAAGATGGTGATGCTGGTAATGGTGATGATGAAAAACAAGTTATTATCTATACATGTAAGATCCATTTGTGTGGGTATTTAAGCAAAAGAAGAAATGGACTCTAAGCAGGTATGTATTATCAGATACACATTTGCTAGAACTCAGTTCGAAATTCACAAAGGTGGACTGGAGAAGACCATTTCTGACAGTAAATGACTGTGTATTTCTTTCCTAGCTTATGGACCAGGACTAGAAGTATTAGCCAGTGACATCATAGGAGGTTAGGTCTCTGAATTTATCTTTCCTGCCTCCAAAAAACAATGGGATGACTACACTAGGCCAGGCCATGTTACTGGTTAATATCCTGCTCTCTACCCTCAGGGAAATCAGGATCCCCTGGTCTGTAAAAGTTAGAGGAAAGCTGATTTTTGTCTCCGGCCTTAAATCAATTCCACTCTGACAATGAATAGCTCTAAATGTTTGCATTCACTTGTTCATTCATTTACTCATTCATTCAATAAACTGACCTTGAACACCCACTCTGTAGAGCACCATGCTAAATGCAGGGTGCTACCTTAACTCCAAGCAGGAATAATCTCTGACCCAGTTAGGCTGTTGTGCTGGTAAAATTGGAATGTATTTCCATGTCAATACGGTCATTAGTAAGTATTAGTCACTGTCAGCATCACTATCTCCTCAATAAAAAAAAGTCTCTTAAAAATGAAAAATGAAGAGCTACTCTTTGATTTGCTTTCTTGTGGGGGAGGAAATAAAAACTGATTCTTGGAGCAGCCTGGTATTAAATGTGAAAAGATTGCCACACTTGGAGTCAGATAGCATGGATCTGGTTTCAGCTTCAGAATCTGAAAGAAGGTGCTGACATTATTTGAGATCCTATCGTTTATCCTAAAATGAGTCCCAGAAAATTCTTGTCTTAACCTCTTCTGGCATGGCAGAGAGAAATATGAAATAATACAACCATGAAACTCCGTGCAAATGTGACCTATCACTAGCAAACAATCCTTGTAATTCTTTTTAGGGGGCTGTGTCATTACAGTTTCCTTTTTTCCTCCTTTCTTCAGAGGATGGAACTCATACAATCATCCAGCAACATCGGGGCATTTGACGGCATACACTTATTTCCTCATGGGAGAGCTGAGTTAGAAGTTTTCCTTGTTGAAAATGAAATGTACTCCACGAGGTCCGGACTCAGAGTTGGAGATGCTCTGTTTATTGAGGGTGTCAGCCAAGGCTTCAGGGCCACAGAGGAAAACTCCTATTCTGGTGCTTTTGAGAAAGAAAAGAAAGTTTCAGGTTTTGGGATGAGTTGGACGATAAAGTAGGTGGGTAAATTTCCTATCAAGTGGAGGCCTCTCTATTCCTGTTTCCTTTCACAAATGATAAAAATGTTCAGATTACTCACAAGGAATCAGCTTAACTCTGATTGTAGGGACAGCTGGAAAACACAAAAGTAGTTGACATCCCCAGAAAAATGAAATCCAAGTCTATTTCTTGGAAATTTCTACCACAAAGATATCATGGCTGACATGTGAAGCTATAGTAAGGCCCTAGCTCCCCAAATCTTTCTAACATTTTGAAACCAGTAACAGATCCTCATTGGGTACCCCAACTCTGACAGTAGCTTCATTCCTTGAAGTCTTATAGCTGAACTCCTGGCTTCTTAAAGTATGGTTCCATCTTACAAAGCACCATGTTTTAAATACTGCAGTTCCTGGCCCCACTTCAGACCTAAAAACCAGAGTCTTATGTAAGACATAGCAAGGTAATTTATGTGCTTATTAATAAAATATAGAAAGCAATGGTCCAAATAAAGCAGGGATATCAAATCTGGGGCCAATGGGCCACATGCATCTCAGAATAGCCATGCATGCCACCCATCACGTTTGTACATCAGAGCATCATGTTGCAATGGCAAGTCAAAGTATTTGCCACACTTATTCTAAAAGATATATTCATAGTAAGCGCTTGAGTTTTCATGTATACTAAGAGACAGGGGAATTTCCTCAAGGTTTCAGGATGGAAAAAAAAAGTGTCACTTTTTTTTGGCACTGTAGTGCCAAAAAGAAAAACCCTGTGACATCTGTTTTTGACTCAGACACTTGACTTGAAAGTGAGAGGATAATGTTCTTAATAATAAATGTTAGCTGTACTCACTACTTAAAATAAATATGTACATGAGTGCAATTTGAACAACTAAAGAAAATTCTATGGTGCAGCTTGGGTTTGGATGTCAAAAGAATTACTCTGCGTGTGATTTTGCTGTGATTTAAAGATGGTTTCTTAAAGTTGGAGATATCAGACTTCGGTTGGATAAGAATTCGACCCCATTATAGTATTGTGGAAATGCTAATGCTGACTTTTAGACTATAAAATACAGCCAGTGCTCAGGAGCTGCTGCTTTAGACAGGCCACAAGTTTCGAGAACACTTTAGTGGAGGACTCCTTACTTAGGGTGTTGACTTGCAATCGTCTTGAACTCGTTATCCCAGTTGGGCCGTCCATACAGAGTCTTTTGTTTTAGGCCTGTGATGACATCTTTCTCCTCATCGTGGTGTACAGCAAAGTGATTGGCCTGTAGCAAGGGATATGCATTCAGAAAAAAGAAGCATGGCATAACACGTACACATTAGACACATCAAGCTCTTATCACTCATCACACACACACACACACACACACACACACACACACACACACACACACACACAAAAATAATGATAAGGGTGTTATTCAGAAAGAAAGGGAATGAAAGGGCCCTCTATACCCATCTGCTATCCAGACACTATATGAGATATATGGATATCAACAATAAGTCAAGTCCTTATGAGATAAATGGCATAGTCAGTGGTCAGTAACTCCCTTTACAAAAGATGCCTTTGTAAAAAGCTTTGTAAAAGTTCAGGTGTAAGGAGACATCATCTGAAGCAAGACTCCCCCTTCACTAAAGAGAAAAATCCTCTTTTACAATCCAAATGAGGCCAATCTAAACTCAAAGGTAAAAGAGGAAAGAAAATAAAACACAAAGATGAGATAAGAAAACGAGAATAATACCTGTCCCCAGAATGAAATGTGGCCTTTGTACACACAAAAGCCTTGCTCCTAGAGGCAGGTGCCTAGAGACCCCCCACTGCTGGGCCAGTTAGTATAGGCAGGGAGTTGGAAAATTTTAAAGGAGATGGATTTCAATGGTGGGAAATCTCCCAGATGCTTGTAACTCATTTTCAAGTGTTGGCCTTCCAGCGCTGAATCAAAAAGAAACCAGCCTCAGCCTTTCGGTAAGTGATCTAGACCTGCAGCTGCTTGTGACTCATGGCGGGGTTCAAGATGAACCCTAAACAGCTATGGAACAGTAAACACAATTAACTCTTTTTTCCTGGTCCTAGGCTAACAGAGCTAAAAAGGTAAACTGATAGCAATAAGTACAGTTAGTTATTATTCTTTCCTGTCTTAGACACCTCCTGATCTCTAGGTCACATAGAAAAAGTTTTAACTGACCACAAGTTTAAACCAAAAAATACTTAAGTTAACTATTCTCTCCTTGGTTTACTCAAAAGGGTGGCATTCTGCTTTTGCTCGAAGGTTTATATTGCCCTTCTAAGGAAGTCAAATCCTTACTACAGGGAACCTGTCTTAGTTTGCTTTCTTGTCAATGTCACAAAGTATCATGATCAAGTCTACTTAGGAGACAACAGGTTTATTTGGCTCACAATTCCAGATTACAGTCTATCACTACGGGGAAGTCAAAGTGGCTGGAACTTGAAACAGGCAGTCATATCCACAGTCAAGAACAGAAAGAAATTAATGGAGCGATGCTGCTTGCTTTTTGCTTCTATCTAGCTTTCTCCTGTCCTATAATAATAGTTCAGGTCCCTCCTGCCCATGGAATAGTGTCACCTACAATGGGCTGCATCTTCCCACATCAGTTAGCAAGTAAGGCAATCCCCCACAGATATGCCCATAGATCAGTTTGATCTAAGTATTTACTCAACCGAGACTCTCTTCCCAGACAGACATTTAAAACTATCCATTATAGACCCTAATGAGAGTTCACACAGCATTTCTTAACTTTATCAATTATAAGATACTTAAATTGCTCAAGTTTCCTTGTGGGAAGCTACACTCCATTCACTTGAAGTCAACTGACTTATTTTACTACAGTAATCTCCAAATACTTTTCATTATACGAATTCACATATATATGCATATACAATGTGTTCAATTTTTCTTTATCGTATATATGTTGATTTATGTATTATTAATAATCACAAACTGCTGAGAGTTGCTGAGTGCAAGCTCTGAAACATTCAGACTTTGCCACTTACTTGTTGGGTGCCTTTATATGAATAACCTAGTAAGTTCTAGGCTTTTGATGCTTCATCAACAAAATGTAGATAATAATAGTAGGTACTTTATCATTGGGTTGATAAAAACATAAAATTAGACTATCTGTATAAACACTAAAAACAATGCCTGAAACATTCAGTCTCTGCAAAGAATTCGTTGAAGGACCCCAACTCTTTGATACCAAAATCCATAAATTCTCAAGTCTTATTCTCTTACATACTTACATATCTATATCACTTATGACACCTCAGACAATTTGAAACCTACTGTTTTACACTGCATTGTCTAGGAGCAATTACAAGAAAAAGACTATGTTCGGTATGGTTACTTTTCCCCAAAATATTTTGATTAGGTTGGTGGAATATACAGATGCAGAACATCAAGTATATGGAGAGCTGACTGCATATAAATGTAATGAATATATCATAAAACGTGCATATTCTTTAAATTAATTATATATGTACAAGTAAGAGGGATAGATTTTTCACCCTATTACTGTTTCATGCATCTTGTCCGTTTGCTTTGAGATTCCCACTCTTTAGTGGGAACAGTGCTCTAATGTCAACACAGGGCCCTTGCTTTAGAATCTAGTCTCAGTGGTCTACATATTTTACGGTGATAATGAATGAGTGTAAGCAAGCTGGGTCACTTGAATCCATTAGCTGTCCTTGGGGTAAAAAGCGGTGCATGGAACATACCAGTGCATGAAGGGAAGCCAGCAAGCTCAGGAAACACTAAGAAGGACCTGAGAACTGGATTCCTGTCCTCACCTGAGACTCATCCCAGCCAGTAAGGTAGATGTTGTAGCTGAGGAAGTCAGGATTGTTCCTTTCCTGCATCTGGGTCTCCAGCAGCTGCAGCAGGTCTGCAAACCACTCAAAGGCATGTGTGTCCCTGCACAGCCAGTAGAAGTAGATCTGAAAAAGGATGGGCCACAAATCAGATTATATTGGGGTCGTCTCTATTGGCTTCGATGAACGGATTTCTTACGTTCTAAACTCTTTCATGATGCTCAGAATGCCTAGAAACAGCTTTCCAGAAAGCTAGCAATATGTTTGTCCTTGTTTCAAGAGATGGTCTTTAATATAGCCTAGGTTGGAACCAAACTAAGGACCTTCCTGTCTCTGTCTGCTAAGTCCTGGGATTGCAGATGTGTATTACCACACTCTGGATACTTCACAGGCTAATTTACAAAAAGCTTCAAGCAGGCAAATCAGTAAATAAACAGTTCTTGAAGCTGTTGGTGAGGTGGCTCAGTGGGTAAGAGTGCTTTTTGCTCTCCTAGGGGACGAAAGTTCTGTTCCCAGCACCCGTGTTAGGTGGCTCACCACTGCCTCTAACTCCTGCTCAAGGGCATCTGATGCACTCTTCTAGCCTCTAGGGGCACCCGTACATTTGTGGCACACACACAGAGACAAGCACACACACATAAATATAAATAAATAAACATAAATATAAATAAATAAATCAAAGAGTGAATGAATGAGTGAATGAATGAATAAATAAATAAATTGGATGGTTTAGGCTTATGAATACATAGCTAATCCCCACTGCTGATTATCTACCAGAATCTCTAGCCTCCTATGTATCTGCTCTGAGAAAGGCCAACAGAATCAGTGCAGTGGCTACTACAGGACATCTTCCCTGCCTGCGACTGCCAAACCCCTCCCAAGTTCCTAGGGGAAAAATTAGTTCTATTCATACCTTCCTCACATAGAAGAGAGCTAGAATAGAAGAATGAAATGTGAAGCTAGGCTCGATGTCCCTATCAGAACCAATCTTAGCAGTTACTAGGATGATTTGAGGTTACAAGACATCTTTCCTCAACATGTAAGAATCCCCTGAGAATTTATCCCCAGGAGACATCCATAAGCAAGTAAAAAGTTTCATGTCTCCTGTCTTATCTTACTAAAAAGCAGTATTGGAGTGCTGAAAACAGACTCAATATCATTATAGCATGTGGGATGATAGAAAAAATGTGTTCAGTTCAGCCTGCTCTCACTGGCCTATAATCCCAACTTTTCAGGTCTGTAATCCCAACTATTTTGAAGGAGGGAGGATCATAGGAAACTTAAGGCGAGGCTAGGCAACTTAGTGAGTCCCTGTCTCAAAATAAAAAGTGAAATGAATGTGAAATTGTAGCTCAGTGGTACAGCATTTGACTAGCAGCCGTAAGGCCCTGGGTTCTGTCTTCTTTCTATTTACAAATTAAACATGGTGTTAAATTGTACTTTGCAATATTTATAAATTTCTAGAAGTATGTAAATTTGCATAGGGAAAACTAGAAAAGAATATCCAAGGGATGGGATGCAGGTGTAATACAGTGGTAGAGCACTGGACTAGCTAGCACACCTGAGGCTTTGGCTGCCATCCTCATCGGTGATTGTGTGTGTGTGTGTGTGTGTGTGTGTTCACATATATATTGGCTCATGCATGTGCAGGCTATTGCACGTGCATACTCAAAGTATAACTATTGGGCTGGGGTTGTATTTACCTTCTCGTCTTCTCAAATTTGCTGAATTTATTAGACTGCTACACAAATACAGTATATTACATTCACTAATATATTACATACACTGTTTATATAGAAGCACATTCAGCCTATCTGATGGTCCTTGAAGGAGAAGTGTGCCTCTCTGGGATTACTCAAATCTTTTCTTCACTTCCTCTGATCTCTGAAAGCCTTGCTTTTCAGGGAGTGATGTCTAATCCAGGCACTCCAGAAAATAAGAGGAACTTACCTTTTTGAGCCTCAGATTCGTGGCATTATTGCAGTATTTGTACCACACAGACTTGAGAATGGAGGCAAAAGGTGTGACTCCAATCCCTGCTCCCACTAGCATCACTACCTCGTAGCTGAACACATCTTCACTGGCTGTGCCAAAGGGCCCATCAACTGCTATCCTGAATTGAAAGAGAAGGGGACAGTTATAGATATATCTTGATCTGCACAGTGAGTAGAATACCCATTGTTTAATATGTGCACAATGTCAAGTCTAACTGAGGTAGTGTATGTATGGGGAACCTCTATAAAATGGCTTTCATGTAAGTCATTTACTACCACCATTGGGGTTGGAAGTAAGAATATGAATGATTAGGTAACTGGAAACATTTGTTAGCTTAACATGGGCATTTTTTTTACTATTTTCTTACTCTTCTTTCCCTCTCCACACAACAAACACAGACATGCAGACACGGACACATGCACAGGCATGCACGTGCGTGTACACACACACACACACACACACACACACACACACACACACCTCTTTAGATTTGTTTTGTTTGTGTATGTGTATTTTGCCTGCTTGTATGCCTGTGCACTATGTGCATACCCAGTGCTCACAGAGGCTAGAAAAGGATGACGGGTCCCTTGAAACTGGAGTGACAGATAGCTGTGAGTGCTTAGAATCAAAGCCAGGTTTTCTGGAAGAACAGCCAGCACTCTTAGTGGCTGAGCCAGCTCACATTTTGGTCTTGTTATGAAAAGCTATATTTGATTTTTTTTGTTTTATTATTATTATTATTATTATTATTACTGATTTATGTGTGCATATGCCAAAGCACACATGAGGTCAAAGGAGAACTTTCAGGAGTTTCTCTCCTTCAGTCCAGGGATCCAGGGGAACAGGTATTGGGCTCAGGATATCTAGTCTGCACAACAGCCTCTCTTACTCTTTGAGCCATATGAGTAGCCCCTTTGTTTTGTTTTGTTTTTGCTTTTGTTTTCATTTTTTGAACCAAGATCACATGGAGCCCAGGCTGGTATCAAAGTCTTTATGTAGTCAGGGAGAACCTTGAACTTCTTCTAATCTTCCTGCTTCCACTTCCCATGTACTGGTATTATAGGGATGGGCCTTATGCCTGGTAGGACAATCCAAATTTGAAATTCCCAATTGTATTACACATTTAAGTGAGAATTTTTTACATAATAACATAGTGTTGAGTCAGTAGCATCACTTTTCATTTGTTTATTCATTAAGCAACTCAAAAACCTTTTCTTTAGTTTTTAATGAATTCCCAGTAGTACTGTTGTAGGCAAATTGAGAGAAGATGCAAAGCAAATAATACTTTTAAAAAAATGATGTCGTTTAAAATGTAAGAATATCTTTGATATGATTTTTGTTTGTCCGAAAAAAGTTAATATAACTTGACCTTGACCTTTATATATTTAAAGAAAGTTGAGTATCTTACTAATATTTGATCTCAATACTTCATAGTTCATCTATGATACCTACACACATGCATAAACACACCACATGGAATGGTAAACACAGAGAAACACAGCTGTGGTCTTTGAAGCACTTCGTTCTGTCACTCAGAAGGTCATGTGTTGAGATGAGGGGGAATAACTATTATTTAGCACCATTTCTCATAAACTCATTCACATTAGCAGTACGTGTTCTGTACTCACTTAGGTAGTTTCCAAGCATCTTGAAACTCTTGCTTATCACAGCCACAAGCATTGAATAGCCCCTCTGTCCAGTCTCCCACAATACGGATATGGATGCTAAAAAAGTCTTCCTCAGGAGCAGAGGTCAGTGTGAATGGGTGCCACTCCAGCTTGGATACCTTGGGGCACTTGACAAAAATGTACTGTCCCACCTCCATCTTGAATCCCTTCTTCTTCATCTGAAGCTCGATGGTTTTGAAAGGGTGAGTGACAACCTAAAGAATAAAACACGACCATAGAAATGACATGTCTGCAAAACATTTGCACTTCTGGGGTCATATGGATAAAATACTTCATTAAGATTCCCTACCTACATGTTTCTTATTTCAGGACCAACATAGAAGGCCCTTCAGCAGATGTATCTGTCATTTGGAATTTGCCCTCGATTGTAGTCAATGGCTAATGATGGACAGAGGTATGGACACCAAGTCCTAGTCTTCTCTCTTCAATCTGAAATAACTCCAACACTCCCTTGTAGGATAGGCAGACATTGCAGCTGCAACCACACTGTGGGCCAGGTCAGCCCTTCTCTCTTCCCCATCCATCTTTCTTAATATCTTCAACACTTTTTTTTTCTTATTTGTTTTGAGACATGTTCAGGATATAGCCCAAGGTAGCTGGAAACTTGTGATGTAGCCCAAGCTGGCCTTGAACTCATGCTCTCTTACCTCAACTTTCTGATTACTGGGACTTTGGGAATGTGCTACCACACCTAGTTTTACTCTACCACACCTAGTTTTACTTTCTTTACGAGAACAGTTCCTGAGAACAACCTCCTACAGTTCTCTGTTTTAGTCTTTGGCAGGAAATCAAAACCATCAGTCTATTGTGATTTCTCTCTTCCCCCCCCTCTCTCTCTCAGAAACCAAAGTTTGGGGCTGTCCTAGAACTAAGAGTGGGCCAAAGTGCGGCTTGAACTCTGGATTTCTCATTCTGAGAGTGGCAGGAGTTCGGTTGCTTCCCATTTTTTTAGCTGTGGCAAAACCCAGCTAAATTCTAAATATTGCCTGCTTCACAGCAGGTCATTAGCGAAGGAATGTGGCCTTGTTGGTGCTTATCTGCACTATAGCTGGAAGCCTCGGTCTAAGCCCATTTTCTGATAAAGGTGTAGTCCTCTTTTCCCAGTGGGATCACACCTTATGCAGGAGGTGCCCTTGTAGGACCTTGACGCTTAGACTTGAGCTCCACACACAAGTGGGGCTATTCCAGTGTCCTTGCCTTAACCAATGGCTCCCATTCCTGGGTACCAAAGACCCACCCTGCATTTATCCTATATATGAAACCACCTCTTGGAACCCGGAAGCTGCAGCGGGATGTGCTTTATTTTATAACACTACAGAAGGTACAAAAATAGAAAAAAAAAGTTTTCCGTTCATTCTATCTCCCCCATGGCACGAGAGAGGACATGGGCAGCTAGACAGAAACTACAGACCTCAGTGACTAGTTATAACAGCCCTCAAATGGAGCTAACCATGCTGTCTGTCCTTGTCCTGAATCACACATAAACATGCCCAATTCCATATACTGTTTCTACATTTCTCCATGGTGCCATCCAGAGGACACCACCCATCTCCCCAAGCCACATACTATATTTACTCTCCGTAGTCCATAGACGGTCTATTCAAATGATCCCGATCTAATACATGGATAAAATATTATTATAAATAAATAATACGTGGATAAATTCTAAAACAGAACAGAATAAGGAAAACAGAAAGCAAGTACTCTCTCTTGTCAAAAAGATATCCTCACTCCCAAGTTCATTTCAGCACTACACCCATGTTCCTGAATCAATGTAACTGTGCAAATACAATGAACGGGTAAAGAAAGTGTGATGCATTTACACAGGTAGAATGCAATTCAGCTTAAAACGGTGAAATCTCGCCAAGTGCAACATGAACCTGAATGACGTAAGTGAAATAAGCCAGATACAGATGTAGCATAATCTCACTCACATGATGAATCTTAAAGAGTTCAGCTCATAGAAATTGAGTAGAAAATGCTGGTTGCCAGAGGATAAGGAGAGTAGGGTAGGAGACATGGTTCTTAGGTACTGAGTTACAGTTGTGTAGGATGAATAGGTTCTGGTGTTCTGATGCACAGTAGGGTGGATACGGTGAATAATATGTTGCATATTCAAAGCTTCTAGAAGACTTTGGATACTTTTATAATAACAAAATCACACATGTTTGAGTTGAAAGATGTGCTATTACTTTACTCAAAGACACAGGTGTAACAGCAGGGAACACTACATTGTAGCTTATGAATACACACAATATGAGCTAACTGAAAATGAAATAAAACTAAAAAACAGTCAAAAAGTAATACACTGTTGCTTTGAAAATGTCTACAATATCTAGAAGAATTTCAGAGGTAGAGCTACAGACAAACCAGACATCAAAGGAAAGAAAAGAATCTGGAAAGAAAACAACAGCTTTTCAATGTTCACTGACACTGCAGGGATTTTCTCTCCATGAGTGAACTGCACACATACGAGAATTACTATGAATAAAAATTATTATTAAGGCTGCAGCTAAATGGCAGAGTACATGCTTAGCATTAAGTGAGACTTGAGTTTAACCCCCAGCACGACCAACAATTGCCAAACATAGTTAAACCTTTGGATTTAAATGTGTCTCATACGACAAGGCTGTGAGCAACTTCCTCTGCTCCAAAATAATGAATTGGAGAGCATCGTTTTGAATAGAGGAAATTATGCTGCAAATTGTTTACCATGTTGTAATTTGTTGTGGTAAAAAGAAGTTTTCTCATGCTGCATTTTTTTTTTTTTACTATAAGCACAAAGAGGATTTATCTAAAGAAGATATACTAGTAGACAGTTCTCTCACTGCAATATTTCTGGATAACTCCTGTCTGTTTCTTGTATTTGCATGTGAAGAAAGTAAAGATTTATTTTCTTCACAAGATAATAAAATTTCCCCAGAAAAATGTTAAGGAGAAATATTTGTCTGGTTTGGTCATGTCTTATTTCTGAAGGGAAAAATCGTGGCAGCCCCTTTTGTTGATTGTTAGGTTTTTAAAAATAATACAATATAGTCTCTGGGTTTGTGGGTTGTAGTATAAAAACTGTCCTTTACTTAACAGCTAATATTCACTAAGAAGTGGGAACAGGAGGAATCAGGTAGAGGAAGAGGGGAAGAGGCATTGGAGGGAGATAATAGAGAGAGAGAGAGAGAGACAAAAGTAGATATATAAATAAAAATAAATAATATAATATAAATAGCATAAATGAAGAATGGTTGCATGTTCCTCCATTGGAAGCCTCCCAATGGCAGCAGGACTAGCTCTACTCTGACTCTCCTTAGGTATCAACTGAAAAAAGCTAGGGCAGGAGGAATCTCTGTGTCTTGAAAAAATAACTTAATGTGATTTTTGTAAATCGTTTTTAAAGTGAATTGAACAGAATTAAATTTTATTTGACAGAATAATTTTTTGGGTGTTTACTGAAACTGCAACAAGGAACTTTCCTATTTACCTACCTATCCACCTACATCGCTATCTAATTGCACATCTACCCATTTTGTAAGGAAAAACAAAACACAGGAGAATGGAGAAAAAGGACTCCAGACTTGGAGTTTGGAGACCAAATTCATGGTGTAGCTTATATATGAATCCACTTGACACTTTGGATACTGCGACTCTAATATACTGTGATTACTTAGAAAGAATAGAAGAAGAAGGAACTAGAAAGATCTTTAAACCTCCTTTGGTTGCTTGTTGTTGGTTTTTTTGTTTGCTTGTTTTTTTAGTAGCTAAAATTTTTGTCTAAAACGTAATGTGGATGCATGTGTGTGTATGTGTGCATGTGTACACGTGCATGTATGTTGAGAGAAAGAGACATGCAGAAAGATACAGGTATCATAGAAAGTGATACCTTCTAATGTCCCCACTTAAAGGCCAACTCATTTCATCATTATGTTAAATGTATTAAAATAAACTATAGGCCTCTCTGTTTTCAGTTTAATATAAAGAACTTGGCTAAAAGACCTTTTTGACCAACGATATAGAGAACATGAGGGGGCTTGTCCATGTGACACTTAGCTACTACCAATAGTTCCACATTGATGAATACCTTGGTGATGACCACCTTCTGCTGAGATCGCCAAAACCGGACCAACCTCTCACAGAGATACAGGAACATAGGACCCACTATCCATTTCCAGGTCTGTAATCACACCAAATACAAAAATGAATTGTGTTAAGGGAGTGGGGACAGCTAGTGAAATCTTCAGAAGGATTAAACATTTTTACAAGACAGTTTAACCTTTGTCAGCTTGCCTAAGCATTTACTACTGATAAATAAATAAATAAATAAATATATATATATATTTATAAAACAGAATGTATGAAAACACCAAACATTAAGATAAACAGTTAAGCCAGTAAAGAGCCACATTGGGGTTATATATTATACAATCTGTGTCTATAGTGTGAAACTTTCCAAAGGGGAACTTCCTACAAAACATGAGCTTTCCTTTCAGTATCACAACTGAAGTTGCACTAATCCCACAGCAGAGCAAGGATGATTTCAGAATGAACCCATCTCATTTCAGCAACATGATATTTTTTAATGCAACATTACAATTGTTTTTTTCCTAGCCATTGAATCTGAGATTAATATTTTGCAAAATGACAAATCTTGTGCAAGACTGCAGCTGTCTTTCTTCAATATTCTGGGAAATGCTAGGAGCTATGCAATGTATTTGCTGAAGGGACTCACACGAAGATTCTAAGATTCTATCTGGGTCCCTGCTCAAGATACAGAAATTGTTTCATAGAGTTGTAGGCTCTATATAAACATTTAGGCCCAACAGATCTATCCTGTTTGGCAAGTTGGATTCCTAGTCAAATATTTGAAACACAAAAAAAAAAATTTTAAAAATTATGCCATCTAAAATTTGATTTTCTAGAATGGACTCTGAGGCAGAAAATAAGAGCATGTTCCTGATATTTCCAGGTTGGTTTTGATATTGAGTTTTTTTTCCAGGCAAATCTTTAGGGCATTTTCTTGTATGATGATTAATATAGGAGGGCTCAGCCCATTGTGGGTGGTTCCATCCCTAGGCTAGTGGTCCTGGGTTCTATAAGAAAGAAGGCTGAGCAAGCTATGGGAAGCAAGCCAGTAAACAGCACCCCTCCATGGCCTCTGCATCAGCTCCTGCCTCTAGGTTCCTGCCATGAGTTCTTGCCCTGACTCCCTTCAGTAATGGAGTGTGACCTAAGAGTTATAAGCTGAAAGGGATCATTTCTTCCCCAACTTCCCCCAACTTTATCACAGCAATAGAAACCCTAACTAGGACATTTTAGCTTCATGAGTCTATTAAACTATATTTTCAATATTTTATTGTTGGAAATTGAAAGTACTAGATTCTCCACATCACTAGCCAAAGCTGGAAAATACCTGTAACAGAAATGAGGGTTTTTTTTCTCTACTTCATCTTTATAAGACAGGTGCTTTAAAAGTCTCCAATCTATTTCCTTGGTGATACTGTAGGGTGACATTGAATGGCATCAGATTTAGATATTGCCTCTAATATCCTCAGAAACCTAAAAGTAGTTTGCCAGCTATTGCCTGTAAAGGTAAAAGAACTCACTGCCACTGTTGTCAGGGAACTGTGCCTTCTCTAGCCCATAAAAAAACTAACAATAAGGTTCCCTTTTTATCCTTTCTATCAATGTCTGAATATTGTAGGGGCAAGTCACTGCTAAGTCATCTCGATTTCCTTAATGAACAAGGATACTCAAAGGCATCAAGCCTTTCTACAGTGATGGGCATAGTAAAAAAATATTTCATGCCAAGTGAGTAGCAGAAAATGGAAAGGGAGATTTGTCATTATATTGTACAATGCTTAAGAAAAAGTTACAGTACCAATCAGGAGCCCCATACAAATGTTCATTTTTGTTTCATTTTATACCAGTTGCTAGCACAGCAACTAACAAAATTCACATGAAAATTATTATAGAGCTGGCTTTATGGAGTAGAGATATAAAGAATACACAGAATGGAGCCCAGAAGAACTCTCTATAGGAGGAAGCAAGTATTTCTTGTTTTCCCCTGTTTGCCCTTGTCTCACCCCTACCCTTTCACAAGGTAACTGCCCTTGGTGTTTGTGTGATTCTGGCTGTGCAACCTCTGTTATCCTGATAGACTGGATCTCCTGATTGCAGATGTTGATTCAGGGTAAAAAGGCTTTTTATTCTTTGTCTAATTCAATCTCTAGTCCTAGTCCTGAAGCGCTGGAGCATTTTAGCCTCCATACAATCTAAAATGTTTAAGCCTAGAACTGGAAGGTTTCAGCCTCAGCCTCCCTACAATCTTGAACGTTTAAGCCTCCAAGGCATACTGCTGACTGAACAACTCTGACTATCTCCCTCTGAACTCAGAGATGTACTGAACTCAATTGATTCTTTAGGTTCCACTCACTGTTCTGACTCCAAGCTGTCTGGTTCAAATTGACCTTCTGAGTCAGCTGACTTCTTGACTGAACTTTTCTGACTTTCACAGACTCTGGCTGACTCCTGCAACTTCTCTGATTGAACCATTCTGCTTCGCTTCAAACTGACTCACTCATCCCATCTGATACTTGACTTCTGCCTAATTGCCTTTGTGTCTCTGCCTCAGACTCCTTTCTTTGCCTCTGTGTCCTGTCCCTCTCTAAGCTCTCAATGCTCAATACTGCCTCAGTCAGTCTCTCTGCTTTTCTGCCTTATCCTCAATCAGACCCCTTCATTGTCTCTGTGTCTTGTCCTTTCTCTGCCCCTTTGAAATCTGTGTTTTTTCTGATCCAAGGTCCTGCTTTTTCCATTGTGAGAGTTGGGTGTATCCTCACTCTGACTCACTCTGCCAAATCTTCCTCTGATTCGTCACTTTGCCTGCCCTTCACTCTGAATCATCTTAGAGGTCACTTCTTGTCTGGCACTGAATCCTTCTGAGCTCTGCTTCCTGTCTCCCAAGTGCTGGGATTAAAATTGTGCACCACCACTGCCTTATGAATACTGGGATTAAAGGTGTGTGCTACTACTGCTTTCTGAATACTGGGATTAAAGCTATGTACCAACAGTCCTTCCACCCTAGAGCAGCTATGCTGCTGGATTAAAGGGTTAAATATTCCTCTACACCTGATGCCTAAAGGCAGCACAACATGCCACTTCATCCATTATCTTAACAGTTCTGAAAGCCATATAGAATACTTGACTTCCTGGTAACAAAAGAGCCCACAGCTCCTTATAGATCATTTATTTGAGCCATACAACTCAGATCAGGATAGAATTACTGACTATATTCTGAAAATCATTAACCACTATTATTGTAATCCTCATACCCAGAAGATGAAGAGGAAAGTGGTGGCTCTTTACTCCAGAGAGCAATTTAAAATCATTGCTTTCCACGTTTGTCCTCAGGAAAACGACAAGAGATCAATGCAAAGTTTGTTTTTCAAGAGAAAGTTCTAGTCAATTCACGTAGTTAAGAAGATAAAGCATCCTAATGGACAACATTTGTACCTATTACTTAAGACTACCAGTAATAGCACTATAATACAAGCAATACAGATACATACCATAGGAGGGTTTCCAGAGAACTTTGGCACTGGGCATTCCTTTATTTTTCCCCATTCTGAGATTTTATCTTGACAGAATTCTATATTATGCTCTGCCAAACTCTCTGAAGTCTGTCCACGTACAATTCGTCTGATGAATAAAAAGAAGTCCACGTCATTTAATAATAAGACAATAAGCTGCTTGAGTATTTTAGACTCTTGGAATCCAGGGCCTTATATATGCTAGGCAAGCACTCTAACAATGAGCTATACCCTCAACCCTCACTGGGGACATATTGCAGTATCTTGATGGAGACCATGTACTTTTTAAGTACTATCACCCCTTCTGGATAATTCAGGGAAGCAAATGAAAATGTTTGATTGTGAATAATAGAGTATTCTGCAGTTGTACAAGGAGCATAGGCATGTAACATTTATGGAGTGTGAGTCTTGAGTTAGCAACATGTGCCTTCTTAAAGGGAGAACACGTTTCTTTTCAAGTATCATTTTTGTGTACAGACAAACAGAACCCAGAAAAGTGATAAAACTCTAACAGGCTGATTGTTAAGCCATGGAGTGCCTTTGTGCAAATTTGAAAAGGGTTCTCCTTCTGCAAAGACACTCCTACAAGCTAAACATGGGCCAGCAGAGAGTAGACTACATTTCATCTTTTAGACAGGCATTTTTAAATACTGGACAACCCACACAACCATACACAGTTGTCTTGAGGCTAGCAGAATTGCTTTATTTGTAGACCCCTAACTTGTCTAGGCCAGGCATGGTGCACACCTGTAATCCCTGTACTCTCCATGCTAAGGCAGGAAGAGTGTGACTTTGAGGATTCCAGGCCAGCCTAGCCTACACAGTGAGACTATATCTGAAAAGTGTTTCAATTAATCCAAGAGGCTAATAGCTTTCTGAGAAGATTTAACCATCCTCACAGATATGAGCACCAGTACTGTGCTCCTTAAAGTGCTTAGAACCTATTTAGTTAAACTCAATAATTATTAAGTAAGCAAATAAAAGGCAATTCTAGGTTGGTGATTATGGAAAGGGGGAGGCACAAAATGGGGTAATTTTAAAGAATGCAAATGACATGGTCTTCAGACTATATTAAGAGACATGGAAGCATGTTTGTAAATTTCATTTGGGATTCCTAAAATTTAACATATCTTTAGTATATTCTGAGAATGGTTTAATTCAAGGCCATTAACTATCCTCCACCCTTTTGTGAAACAGGGTCTTATTATATAGCCCTGGCTGGCCTGGCACTTACTGTGTAGACTAACCCCTTTCTAACCCTAGGTCTTGGTGAAGAAACTTTCCTTGTATGAGCACTTACTATGGTTAGACTTGAGTTAAAGTACTATTCACCAGTTATCTCAGTTAATCTGTGGGATAAGCTTGAGAGGCAGGTTATTATTTTTGCAATTTTATGTGAGGGTATTAAATTTGTTGAAAATAATTCTGTTTTTGACCCAGATAGCCTTGACTTTGACTTCAAATCTCAATTCTACACATTCATACTTTGGAAGTCTTGGTAAAATTAACTTCTTTTGAGCTTCAGTTATTTTAGCTGTAAAGCATGTATATTTCCTCATTAAAGATCGAATTTAGTGATCAATTGACATGGCGTGAAAATCAGCAGATACAAAGCAGGAGTCTGAGGAATAATAACTACAAAAGGTCTTGATCCCCCAATTCACATGAAGAATAAATAAATAATAGAAAATATGATTTTTCTCCTTGTTCTCTGAATAACAGGACCAGAAGTCTACAAATCTGAATTTTAATTCCAGTTCAGCTGTTTACTAACCATGAGACCCTGAGTGATCACCTAACCAGGGTAAATAGCAACTACTACTTAGATGGAGACTAAGGTAAATAAATCCATGTCTGATCCAAAGGAAGACAGTTATCTGTGACATTACACAACAGGAAGTGGTGGGATTTGTGAAGGAGGGAGGGGAAAAAATGTCTTCTCTTTTGTAGGATTCGCTGAGCTAGTTGAATTGGGAACAAGTTCCATATAAAGACACTCTGCTGCCTTAGGAGACTCAGGAGATTCTTAATCCCTACAGATTTCTCAGTGCTTAGAAAGAGTTTATCAGGGGTTGAAATCAGGAAGTAGGTTAAGAAGGACACAGAGGTTGGCCACAGTTGCTTTTCCCCATCCTTCCTCTTTTCACTCTCGAGACTTGGTCACCCCTAGGTTACTTGGCTTGAGTTTTGCATATTTACCTTCCCCACCCTTACATTCCTGGAACTCTATACCCATCATGGAACTTCCCTGGGCCTGGCTTTATGTGCAGGTGGTGTGAAAGTGTCGAAAAATGAAACTTGATATTAAAGCAGATTTTTCCAAGCATACAGTCAAGCACTGTGTATCTTTATGAGAGTGTTTGCAAGAACCCACTCTAGACCACCTGTTCTCTAGGCTACATACCAGCTGGGAGTTGCCTGACCTACATATTTGACTATTTTTACTTTTGAGTTCCACGTCTACACGTTAGAGGGGTTAAAAGAAGCTTTGAATGCCAAGTTCTTAGCACCTGCCATAGAGCTTGGTAGAAGTTAATTATTAGTTTTATCATATTTGAAGTTTGAAGGCAATGCCCACATTCTTTTCTAGCTAGCATTCCTCCACAGTTCCACAGATAGATCCTCATACCCAGCAGACAACCAGTAATGGTTATCGGCTTCAATCAAAATCAGCTGGACAACAAAAAACCCCTTCAACTGATTAATTGCTACCTCTTCTATTTTAGGATTGTGCCTAACCTACTTGCGATTTACCCAGAGTAAACAATATGGAGTTGCATCCAAGACCCTACCAGTGCTCTCAATAAGGTATGGCCAACAGAGAGTAGATGACCTTCCTTCTCTTTAGATAGGCATTTGGATTGGACAATCTACACAATCATAGTGGTGTTGAGCTTAAATATAGCCCGTATATTTTATACACTAGGTATATATTTCAAGTTTATTTTAAATAACTACATCATGATTTAGATGAGTATAACAAGAAAGCAAATACATTGCTGTTTCTTTTGACTGTCTCTGCCATCCTTTAATATTTCCTCAGCAGACAGGATGACCAAACAAAAGTGGAAAAGTCAATGTGCCTCTAGTTGGGCAATATACCTATAAAGTGAACCTTGACAATGGAGTTAGAAAACTCACTCAGCTCCGTGGATGGCAAGGCCGATGAAGAAGATCACAAAGAGATGGTGTGTATACCAGAACACTTCAAAGTAAGACCTCCGGATGGTTTTGGTAGAGGATGTGATAATTAATATGAGACACAGTGTGATGACAATTCCTGTGATGCCAGCCAACCGAGTCACAGCCACGTACAGGCCCCCTGCAGGGTTCTGCAAAATAGAAACACACACACGGACAGACAGACAGACACACACACATTGTAAGCCCATAACTTCAGGACTGTCCATTTTAAAGCTGATTATATAAGACATTTCCTGTCCCTTTGGCTACCCTAACCAAATCTCTCAGAGGGATATGGTGTTGAAGTTTCCAAAACTAAACCATCTCACATTATTGAGGAGTAGATATATAGGAACTGTCACGTTCA
This sequence comes from Cricetomys ansorgei, assembly GCA_026225945.1. NCBI lineage: Eukaryota > Metazoa > Chordata > Mammalia > Rodentia > Nesomyidae > Cricetomys > Cricetomys ansorgei. The sequence continues at coordinate 1,642,788 of JAMJFZ010003344.1, read as the reverse complement.
GATGATTCTAATGGAGTTCAACTATAAAGAATTGACCTAGTAAAAGATGTCTTTAAAGTGTCTGATGTTCTTAATGTCTTTGATTTAGAAAGGCCACAGTACTTAGCTGGCTAGTGCATTCTGAGAATATCCACCAATTGAAGCTGGGTGGACCCTGAGATGAGAGTTCATGGGCAAGTGACTTAGAAAGAAGATGCTCCAAGAGAAACTGGTAAGCAAAGAAGGAATAGATCAGAGAAAAGGAAAAAGTCAGGCAAGAGGAAACTCACAGACAACATCTCACAGGAATAGCTTTAACATGGCTTTATAGATGTTCTCTCATTATCTCTATTTTCAGGAAACTGGAAATAAAAATGATAAAACATGTAGGCCAGATCTCTTATCATCTGGCAAGAGGCCTGGAGCACAGGTGCTCTAGACCCAGCTGTGACAAATGCTACCACAGAGATGCACAGAGTCAGGCTGAAGCTATCCCCCACAAGACTGTTCCTCAGAGAATTCTACTGACTAAGGATGAGAGGATTTCCAACTCTGGCATACACCCACCAATCTGAGGGTAAGCTACACCTCAGAGTTTGTGCTGACTAAAGGAGAAGAAGCTGCGTTTCAAGGCCTGCACCCATCAGTTATTTGTCAAAAAGCTTCTCAGGGAAAAGTAACTGTTCAGATCTTTTCAGATTTCACCTGTGGGCAAAGAGATCCCTGTAGCCTCAAGACAGTCCTTAGAAGAGGAGAAAGGCTTAGGTGATTGAAAAAGAAAACATTCAGTTCTACTAGATCTACTAGAAGTGACCCAAGGAAATCTGGACAATGAATGACAATGTCAGTTCAACTAATATGTTCAAATTGTCATCCTTATATAGTATTCGGGCAAACAATGAACAATCGAAAGAAAAAATATTCGTGGTATCACAGGAAAATAATTTATGAATCACAACAGTTTTTTTCATGTCAGTTTGAGTATAAAAATTTTTACAAAATTAAAGTTATTTTTTGTATTGTAGCTATTTTTTCTAAACACACAAAAAATGTGTTTGAATTTCAGTGGATAACTTAACTGTCTTCCTAAGCCACTGGCTTCATAAAATTGGCCTGAGTTCTTTTCTAAGATTCTAAGAACTTTTCTAAGTTATTTTCTAAGTTCCTTTCTAAGAAGATTCAGTAACTCATGGGATGAAAGCCTACGGATACTCTCATAGCTGTCAACAAAAAATAAATAAATAAACAAATCTAAAAAAAATAATAAGACTGTTCTGAAATCACACTTGAGTCTGGACAAAACATGGGTTCTTTAGCTATTAACAATTTAACAGAACAAGAACTGTTCTGTTCTTTCTACCTCCCAGAAAAATAATTAAGATAATAATCCCCAGACTATATCTAATTCCTGATCAATACTGAACAAATATTGGCTCTCTTAAACACTCCCTCAAGCAGGAGTCCGAGATGCCTAGCAAGTCCCTCATGCCACCCTCTGGAGGTATTCTCCCAGACTTCTTTAAGGTATGACATCTCTTTCATTGTGGCAAGCAGTAAACCCAACTTTGACTGGACATGAATCCCATACTCTATTTTATTGGTGTGCTCATGGGTGAGCGTGAGTTACTAAACGATAGTAACTGCAGAGAAACTCTCTCACAAGAGAAATACCCAAACAGTCTGTGCACATGGGATCAGGAGGGTATGAGAGCTTCTTTACACTTACATTCTAAGCTATGTGTGATCAGGAGGGTATGAGACTTTCCTTTACACTTCCATTTTAAACCATTAGCAAACTTTCATTTTTGATTTTTATGGCCAAAAAAATAGAGCATAGCCTCTGTTTTCCCAGCCCGGCAAACATCTGAATCAGAAAAGGAGAGGCTTACCTTGATTTCTTCTCTAGCAAAATTGAGATATGGTTCACCCCGGTCGCCAATGCGAGAGAGTGCCACTGAATATGGATCAGAATCGTTGACTCTGGCATTCACACACCACTCCACATTGAACAGATGCGCAATGGTGTGAATCGCTAAAGAGGGCAGAGAAGAGAAACAAAGAGGGCGGAAAGGTGTGCACAGAATTTTTGGAACCTAGGTTTCTGGCCACAGCCTCTGACTCTCAAGGAAACAAAAGGGGCGGGGCCTAGACTGCTGCTGTAAACAAGGACTAGGCCCCAATAACCAGAGAAGCAAGACAGCTCTAAGTAGGTCAGCTTCTTTTTGCCTGTGTGACTGTGGGGAAATAGTATAGCCTCTCTGGTATCGGTTCCCTCATTCGTAAAATGAAGGGGTCGAACTAAGATTTCTGAAGACCCAATGAATTTCTAAGATTCTACGTTTGATATATTCACGTCCCCTTTCCCCCTAATGCATTTGTGCTCAAATGAGAAAAGCACGCAGGCGATGTCTGCTGAATCACCTCCAGAGAGTAGTGACAAATATAATTGAATTAATACAAACTGATGGTCATCGGCATGAATCTCTTAAGTTAAAAAGAAATTGCATTCCTTAGTTCACTAGCACTTGCCTAGAGCTCCTTGGGGGCCTGAAGCAGTTGTAAATGCTCCACAATTACTTCAATCCTTATATTAAACCAATGATCTAAGAACATTTAATATCAGCTCATCTAAAAGATGAGGAAAGTTAGGCATATATTGCTTTAAAATCTTGCCCAGGGCCATGTAGCCAAGAAGTAGCTGAATTAGGAGTCAAATCCAAGTCTGCATTCTTACTGGTATAGCATGCTACATTCTAACAGGATATTACCATTCGTTTCTTTTGAACCGTTTCATTGACCACAACCCAAAGTCCTGCACAATCTGGTAGAAGAAGAAGAACCCGGTAAAACACTTCTAAACTAAGCTTATTTTACTCAGGTAAGAGATAAACTCCCCAAAGGCAGACTAAAAGCCCTTTTCTTCATTATCGTGTTTATTTTCTGGCAAGTGAATACAGTGTATTCATGGAGATTTTATAACTGTTCTAAGTGCATCCTTTGTTGCAACAACACTCTCACCACAATAGTGATAATAATATATAATGTATCACATATAAATATATATTATATGCATAAATATGATAAGATAATGGTAATAATCACTAAGGTATGCAGATTAAAGGGCTTTCTTAAGATACATTCAATTTAAGGCTCCTATTTCTGTTGATTTACTGCAAAAATCAACGAAGTCCACATTTATAGCAAAGCAATTTGGTAGAATGAATAAAAAGTTTTGTATGTTCACTATTTAATACTAAAATAATCGGAAATTGGGAAGATATGAGGATGAACTGGATGGCATATTTTAATTTTATTTATATAGGAAGATCCTACAGTTAAAAAAAAACAAGCATATGAATCTCATACAAGGAAATAGTTTGAAAGCTTTTGAACTGAATTCACCTGACCACAACATAATGGATGTGTAAAGTCTGATACACACATGTATCCAAGAATAAAAGGGATTGCCTGTTAATATTATTCTTTGCATTTCAAAGGTCTTCAAAACTTACCAGTGTGAAGTGCTATCATCCATGCTACCATTTTATGAAAAGTAAGGTTCCTATCCAGTTGTCTTCGAATTCTTGTTGAGCAACACTTTGGAGGAAGAGAGAAAAAGAATGGTAGATATTGTTACTGTGAAAGCTTTGTTGCAGACACTTGACACGTGTCATCTCGTGGAACTCTCATAACCACTCTACAAGGGTACATTTCTGCCCACTTGATGACGGGCAAACAGCACCAAACAGCAAACAGCAAAGCTGCAAACCGCAGCTTAAGTAATGTTTCCTGTTCTCACACTAGTGACTGAAGCTCTATCTCAAATACATTTTTTATTGAATAAAGTTTTTAATTTTTACAAAATATATTTCTCCTCATGATTAACTTATTTAATAGACAAGGGATCTAGAAATTCACAAAGAGCTGACCTATTGTGACATTCCTAGGAGTCTGGTGGAGCCAAAGACAAGTAAACAATTCTAGAACAAACAACTAGGTCTTGAACACAGTTCACACACACACGATACACACACGATAGTAAGAGGAAGTGGGTTCACTTGCCCAGTTAGATCAGAGGCATTGCAAGGAATATCATTGCCATATAATAATGATAATTAATAATAATAATAATAAATAATAATAATAATACTCAATTAGCAGTTACTGAGAGCTTGCGGAAGGATCTGCTTTAGGCATTTTACATGTATTGGCTCACTTCTTACATCAGTTTTACTAAGGAGGGGCCACCATGATTGCTACCTGAGAACTGAGGAAACAAATCTTGCCTTATGTGATATAGCCAGTAAGTGGCAGAGATAGGGTTAAATCCAGATCACCTGAGAACAGTTTGCAACAACATGCAGAATTTTGTAATTCATGTGATACCTTGACATTCAAAATAGAAAATGGGTCCACAGTCTAGTGTATTTGGCCTACCTGTATATCTTAGAGTGCATTTGGATTTGAATCTGGAGTCAAGTTAATGCTCAAAGCAGAGAAAGGAGAAAGCACAACCTTGCTGATGGTTGAAAAACGGTTTTATCCTCACAAAAACTGGCTGTTTGCTTGTTCTAGCTGATTTGCTCCACAATTTAAATGTACTGCCACAAAAGCCAAAGATCTTTAAAGAAGACAGTGAACTTCTAAAACTGTTTTAGATATTGTCAACATGTGGGTCTAAATATGGTATTAAATTGACATAAGGTTACTTATTTTAAATAAAATATTCTGATTTTTGTAGAAGAATATATGATTGTATGGAAAATCGTGCTTATTCCACTGTTTCTAGGTTCACCACGCCTAAAAAGAGGAAAGGCTACATAAAAGGTGACACTTGGAATCGCAGAATACTAGTGAGGAAGACAATGAGGATTCCAGATAAAGGAGGAAAGCTGCATCAAGGGTCTTGTGCGATCCAGGTTATTTACCCCATCACAATGCAATACTGCCAGCATTCTTGTCTCCATTATAGGTAAAAAATTAAAATTTCATTTTGGCTTGGATTCCAGTCTATTATTTTTTATTTATCAGAAGTTCATGCCCCTTTCCATCAAATCAGATGCGAGGACACCATCATTATTTATTACTCCAAGTGCCTTAAAATCTGACTCAAGAATTTACGTTTGTGGATGCTTACTGCAAAACGGTCATAGAAAATGAACATAGGAGAACAAAGACTAGAAGGGAAAGAAACCAGAAAATGGTGGATATTATCATTCAGTGACCACTGTCCTTTAACAGTGGGCTCCTTCAGACCAGGGAATTCCTTTATAGTTTTAAGGAAATAGCCTCTTGTTTCCTAACCACCATGTTCCTCCAGTGGTTAAGAGTTCCATCTAGTATGAAGAATTCTAGGATGACTTGTAATGACCTTATGCAATCTTCTCCTTTTTTACTTTGGATGAGACCTGTGCGTACAACATGTGATTTTCTTATACTATATGAAGAAGTAGATTCTACAGATGTGAAGTACTAAATTGACTTAAAGACGGAGGTTTGTTTATTTATTTATTTATTTATTTATTTATTTATTTATTTATTTTTCTGAGTGATCTGACAATATCACATAAACTCTTGAAATCGAGGTCTGGAAGTTCAAAGTGGATGAAGTCAGAGGTTTGAAATACAAGAAGGATTTAAGGTACTGTTTCTGGCTGGAAGATGGAGGCAGGAAGGTGATCAGGCCTGTAGGATCTAAAAGTAGCCATGAGATGACTGCCAGCAAGAAAACAGGGACCACAGCCCTGCAACTATGATGAATGGAATTTTGCTAAGAAGGAACTTGGAAGAGGTTTTTTTTATGGTTTGTTGTTGGTTTTGTTGTTGTTGTTGTTGTTGTACAGAGCTGAAGATGGGACCCAGGGCCTTGTGTATGCTAGAAAAATACTCAATCTCTGAGCCTAGACTTTCAGAATAATATTCTAATCCAGTTTCCAAGTGCATACATCTCCTCTTAGCCCAGCTAAGATTTATTTCTCAGTCTTGTAGAACCTGGAGTAGAGAAGTTGGCCACAGGGTGCTGGACCGCTGCTTTACACAACTTTCAGCTTCTAAATGAGGGTTGCTCTAAACCACTGCATTTGTGGCAATTTGTTGCAGAGCAGTAGATAATTAATAGCATCCTTACTGAAGTGATGAGCTGGACTGGAGTCTTAAGAATCACAGGATGGGAATTAGTAGGGTGGGAAGCAGTAATGAACTACATTGGAAAGTAAGTTTGCCTTTACATGTATCCATGGTGAGTCACAGACCTACCACTTAACTGCAGGACAGTTTTCTCATCTGTATAATCACCGAAAGTTCTTCTCTAGGAGGCATGTATTCACTGAGAAATGTTTAATTAGAATCTGATGTTATTTTTCATCATCGTGTAACTAACTTCTCAGCTAACGTAGCTTGACTCTCCAGCGGAGGCCAAGCATCCTGTGCAAAGATGAACTTGCTATGCGCTTAAAATAAACTGCATCAACAATTACTTGGTTGCACGAACATATCAAACTTTCACTGCCTTGAAAACAAGATCATTAAGCCTATCTGCATTCACCACTGTTTATTTTCTATTTCCTTGAAGGAAGGGTTGAAGAGGAAATTCACTAGCTCCTGAATTGTAACAAATTTGAAGAAAAATAGTACAATTTTATTTGGCTCCTCATGACATCTCCATACTCCTGCCTTTATCATCAGCATTAGTGTCAATAAAATTTGAGAAATAATGGATGCTGATGCCCCTTACCAACCTTTAACACAAACACTTAGAAAAAAATAAATGCAGTGTCAGGACAATGGAGGTATATGATTAGTTAATGAAGTGTCCATTCAGAGATAACAATTATATTTCAACATCTACTTAATGCAAAACACATTTTATTCAAAGAGATACCTAACAAGCCAGTGCAAAGGTCCCCCCCACCAGGGCAACAATCTTTCGTTTTTTCCTAACCACTATCTTGAGTGTGGTGAGGAATGGTCAACAAACCTAAAGAGAAGCCACAGGTAATGCTGATGCTGAGCTTTCAAGAAAATGATCTCCTCACCACTTCCTGAAAATGGAGCAGGATGATAAGTTGGTAAAGTTTGAAGGAAGAGCTTTACTGTCTTTGATTGCTTGGGTCCTTTCTGTTCCTCCCTCACCCTACAGATACAATTTCTGAGCTTTGACTCGCCTCTAAATTGCTTGCAGCCATCTCCCAAACAGTCAAGCTGTTATCATGCCTTATAGCTTCCTCTTCGCTTTTGTCCACTTACTTCTCAAAGGAAGTTTCTCTGTTACTGTCACAAAGAGCCTTACTCAATTTCAATAAACTATCATCATAGTGCAAGGGCAATTGTTGGGACACCCTGGCCAATTTCTATACTCTATTGAAACTGAATTTCAAAATAATGAAAAGTGGAACTAAAGTGAAGTACATATTTAATAGGGTATTGTGAGCTTCTGGAGCTCTGTTTTATTTATGGTTGGTCTTAATTTGTTTACACTATATATTTATAAACATTTTAGGTGAAATGTCAAGAGCTAGCTTTACATCTGCCTACAGAACCGAGGCAAAGAATGTGACAATAGCATCCACACATGGTGGCAGTAACAGTATGTGATAGATATGAAGGATACCACTTTGTATGGCACTCCTTATAATTTTGAAAGCCCATGTTTATTCTGTATCTCTTCCATAATACTCTAAGCTCCTTGAGCTTGTGGCCATCCATCCTCACTCACTCTGTGTCTCCAGTAATTAGTACATAGAAAGGGGTTTGTTCCAGGGGTGACAACTCAGTAATTCATAAACTTAATTAATTCGTACATTCTTACTAAAGTATCTTCATTCACTTTTCTTCTGTTTTTCAACACTGGGGATGGAATGCAGGGCCTTTCACACTTGTTATGTTCTTCATCAATGAGCTACAGCCCTACCTAGGAGGACATATTTATGTTCAAATTTGCATTATCTGACCTACTTCCCTGCGAAACCACCCCTGAGACAGAAAGCACAAGGGGCTCCATCTAGGATTAGCCGATTACAGGCATGATTAGAGGCACAGCCATGATGAGCTTCTCTGATTCTGAGACATTTTTAGGCAAAAGATCTTACCTCTTAACCTTCCTGTTTCTTTCTGAGCTGAAGATTAGGACTGTCACAAGTTAGAAATTTGTTTCTACACATAAGGTGGGGTTATTAAAAGTTCACCAGGGAGTTCTGCATGCTCAGACCTATCCTTTTCCCATCTCCCCCGACAAAGTTAGCTGAGATCCTTTACCCTACCCTCTTTTGGATGGGGGTAAGGTTACACAGCCAGAGGCTTTTTTCCCCCGTTTTGGGTAACCGGAAGGATTCAAAACCAAAGTCTGAATGATTCAGACCTCTAAAACTGAACAGAAATTCTGTGCCTGTTTAGTTAGCACAGTGTTCTATTAACAAGTCCTTGAAGTTATTATGTCCTTATCATTTCTAATCTAGGTTATTTAGCAGGTTCAAATACATTAAACAGAGCCACGGGGACAGTTGAAGATGTTTAGTAGACACATACAAAAGCGAATAGGGCCTGGGAGCTTTGAATTCCAGCTACCTGGCTTTGAATTCCAATACTCCCATTTAATTGTGTTCCCACCCCCACTCCCTTGACATGAGTTCTATGAAGCTTCAGTGAGCTGTGGCTGTTACATTTTGCAACATGACTCACAGCGCACTCACTCATTTAAATCCCAAACAGAAAAGTCATTTCATTTGCAAAATTCACATTTCAGATTGCCAATCTCAGAAAGAAGGGCTTTCCAGACCTGTAACATCATTGATTTTGAGGGAAGGGAAGTGGGAAGGGTAACAGAATAGGTGGTATGGAAGCACGAGCTGCAGTTCTAGGGGAGGGAGAGTCTAAATGGGGATGGATGGCAGAGAGATGGGGAGAGGAGATGGTAGAGAGGCTGATCGACCAAAACTAAGTATGTATGCAAGTGCCATAAGAACCATTACTCTGTATGCTGACTTAATAAATAAATAAATACATACATACATACATACATACATACATACATACATAAATGGGGGAATTGTTCTTTTATGTGAAGATCTATCTGGTTACAGAGCTGGACTTTTCTCCAATTTAGCACTGCTATTAAAGATCCTCATGAGTGTCATCACACATGGGCCACAAGATGCCACAAGGCTGATATTTTATATGTGCTGCTTGTGGGACTCAAGCACTCAAGGCAGTGAAACTTCGGGTTGTGGGGCAACAGGGATTTCTTAACTGACCACTCTGGTGAAGACACGGCCTGTTTCTCAGGCTTTACTTCCTCTAAATAGAAAGTATTCATATAGGGACAAGGAGAATTAAAAAAAAACATTCAAATCATGCCTCCATAAAAACAAAAAGTTACTGTGCAACGGTCTCATTTAGGAAGTCTTCATCTGATTCTTGTACTATTTAAAAGATAGCTTGGCGATCAGCTTTCAATCCAGTAAGATTTCATCTCTGTGGATTCTTCCATTCAAGACGTTATTTGGAAAGCCTCCTGGTCAATGTCTAACACCAAGTACAATTGTTAGGTTTTGCTCTCAGTTTGCAAGGCAAAATTGTGATGCATCAAATTAATGACTAAGATAAAGGAGCTTTATCACAGTATTTTCCAGAGGTAAAGGACTTGACTCTTTCCAGAGAATCTCAAAGGATTTACCAACATTCATCTCTATTTTTGTTTGATTTGTTATTGTTTGCTGCTGCACAAAATGACTCGAACACTTTGCTCAACTACATATGGATTTGCAGTGCTAGAGATGGGACTCAGGGTCTCCTGCGTTCTAGGTTAATGCTGTATTACTCAGTTACCCCTTCTTCCCAACCAAGCCCAAGATGCTGTCTGTCATTGGCTTAAGTGACATATTCAGCTCACACAATTCTGTGCATTGTTCCTATACTTCTTCCTATGGGAAGAATATACTATCTCCCAAGACAGATGGAACCTGACTATATCCATCTTCATCCTCCAAGTATACAAGTGCTCATAGAAGCTAAAGGAAAATAATCTATCCATTAACTCATACATTGAATACATATTATCCTTTGCTTTTCTTTTGGCGCTGATAATTGGACCCACAGCCTCCTGCATGCTTGGCAAACAATGTACCACTGAGCAGCACCCCCTGTCCAACAACCTTTAAATAGAACACAATAAAGGGTGATACAGAAATTATTATATTAGTTCTCATTTTTGAGAATAATATTTCCTAACCAGTTTCTGTGTTTTTTCTCATCTATCTTCTCCATATAGAATACTTTTCTATTTCATCAACAAATTCTAGATGCTGATTTATCCTCACATGCTCATTCTCGGTGACTTCTCTCTGAAACCTTCCTGGCACTGCCTGCCCCATCTAATGCCATTTCTGTTTCACTTGATCCTCTATGGTTCTTTATTTTAGTATTTTATGGGACCCATCATATTTTGTTCCATATTACATTTATTTGAACACATGTGCTAAATAAATATAAATGACTTAATTTTCATCTTTATAAAATGCTACCATAAAAAATATACACAATCTTATAGGTTAAAAATACTCTTTCTAGCCAGGCACTGGTGGCACACGCCTTTGATCTCAGCACTTGGAAGGCAGAGGCAGGCGGATTTCTGTGAGTTCGAGGCCAGCCTGGTCTACAGAGTGAGTTCCAGGACAGCCAGAGTTACAACAGAGAAACCCTGTCTCAAAACAACAAAAAATCTTTCTACATCAATAAAATGCTGATGTGAGGGCAAAAGAGGATTTGGGCATGTAGAAAGCTCTGAAACCTCTGATGCCATGGAGCTAACAATTCTTTTCTTTGCTTTTCCTTCTTTCTGTTTAGTGTTTAACAAGATCTCACTATGTAGCTGAGGCTATCCTAGAACTCACTATATAGCCTGGGATGGCCTAAAACTTAAGATATGTCTGTCTTAGACTCCTCATTGCTGGGATTATAGGCATGTGCCACCATAGGAGTCAACTATTCCTACTCATATTTTCTTATAGTATGTTGCTTTGTGCATTGATTGAATTTGCTTGAGATGTTACACAGAAAATGCTTTCTCTGACATAATTTAATTTAATTTAAAAATACTCTTGAAAAGTTAGTTTCTAAAATGTCACATGTCTGGCTCATATACCCCCTCACGTGTATGCTTATTTTGTTACTATTTTTGATGTATAGTTTGTTTAGCTGCTTTTTAAAATTTCCAAGTTAAATGATTGTTCCAGGGAACTCCACCTTCAAATAGTATAATGTATGTGAATACAACAGCACAGGCGGGACATGGTATAGCTTATGAATATTCGACACAAGATGAGTTTCACAAAGCATTAATTTGCTTTTCCTTAGAAAGAACACTTGTCATGATGGTTTTGAAAATTTGAGGCACTTATCAGAATATTTGCTCTTACCGCACTGGAACCCCTGAGGAAGGAGAGCAAATTTCGACACACTGGCAGCAGGATCAGCATGCAATTGAAATTCAGGCAAGCTGCAGGTGCCCGGGCCAGAGCTAGTGCTGACTAGAAGAGAGAGGATAAATAGAGAGACTCTGGTGAGCAAAATACCTATACTTATCTTCCCAGGAGTCCCATAATAGGACCCCAAAATGCTCCTCCAAGACATCTGGAAAGATATTTCCTTCACAGGAGACGATTTTTTTTTCTCTTAGGGTCTACTTGTATGCTTTAACCTGAAATTGGCTCTTTTTAACCCAACTCAACATTTTAACGTTTCAAACCTGAAAAGGAGTGGAAATAAATGTACTATAAGTTCTTGTTTATCCATCTCCCAGAGGATATATTTTCAACTTTACTACACATGCTGTATCACATATCTATCTTTCTACCCTTTCTCCATCAGAGGAGAATATCAGGTGTCCTCCTGTATTTGGTTTCTCTCTGCCAGATTCCTATGAGACAAGGTCTCACCTTGAACCAGGAGCTCATTGACTTCTGTCTAGGCTGGTGTCCAGCAAGCTCTAGGGATCCTACTGTCTCAACTACAACATTCCCCTTCCAGTAGTGGGGTTACAGGTACATGTGGCCACACTTGGCATTTTACATGGGTGCTACAGAAATGAACTCTTGTCCTCATATTTTTACAGCAAGAACTCCTATCCTTTGAACCCCCCTCCCCAACACACACCTCTTATATATTTCATACATTTTAAAATAAGTTGCATGCATCCATTTACTTCCTCCTAAATCTTCAAGCATGCATACCATTAACATGAGGTCAGTATCAAAACCAGATCTTTGATTTTAAAGAAAGTTCCCTTAGCACATAGACATTAACTGTAACTTAAGTTGATATGGTGTAATGCTTGGGCAAAATTGATTCAGCGATATCTGACGATGTTGCCTGAGAACAGATCAGCATGAATATATTAGAGACGATTTTATTAATGTGATATGATTGTTTGATAATACTTATACCTATGATTATAACATATCATTAATGTAAGTAATTAGTATTTTCAGCATTATATAACAAATGATGTGCTCTGGGAGTGGGTGCAGTTGTAATTAATCTCATTTGTGATGAAGAGATCTGACAGTTCAAAGAAACAGATTACTTAAAGACTCAAGGAAACTCGAGGACCTCTACTCTGCTGGCCTACTGAGACAATGAAGTACAGAAACAAGTTCCTCAATGTCTCCAGATGTAGCTTGAGGTTGATTTTTCTCAAGATCATTTCACAACATGCCATTAGGAGGAGGGCTTCTCCATGCTCGAAAATGGTATGTACCATCTGCCTTAGAAAAAAAATCACCCCTGTTTGGATGGCTCCCAGTAGGCTTTCCATTCTAGATATTCCAGCACATATTGCTGGAGAGGGATGCAGCAAGGACCCTCTGCCATACTTCAGTTTGTTACACTGGCATATCTTAAGGAATGTACAGTTTGAGGAGTGAAGCTGGTAGTGTCATCTTGGTTGGTCAGGATATTTATTTAAAATCTGAAAGGGAATGAATATGAGCACATCTGACTAGAAGAAGTGTGAGCTGACCATGATTGCATGAGGCAGAAGTTATACTCACCCCAAGGAGCTTTCGGGTATAAGTGTACTTAGGTCCATCATCATAAACCTTGTAGTAATGGACAAAGAGGAAGACGTTCAGCCCTAACCACACCAGCTGCACAAACAGAAAGAGCTGTAATGAGCTTCTTATATCTCAATAGGTAGATTCCATATGAGTCTGGAGTCAAATGCAGGACAGGACTTCCCCAAGTTCAGATTTTGAAAAAGTTGGTTACAAAGCTGGGTGCAATCAGCTTAGAGCCAGTGCTTTCCTAATCCAGCTTTCCTATTCCAATGCCACTACACTTTCCAGTAATTGACTTTATCTTCCTCCATTCTCTTGTATGATTGCTGCACTACCTGGTCAACATACTAAATTAATATCATTCTATCTCATCTCTTGTCTCTTTCCTTCTCTTTTCATCTTAATCTCAGACAGACAGGTAGCAGCGGTTGATAAGTAAAGTGAGAACCGATGGAAAAATAAGGTATTATTGCTGTCTCTCAACCTGTAGGAAATTGAACTTTACTCTCACAGATGCCAGTCAATGACTTGCAGCACACATAGCTTACCATTGTATTTGGTAAGCCCTCCTTAGTTTTTAAAGGAGGGAATATTGAGCATAGGCAAAGGGGGTGTGGAGGTCATGGAATTTAAAAATAAAGTAAACACTCTAAATTTTAAGTTCACATTTGATCCCTACAACAACCTTCTCAAGGGATGATACTTCCCAGTCGTCTAGCTTCAGCTCCATAATGATTTACCTTAAATATTAAATTATTAGTTATGATTGATATTAGCTATTAAATACCCACGGATAGTTCATAACAGTCTCTCTTTACAAAGAAGGAACTCAGCAACTTCATTCCTTTACCTTGCCATTCTCCCTAACTCTGGATTTCTAAGCCATGTCTTTACTTTCAAGTAAATGCATATATAATTTAAAAGATTTCTTCCTGGGGAAACTATAATTAGAATGAAAATTATATTTCAACTTGTTTCTTAGGTAAGTAATCTGCTCTTAAAATGGTAGTGCATACTCAAGATTACAGTTTCAAATCCTCATACTTCTATATTGCATTAGAACATTGGTTTGGCATGAAATACGTTACAATAAAATATTTGTGGTTTTAATTTTATCTGTGCTACTAATTAACTTATTTCTCCAGAATTCAAAGACTCCAGGCAGTACACGATAATTTTTTTATAAAACTTCCATTCATAAGTGACTTTGAATATGGTGCTTCATTAGCTGTTTGGCAAGGATATTTAAATATCACATTTCTTTCTATTCACATTGCTTTCTATTCAACTCATCCATAATTATGTTGCTGAGACCACTAACTTACAAATACAGAACAGAAATCAATGTGTAATTGACTATTAGGCACAATTTTACTTCCAAAAATTGTTTCTCAAGATAGATTAATAGGTTTATATATAATTGCATATTATATACATACCTCATATGTACATAAATACATATAATATACATATTGCATATATATGAGTCTAGATAATTTATTTCAATTCTTTTATCTCAATTTATTGTAAAATTCACAAGCAACTACAGTTCAGACCACATAGGAAAAAAGTACTTATTTTTAAGAAGAAATTTGAAAATTTTGATTAAGTGTTGTTACTGAAATAAAGGCCACTTTCCAATCTAAGAAATCTAAAAGAATAAATGCTATTCAGAACACATTTTGGTTTTAATTGACCGTTTTAAGTAGTTAAGTTACAAAGTAGATTTTTAGTACGAAGTATCTTTTATGCTTTCTGTTAAACGATGGATAACTTTATAGTCTTAGGAACTCGGAAATAAACTAGGAGAAATGAGAGCCGCTGATACATATTTTTAATTAAGAAATTTGGGATGGAAGAATTAATTCAATATACTTACAAACAGATGTTTGTTCACACAGTAAGTAAATTTCTTAAGCAAACAACAATAATAAAACCCATCACTCTTATTTTAGTTTCCAAGAGAACTTCAACATATCAAAAAATGTATAATTTATCTGTTGTTGGTACTTACAATGACAAAGATGGAGAGTCCCTCATTCACAGCCCAGTTCCCCATGGTAGCAAAGGCTGAGTGTGTTTGGTCTGCCCTTCTTTACTGTGCTTCTTCTTCTCATGAGGAAATGAAAACAGCAGCCTCGGGGCAATATGTTTCCTTTTCTATTATCAGAAATTAGCTAATCATTGGTCAACTGAAAAGCCTGTTTCCATAACAAATTTAAATCTTTAAACCACATAAAAATTACAGAAAGAAAAAAAAAAGACCTCGTGATTCAATCACAAGAAAATACATTGAAAAATGAAACCAATTGTTACAACTGAGAGACTGTCAGGTTTTAAAAATTGTTTTATTATTTATCAAATTATTTGTGCAGTTTGTGGATGTATTGTACACAGTGAATTATGTTTTTTTTTAACTTGCAATTTTCAAGTTATCGAGCTAGCCATGTCTTGGTGCTAGGTAAAACATATTAAATACATGTAACATCTTCTAATAGTCTTATACCAGTATTTATCCTCATTAGGTAAAGTAAAAAGAGTAATAGATGATATTTATAGGGTGATTACCATGTGGCAATTTTATAAAATAGATATAGGTCTATATTGTGTACATGTTTGTGAATTGAAATATACATATACATACATATGTATACATACACAGAAACATCCTTGGACACACATGTACATCAATTCATTTGATTCTCACAGCTCAATGCCTATAGAGTAGGTTCTACATTTACAAATGAGGAAACTGAAATCTAGAGGAGTGAATTAACTTAGACCCAGTTACAGTGCCAAGGAATACTGCAGTTGGTTATTTGAAACTCAAACAACCATTATCACCCGTAAGTAAGATACCAAAAAAAAGCTTAAATTTGTTAACTTCACCCTAAATCACTCCACTTAAGACTACAGGGGGAAAAATGTAACGAAAGTACCAAAATGTTTAGATAACAATCATGTTCCAGGCAGACAGTCTATATGGTACATTTGTAAACATAGTCAGATCAAAAGTGTATCAGTGTATCACAGATACTAAAAGTAGATGTAGCACAACTATCCCCTGGCTGCTTTTCAGTCTTCAAGATATGAAGCAGAAGGTCAGGGTGGCAAGTCAGGTGACCATGTGATGAAAGTTGACAAGGGTACAAGGGTACAAGGGTAGCTGTACAGTAGTTACAATTAATAGAAAAGTTCAAGAAACAAACTGGAGAGGACAAAAGAGCGAAAGAACAGAGGTACAAACTCTCACTTGTTTTCTACAGAGTACATGGACAACCTCTGGGATTGTGGCAATTAGTAAAACAGGTATGCTTTCTTTTTCACCACGTGATATTTCTAAGGAAAGGTATTCTGACATTCTCCATGGCAATTAGAACAAGTATAACCCATATAAAGGCAAACTGAATTCCTAGGTTCATTCCCAAAATAGATAAACTCAACTAAATACGGTGAAATAATCAGAAGGTGGGTAAGGTATGTGCTTCCTTGTTTGCTGATCTGTTTGCCTACTCCCTCAATTCACCGCTGTATGTCATAGAGAACTACATTGTCAGCCAGCTTGGATGATTGATGGCTTCTGATTGGTTTAGTGAAACTGGAGTAGAGAAGCCACAGTGTTTCTCCCCCACCAGATTTTTGCTTCAAGAGGGGTTCACCAGGTGGGTATATTGCTAGTGGGCCTCCAGCTTCCCCCAGTCAGCTCTTCCTTCAGTGTCATGAGCACCTGCCCTAGCTCAATGTTGCCAGATGGCCCTGGCTGCTGGGCAGGGGAGGTGGGGGTTGGGGTGGGGTGGATTAGACAACCCCTCCCAGTTCCTCTCTCGCTGAGTGGTAACCACTTCCTGTAGTTCTTTTTATTTTATGCTGCCTCTTGTCCCTTGTTGGGATTCTCCACTTTTCCATCATCCATGTTAGCATGTTCCTGGTGTGAAAGTCCCTGTGTTGAAATGCTGTGGTTTCTGTTTTTGAATTGGATTTTGAAACAAAGTAATTCAAATGAGTACTCATTTTTTTCATGTAACTAAAGAAGTGAGTCATATATAAATAAAGAACAGTGAAAGACCATAAACATGAATTCTCTTTATCTTCTCCACTCCCACTCCTTCTGTAGGATGACTGCAGGTCCCTCAAGTTTTTCAAAACTCAACAAGGTCTTCTCTTCTGCACCTTTCTCCGCTTTCCTCTTTCCCTACCTACTGGTTCACCTTCCCTTGTTCTATCTAAGCCCTCACAAACCACCACCCCCCCCCTGCGCACTATTTTTCGTCTGTTTTTCTGAAGCCTGTGTTCTACTGTGGAAAAAAATGAAAGTACCATGAATACTCGCATGCTAAGAAACAATATTTTTCTATTTCTTACAAACATGTTTCTTAAACATTTCCCTCTCTTTTTCCTTCCCTCTAAGATTTCAGAAGAAAAGTCAAAGAAGGAAGTACTTTTCCATGGAGAAGCAACCATTCCCTTCTATTGTTCACCCACCTTACGAAAGTAATCACAGCACTCTGAGTAGCACTTTCATGAGAGTCTGAAGAGCTTCAATCATTTTCACAGCTGGAGAAAGATCATTTGCAATGAAAAGTAAAACCTTTCTTCCATGGAAACTGACTTCCCTTTTGAGAAGACTCTAAGAAAGCTGCAGCGTGCACTGCCCTTAGAAACACAGGTGGAAAGGGGGATAAAGGAGCAACAGGATTAGCTGTGTGGTACTGACTTCACAAGGAGAATGGAAAAACTTAGACCTTTTGTATTCACTAATCAGTATTAGCTAACGGCTCATCTTGTCCCAATCTCTTCAACTTCCCTTGCCCTTTGAACCTTTGGCACTCAGTTAGACTGTGGAAAACTTAAGCATGAACTCACAAGCCAGAGATGGAGAAGAGAAGCAATCCCGAGTTTCAAGACATTCTCTGATTCCACTTCCTGAATACGATTCTGCCTTTTCTTTCTTTATAGCTCAATTTGCAAATCAGATTTCCCATAATTTCAAGAGGCAAAATTGCTATAGGAAGGAAGATATGTAACCACATCAAAAGTCCCAATGACTTTTCTTCCTGGCACTGATGAAGGTGTATTTTCCTTCTTTTGTAAGTAGCTTTTGTATGGTAGACTTTTCAGAACTGTCATATTCTGGAGAAATCTGCAAATATGGGTGATGTAGTCCCTCACACCTTGCCTAAGGCTTACTACTGAGGAGTCCCTTTGGTTACAGTGAGTGGCCTAGGTGTGGATCTTTGATGGAAACAAGAACAATCGATGTTTTTGCATTCTTTAGTGGGCTTTTTATTCTGGAGGAAATAGAAGTCTTTTTTCTCTTCCTCTCTGTCAATGATGTATGCCTGGTGTGACCACAGTCTGTCTCTACTGTCATGTGCTAATATTTGGATAAGAATCAGATCAGGGCATGGATGAATTGAGCTAGAACTGACCTGGAAGCCTCTTCCTTGAGGATCAACTCTCACAGAATCAGAAGGTGCTATGAAGCTGCCAAGGGGGAAATGCAATCAAAAGTCCTACCCGAATGTAAAGCCTACAAACCACAACAATGACTGGCAAGGCAAGATATCCTCCATGGTGCAGTTGTGGCACTTTTATCATTGGGATAACCAACAGGTGTCTAAATGAACTTAAGGCACCCTCATTAGGAGGAATTCGTGCCTGGCATCACGAACCTAGACAACTTCTAGTGGCTGGGAGGTCACAGACCCTAGAGGAGAGCCTAATACTGCCATTTTCCTAATCCAGTACAATTTGTAACTGTATTCTAATCACTTACACTTGTACTCACAGATGAGTTTAGCTCTCTTCCCTCACCAAAGAAGCTTCTTTTTGCAGCAATAGCAACTCCAGAAATCCACAACTGGTCAAAGCTCAGAGAATAAGTGGCTACAGGGTGCTGTTGTAGTTTGCTTTCTGTTGCTTTGATAAACAACATGATCAAAAGCAACATGAGTTCACTGCATCTTACAACTCTTAGGTCACACTCCATAACTGAAGGAAGTCAGGGCTGAAATCGGAGGCAGGAACCTGGAGACAGGAACTGAAACAGAGGCCATGGCGGGGTGCTGTTTACTGGATTGCGATTCCTTCCCATTGACTCAACCTGCTTTCTTATAGAACACAGGACCACCTCCACAAGGGTGTCACTACCCCAAATAGTCTGGGCCCTTGTTCATCAATCGTTAAACAAGAAAATGTCCCACAGACATGTCATAGGCCAATGTGATGGAGGCAATTCCTCAGTTGAGGTTCCCTCTTCCCAAGTGACTCTAGTTTCTATCAAGTTGAAAAAAACCTAACCATCAAAGTGACTGGTCCCCAATTGGTATACACAACCCCTATACCTAAGGCTCAGGAAACACTGAGGAAAAAAGGGGCAAAGATTGCAAGAAACAGGACTGGGATGGCTGCTGCTAAATTGTGTCTTCTGACTTGACAAGGATGCTGTATCCAGAAAATCTCAACAATATAGTCGGCTAAAAAGACTTGCATTTGGATAACACCCGTCACTGAGTCATTGTCAATGGGGGAAATCTCACAAGGCTCCACCCCCAGATGAAGAGCTATAAGAAGTCAATGACTGCAGAGGGAGGGAAAATCACTTTTTACTGGGGATAAGCACCTTGATAGGTTATCCAATTCCAAGCTGTCACCCTTGAACACAAGTACAGACAAGCGACATTAAATAGATCCAGTCCATTGACTGAGGTATCTGAGAGGGAGGGGGTACCAGAGGAGTTGGGGGAAGAGTGGAAATGATGTAAATACAGTACTCATGTGTGTAATTCTCAAAAGAAATTTAAAAACACTTAAATTAAGAAACAAAGGAGGCATATACAAAAGAAGTATACCAACACAAATAAAATCTGAATTAGTAACTAAGAAGGGATGAGGAGATCTGAAATGAGATAGCTGACAATGTTTGAATTCTTGCATCTTATCTGCCTAGATATTTGGACATCCCAGTTATTCTGAGGGAGTGGGTTTCCTAGGAAGCAAACTCTAAGGTAGAGGTTAGTGTGCAACATTATTAGGGAGATTTCTTGGAGGTAAATATCTAAGGAAGGAAAGAAAAAATAAGAAAACAGGAATGAGCCATAGAAGAAAAGGAATTATCATGCAGCAACATCAAGACCTCAGCAATCTTGTGGAGAGATCTGAAACTGGGGTGACCCTGAGTAACCTTGAGAAAGATGACTCTGGATTTTAGTTGTTTTGTTTGGTTGGAAGCAAGATCTTGTAACTCTAGCCAAGCAAGCCTGAAACTCACAATGCTTCAGCCATTTGATTGCTGAGACTCCTGGCATGGGACACCATATCTGGAAAAGCCGTTTTTCTTCTCTGAGATCATCTCTGTAGGTGCGTACAAAAATAACATATCTTCTCCATCACAAATCACTCTGCACACATAGAGCTGAAGAAAAACCTCTTTACTAAAGTGCCTGGCCTACTGGGGCTAATGCTCAGATAACAGTCAACCTTGGATAGAAGATTTCCCTAGCTAATATATATCTTAGGCTTATGAATTTCACATATATGCTGTCATCCTTAAATCTCTTTCATTTTGAACAATTTAAACAGAGACAGGAGAGTGCAAATCTGGTCACATGGGCAGATGGGAGATTTACACAGCAAAGATATTGCTAAAATTATTTCTTAAATACATCAGTGTTGTTCCTTCTGTATAGTTGTTGCCTGGGGTATCTTGCCCATTTGGCAAAATTACATTTCCTGATAAGCCTATTATTAGTGCTTAATTAGCAGGTGTAGAGTCTTAGTTTAAACTCCAGTACCCTGACAAATAGAGGAAGAGACATTAAGAGACATCTCCACATGCATACCAAAAGCTTAAGTGAACAACTTAAGCAACTGACAATGTAGCTATCTGTACCCATGAAGAAAGAAACAGATGCCGACAGTTCTTTGATCTGGAACTTCTAGCAGTCAGTACTCTGAGCATATAAACTTTTGGTTTTTAAGTCATCTAGTCTATGTTAGTTACCTTATGACAGCCATAGCTAACAGCTATATGGAGTAGGAAAATCTAGAAGGCCCCACATGTGTCTGGGACAGGATACATGTCCAGAAAAGAGCTTTAGAAGATTACACAGGCTCACCTCTGACTGATTTCCAGGCCCAGACTAAGCAGAAAATTAAGGTGTTAGGTAGGAGGCCAGCTCTGGGAAGGACTGGTCAATGGGGCATACAGAACAATGTGTAGCAGTGGGAATTTCAGATGGGCCAGCTCAGCACCTCAGAAATGGGACATAAAGAAGAAGAAAAGGTGGTGATGGTTCATTTTCTCACTGATGGGAGGGTCATTCACACTAGCTTCAGCACCTTCCTTAACAGAGGAACACACAGAGAATGCTGTTACCCATTTCCCTAGTGATTTGTTTAGAGATACATGACTGATTATGCATATTCTTGCATCTTATGTATCTTAGAATGAATGTTTGGTAAAAATGGGCTTCTGAGAAGTGTATGCGGGGCTCAGTGGTTAAGAGCACTGGCTGCTCTTCCAGAGGACTCAGGTTCAATTCCCAGCACCAATATTGCAGCTCACAACTTGTCTGTGACTCCAGTTCCAGGGCTTTTGGCACTCTCATAGACATGCATGCAGGCAATACACCAATTACATTAAAAAAAATATCTAAGGCAGAGTGCAGCCTGGTTGGCTCCTATAAAAGAAAGAAAAAGAAAGAAAGAAAGAAGAAAGAAAGAAAGAAAGGAAGGAAGGAAGGAAGGAAGGAAGGAAGGAAGGAAGGAAGGAAGGAAGGAAGAAAGAAAGAAAGAAAGAAAGAAAGAAAGAAAGAAAGAAAGAAAGAAAGAAAGAAAGAAAGAAGAAAATATATGTTCTTTTCCTAAAAGTACTACCTTGGAGGAGGGTCCATTCATTTTTAAAGAATGCATTCTTGCTTCTTTGCTTAGTGTAACTAAACACTTGACCATTTACTCTGTTACCATGTCTCATCTGAAGCACAAGAACCAAGGCTGCTTCTGAGTCAAGACCAGAAGAAAGCAGAGACATCTCCTTAACCGTAACAAAGAGCAATATCAAATTGGGAATTGCCTGACTGAGAGTTGAAAGAGTCTTCTGCCTGGACCCAGAAACAATCTTTAAGAACCTAGAAAATGTTTTTGTTTCTTTTTCTCCTCCCCCTCCCTTCCCTTCCCTTCTCTTTCTTTTTTTCCCTTTATTTTCCTTTCTCTGTCATATGCAGGACACCATATTTAGCAGCACAGGCCCTGGCCATTGGCTCTTGAAGATCTTTTCAACAGCTCTTCCTCAATGTTCTCTGAGCTTTTAGGTGTAGGTATTGTGGTACAGATGTATTAGTTGTGGTTGAGTATCAAACAGTAACTTATTCTTTGCACTTTTGACAAGTTGTATATCTTTATAATAGTCTCCATCTATTGTAAAAACATGTTTCTTTGATGAGGAGTTAGAGTCATCACTTTGAGTGGTGTATGCACATACATACATACATATGTAATAATAAATAATAATAATAATTAAAGAAGAGGTCATGAATTTGGGAGGGGGAACAACTCATCAGGAGTTGAAGGGAGAGGGAGGGGAGGGAGAAAGGTAGATGCCACGAGCATATGTTCTAAGAGATAAGTTCTAAAGAGTTCTAAAAAGAAAAAAGAAGAAAGGAAGGAGAGAGAGAGAGAGAGAGAGAGAGAGAGAGAGAGAGAGAGAGAGGGAAGGGGGAGGAAACAAAAGAAAGGAAGACAGACAAGTCTCCCTTAGTAAGGCAGGTGGGGAAACATTAGGTAGAAAATCTTTGTTGTTGCTGTTGTTGTTGTTGTTGTTTTTGAGACAGGGTTTCTCTGTTGTAACTCTAGCTGTCCTGGAACTCACTCTGTAGACCAGGCTGGCCTGGAACTCACAGAGATCCACCTGCCTCTGCCTCTCAAGTGCTGGGATTAAAGGCGTGTGCCACCACCGCCCGGCAAAAAGCCTTACTACTTAGAAAAGTAGCTGCCTCCGCTGTGTCAGTGTTAGTGAATATTTCTTTCTCTATGTTATATATCCTGTTTTCATATGACATGGTTTACTTTTACTCCAGCTGCAAAAATGAAGAGCTCTAGTATCATAGAAAAAGTGTAACTAAAGGCAAAAGTCAGTTGCACTCCTTTCAATTGAATTAATCCCCTTAGTGGAAGTCTGGCAACACAGGTGCCGATATGGATGGCACAGTAACATGTGCTCCATTGCACTGCTGTGTGGCAGTAAGCACACTCGTGCATTTCTCAGCGCACTGCTTGTTTCAGTCAGGTACCCTGCTGCAGCTAACAGAAACAGGCTTTGACTAACTTCATCACAACATAATTTATAGCCAGGTCCATAGGTATAGGCCTGTAATCCCAAATATTTGCAAGGCTAAAGCACAAGGATCTTAAATTCAAGATCCATGTGGGAAACTTAGTGGCTTCTGTCTCATAATAAACTATCAAAAGATTCTAGAGTATAGCTTGGTGATAGATCACTTGCCTAGAATAAGGAAGGACTTGGATTTGATCCTCAGTACCATAGAAACAAACACAATTTATGGAAAATGTATTAAATGACTTATAGACTTGATAGGAAGGCTAGATAAGTTAGGCAAAACTAAAGTCAAGGACAGAAGATACAGAGCCAGAATGCTAAAGCGATGCCAAAGGACAACATTTGGGCAAAGGGCAAGGCTATTTCCTATATGCATCTCTCTGCGTTTTTGCTCTTGCTCCAGCTAATAGGGATCAAAGGGAATAAGTCTTTGTAGATTCGGTGGCTGAAACATGACATATTTCCATTATAACACTGATGTGTTATAATGCCAGACTTTTGGTCAAATCCACCATGTAAGCATTTTTAAGTTAAGAGAATACTATCTGTTGTAGAGGTTTACTTTTAGTTGTGTTTAAAATAATTGTTTTTGTGCACAGTTAGAAAAAGGAATGCATAGGCCTTGGCGTTTTGTATTGTCTGCAGGTGTTGGATTTCTGTGGGGGATGTTTGATTGCTCATGAGCTGCATATGGTATCAGTTGAACACCTAAAGAGTTCTGAATCAATAAAACACCTGAGCTGACATACTCAGGATTCCACTATGAGTATGGCATTGGCCATGACGGTGGTTCCCTTTGCTGAGGTCTGGCAGGGTTTGCAGTTATGAAATATGCCTCCTTGTTGTCCTTGCTGAGCCACCCCAACAGCAGCAATGTACTGCAACACCTATCTACAGAAATAGTGTTTTAGAAATTTGTATATTCACAGAACACAAATAAATACAAAATCAAAGTTCCTGTTTCCAGAGATTTCACTGTTTTCCTGACTCCCTTTAGCACTCTACTCACTTAGGTGGTATAAAAGATGAGAGAATAATGTAATAAAATTAAAAAAAACTATAGATAACAGTGTAGCGGTTTGAATGAGAATTGCCCCCATAGGCTCATACATTTGAATGCCTCATCACCAGTTAGAACTTTTTAGGAGGATTAGGTATGGCCTTTTGAAGTAGGTACTCATTTGTTGGAGGAGGTGTGTCACTGGCTTTGAGATTTCAAATGCCTACACCAGACCCAGTGTCTCTCTGCCTGCTGCTTGCGGATCATGATGTGTACAGCTCTCAGCTACTGCTCCAGTGTCATGCCTGTCTGCTACCTGCCATGATGATCATGGACTGACCTTGCTTGTAAGAAAGCCCCCATAAATGCTTTTATTTATAAGCTTTGCCTTGGTCATGACATCTCCTCACAGCAATGGAATAGTAGGTAAGAACAGGAGTGGGGTATGGATGTGACAGGCCTGACTATCCTGTTGTTTGGAGGAATATGGAAGGCTTTTGGACTAGAAAAGTAGTTAAATGCTTTAATCAGGCCTTAATGGCCATCCTAGGAGAGACATGGAAGACAGTAGTGTTGAGTGCAACTGAGATTATGGAGGGCTGGCCAAAGAAGTTTCACAGTGGAAGAATATTAGTAAGTGGTCTACAGCCCTTTCTTGTGATATTTTGGCAAATGGTGTAGCTGCTTTATATACACTGAAGCACTGAAGAGGTTTGGGTTAATGTCATGGTGAGCAGGAGAGATTTCAAGACAGCCTACTATTAACCATGTCACCTGGTTGTTAGTGATCACACTTATGCAGCTCTATAGTAAAAAAGGTGCAAACACGCAAAGAGAAATGCAAAATGTACAGCTGGAGGAGAGAAGGAGTACCAGGAAATATAATTTTGGAGCCAAGTCTTATGCTCAAGGAGGTAAACAGATTAAAGAAAAGCCTGATGGTAAATGGAATAAATGGAGTGGTGACCTCAGGGTGAGACCCCACCTAGCTAAGCTTCCAACCTATGAAAAGGAAAGGCTTGAGGGAGTTTTGTAGGCCTAAACAACAACCAAAAGCTTATGCAAATGAAATTCAAGGAGGGGGTCAGGTTCCAGTCCCATCAAGCAGCAGAACTTGGCAGCTTCGGCCACATGGTTCTGGCTTTAGAGTCAAGAAGGATACAAGAAAGGGGTTGTGGAATCTCCATCCATGGCTAGGAAAAGTGGCTGAAGCCAGGCATGTGTCAGGGGTCTCCCTGCATGGAGGTCAGAGAGACCTTTGCATGAAGCTGTGAAGGTGAAACCTGGGTTGCCTTGGAAACCCCAAGATGTTAGAGATGCCAGAGCTGTGAGATATCTGCCAAGAAGAGCTTCAGACAGGGCGTGGAACCAGCGCAAGAGAGAAGTGTGTTGCAGTCAACAAAGCTGAAAGGAGTTGAAGATCTGAAGAACACTGACATCAGACATGGAGATCCAGAGTTTGGAGTTTGCCCTGCTGGGTTTTGGTCTTGCTTTGGTCCAGTATTTCCTCACTATGCTCTCTTTCTCTTTCCTCCCTTTTGGAATTGTAATGTATATTCAATGCCATTGTATATTAGAAGTACTTTTTTATTTTGATTTTGCAGGGGGTTACAGTTAAGAGATTGCCATGAGCCAGGTGGTGGTAGAGCATGCCTTTAGTCCTAGTACAGGAGACAGAGGTAGGCAGATCTCTGTGAGTTCAAGGCCAGCCTGGTCTACAGAGTGAGTTCCAGGACAGTCAAAGTTACAACAGAGAAACCTTGTTTTGAAAAACAATAAAATAAAACAACAACAACAAAAATAACAAATTTAAAAAGAGAGAGAGAGATTGCTATGAGTCTCAGAGGAGACTTTGAACTTTGAACTTTTAAACAGTGTTGAGGCTGTGATAGACTATGAGGACTTCTGAAGTGGGACTAAATGTAGTTTGCATTATGGTATGGCTATAAGACTATGTGGGCCAGGGTGTGGAATGTGGTGGTTTGAATAAGAATGGCCCCAATAGGCTCTCAGATTTGAATGCTTGGTTTCTAGTTAGTAGAACTGTTTGGGAAAAGAAGTATTGTCCTGTTGGAGTAGGTGTGGCTTTGTTGGAGGTGGTGTGTCATTGGGGCGGGTTTGAGGTTTCAAAAGCCCATGCCAGACACAGTCCCTCCCTCCCTCTCTCACTGTTTCTCTCTCTTTCTGCCTCCCTCTTCTCCCTTGCTTCTCTCCCCCACCCCTCTCTGCCTGTTGCCTGTGGGTCAGGATGTAGAGCTCTCAACTACTGCTCCAGTGCCATGCCTGGCTGGTTCTTACCATGATGATCATGGACTAATCCTCCACAATTGTATGCAAGCCCTCAATTAAATGCTTTCATTAATAAGTGTTGCCTTCGTTATAATGTCTCATCATAGCGATAGAACAGTAATTAAGACAATTGGAGTGCTAATATATATTTAACAACTAACCTTCTGTTCATGGGCATACAATCTTGATTTGTTACATTATTAATTTATTTTCCTCTCTTTGTTATTGAGTTTTCTGTTTTTTTTATTTTATTTTTTAGACAGGCTATCACTATGTAACCGTGGATGGCCTTGAATTCAAAGAGATTCAAGGTCCACCTGCCTCTGTCTCTCAAGTGCTGAGATTAAAGACATTTCCCACCATGCCTGGCCCTTTATTGTTTTTAAGACAAGGTCTCAGTGTAGTTCGTGCTGGCCTGGAACTCATGTAGTCCAGGCTATCTGTGAATATTTGACAATCTTCCTTCCATAGTCTCCCAGGTTCCGGGATTACAGACATTGGCCACCCTACGTTTATCAGTTTCTGTGGTGTATATATTCCCACCATGGCTGATTTCAAGAACAGTCATATATAATATTCTCCTCATAAAATTTGTGAAATTTAATAATTGTCTTTTATAAACCAGTGTGAGATGGCTTTTGCATAAACACTGCCAATGTAAGAATAAGAGAAAGCCCAAGATGTAAGATGAAAAATAAATTACTAAAAGGTATTTCTGAAAAGAAAAATAAAAAAGAACCTTTATTCTAAAGCATATTTATTACCTTGGAAAAAAGCAAAAGACAGACACTTAAGGAATTAGCAAGGATTGATGGATGGTGGTGGTACAAGCCACTAATCCCAGCACTAGGGAGGCAAAAGCAGGTGGATCTCTGTGAGTTCAAGGCCAGTCTGGTCTGCAGAGTTCTAGGACAGCCAGAGTTACAACAGAGAAACCTTGTCTCGAAAAACCAAAATAACAACAACAAATAAACAAATAAAAAAACAAAAAACAAAAGAACAAACAAAAAGAAATTAGCAAGGATGAAAGAAGGAGATTAACAGCCAGAGTTTTAAGGCTGGTACTCTGAACAGTTCTGGGAAATTGTAAGACAAAGCAGGCCAAAGATCTTGGAAGTACATGTTTGGAAAATTAGTACTTGAGAGTCTGAAACAGGGGTATCATAAGTTTAAGACCAACCTGAGCTATGTAGCAAATTCTAGGCTAGCTTAGACTATGTGGCAAGACCCTGGCTCAAAAACAAAACAAATGCAGCATAAAATTAGTGATAAGAGGGAATATCATGAAAAAAACTAATTAAGCCACCATTTTAGTTGAGAGTTTATTTTAAGAGGTTTTGTTTCTTTTTAAATGCCAGGTATAAATTGTGGGGGTATACATCTATCTATTTGTATCCTATATTACTATAAAATGTTGCATAAAATTACTCCAGATAATTGTATCTTAAAATATTAATCACATCATTTTTTTGGGATGTGTGGCTTACCTTGGTAGTGTTTCTCCTGATCTTCCTTGGACTCATTCTCGTACTATTGGTCATCTGAGGAAGCTGAGAGGCTCTGTTGATGTTGGCTAATCTCCTTTATGTGTTTCAAAGACACCTGAGGCTTGGCTGATCTAAATACTTTGATTTCTTCTCCATTTTCTTTTCAGAAAGCTAACCTAGACACATTTTCATGGTGAGGCAAAAGTAGAAGTCTAACCATAGAGCAAGTGTAAACAAATAAGAACTTTTCGATTCAGTTAATATTCACTAACATTTCATCAGCTAAAGCAAAATCATCTTGACAATGGCTTAAAATGAGTGTTATGAAGTTACAGGCAAAAGGTGTAGATGGAAGGAAGCATTAATTGGTACCACAAATGCAACTGATCTACCAAACTAGGTATCCTGGAAACCAAAGGAACATGGCAAGCATGATCCTCCCAGTCTTCATTGTACTTATACCATGGTGGATAATGTGTAATTGTTCATAGACAATTAATATACAATATACTAAAGGCTGGTGATATAGCTCAGTGGTAGAGCTCTTGTATGACAAGTTCAATCTATACCACCACAAAAAAAAATCTACAGTTTCATAATTACTATAATGAGGGATGCTTATAATTGCAAGGCACTTGTTTCATATTCAGCAACTGAAAGCATTTTGTTTGCACATTGCTTTTAAACCACTCAAATTAGCCTTTGTCAACAACTTAAGAAAAAGTCTGGTCTAGATGATTTTCATGCAATTCATTGAAATTTTCACATGAACCATGAAATACTCTATTTTCTCAAAAGGGAAAAGAAGAAGAAGGTAAACAAGATACATTTCCTGTCTTTAGTGGACTCAAGGTCTATCATGGAATTTTAGTGTTTATTTTCTTGGACTCTGCCGTACTCATTTACACATTCCTTCTCTATAGGTTATGAAGATGCACCATGAAAGGAATGGAGAGAAAACACTTGCTTAAATCATTACTGGGACAATGATTCAGAGCTCAATATGGTACCTGGAAAATAATCATAGCATATGTCCCTAGTATGTGCATACAGCTTTAAAGCTTTTGTTTCCTTAGTACTTTTAGTATTAAGTAGGAAAATCTAGCTTGCTACATAATCACTGTGTAATGAGTACCAACTCATTTGAGGTGTGTTTCAAATTCCAATTTATTAAACCCCATCTTTCAGGAGACACTGTCATTCACACATTCACAGAAATGTGCCCTTAAAGTATGCCTGAAACACAGAAACGCTAAGGTAGGCCAATTAGTCAATAGGTTAACACTAGCCCAAGCTGTGCCAACTAGATTCTTTCCTCCTGGATTTTTTTGGGGAAAAAAATCTCTCTTTCCCGTAGAATGGATGAACCAGTAATATATAAGCTTTAAGGAAATGACACGGCCATAAGTTTGTAAGTGATACAGAGCAAAGAAACACTGATTGATTACATTTGGAAAAGCAAAAATTACTAATGAAAAAGAGAAACAGATATGAGAAACGGAGAGGAAGTCATGCGTTGTTTAACTTTTAGTCCAGTATGGTTTCATAGCTGGCCCTAGTGACAAATTGCTAGGCACTAACACATTTACAACAAAGGAAAATTCCACTCATTTGAAAGCTACAGAATCAAAGTTTATCAAGTATTTTTCTCTAAGTATCTTGTTTATACAATAGAGTGGCCTTTAAAGAGGTCTAGGAGAGAAGGAAAGATTTCCTAGGAGAATTGATAACAAGAATGACATCTGATGGATGGCTAGGATTAGCAATAGAAACAGCCAATTAAAAATGAACGCTGCTCTGAATTGAACTATATATCCCCCACAAAACAGGTTGATGTACTAAAAACCAATACTTCAGAATATGAATTCATTTCTAAATGATGGAGCAGCAGATGTGATTGGTTAGGTTTAGGTCACACCGGAGTCGGAAGGAGCCTTAA
Organism: Cricetomys ansorgei; assembly: GCA_026225945.1. Taxonomy (NCBI): domain Eukaryota; kingdom Metazoa; phylum Chordata; class Mammalia; order Rodentia; family Nesomyidae; genus Cricetomys; species Cricetomys ansorgei. The sequence continues at coordinate 1,612,709 of JAMJFZ010003344.1, read as the reverse complement.
TCCTACACACCTGCTGTCCTTATAAGCCGTGGGTATGAAAGTCTGAGAAGAGTACAGGAGAGCCACGGTTGAAGTGCTGCTGCTGCTGCAAACCCAGGCTTGCTGGCAATTTCTAGAAACTGGAAAGTTGGAAAGATGAGTGTCCTGCTGATACTTTGAGTTCAGTCTTCTATCCTCTAGAAATCCGAGCCAATAATTTTTGTTATTAAAAATCACCCAGTTTTTGATACTTTGTTAAAAGAGCCAGAAGAAAGTACTTTACCTCTGGTAAGGAAAATATCATGTTCAAAGATGTGCATGAGGAAGCAAACAACTCAGGGCGGGGGGAGACAGAGAAAGAGAGAGAGAGAGAGAGAGAGAGAGAGAGAGAGAGAGAGAGAGAGAGAGAGAGAGAGAGAGAGAGAGACTGGCCAAGATTGGCCAGAAGAACAAGCAAGGGCCAGATCATGCAGGAGTTATGATTTAAAAGAAAGATAAAGTTCTTTGACTAATTTAAGAAGGGAGATGAATGACGGAGTTGTCAATTTTGCATCATAGCAGGGTACGATGTTGCAGTAAAAACACGGACCTTGGAGGATGATTCAGGCCATAAAGTACTTGCTGGGCAACTATGAGGACTGGAATTGGGACACCCAGCACCAACATAAACGCCATAAGTGGCTGCCCACCTATAATTCCAGTGCTTGGAAGGGGAAGATGGGAATCCCTGGAGCAAGGTGACTAGCCAGACTAGCCTGTATCAGTGAGCTCTGGCTTCAATTTGGAGACTCTACCTCAATGAATTAGATGAAGATGAGGGAAGGAAACTTCCAGTGTCAACCTTGAACTTCCACCCATACCTGCATACGTGCGGATCTGCGCAAACGTGAAGCCCCACACATGAGAATGTACACATATACGTGGATATGCCTACCACACACACATTGAAAAAGAAAGAAATAGGAGAGGAATATGTTGGGTAAGTAGATAAACCTAAGAGGTGATAGAATTTTTCTGAGTGAGCATGCATGTTGGTTAATACTATTTGAGAAAAAACTCAAAGCATAGTGGCTTGAAACAACATCTAAAAATTACTCCTCAGGGGGTACATGGTAATTAAGATAGATGATTAAACTATTTCTTCCTGCAGCAAGCTGAGAACCAGGCGATTTGGATCAGGCTCGGCTGGCAATGGCTCTACACATTAGTTTACCTTCCTTCCAGGAACAGTGGACAAATATGAACACGTTTTTATTATAAAGATGGAAGATGTACAAGAGGGAACGCCTAAGCAGGTAAGCATCCTCTCAAGCCTAAACTAGCACTGTATCTCCTACCCCCCTCCATTAGCCAAAACGCATCACTTGGCTGAGTTTAATTTTAAATGCCAGGAAAAAATATTCTGCCACTTGATGGGAGGAGCTATAAAGTCATACAACAAAGGGTATGCATGTAGTGAAGATGGAAAGAATTGAGGCCATTGATGCAATTACCTCCAAGAAAATTACCTCCTAGTACATTACTGGGCAAGCCATCCCAGACATCATGGAGAAGATTCACAAGACATTAATGCTGAACTACGATTTATATTGGCATTCTGAACTTCTAGTTTCTAGAACTGTGAGAAATATATATTTTTAAGCCAAATTGTCTATAGTGTTTTATTATGGTAACGCAGGAGAATGCTGTAGTAAGAAAGAAGAAATCTCCAGAAAGGAACACTCTTGAAGATTTCCGGTTGAAGGACGAGAAGAACAAGAGAGGGAGCTTTGGAATGAAGAGGAAGAAAAGCTGTCAGAAAAGAGTACGTAGGCCTGGAGCTACCGGGGTTGGCATTCACAGGGAGACTCAAAGAGCAGTTATTTTTTGTGGAGAGTTAAGGATGAGACAGGGTAGCAACTGATCCCTGGGATTAGCAATAGGAAGTTACTAATGACCCCATAAGGGGTCTCACTAGAGAGCATGAGGGGAGCCAGATGTTTGGCTGAAGTGAGGGACTAAGTCACCACAAGGTGGCCAAGAGTGTGATAGGGAAAAGAATCTTGGCTGGCATGGGGAAGGAATGTGCACACCAGAAGGATTTATTTTTTTAATGAAGTTGTAGATATTGTGTGGAACTTGGACAAAAAGGAGTGGCTGAACATAGATGAATTGGAAAGAGTAAGCATGGGGACAGAAGGAAATGGGAAGTCATATACTGGAGGAGGTACCTGTTTGGTGAAAGCAGGGAAGGAGAGCACAAATACAGGAGGGATTCAAGGGTCGGTGGCAGGAGAGTAACTCTTTCCTCTTTGTGGTCCCAATTCCTTTGTGAAAGAAAGGGTAGGGTCATCTGTTGGAAGTTGCGTGATGAGGAGATATTTCAGAAAATAGATGATAGTTTTCAATACTGAAGTTGCAGCTCAGAAGAGGAGATTAGTCTGTAGAAATACAAAATGATTTGCAGGCTGAGTTAACAACCCGCTTGAACCTAGAGATCATAAATCAGTAGTACATATGTGAAAACATAGATGAAGAAAGAGGACTGGATTCCAGTTGGATTTTACCTGACAAGTTGTTCAGAAAGACCCAACATGGAGGAATTAAAGATACATACAAGAGCTAGGAATGGCGGCGCACACCTTTAATTTCAGCACTCAGAGGCAGAGGTGGGCAGATTTCTGAGTCTTCTAGGGAAAACACAATCCCGAGTCCCTCTCTTACAGCCATTGCCCATGGTGAATCCACTCCTATAGATGAATTGCCTGCCTGTACTGTGGAGATTTACAAAGAGCTTACACTTAATTTTGTACCATGGCAGGAGAAATCCAAATAGGTACACAGTAGAAAGTTTTGGAGAGTTGGGAAGCCGGAGAGCCATGGAGCCCAGGTGGTTGCTCAGATACATTAGAAGACTGGGAAGACCTTATTACATTGGCATCCAAGATTCCCATAAATATGTTTGACAGTGCCTCTGTTCTGTTTATTCAGATTGAATGCATGCTAGCATTATGTTCTCAGATGGCTCAATAGCCAAATAGCTTCCTACTCCACTTACCCTATTTCAGTTGTGAAGTTGGTGACATATATCAATTTTCTTATTGCTGTGGCAAAATACATGAAAGATCAATTTAAGGAAGGAAGCATTATGATGATGATGATGATTGATGGTGATGATGATGATGATGATGATGATGATGATGATGATGATTTGGCTTACAGTTCCACAAGATACAGTCTATCATAGCTGGGAAAACATGGTAGCAGGAGCTTGAGGCAGCTGATGACAGTGCATCCATAGTATGGAAGGAGGTGAGAGGCATTCTGGTGCTCTAGTGCTTAGCTCATATTCATTCCCTCCCTCTCTCCCCCTCCTCTCTCCTCCTGAAAGGACAAGACCAAAGCAGCCAAACTTTAGTCAGGCTTCTAAGAGCACCAAAATTGTGTAGGCCCAAGTCAGGGGCAATGTGACTCAGAACAGTTCCCAAAACTGAAGAGAAACAACTTCTGTAAGAAAAACAATTTCTAAGGCAAACAAGATATAGACCTCTGACTAATGGCCATGGGCTAAGGATCTCCCCCCACCCACATTGACTAAGACCCTAACGTTTACATTTTCTAGTGCCTGCGACCTCGCTATATGCCAGCACCAATCATTTTAAAGGTCAATACTCACATCACTATAGACTCATGCCTGATAAGCTGTTGCTATGCTCTGTCTTTAAAAAAACATATATAAATCATATTCAGAATGTGCTAATTTGTCACTCCCACCTGCCTCACTTGAGGCATCTGTGGGAGCGGACCCCAACGCGTTGGAAATAAACCTCCTGCTTTTGCATCAATTTCGAGTCCTGGTGATTTCTTGGGGGTCTCCTTCCGTCTCCCCCTAACACCCCCTTTCTCCCTGCTCCCTGTCCATCTCTTTCTCTCTTCACTCTAGAACCCTATCCCATAGAGTCATGGTGTCCACAGTTAGAGTGGGTCTTCCAATCTCAGTTAACTCAATCTAAAAACTCCCTCACAGTCATTCCTCCTATAGGATTCCATAGCCAGTCAAATTGAATCAATATTAACCATCATAAAAGGCTATGCACAATTTGGTTGAATCCTGACCCCCCTGAACTTACTAACTCTGTGACCTTGGACAAATATCCTTCTTTTAGTCTCCTTATCTGAAAAACAGGGTTAATATAAACCTTGCTGGATTGATGGGAAGCTTAGAATTAAGAGAATTTTCTAGGTATGGTCTGGCTGGTCAATACTAAAGTGAAATCTTGACTTCCTGTGTTGTGGAAACCACAAGTCAATGGTGAAATCCCACACCAATTGTGCTACCATTCTAAGACTTGCTTCACTTTATTGGTTCATACAGAAGTGTGCAATCAACTACAGCTACCTGAACTTTTTATATAATCTACTGCAATTCTGTTGTAGTAATTGATTAAAATATCTGTTCTGTCAAATGTATCTAAATTAAAAAAGCTTCGTGATTGGGGCTATTGTATTAGCTGGCTGCCATACCAAAGCACGCCAGGTTGTGGGGCTTACATAACAGAAACTTAAGTTTTTCATAGTTCTCATTGAAAAGTTCAAGATCAAGGTTTAAGAGATGTGGCTTCATTCTGAGGCCTCTCTCCCTTCCTTAAAATGGTAATCTTTGTTTTCCCATAGTATTCTCCTGTCCCAAACTCTTTTTCCTTATCAAAACAACAACCATATTGGATTAAAGCTCATTTATTCCTCACTTTTTATCACACACCCAGAAGTTAAAAAGCTGAAGAGAATATACATTGCGCTTCTGTAACATATAAGAGATTGACACTCTCTGAAGCAAAGGAAAACATCTCTGGAGGATTATTCACTGAGTGAAGAGGTAAGTAAAATAGCCATCCTCTCTACAAATTTTTTTCTAAAAAATGCAAACTGTAGAGCTGAAGAAGATAAGTAAGCAAATAATAAAAAATATAATAATAAGCACCTACAACATGGAGGGTGGTCTTTTTCTACATTTCTGAGCTAGGCTCATTTTGGGGCATGTGTTTCCCATGGGAAACATGAGCATAAGCGTATTTTAGGGTTTCTAGAAGAATCTCTACTCAAAAAAACCACAAGGTGCTTCAGGTGCCCTGCGGGTATGCACATGGAGACCCTCGCAGACATGTTGCAGAGATTACACAAAATCATCAGAATTCTCTCACCAGTTCTTATTTTTAAGTAGAAATCCTTTCCAGTTGAGCACTTAATATATGGAAGGAAAATTCTGTTCTTTGAACATTAACTAGCAGGTACTGTGGCTGTGGTAGCTGGTTTATGTTCATTAATTCTAGTATATGTATTTACTCATGATTAAGATGTATACCTTCTCACCTATTACAGCAGTGTTCCTGCCTAAGCCCCCCAAACACTTGGATTACAGTCATTCTCCATCATGCCATAGTTATTTTCAAAAGTCTTACTTTTTAACGGACTGATAACATTTCATCTGAGAGGCAGCCTCAACAAAATTTTAAGTACACAATACAGCATTGTTAACTCCAGGCAATATGTTGCATAACATGTCTCTATACTTCCTTCTCTTGTATAACTCAAGCTTTGTATCTGTTGAATAGCAACTCTCATTTCCCTCTCTCCCCAGGCCCTAGCAATCAGCAGCCTGCTCTCCATTTCTGTGACTTTTATTACTTATAATCCCTCATATAAGTGAAATCAGTGTTTGCTCTTCTGTGTCTGGCTTACTGTAGTTACCATAATGTACTCCAGGTTCACCATGTTACCCAAACAGCAGAGTTTCCCCCTTTTAAGGCAAATAATATTCTATTGTATATGCACAGCTATATAGCTACATCCATGAATATCACATTCCTTTATTTGGTTATGTTATCTGGACATTTTGGTTGTTTTTCTGTGCCTTGTCTGTCATGAATAATGGTACAATGAACAAGGGAATGTAGCTATCTCTTCAGGATTATGAATCCAATCATTTTGCATAAATACCCTAAAGTAAAATCGTACCATATTGCTGTTTCTCACAGTGGCTGTATTATTTTACATTCCACCGATGGTGTACCAGTACTCCTTACTTCTCCCTATTCCAAATACTACTTATAACAGCCACTCTAACAAGTGTTCAGTATCTACTCCTCTATTTCTTGGCCATTTGAATGCAAGCTTTGAGGAATATCATGTCAAGTTTTCTTCATTCTTTAATCAGAGAGTGGTTTTTTTGTTTGTTTGTTTTACTATTGGGTTGTAAAATGCATATAGCTTGACTGTTATGGTGATTTTCAGTGCTGGAGGATTGAATCCAGGATCTTGCATATAGTAAGCAAGTGCTCCACACTCTCATCTCTGTTTTATGATATATATATATATATATATGCTTTTGACTTATAGGAGTTCCTTATAGATTTTAGACATTAAATGATTATATGATATATGTTTCTCCCATTTCATATTGCCTGTGTTAGTCAATTTGCCATTATTGTAATTAATATCTGAGATAAAATCAGTTGGAAAAACAAAGTTTTGCTTTGGCTCATGTTTATGGAAGTGTTAGCCCTGGTTAGTTGGTGCCACTGCTTCTGGGCACATAGTTAGGTGGCACAATATGGTGGGAATGTGTGGTAGAAGAAAAAGTTAATTTTAATGCAGGAAGAAGGAGGAGGAGAGAGAAGAAAGAGACAGGGGGAGAGAGGGAAAGGGAGGCCGAGAGAGGGAAGGAGAGAGGAAGAGAGGCAGAGACCGAAATAGAGACACACAGAAGAATGAAGAGAATGAATTACAAGAGACCAAGGTCCCACTGTCCCTTTTGAGGACATACCCTTAGTGACCTAAGATGTCTCATTTGGCTCCATCTGGTAAATTTTTCTTCACCAATAGCTCTGCACCAGAGAGCAAGCTCATAACACATGTGCCCTTGGAGGATAACACTGATACAAATGACATAGCTTGTCATTTAACAAGCTTTTGCTTCCTTTTGTATGCAGGGGTTTTTGTTTGATGTCATCACATTTGTCTGGTTTTGTTTTTGTTTCTTGTGCTTTGGCTTCATATTGAATAAATTGCCCAATACAAAGCCACTGGGGAATTACATGTTTTATATTTATATTATATATGTGTGTATATGGTTTAACTTTAATAAAGGTTATGCCACCTTGCTTTTAAAAATCAACCACGGAATGGAGTAGAACTCTCACCATGGGCTGCCCCTGTCTCTTCCTCAGCACTCAGGAATGTAGCTCAATGGAAGCAGCAGGGAGGGATCCATTGGTCATGGTGCTCTACAGGAGAACAAGACCAGCATATAACAACTTCACATTGTAGACAAAGCTTGTCCACATCCTGCTCCGAGGCTGCAGGAATACTAACTCCTTTCTCGATCTCCATGGCCAGTAATATCCCAATTTATTTCCTCATGGATCCTTTGCAGAGTGGCTTCATCTTGGGGTTCAGGGGAGTGACAAAGGACTCAGGGGAGACACAGTCTAGCTCTGAATCAGGAGACCAGGTGTCACTAAGCTCCCCTTCCTGTTTCTTAGTGTACATCAAAACCAGTCAGGCTGGCCCTTTCCTGTAGACAGTGTCCGTTTTGTTGGGCATTTGCTCCTGGGATGAGATGACCACGTGGTTACTGTTAGGCTTCTTTCCCACATTACTGCACATGGACCTGAAGTAAAAGACCTCCACCTTTCTGGGAAGCTCGATTTCTCTGAAGAACTGTGAGCCTGTGGTGGCAAGAAGTAATGGCATTTGGAACTTGTGGGAGTTCAGGCATAAGGCGGTGCTGATAGCATCATTGTAGCTTAAGCTCTGAAGTCATGTGCATGTGATATCCTGGAGGACCTCAAAAGAGTGGGAGGCTAAACGCATGATGTTGAAAGAGGATCTGAATGTAATCCTGGTTCTTCCTCTTACTGAGTGCATGACACTTTTCAATCAAACTGTGGTTTCCACGCAGATAATAGTATCTGTCCACTCTGAGGATTAAATGAAGTGATGCATATGAATGTGTAGCTGCCCAACACTTAGCATGGGCTTATTAATGGTAGCTTCTGAAGTTAAAGCGTTGTTATTGCTCCTACCAATGGGGGAGAAGAGCTGGAGACAAGACAGTGCCTTCTGGAAGGCAGCTAAATACATTATGGAGCATCTAAGGCTATGCTAACACAGAACCGTGTCCTTCCTGGGCAAGCCAATATATTGTGTCTTGTTGCATTTCGGTCCCAAGATTCTGTGGTAAGTGTGCTAAAAAAAATCCTGAAGTTAGGGCAAGTCCCAGTGAAGTGACGGAGCATCAGCTCTGACCGTCACAGTCTGCACTGGATTTGCAGGGGGTGAGTGTTGGCAGGCTAGCCGAGACCTCACCTTTCCTAGCCTTTCAGGAAATAATATTTACTTTTCCATGTTTTATAACGTGGCTCATTTTAAAGCCTGATTTCTTGTTAGCACGTCAGTAGGTAGGTGGGTGAGAGATGGGGTGGATAAACTTCCAATTCCTTTATGGAAGGCTACAATGTACAAAGCACACATTTTGGGGGAGGGTTAGGTGGATTTTTAGAGGTAAGTGAAGCAGTGGAGGTGATGAGAAGTGGGGTGAAATCAATAGCTAGTCACAGAGTAAGAAAACTGATGCAAATGTTAGAACCTAGGCAATTTCCAAAACCAACAGTCTAAGCATCTGTGGTCAGAGTCCTAAGGCCAGGAGAGGGCCTAGGCCTGGATGAGCAAACACTGCCACCTGCTGGCCATGGAGAATACAACCGCTGAAGGGTCATTTGCAAAACAACATTCTCAGATACATAAAATTGGGGTGAATGAAGAGAAAAGAAAATACTAAAGAAGTAGTGTTTTCAGACCCAGAGAAACTATGCAACAAGGAGGGCCCCAACAGGAACACAGGGGTCTCCCTTGTAAAGTGGAAACTGAACAGATGGTGCAGGTGGGCTGGCAACGGCAATGGCAATGGGAGTGGAGGGGACCAGCAGAAGGAGGGATAGAGGGAGAGAATATATGGAGATACCACCGGATTTGGGAACAATTAGGGGTGATCAGGAGACCTACGCAGTGTAACTCACTGGAATCTATGAGGGAGAACCTAGAAAGGATCCCTAGTAATCGGGGATAGGGAGCCTGAACAGGCTATCTCCTGTGGCCAGGCAAGGCTTCCAGAGGTGAGTCTGGGACACCCACAAACCTCTGCCACAAACCTCTGACCTATGACCTATCTGCCCTTCAATGGAAGGGCAGAATCCCATGCGGTAGAGAACCCCTGTCTAATACTGCAGATCAGGCCAGAAACTGGAGGGAGACTAGATAACCAGGAAAGGATTTCTAATGATGTCATGCTCTGCTCATTGATCAGTGCCTAGCCCCATCTTCATCAGAGCGGCCCCGTCCAGAAGCTGATGGGAGCATAGGCAGAGGCTCAGGGCCAAACATTGTGCAGAGATCGGTGAACCTCATGGAGGAAGGGTTGGGATTGTGGCGGACCAGAGGATTTGAGGACACCAGGAGAACAACTCCCACCATGTCAACTGACCAGCACTCTAAGGGATTCACAGAGACTGAAGCAGCAGACATGGAAACTACAGGGTCCCCTAAATATATCTTATTTCTGTCTGGCTTGACGTTCTCACAAAACTCCTACAAGCTGGAGATTGGGAGTCTCTGGCCCTTTTACCTGCCCTTGGGACCCTTTTGCTCCTGCGGGGTTGCCTAGTCCACCCTTGATGTAGGGCGTAATACCCAGCCCTTGTTACATCTTGTTAATCCACGCCCAGTTTGAGCCATAACCCTGGGAAGACTGTTCTTCCTAAGGAGAAGCAAGAGTTTTGAGGGTTGGCTGATGGGTGGGTGGGGGGTAGATCTGAGGGAGAGGGGAGATGAGAGGAGCTGGGAAGAGTGGAAGGAGAGTAGAAGGGTGGTTGAGGTGTACTATATGAGAAAAATAAAATAAATTAGGATAAGTGTAAAAAAGTCTTTCCTCTTAGCTTTACTGTTAGTGGACATTAGTTGTTACCTACATTCTCTTTTTCTTGGTATGTTGGAATTTCATTTGTGGTATAATCTTAAACTAATCTCAACTGAGTAGTTATTAACATAGCTTATTCTTTCTTAATATGTATATTACTATTATTATTACTTATGCTGTTTTCTCTTAATATGTTTATTTTAACTTTCCCATTTTGAAAATTGTCTTGCTAAAAATAATGAACACAGTAATAAATTTGATGGTTTTCTTGTATCTGAGCTCAAATAACTGAATAAAATGTTTTATTCATTTATTTTTTAAAAAAGAAGTTTTTACCATGCATGTATAAACCTGTAATTCATATACCAAAACCAGACAGCAGAGGCAATGGGATTATCAGGTAATTTTTAGTATGCATCTATTTTTTTTTTTTGCTATGGTGGTTGTTATTTAAGATAGGGTTTGGCTACTTTGTCCAAGGTGCCTTAAACTCTTGTGACAGAATGATTCTCACATCTCAGCTTCTGAAGAAAATTTGGACCTCAAGTGCATGCCACCGCAGCCAGCAAACATATTCAGATTCTAAGTAGCTGACATGTAGCAACTACTGACAATGTGCAAGTCACTAGTGTGACAGTTGCTTGTATCTTATTCATTACAAATCTGTGCAAACACACACGATGAATGTGTGACTAGTCCTAGACAAAGTCGATCTGCAGGGAACTGGAAGCGTCATATACCAACCCATGCAGTATAATTCCGAGCCCAAGAGATATGTGATATAGAAAAGAATCAAGAGATTGAATGCAAATTATCAGAGGTGAAGAGAATAAGCATGGAGGGCAAGGAGAGAAATTAAGAGAACACATGAAGATAGTTTCAGTTTCCCATATGAATCAACCCACAAATACTGAGCACCTCTGGTGTGTGCTCCCTACTATGTTAGAAAATGTAGACCTGCAAACCTGATACAGGATATGGTCCCTATCTTCAAGGGGATCATCTAGTTGGGGGTATCAGACATATGTGGTAGTATGTGCGGGTACCACAGCAGCACACAGAACCACGTGGTAAACAATATAGGGCAGGGTAGGTGACAAGCAGAGGAAATTACCGGGTAGCAAGGAGTGGGGCTCTAGTGTGGTGCCTTTCATCGTAAGCAACACTAGCTCTGAAATTCCAAAGGAAAGCATTAGGACTTCACAGTAGCAGGTTAAAGAGTACCTAGAGAGGAAGAGCTTTACTGATGGATTACAAGTACAACTAACATGGTCTCCCTACACATGCATTTGGTTTATGAATAGGGTACTCCATTACCTTCTGAGCAACATATTGGGAGTGGTTCTCCTGAGCCTCCCATGTCTAAACACTTTTCCTGCAGCTCTTCATCTTTGTGTCACTCTAGACGTGCAGTGGGAGTACAAAAGGCTAGAGAAGAGTTAGAGCACAGCTCCTGGAGCCAGGCCGCAGTCATGGCCCTGGTTGGCATTTAGCAGTTGTGTATCTTTGGGCAAGTTACCTCCCCAGTCTTACTTCCTCAATCCATTGCGTTCAGGATTAAGATGGCTTAATTCAGCCGGGCAGTAGTGGCACATGCCTTTAATCCCAGCACTCAGGAGGCAGAGGCAGGTGGATCACTGTGAGTTTGAGGCGTGCCTGGTCTACAGAGTGAGTTCCAGGACAGCTAGAGTTACAACAGAGAAACCTTGTCTCAAAGGAAAAAAAAAGAAAGGAAAACAATATGGTTTAATTTTTATGATGTCTATGGAACAGAGCCTTGCAGTGACCCATTTCTATATAGATGTACTAAGAGCAATAATCCTATTTTAAGGTACATTTGAGAAAATTTTCTCCTTTTCATTTTTTGATCCTGTTTCTTAGTCGCTTTGATTTACATCCACCTGGGATTGGGGGATGGAAAGAAGTGATTGGAGCTAGAATGGAAAAAAAAAAAAAAAACACAAAAAACAAAGTTCTGAATGGAAGTTATGGTCTTGAAATTCAAGCTTTGTTGTGAACAAGAAGCCTTATCCAACTTTTCTTGACTCTGGCTTAATACATCAAAAGTCAACCCTCCCTCTCACACCAATACACATAAAATAAGATTAAATAAAGTATAAAAAACAAAACAAACATTTTTAAAGGACTGGAGAGATGGTTCAGTGGTTAATCACACTGGTTGCTCTTCCTGAGGACCTGAGTTCAATTCCCAGCTCAAAACTATCTGTAACTCCAGTTCCAGGGGCTCTGACACCCACACAGCAATGCACATAAAATAAAATTAAATAAATTATTTTTTAAAAAAACAAAAATATTTAAAAATAAATCCTTTAGGACTAAGGCCACATTGCTCCCCAGTGAGAGAGGATATTCCCTTCCTCCAGCATGGGATGCCTAGAATCTGCCCCCACCTAAAAGGAGGAGAATGTGAGAGAGGAGAGGTCAGTGTGTGTGTGTGTGTGTGTGTGTGTGTGTGTGTGTGTGTGTGTGTTTGGGGTGCACATGAGGTCCCTACCCTCCCTGAGGAGCTACTGAAAGTTAATGAGTGCCTAGGGAAGGGGTATCGTTTTCTTCAGTGTTGTAGTCACTGGTGAGTCATGGTTTTGTAAATAACCCCCTATGCATGCTGGTACAAGCAACTCTAATTAAACTCAGTCAGTGGAAAAGGGTCATGAAAGTAGGAAGGGACTAATAGGGAAGAAGACAGGTGGTCAGTAGAAGGAGGAAGAGGATGGAGAAGGGGGATGGGAGCAGTTATGACCACAGTACCTGTAGGAAATTGTAATGATGTTCCATTTTTTCAAATTACTTAAATAAGTAAGAAAAATAATTGGAGATGGAAGACTATAACATCACGAGGTTGGTGGGAAGGTGGGAAGGTCTCTGTGCCTTAACAGTCTCTCCCAGAAATGTGTCTGAGATGAGGCCCACTGACTGAAATAATATGCAAGTTTAAGGAATTCTCTGCCCCTTTCTGTTAGTGACTCTAATGCAGTGGCTCTCAACCTTCCTAATGTTGCAACCCTTAATACAGTTCCTCATGTTGTGATGACCCCCCAACCATAACATTATTTTCATTACCACTTCATAACTGTCATTTTGCTACTGTTATGAATCCATAACGTAAATATCTGATATGCAGATGGTCATAGGCAACCCCTGTGAAAGAGTTGTTCATCCCCCAAAGAGGTCACGACCCACAGGTTGAGAACAAATTATCTAATGGATGCTCCTCTGTCTTCCCCCAGATCTTGAATTTTTATGAAGAAGGTAAGCCAGCCCTTTGATAAGGCCACATTGTATTGAGAAGCCCAGCATTACCTGGGGAGGATAGGAAGTAAAGCTTCAAGCTGAAAACCTTTTGTGGTGCCCTCTGTTGGGAGGAGCTGAGTCCATGGGCCAGAAGAGGGAATGAATGGCGGGGACCATGATCTACACAAAGCAAATGAGATAAGACTAAGAAAGCAGACCAGTGAGGCCTCACCAGTGGCTGACTTTAGCATCAGCTGCCAGCAGGAGTTGGAAGAAGGGAGAGAAGGAGGAAGAGAGGAGAGAGGAAAGGGGGAGGGGCAGGGAGAGGGGAGAAAGAGGAAGAGTGCATATTTCTGTATGTGAGAGGGAGTGAGGGAGAGAGAGAATGAGAAAGAGAGAACAAGACAGAGAGAGAGAGAGAGAGAGAGAGAGAGAGAGAGAGAGAGAGAGAGAGAGAGAGAATGAGAAAGAATTTGAACTTCTCTGCCCAAGAGGATTTAGGTGTTCTCTTCTGTGAGGTTATATTGTCTTCCATATTCACAGTGGCTGTCATGTCAGTGCAAGGAAGGCAGGGAAGGCATGCTGAAAGACCTTCTATTTTTAGTCAAAAGTATCTGGTTCTTTTTCTTTAACTTTTGTTCATAAATGAGCTTACAAAGTATCAGGTTTCCTTATAACTTTCCCATGAGCACTTAGTTTTGGTTGCCCTCCATCACCACCACCACTCTTTCTACTTTCCCATCTCCCTGCCCCCATCCTTGGTTATATTCTTCCACCCCCAGTATTTTCCCTACTACTTCTATATGTATACTATTACTCTCCCTATTTTTATTGCTTAAAGCCTCTTTCTGTCTTCCTGGCCTCTATGAATACTCCCTGTCACATACACATATGTAAAACGTAGACGCTAGGATGCCCATATGAGAGAGAACATGGTGTTGGTCTTTCTGGGACTGTATTACTTCATTCAGTATATTATTTTTCAGTTCTATCCATTTTCCTGCAAATTTCATAATTTCATTTTTCTTTACAGCTTAATAAAATTCCACTGTATATAGATAGGTACCACGTTTTCAGCATCCATTCATTAGTCGATGGGCATCTAGACTGCTTCCATTGTAACGGAGCAGCAACAAACATGGATGAGCACATATCTCTATGGTAGGATATAGAGTCCTTTCGCTATGTGCCCAGAAATGGTATAGCTGGACGATATGGTAGATCTATTAATAGCTTTTTGGGAAACATCCACTTTGACTTCCATGGTGGCTCTACTCCTTCACACTTCCAACAACATCCTGGCCAGCATTTGTTGTCAGCTGTTTTCTTGATCCTATGACTGGAGTGAGATAAATCTTAAAGTAGTTTCATTTCGATTTCCCTGATAATTAAGGACTTCAAACGCTTTAAAAATATTCATTAGCCGCTATGTATCCTTTGATGGGCCAAGCAAGATGGCAGCTGAATAAGTCCTCAGGCAATCTCCCCCAAAACATATACCAAGTAGAACAGCTATTCACACCCAAACTAATTTCACAAGAGCTAAGAGAATCACAACTGTTTATAGTATAACAAAACTGAAAGACTTGCTAAAGAAAGTAGGAAGGAAAAATGTTCCCCCACCGCTTCCTTTGCAGTAGTTACTTTTCTGTTGCTTGATCAAACACCATGGCCAAAGAAACTTAGAGAAGAAAGAATTTATTTGGCCTTATGGTTTCAGAGGCTTACGAATCCATTATAATGATGATGTATAGCAGCTAGTAGACGCGGCAGGGAACAGGGAGCTGAGAGTTCACATCTTCAAACACAAGCATGAAGCAGAGAGAGTAAACTGAAAATGGTTTGAGGCTTTTAATTTCAAAGCCTAGCCCTCCGTGACTTAGTGTCATGCTTCATCCAGCAAGGCTTCGCCACTTAAACCTCCTCAAACACAGCATGGACCAGGGAACAGGTGTTCAAACACAGAGGCCTATGTTGCATGTTTCTCATTCAAACCCTTACAACTTTTCTCCAACCCCAAGAAAATCCCACGAAAAAAAAAAACTACTTCCCAGTTGGAGGAAAGAGATAAAATTAAATCTAGGCCTTAGACTTGAAATCCAGGATTAGGCATGTCACAGTGAAACTTTACTGGAAAAACTTTCATGATGCCTGTTGTTAGGTTAGTTTCTGAAAACAGAGCCATTGTAACTGTGTATGGGAGGCAGTAGAGACTGTCTCCACTATTCTCCCAACCCCAGGCAGCAGAGTGGGTAGCAGAACTCCACCAGCTGAGGAACACGGTAGGGAATCTAGGACAGGGATTTGTCTGAGTGGGAGATCAAGATTTAAGTAAAGAATGAATGTTGTGTAGGTAGTCCAAAGCTCAGACAGAGCTTGTAAACCATCAATCATATGGAAATCTGTGTACCTATAGGACAGACCTGAGTTTCAACTGTATCAGTTCCATCCACAGAGTAGGCTTGAGAACACCTGCCCTATGCTTAAGAATGTTCAAGCCCCTATGGCTAAGACATAGATGTGACCCAGGTTAGCACTAGCTTTGTGGCCAGGGGACTGTCTCCACCACTCACCCCCAACTTTGGCCAATATAAGCTATTGCCAGAGCAGTACTCATACACAAGAATCTTGAACTGCCGCAGAACTAATCCTAGAACCATCCTGTGCATCAAGTGGGTCTTATTTGTGATATGGCCTCCATCACTGCTACTTATGATCATGACTTTGCAGGTCATGAGATTCAGGTACAACCCAGCTTAAGGTGGCCAAAGTTCTGCCTTCACCAACAATATACCAAGTTTAGGCAACATAGTATAGTCCAAGGCTCCACTCACTGAGGAGTAGCACAGAGTAAAAAAAAGCATACGAGTCTTTGCCCTAGAACTGGTTTAGCTGCTGAAGCCAAGCATGGGCAAGTCTTATAGCCTCCACCCACAGTTCTGCCTGAGGACAGAGCCTCTGGTGCACTTCCTGTGCTAAGAGAAGGTATACACCCTCAGTATATTGGACTTTCATTCCATCATGTGGCTGCTTCCAACAGTCCTGGGTTATGTGTCAGCAACCCTTAGAAGCATAGTCCTTGTTCCTAATCCATTTTACAAGTCAGTGGTCTCATAGAATGTCACAGCTAGTGACATTGACCACAGCTTGAGGATTGTCCATCCACAATGATTCTTAAAGTCTAACCACTAGCCAGTAACTGTAGACAAGGCCCCAGGACCATGGTTGTAGGGACAGACAACTCTTTCTAAGTACTATGCTGCTTTTTTTTAATGGAAAATTTGGGACAAGCTCGAATTTGCGTACAGGACAGAAACAGTGACAACACACCATTAGCAGACTTCTGAAAGATGTGAATCTTGGCACTATATAGTGCTAAGATAAAGCAAGTAGCTAAGATTCCTTATAATTTCTTGAAAGACAGGCATGCACAATACCAGATTCTTCAGTACCAGATGATGTCACATGCCAACAAGCACCACAAGCTTTCCAAACACCATGACCTCATCTAGTATTCAAAATAAGATGCCAGCAACTGATCAGGTACTAACCAATGTGAGAGTAATATCAGAGAACTTAAAACAGTTGTTTCAAGGAAACTAATTCAATAAGCTTGAAGAAAACACAGAAATGTGTCAATACCCTAACAAAGAAACTTAACAAAAATATAAGAGCAATTTAAAAGCCAAATAGAAATTATTAAGTTGCAAAATACATTTAGGAAAATTTTAAATGTGATATAAGATCTAAATAGAATAGACAAAGAGTAAGAGGGCTAGAATATAAGGCATTTGAAAATAGAGTTTGAGAAGAAAAAACGTGGAATAAAATGCTTACTGGTACTTTGGGGGACTATATTAAAAAAGCAAATATGTGTGGTACCAGGGTTTATCCAAGAAGCACTTGAGAATGCCAAAGGATCAGAAAGATTATTTATGTAGTAGAAGAATCAATGCCGTTTAAATGTACTTCCAAAAACAATTACAGATTGAACACAATTTCTATCAAAATTACAGAAGCTTTCTTCACAGAAGTAGCAAAAATATTCTAAAACCTATATGAAACCCATAATAACTGCCAATAGCAAACAGCATTTTGAACACCAAGAACAAAGCAGGAGATATTATGGTAATTGACTTTAAAATAGATTATAATGCTGTAGTTACCAAATCAGCATTGTAGTGACACAAGCACAGACACACAGCACAATAGGAAAGAACAGAGAGCCCAGAAGTAAACTCACACATCTATTGTCAATTGAATTCTGACCAAAAATGCAAAAATCAAAATACTGAGAAGAAACAGCTCCTTTAACAAATGTTAGAAAAACTGTATATCCACAGTCAGATTAATGTTTAAGGCCTTAATATAAAACATGACTTTACCAAACAACTAGAATAAAGCATAAGGAAAATACTTCACAATATTGAAATGGGGAAGATTTTTGAGATAACACTCCCCCCAAAATAATACAATGAAAGCAAAACTATACAACTGGGATTGCATCAAATGTAAAAAAAACTTTAATATAACAAAGGAAATGTTGAACACAGTACAGAGACAACCTACAGAATGAGATCTTTTTATTGACTATATCTGACATGTTGATATCCAAAACACATAAGAGATCCTAAAACATTCAACAACAATTAGACAACTCAGTATCAAGTGAGCATAGATCTAAACAGATAATTTTCAAAAGGCATACAATTGGGCAACAGGTATAAGAGAAAATAATCAACATCATTGATAATGGGGAAAATGCAAATCAAAACCACAATGAATTATCACTTCACTTTAATGAGAATGACTAATATGTTTTTTAAAAAGATATTAAGTGTTGACTAGGATATGGAGAAAGGGTAACTATTTTTGGTGATGTAAATTAGTTCAGCCATTATGGAAAACAATATAGAAGTTTCCCAAATTTAAAAACTAAAACTACCGTATGATCTAGCAATTCCACTACTGGGTATATAACCAAAGAACAGCAGGATCCCCTGCTGTTGTGAAGGCCTCATAGCTTAGAGCTGAAAAGCCACTTAAGTAAACTGAATTTTTTTTTCTGCAAACCTGACTACAAGTGGTCCAGGCACTGGTGATGGTGATGAGAACTCCATCCCACGAGGCGACCCTTACTGCAGACAAAGTGACCAGTTATTTTTCCAGCAAACCAGACTCTAACTTAAAACCTGGAAAGCATTTCCCCTGGGTCAAAATACAGAAACTGTCTTCCAGAACTGGCTGAGATTGTATCTCATGCTGGTAGCCTAACTTGGTACTGTAAGAGTCACCCAGGTGGTGCTGGTTTTGAAGGCATGAAGGGGTCATGGAGAGCAGTTGAGGCTTGGCACTATGAGAAGCCAGAAGAGGCCATTGGTGAGGGTGCTGCCTCAGTAGTAGTTGAAGGCCCAGAATGAAGGGGTCATGTAAAGAAGTTGAGGCGTGGCACCTTGAAGAGAGCCCAGGAGAGGCCATTGGTGAAGGTGCAGCCCCAGTGGCAGTTGAAGGCCTAGATTGAAGGGGTCATGTAAGAAGTTGAGGCTTGGCACCATGAAAAGAGCCCAGGAGAGGCTACTGGTGAAAGTACCCCAGTTGCAACAAGGGACCCCAGTGTTCTGGAGATGCCAGTACCATGGGATGATCACCAAGAAGAGCAGCAGCAGTGGAGTGGAGCCAGCCAAAGCCTGGAGGACAAGCTGTGTGTGCTGCAGAGGGCAGAACAGAGAAGTGACCCAAGCCCTTTGGAGGAGTCCAGAAGATTGTGAGTGAATTCCAGATAATTGGACATTGATAATGTTTTTCTGCTGTCCAAAGACATTGTGAAAAGCTTGATAGATGATTGGTTTCACTTGGTCCTGTGCATTAGAAGCCTCATAATTCTCTTGTAAATGATTTTGCTTGTGTAATGTTAAATTGTGTTGCAAAGGTAAAGCAATTTTTTTTTTATACAGAAAGGGGGAAACATTGTGGAAGTTTATTCTTAGTTGTGTTTAAAATATTGTTTTGTGAACTGTTACATTAGGGTCTGCCTAGGTCTTGGCATTTTGTATTGTTTGCAGGTATTGGACTTATGTGGGTGATGTTTGATTGCCTATGATCTGCATGTGCTATCGGTAGAACATCTAAGGAGTTCTGAATCAATAAAAACACCTGAGCTCAGACACTCAGGGTCCCACTGTCCAGTTTGGCACTGGCCAGGATGGTAGTTCGCTCTGCTGAGGTCTGGTAGGGCTTCCACATATGAAAATGCCTCCTTGTCATCCTTGTTGAGCTGTCACGGAGACATACTACTATATACTACCATTATTTTGCTAAATGGTATCAAACTGCCCTTTAAATACGTATCTTTATACCCATAGATTAGTACATCTCTCAACCTTCTTTAGAGGGTTTTTTGTTTGTTTTGTTCTTGTTTTTGTTTGCAGTAGATGGCAATTCACACAGAGATGCACGATCTTTCAATGTTGAGAATAAAGGAGTGTGGAGTACTCAGATACAAATGGGACATTTGTCACACCCCTTCCTCCAAAGACTCAGGGATCATTACAGAAGTAGCAGAAAGGTTGAAAGAACCAGAAATTATGGTGGAGAAGTGCTGCAAAAATGTTGCTTGAAAATGATAGGGCTTCACATAAGAACCCACAGTTGTTGTGACTGCATACACAAGGTCTGTATAAGATCAAGCCAGGCAACACAATGGCACGGAGGAGGGAGAAGTGGTGGTGAGAGGAGCTGGAGCAGAGGCAGTGGGGGATAGATTTGATCAAAACACCTTGTAATCATGCGTCAAATTCCCTCCTCATATAAAAAAACAATTAAAAAGATAAATAAACAAAAACAGGTTTTCAGGACAGCATTCACGAGGGCAACTTTTGAAGCACACCTGTCCACTCTTAACACAAACCACAGAAGGAAGCCAAGTGGGCAATTCTAAATGCCCTAGTAGGTAGTCACGATAAACAATAATTTGGAAGAGATAAAATTAATTTTACTAAATGAGGTAATATTAATTTTATTAATCTCTTATTTAGACTGATAAATTCCAAATATCTGACTTCATTATGTCATCCAGTGTGAAGGCAATCATTGTTAAGAATTCCATTATTTTGTTTTGGTACTAAGATTTTAAGATATTCATGTTTATATTTATACATTTCAGTTTCAAGTAGACACATTTCGTATGCTTAGTAGTCACATGTGGGTAGTGGCTGCCACACTTGACAGTATTGGTGTAGGTATAATAGCATTCATTAATATTAGATGCTGGATATGACTGCTATCTAAAGATATGACATTCTAGCATATAATTTATTTCTCTTTGAAAATGTGTAGATAATATCAAGGCCTTAATAATATTTGTTTTATCCTGTAATTCCAGGCAGCTCTGTCAGGGCGCAAACAGCCCTGCATACCTGAATAGTTCTTTGGGGCTTAATCTATTTCCTTCAGATTCAGTTAGCCAGAGAAAGGAGAAAATGAATTCAGTGTGAAAGGTGGAAAATGGGATATAAAGAAATTCCAAGGAGTTCTAAAACCTAGGAAATGAGGTCAACATTCAGGCAGAGGAATTAGAAATTTGTTTTCAATATAACCCATAGTCCTGGGTAAAAATACATGACCCTGGTGGGTGAAGGCCACTCTGTCTCAATACACTTCCTGGGCCCTTTTGTTTCTTTTTAAATATACTTAGTAGAGAAAAAAGCAAAAGTCCCCCAGTACTAGAAATTATGCAATGGACCTTCCCACATTTGGGGACATCACAGGAGTCAGTACAACTGGAGTAAAATGAATAAGCCTCATCCTGGGGGAACCACCTTCATATTCATATTCACTTCATATTCATATTCATCTTCATATTCACTCCTATTGTTCCTGGACCCTATCCATACTTTAAGAAAGAGAAGTTCAAAGTCAAGATCAGATTTGAAGCCCAGGATGAGGTCACATTAGGCCTTTTACAGGTAGAAGATTTGCCCTCAGGTAAAATTGAACCTTCTTTCCCACTTATCTTGTAAATCCAAATATTGACAGAAGAAATAATAGAGGGAATACTTACAGAAAATACTTTTAAGAACTATGAGTGCATATCATATAGCCTGCTTTTAAACACTGGAAGTTTTTGAATCTGAAGTGTGGGAAAGAATTCCTCCACATGTGTCAAACCAGCTAACTAGAGGCCCACACGGAGATTGGAGGAAACAATAAAGCATTTTGCTTTTCTCTTGCAATACATGTTTGTTCTTAGGAACGCTGAATTAATAGTCTAGGTGGGTGCTGAATTATTTTTTAGGCCTATGAGCTGATACTCAAATATGGTTAGATAGCCCCTTAATCAATCTGCATTTTTCCACAATGGGAGCTCTTAGTAGATGGAGAAGTATCCCAAAAGAGAAATTGCTCACAGAATAGTAGTCCTATAGTTTTAATCACAATGACTGTCTTTTAAGTTTACCCACTTGACAGTGACTCTGCTTTTAATTTTTAATTCTTATTTATAGTGCAGGCTGGGAGGATTATGATGCCTACTTTGGCTACAGTGACAGTTTTCATTAGCTTTCTCTTATCACTTACAACAGCATTCCCATTGGTTTGAAAATAATTGTACAAGTGTGTGCAAGATACTTCTAGTTACTTGAGAGGATGGCAATTCTACCATTCCATTTAAGAAAATCCTCTTAGAGGGAGAAGGTAACAGCAGACAGTGGGATGCCCTTCTCTGTGCTATGGTGGTAACAGTGGGGGATGGTCTTGAAACACTCTTCTAAAATAGAAATTTTACATTCTGGTTTTTTTAAGTGCTATCACTCCCAAAACCAACTCATTAGCTGTAGGTAGACTCGAGGTAATTAAGATCAGAAGCAAACTGATAAGAAATTAAACCAGTATGCATAACACAGATATATAAAGAGGATGGTATTACCAGGATTCTAGGAAGCAGGCTAATCAAGTTTCAATCAGAAACTCATTGGGAGAGAAAATTCATTCAGCAAGGGAGGCAGGCAGGGAGGAAAAGCACACACAGAATCTTTAAAGCTGTCTCCAACGAATCTTTCCTCTTTGAAGGGCACAAGCCCCCAAATTCCTCCCCAGCACAAGGTGTTGGTATATTATAGTTCATTGCTGGAAGTTTTATCATCATCTGCTGTACAGATGCTGCTGTGCGGTTGTACATGCCTGAAGATATTCTTGGTTCTAAAACCTGCTCAAACCAACACTGTAGGAAACCTAAGGCTTTGCAGAAAAAAAAATACAATGAGGTGAAAATAAGTAAAGGCATTGCTTTAACTGCCCACAAATGAAGTGTGTGCCCACTCTTTTGACATTGTAAAATGACCGTTTGTCAAGTTCATGCTTGAGAGCCACATAATTGATTCTAAAAGGATAATAAAAAAAACCACTCCATAAAGCTTTAAGTAAGTTTATGATTTTGTGTTGGGCCTCCAACATTGGTATCTTGGCTGTATGTGATAAACAAGTTGGACACAGCTGTGGTATAGAGCATGGTTCTCCAGAAAACTCACCATCTTAGCACATCAGGGACCTTATCTGCCAGGGCTTCTTGTATACTGGGAAAGAAGGGGTTAAGGGTTTCTGGGTTTGCAACTATATACCAAGTTTTGCTGCTATGAAGTATCTTTTCCTAGAAAAGAAATCCTGCTGAGAATGTTATTCATTTAATTACAATGTATAATTGGAATGTCTGAGTGCTTTTCAGTTGCAAAGACATTCATAAAATAGTCTCCTTAAGTTATAGATAGATATGAGGAATAATTTCTGGTGTTCCATTGCACAGTAGGTGACCACAGATTGTGACAATGTACTGTGTATTGCAAAATAGCTAGGAAAAAATGCTATAAATGTTTTCACCATAAAGAAATTGACAACTGTTTGAGGAGATAGACCTAGTTACCTAGTTACCTAGTTACTGTAAGAGGAACATGGGCAAATATGGTCATAGAAGGAGTATCTACTCCCAATCATTTCATTCCTAGTATTTAAAAAACATATTTTATTGAAAATAAATTTGTTTTCATACTATATATTCTGATCACAGATAACCCTTCCCCAACTCCCTCCCAGGTTCCTTCGATCTCCCTACCCTCCCAACTCCACTCCCTTTCTTTCTCTCTCTTTAAATACACACACACACACAAAAGAAAACCAGGCAAACAAACAAAAATAACAAATAAAAAAAAAGAACACACACACACACACACACACAACCAAAACCTATAAAAACACAGAACTGGAATCCATAACATGCAAGCAAAAGACAAACAAGTCAAAAACAAAATGCCCAAACATGACAATGTAAGACAAAAAGTTTACAAAAGTACCATTGACTTTGTTTTGTGTTGGTAATCTACAGAGTATAGGTGGGGGCTACTGAGAGGGGTATGAGCATTCTTCCCTCAACTTGATGTATCCGGAAGACCTTGTCCAGAAGGAATGAGGGCTTCGTCTTAGCTGCATATATGGAGCCCTGCTTTAGTCTTCCCCCAAACATGTGTGCATGTGTGTATATATGTGTTCCCCAACACATACACATGTGTGTGTGTATATGTGTTCCCCAACACACACAGATATGTGTGTGTGTGTATATATATAAACATACATATAAATGCTTTTATATGTATATAAGTATATATAAATGTATATACATACACATATATTCATCTCTCTCTGGGTATGTAGATATAGATATATACACATATACTCTAGACCCTCCCTCATGCCACAAGCAAAGTTGCCAGTTGGTAGGGAGCAGTTGGATACTCAGATGGGGTTGGGGGTGGGGGTATAAACTGTCAACAGGCCCAGCAAGCACAGCTGAATGCCCCAACTTGGCAGCTTCTTGGCTTGGACGACAGAAGGACATATGATCCTTCTGGGAATCTAGCCAAAATAAATGAAATCAGGATGTTTAAGAGACAACTGCACTTCCATGTACATTACAATAGCATTCCCGACAGCTGCAATAGGAAAAACGTCTAAATAAAGGAAAAATAGTATATAGATGCAATGGAATATTAAACAACTCCCAAAAGAAGGAAGCTGCTATTTTTGTCAACACACATAAATCTGGAGGACATATTAATCAAAATAAGTCAGGCATTGAAGAATAAATATTTTGTGGCTATACTTACATCACGTATCTAAAATAAAAATTATAGACACAGACAGA
Organism: Cricetomys ansorgei; assembly: GCA_026225945.1. NCBI lineage: Eukaryota > Metazoa > Chordata > Mammalia > Rodentia > Nesomyidae > Cricetomys > Cricetomys ansorgei. The sequence continues at coordinate 1,588,338 of JAMJFZ010003344.1, read as the reverse complement.
TAGTGGTTACCAATGGCTAGGGAGCAAAACTATGTTATTAGATGGGTAAGAAAGTTCAACTTTATACCCTGTGAGTTCTAGAAACTTTCCATACAACATAGAGCATAAAGTTACTAATAGAGTAATGAAATTTAAGAGGGTAGTTTTCATGTTGTGTTCTTCAAAAGAAAGGAAGGAAGGAAGGAAGGAAGGGCAAAAATGAAGCGCAATGGAACTTTTTGATATGTGGTACCTTGCTTGTGATGATAATATCATGGGTGTTTGCAAATGTCTAAAGTCATTAAACTGTACACATTCAATATGTGCATTTTTGTGCAGAAATTACACTTCAATAAAGCTATTTTTAAAATATTTATTTATTTATTAAGTGCATTGCTGTTTTGCTTGCACGTGTATCTATGTGAGGGTGTCAAATCCCCTGGAACTGCAGTTACAGACAGCTGTAAGCTGCCATATGGGTGCTGGAAATTGAACCTGGGTCTTCTGTAAGAGCAGTCGATGCTCTTTACTGCTGAGACTTTCCAGTCCCTTCAATATAGCTATATTTTGAAAAGAAAAATATCCTATGGCTATATCTTTGCAAACTGAAAAGACATCTGCAGAACAAGCCATATCTAGCTCATGTTTTCCAATGATTCCTTTCAATGAGTGATATTTTTTCCAACCATTTGATTATAGGTTTATGTTCACAAAAAGCCAAAGCCATCCTTTTTGTGTCTTAGATTTATGGATCATCCTAACATTCATGTTTATCTGGAATGTGTACCCCCCTCTCTCTATATATATATGTAGATATAGATATAAATGTCTGTGTGTTATATACAACAACTGAGACAATTCAGCAGTATCTTAATAGCAGTACCCAGAAGCATAGCTTCAATAAACTGGGTAAATTCTTACAAAACAGCCATGTTTTCATGGACAGTTGTTGTATTATAAGGCTGAATCTTAGCATTCTTAAATTTCTCATCCTATGGCAGGAATTTCCATTTGACATTTAAAAACACATAATCACAACAAACCATTTTCAAATTTGTCTTTCAAATGGGCCTTGAATTTTAAAAGAAGTCATTTGAGGACTATATAAGCAATAAAATGCAAGAAAAATTGAAAAATTAATTTATTATATGAAGAAACATAAACAATATTTGAGTCAATGACTCAAAGAAGCAGTCCACAAAAGCTCATATCCACAATCCATTGGCTGAGATGTACTGGCACATACAACCATATTAATGCTGTAAGATAGATCCCAAGGAATTGCTGTGTTGTCAAGGCAATCAATGCTAATGCTTATTTTCCCATTTACAAGATTGATCAGATTACATTCACATTTAGTTAATGCTTGAATCAGCCATTTAAGTTGTAAAGTACAATCAGCAAAAGATGCTGCTATATTCTTTATGAAAGATAATATCAAGATGATAAACTTATTTCCCATCAGAAGCACTTTCTCAAATTTCACTGGGTGTTTTTCTTCTACCAAATACGAAGGGCTTGAGTGCTATTTTAAAAATATTTATTACATGTATTTATTTTGTGTGTGAATGTGTGTGTGTGTGTGTGTACACGCACGTGTGTAAGTCATGGTGTGTTTGTGGAAATCAGACAACACCTTGTGGAAGCTATTTCTATTCTTTCACCATGTAGGTTCCAAGGGTAGAACTCAGGTTGTTGGGCTTGGTGGCAAGCACCTTTCCCTGCTGAGCCATCTCACAAGCCCTGAGGACTAAATTTTGTAATCAACTGATAGTAAGAGAGGGCAACTCCAGAAAAGACCAAAGATCTATAGGTTCAATGAAACTACTTATTTCATTTCAGACAGTGAAATAACAAAACAAAACACAAACAATAACTTGTATATAGACTTAAATAATATAATAATTCTTAATGGTATTTTGAAATTTTTTCAAAATATTTTTGTTTCTAATACTTAATGAAATCTTTCCAACAGGTTTGTGAGGTAAGTTGGACAAGTATATCATCTTATTTTGGTGAGTGAGGAAACTGAGGCATAGAGTAATTAAGTAAGCTTTTGGAACTGCACAGAAAAAATATCTATATACCAAGAGTTAAGACTAACATAATGTCGAATTTGCCAAAAAAAATTTTTTATAAAGTGTAAACTAGGCCTTCAGTGTCTGACAGTATCACTGTCAGTTTGGTTTGAGGTCATTCAAGATGCTTATCAATTGTCTAAATTAGAGGAGCTTACAATGCATTTGAAAACTAAGAGTTTAAAAAAGTTTGAGTGATGTTTCCAAACCAAGGCTTGAAAAATATGCGTCCTTACCCTTGTCTAATTCTTAACCTGTATAGTAAGTGACAAGCTGGTAGCTGACTCTAGCCTCACTCACAAGGCATAATCTGAAATTGGAAAAAGGTATCAACATCTCTACCCTCAGTTACTGCAAAGCTTCAAGGTAAAGATGTCATTCACATTAAAGAAAGTAAAAACACTTTCACTCAGTAAACATGTTGAAATGATTTGATAGAGAAAAGCATTTTGGAATGACTTGGGAATGGTCTTCCTACTCTCTTAATAATTTTGAACTTCTTAAATTATGAAATAACTAAAACAGGAGTACTTTAACATGTTAATTTTGCTTTATCAGTAGTTTTTATATATTTTCAAAGAGATTTTCCTGTATCACATTTTGTACCTCTGAACATGAAAAGTACAGGGAAGTAAGTATCTGTTATATAAAATGTGATTTTGATGATGCATCTAACTTTGTATAGGCCTGTTAAAAACAGGAAAAAGTGGTATATGGGTCAACAAAGAACACAGACAACCTTGAGTTTTGTTTTTATATGTTAAAAGTAGTCAAAAAGAATGTACTGTCTGTGTATTCTTATAGAATCAAACTACAAATATTGAGAAACCAGGAGAATTACAAATGAGGAAAATTACCTCACAAAAGTGAATGGATGCTCTATAGTTTAGGTCCTTACTGATGTATATGCATACAAAATGGTATAAATATTAACAGTGGAATGACATGTCAAAGGATATTTACTTTTTATGAATCCTCCAGTATAGTAAAATTTATTTACTAAATTGAATTTTCATTTGTTTATAAAATTACTCATCAATTTGATACCAAAAGAGTTAAAAAGCAAATAATTAGAAGTATGAGGCCAGACAAATGTTTTATGAATTTATGTGGTCAGAAAAGTAAATGTCTGTTCTATCTCACAAAAATCCATAAATAGAGGTACTTCTTAAAATTTCTTAAATTTTGTTAAAATTATTATATTATATTGGTGTGAACTTTATGGTCACCTGTTTCTAGGTGTTTCATTGTCTAAATTTTAGTGGTAGAAATAATAGTACTGGTTACAAGTATTTTTGTCAAATGATTGCCAGTATTTTACACAATACTTTAAAATGAAGTAAATAGTAGTTTGAGATTAAAGAGATATTATACAGATCATAAAATGGTGTAGAGTATAAAACTGAAGATCTTATTAAAATTAACTCATAATTATGTCAAGTCATTCACTTCACGAAGAACAAATCTCCTCATCATCTCATTACTTTATATAACCTAAAATGTTTCTGAAGTCAAAATTTCTGACTAGGAGCGGTAGTGAGGAAAACACTTCTTTTTCTTCAAATCATGAAAACTAAAATGTCCTATACACTTGTGTTGGGAAACAGATTTTTCTTTCTAGAAACAACAACAAATGAACTGAAGTGTTTTGTTTAAAACTTTGCTGGCAGGTGATGAAGGGGGAGACAGGAATGAAGACTATTAGTTTTATTTTCTTCTTTCTTAAAATAGTAATCTTAGTACACTCTATTAGAAATTTCCCAGAATTATAGGACAAGACTGAATTATGAGGAGAAGTAAGCCTACCTTCTAACCAGTTCATATCTTCAAACATTTGGAGATGTTAACAATTTTATTTATATAAGTTTCCATCATTTTGATGTTCTAACAGTTGTCCCAGTTCATCCCGATCCCTAATTTCTTCAACATGTGGAATGAAACATAGCTTTGCTAAATAACTGTTGGTTGGATCCTAGGGAATAGGGTCCTCAAGTCTAGACCCTTAAAACCAATTGCAGATTGCATGCCAGAGTGGCTATAGCTGATTATGTACAAAAGGTCATAATGAGGTGAAAATTGGACATAATGGTAAAACAAACTTAAACAGATCTTGCTGTAAGCTATGATAGGAATGAGGTTGTAAAATCCCTAATAACCTACTCAGGCTACCATGGTGACTTTTACATAAAGCTTTATTCAGTAGTAGTAAGCATCAGGTTACGAGGCAACAGTCCAGAATAGAAAACAAGCATTTCTCTTCATTCTACCTGATGAACAAGATCAATTCAACGGAAACTTCAGGTATACTGTGTCGATGAAATGGCCAATAAGGACTATAAGATAACAGAGTCAAGTATTAAACGAACTGTGGGGTAGTAGACTTCTCTAGTGCTCTTCATAGTTGCCTCAATTCCAAGAGCTCTATAAAAAGGCAGCAGCTCATAAGGAGTTGACAGCTAACTTCCTGCCTTATTCCTTGTGCAGGGATCATTACTTATATGAAGAATATTTATTAACCTAGAGCACAATATCCCTGTCATATTAAAAACTTCACGTTCTATTAAGCACTGCACAGATCAATAGCACTCCACATTTCAGTGGGTTCAGGACTCATTTTACTGGTAGACGGTATTACATCTTGATCTGTGCATGACTTTAAGTCTGTGTCTGTCTTTACTACTGACTCAGAGGAATTTTTCTGCACACAGGGCCAGCAGACACACCTGAGACATAACCTAAAGCTTTCAGAAACACTGGAAGAAAAGAGCTTTTTGCAAGGGTGGAAAAACTGATAGAATACAAGCATGAAAAGAACACCTGTGCAGTATGCAATGAGCAGCTGCAGAATCAACAGAGGTGCACACACATACAAGTATATGTCAGTTTTGAAAAAGTACCACAGGAGCAGGAGGACAGCATTCTCGATGAATCTCATCATGTAGTAAATCAGCAGCCGGTACCAATTCTGGGATTTGCTGATGAGGTCAGGACTGTCGATTTTCAGTTGTACAGCTGACCAGCAGAACATGTTGATGCCAGCATAGAGTAAAGTGAGGAAACAGAGCACGATGGTGGTACCCACCCTACTTAGGGCCTTCTCTATGTTCTCAGGGAATGGGGAGCCACTGCACCAGAAAATGATCCAGGGGTAGAAGAAGAAGCTGAGGAAGTTGACAAGTATGACTGCCAACACCCAGATCTTCAGGACAGAAGTAAAGAGGACCAGGACGATGACCCGAGTGGCAATCTCAAAGCTTCTCCAGAGGAAGATACAAACATATGCCAGAGGTTTGACTTTGACCTCGTACTCATCATACTTGATTTTGATGGCTAAGATGTTGCAACGTAAGGCTCCATACACAATGGACAACAGGGACAAGATCATGATGAAGCCTGAAGAAAGAACAGAAAGAGCACTGTCAAATCTCACCTCCACCAGGAATTCTATGGTCAACACTGTCATCTCCAGTCCATAGGCCTTGGACTCTTTTGCATTATGTGTGCAGGCTAATTTCCACCTGTTGATATCTGAGACTACCTAATACCTTCTCCCCCAGAATTACAGAAGGCTTCTATACACACATTTGTGGCAGGCTACAGCACTGGGGAATCATGGGGGAACCCCTAGATAACTAAGTTCTAGCCCTGGTAAGAGCTAGTTTCCTCATCTGTTATGTAGAATAAGTATGAGGCATGGGTTCTATGCTATTTCCCAGTGTTTACTCTAAGCTCTTTAACTTCTAGTCACCTACTGTGATTTTTGTCTAAGGGTGTCCCACTCATCCCTTCTATCCCTCAGTTTTCTTGCATGCTTGTTATACATTCCCTTCAAATGAAATGCATGGCCTTAGATCCTCTCAGGGTCTGCTTCAGAGGCAACTCAGACTGAAACTCATTCCTGATACCAATCTTGGCCAGTAAAAATATGAAGAGTCCTTTACATAGGGTATTTTGTTTTGTCAGTTGGTCTGTAAGTTTCTGCAAAGTCAAGACTGTGTCTCTCATTTCTTCTTCCTATTTTTAAAAAGAGTTATTTATTTTATTTGTAACTTGTCCTGTTCAGTGGTTCCAACAGAAGCCAGAAGGAGGCATCAGATCCTTTGGAGCTGAAGTTATAGGTATTCATGAGCTATCTGATACAGGTGATGGGATCTGAATTCTGGTCCTCTTATAGAGCAGTAAGTGTTGTTGTTGCTCTCCTCCTTCTCCTCTTCCTCCTCCTCCTCCTTTCTTCTTCCTCTTCTTTCCTTCTTCCTTCCTTCCTTCTCCTCCTCTCTCTCTTCCTCCTCCTCCTCCTTTTTCCTCTTCTCTCCCTCCTTCTTCCTTCCTTTTTTTTTTTTTTTTGTCAAGACAGGGTTTCTCTGTTATAACTCTCGCTGTCCTGGTACTCACTCTGTAGACCAGGCTGGCCTCGAACTCACAGAGATCTGCCTGCCTCTGCCTCCTGAGTGCTGTGATTAAAGGTGTGCACCACAGTCACTCGGCTGCAGTAGGTGTTATTAACTGCTAAGCCCTGCCTTCACCCCTGGTATATCTTCCTGATGCCCCTAAGCACATTTTAGTAGTAGGCACACAAACAGAAGGCACTCAATAATAAATTACTCAAGATGTTTTGCTCTACCATAAACTGTTTTCCACTTAGATGCTGGCTAAAGAGTTCAGTTGGTTTCGTTTTTAGAGTCCTGAAAACAGGATAATCTTGCTTCTTACTAACAGTCAACCTGCCTTGAACTGAAGGCTTTAACATTTTGAGATGTCTCAACTCTAGGTGTTTATTTCTTAAAATGGCTGGATGGATCTAGTAATTTATAAACAATGGCAGTTTGAGGACACAGGATGTGGTCCATTTAAATGGAGCATCTTATAATGCTTCTGATTACTATACAGAAAGCCCTGAGTTCTATTATCTAAAAAATATACAACCACTTAGAGTCATGGGCACAGAGGACAGTCAAATAGAACCACAACCACTTACTACAGGATACTCCCACCTGTGCGCATTGGCACAAAGAGGAACAGTAGGTAGAAGAACTATGTGTTAAGAACCATGAGTCTAGCTCTTGGTTTGACTTCTGTCATATCATTCTACACTGAGAAAATGGCAACTTCTCCATCTTCTATTTTCTCATCCAAAAATGGTAATGATGATACCTTCCACTGTTCTTTTTAAAAATTGTATTGACATATTTTTATTAATTTTAGAGTAGCTTTGATTCACAGCAAAATTGGATAGAAGACAAAGAGTTCCCATATACCTTCAACCCTCACACATGCCCAGCCTGTATCATTATCTTTATCATCCTGCAGAGTACAGTATACATCACAACTGATGAACCTAGATAGATACAACAACACTGCAAGTTTATATTAGGCTTCGCTCCTGTTTATCCTATAGATTTGTGTAAGTGTATAATGCATATGTTAGACACTGTTGTGTCATACAAAGTAGTCTCACTGCCCTAAAAATCATCAATTGTCATCTTTCCATCCTCTTAATGGATCTTTATATTGCCTTCACAGTATTCACCATTTCCAGAAAGTCGTATGATTAAAATCATGTTATGTGAGCTTTTCAGATTATTTTCTTTTATTAAATTCTACACAGTTATGTTTTTTATACTATGTCTTTTCATAGCCTGATAGCTCACTTGTTTTTAGCGAATAATGTTCTATTATCTGGTATGCCAGGTTATTTACTTATCAACTAAAGCATATTTTGGTTGTTTCTAAATGATGGCAATTATGAATAACATTGTTACAAATATCCACATGCAGGTTTCTGTGTGGGCATTAACTTTTCAAGTCCCTTGGAAACAATAACAAATGCTGTGATTGCTAGGTCATATGGTAAAAATATTTTGAGTTTGTATGAGGTTGCAAAACTATCTTCCACAGTGATGATCTCATTTTGCATTTCCACCAACAATGAATGTAGACACAACTGTTTCTCTGCATCTCCATTAGCATTTGGGGTTGTCGATGCTCTGGATTTTAGCTAGTATATTTAAAGCATGTTGCACAGTGTCCTAGAATATAAAATGTTAATGTAAAGAAAACTGAAATTATCAATTCTTTTTTGTGATGTCACACATAGAAAGTCATCACCAAGCCTCTGACCCCTGAGGTTCTCCCATAGTATCATTCATACCATTTTGTACTTTACATTTAGATTTGTTATCTATTTTGAGTTCATCTTTTATGGGGGACATGAAGTTATTCTAGCACCAACTGTTGAAAATATAGTGTAATATTTGTTCTTTTGTTGAAGATCAAATAATTTTGAATCACGGGGATATATTTCTAGATAACATATTCTGTTCAGCTGATCTATTAGTCTACTGTTTTGCCAATATTATGCCACCTTAAGTACAGTAGTTTTATCTGTGCCCACTTTATAAAATTCACATCCATGTTTTTCTATACATGTAATAATACAATGTCTATCTAATGATACATGAAGGAAGATAACAAGATTTCTCATTAGGTAAGGGTGCATACCACTAAGCCTGACAACCTGAGTTTGACTCCTGTGACCCACTTAGTTGAGAGAAAGAACCAACTTTGGAAGTTGTCCTCTGACCTACCTATACATGCCATGGCATGCATGTGAATATACACATACACCCAAATTAATTCATTAATTAAAACAATACATAAGAAGAAAGTTTTTCCCCTTAAATTCTGAGTCAGTGGGAAAACATATTTGATTAACCTAAAGACTCATATGCCTTGGTTTTTAATTTGCCTGAGGGAAACTCAAGTTTACTGAAAGTATTAACTATACTGTTTTTCACACTGATTTTAGTTATCAATATCATTCATTGGAAAGACTTGTATCTACTAGTAACATCTAAAAGCTACAAACATCATAATCAGAGTAGACTAGGAAGTAATTGGACTGAGTTATCTTTCTTGAGAGGCTAATTCAGTGAACAATTCAATTTAGAATATTCATGTGGTAGTTTTTATATGTGTGGCTATAGATGACCACATCCTAGGGATCTAGTACTGAGGCCTTTTCCTTCAGTACTTATACTTTTTCCACTACAAAAAAATACTTTATATGCAATAAAATTAGTCATGCGTAGTTGGAATGTAAATTATACAATCATACATATACAGTTATTTATAATTTTGTATTTATGATATTTTAACCTGAAAATATGTATTATATTAAACAATGTAAGAATCTTAATAATTTCCAGAATCTATTATTTTTTTTCCTTGTAAGGTCAACTATTGCCAAATAATAACCTTTTCCCCATCAAGAGAATTATGTAATTATTACCCATTTAGTGCTGAGTAATCAAGCGCAGAATTTTGAAAATGTAAAGAAATTACCTTTAAATCACATACTTCAATCACATAACTCTAACTGGTGGATGCTTATTGTAAAATGTCATAGAAATTGGATCAAGAAAGGTGATACTCTAAAAAACAAAAAGCTTACACAAAATGCTTGCAATAATATTTCTGCCTCTAGAGGCAGAAATGACTAGGAAATGACTAGGAATTGTTCATGTAAATACAAACTTATATTGTCTTAAATGGAAAAAATTACATGAGAGGCAGAAATGGCAGAGCTCTGACCTTTGGCAAAGAATCCTCTCCACTTGTCAAGAGAACCAGATCTTGCCAGGTACCCCTCAGCTATGTAGCTTCCTGTCTTTGTCTTTATCTTCCTACCCTTACAGAGATCAAGTCTTTAGGGGCTCTCTGATGTCATTTCCTAAACCTATTTACTCATAATCGACACAGATGGGGGTTACTGGCAATCTTGCTTATTTAAGTGGTTCTTCATCAAAGTCTAATAGCCTTTTATCATAAGGCAAGGCATAATTTTAGGTAAAAAGTAAACTAACTAAAAAGCCTTTAGCAGATTCTAAGCCCTTGTCACAATCTTGCTTCCTCTTACCTGCTTTTAGTCCAATGAACTTGTGCAAGAATTTTGTTATCTCAGAGAAACTGTCACTAGGTACAAATTTGCTCATTTTCTTGACAACAAAACCTTAATCTTTATGTGAAGAGATGGTTTTTCTTCCCCAGAATTCTGCCTGGAGAAGGAATGCTATAAGGACAGGAGGACAGTTTCTCTGTGGCTGTCAATACATAAGATAGGGAATGGTAAACAGCAGTTCTCTGTTATATAATTGCTGTCTGAAGACACCAACTTTTCAGTAAAACCACTGAAATGCTTGGGTCAAACAGAATTTAATAAAATTAACAAGCTAGGCATGTTGGTATGTGCTAGTAATCCCAGGAGGCTGAGGCAGAGGATTGTAAATTCAAGGCTATCTTGAAGTACCTAACTAGACTCTATCTCGGAATAATAATGGACCATGTTATGGAGGAGCAAGAACTGAGAAAGGCCAAAGGGATGTGGGGTATAAAGGCAAGGGAAACTGAAGATAGCTGACAAACACAGTAAGCTGCTAGAAATTCGAATTTCAAGCAGACTTCTGAGATGCAGTGAACCTCACCTTTTGTTTCTATCAATCCAGTAAACAAAGTGTCTCTTATCTAGAGCCTTGCTTATTGCCTATACTACACTCGATGACTTATTTTCTTTCCAGAACTTTTACTATATCAAGTATTGTCTTTCTCCTCTAAACTGCCAAATGCTGCCTCAATGCTGGCTCTTTAATCTTAGTACATGAATCTATTTGAGTCAGCTGTGTATCTAAAAGTATCCTTTATTTGCAAAACTACATAAAATTATTTTGGGGAAATTTCTGTACTAATAGGGAATGGAGGGTAAGAGATGAGGGAAAGGAAAATGAAGAGGAAAAGGAGCAGAGATAGGCAGACGAAAGAAGAAAGGATACCCCCTTTTATCCTGTATTTTCTTCTGTCACTATATATAATCTTGGAGAGTTTTCAGACAGTTCCCCCGAGCTGCTTCTTTTGTTGATGTTGTTTGATTGATTGTTTGAGACAGGGTTTCTCTGTTGTAACTCTGGCTGTCCTGGACCAGGCTGGCCTTGAACTCAGAGATATCCACCTGCCTCTGCCTCCTGAGTTCTGGGATTAAAGGTATGCGCCATCACTGCCCGAAGTGCTGTTTTTTAACTAAAAGACTCACTTCCTAATCTTCCACTTGTTGTCTAAATCACAGCTTTGTGATGTAGATATATTTTTTGATGTTCATTATCATATTCAAATTCTGCCTACAACATTAGCCACATCGTTTTCTCCTGATTACCCTCTCACTTTCATGGCAACACATACTCAATGCCTTCATGAGCACGTCTTTTTATTTTTTACTCGGGAAAACAGTTTCATTTTTTCCTGCTATGCTTGTCAGATTTTTCTTGCTAGATATCCTGTAGGTGCCTCAAAAAGCAAAATACCCCAAAACATACAGAGCAAAACTTTTATTTCCCCAACAATCTCTTACATACCACCACCATACATCACCCTATTCAGTTATCTGTGTTAGCTGGGACTCTTCTACCTACTTTTCTCATCAAACCCAATTAGATCCTTAAGTTCTTGTTATTCAAAATAGCTATGAGCTAACAGATTTGGCATGGGGAGTTTGTTAGAAGTGTTTCAGCTCATGTCACTGAATTAGAATCTGTTTTCACAGCACTTTCCAAGTGATTTATAGGAATATTCAAGTTTAAGATGTCTGGCTCTCAGATTTTTTTCTTCTCTCCTTTTGTCACTTTATCACATGCGACTATCATATGGCTCTTGTCATGTGCTCCTATATTTCTATACTACTAGCCATCTTCTCCTTCTTCTATCTGCTTAACAAAACCTTATTTATCATTTTTTCCCGGAGGAGGGACTGTCTCAGGTAGCCCCAGCTGGCTTTGAAGGTATTATATAATCAAGGATAATAACCAATTTTGATTCTTCTGTCTCCACCTCCCTGTGCTGAGATAACAGGAGTATGCACCATGCTTGATTTTCCTTATTTATTCTTTAAGGTTCCATTGCTAACATCTTAACAATGATGCTTTTTTCAGCCATCATTTAACTGCACATGTTCAGCTGTGCTAAATGCTTCTAAGACTTTTCCAAGTTCAAATAACTGCTTATGTATTGAGCTTTCACAGCCACCTTTATCTCATTACCTGACTCATGTAGGTTCCATTTTTCCTATTAGATTGCAAGTGCCTCAAGGTAGCTACTGTTTCATACAAACTTTTATCACCAACACCTAGAACAGTGGCTGGCACAAAAAGGCAACCAATCTATGTAAACAGAATACATGAATGACTAATTACACATAGTACAAATCATCTCTTTTCACTACTGATGGGAACCTTCAGCTTCAACACTCCCAAATAAATTGCTGGAGCAAACAATAGGAACTCTCAAACTCTCAAACTTTATCATATAGTAACTTATGGGGTTATGGACTTCTTATGTGAACCCATATGCCTCCATATATTTTATGAGTTAAAAAGTTGTACCTATCCCAAACATTTCCAGAGAATTAGAATCCAAATTGGAAAAGATATTTGAGGCCTAAGCCAACAATCTGAAGATGCTATTTGAAGTAAATGAGAGGCCTGTTAAACAAGAACATATAGGAACAAGGTAGTCTTTTCTGACCTCAAGAGTAAAGAAACTAAGTAGTGTTGCTTCAGGACATGGGGCCCAACAAATGGCTAAAACAAGTCTTAATTATTATTTTAGTAGTGTTGTGATTTGCTGGCCAGTTAATGGATCACTGTTCTTGCCAGATTCCACCACTTGCATGTGGGGTTAGGTTTGAATACTTATTCTAGAGTCCAGTGTTATTCCAATAGAGGTCCTAGCTTGACCCTGAAAACTCTGAGCAAACTAACAAAGCCATGGTTGTAAACAAGAGAGATCATCATCACAGTAAGTGTGTACAAACTTTTTTCAACATTCTGCTTGCATTGCAAATAACTTTTGGGGTTCTTTAGTCTTCCCACAATGAACCAATGCTCTACCAGCTTTACAAAACAACCAATATACCTTTTATCTCTATAGATTTCCTTAATCTGGAATTTCATATTAGTGGAATAATATAATATGTTGACATGAAAGACTTTTTTTTTTTACTTATCTAATAGTTTTAAGGTTCATCCATGTTGTAACACGTATCAGCTGTGTATTCGTTTTTATGGCCAAGTAACATCTGGGTTGTTTCTAGTTCCCAGCTACTATAAATAGTACTACTATGAACAAGACTTTGTGTATATACATTTCCCCTTTGGCTATATAGAAGTAGAGTTATTGGACGGCATAGTGATTGTATATGTAATTTTTTCAGAACTGACAGCCTGTTTTCAGCATTTTACATCACAACAAGCACAGTATAAAGATTTTAATTTATCTATATTTTCACTAAGATTGTTTATTATCTAACTTTTAATTTATTCTAAAGCATGTGAAGGTTTTTCTTGGAATTTTTATTTTCACTTTCCAGATGGCTTAAGGTTATTTTTATGTGTTAAATGGCCAATTGTAATACCTTCTTTGGTTGTTTTTGTTTCTGAACTATGAGTCAAATTCATAGATTTTATCTTCTCATAAAGGTATTTCCCCAAACTTACAAGTCATATCTATATAAACTGATATACTATAGGATAAAAAATTATATTTAAACATACCTGTCAATAAGCACATAAAATAAAAGGGGGATCAAAAATTCTGAAGCTGTTTTCTTTTTTCCACAAGATATTTACTCAAATAAATGTGGATACTAAGAGACTAAAAATTGGAATCAAACTTTTAAGTCTCTCAAACTTGTTGGGTGTGTGAGTAAATAGTGACATTCAGCCTCAAAATGGCCCTGATATCTATCACAAAGTTTCTGGTATCAATACAAAGGACACTAGGAGTAAATGTGGCTGAAAAATAGACTGCGCTCTCACAAAGACTAGAGTACAGATTTCAGTTACTGAGATTATGATCCATCCAGGTTGATTTGTTAGTTCAAGGTTTTTCCCTGAACAAAGCAAAATAACTTACCCAGAGTTTCAAACCATCTCTATTTCTGTATACACATATCTAGAGTAAGTCAAATCTATCATGGCATGTCAACAACAAAGTCAAGAAATTACTTACACCCAAGTATCAATGGATTATAAAAACCAAATCTAGAAGAGATGCAGATTTAGAATTATTTAATGTAGCACAAAAACTACAATTAATACGATTTTGAAGTTATATATGGTAGGGTATGATTTTATCAGATGCTAGAGACTATTTGAAAAACTCAAATGAAAATTCTAGAACTGAAGAAGACAATTAAAATAAAGGAATCACAAGCTGGCAATGACTTAGTGGATAAAGGCATTTGCTGCAAAGCCTGACGATGAGTACAATCCCTGGAACCTAAGTGGTGGGAGGAGAGAGATGACTCATGCAAGCTGTCTTCTGATTTCCACACTTTCACTATGGTGTGCGTGCGTGCGTACACACACTACATAATAATAAATGTAATAAAAATTAACTAAGCAATGGGTAGATTTAATAACAGACTAGATGGAGTCATAAATATAATTTATACTAATTAGAAGAAAAGTTAACGGTCATTACTCAGATGAAAAAAATTAACAACTGTGGAAAATTAAATAGAGAAAATGAGAAAGGAAAGTAAAGAGAGTAAGTGGGGAGAAGAAGGAAAGGAGGGAGAGAGGGCAATATTTGAATCAATAAAAGCTGAAAATGATCTAAATTGATAAATAACAAATCAGACTCTGGACATATTATATGATATTATAGAATACACACAAAAAATAAAAATATGCATAGCATGTTAAAATGTCTGAACATCAGCTGGGCGGTGGTGGTACACGCCTTTAATCCCAGCACTCAGAGGCAGAGACAGGCCAATCTCTGTGAGTTCGAGGCCAGCCTGGTCTACAAAGTGAGTTCCAGGTCAGCCAGGGTTACAGCAGAGAAACTCTGGCTGAAAAAACAAAACAAAACAATAACAACAACAAAAGTAGTCAGAAATAAGCAAACAAACATGATCCATCTCAACATAAGTAATGAAAATGGAAACTAGAAGAGAAAGAAATGTTAACATCCAAGTACCAAGCAAATAACTTTTGACACAGACATCCATATACAAAGATGAAGGTAAGAGAAAGATATCTCACAAGAAAACAAAATGAGGAGAAAGAATATGTCACCAGCAGATCTGTTGCAAACATTCAATCTCAAACATAATGATCCCACAGGAAAAAATGAAGATGCAAGACAGTATAAACAGGACCAGAAGGATAAATACAACCCAATTTTAAGACACAATTTCTTTGATTTTTTTTTTGAGATCATGATCACATTATTTCCTCCTTCTCTTTTCTCCTTCCAAAAACTCTCATATAGCCCTCATTGCTCTTTTTCAAATACATGGCCTCTTTTTTCATTAATACTTATTGCCCACGCACACACACGTTCCTAAGTATAAACTGCTCAGTCTGTATAACATTACTCATATAGATGCTTTCAGAGATGACTATTTTATATTAGATAACCAATTCTCCCTCTCTCTTAGCATGCCCTAATTAAATGTAGTTCATTGTGTTTATTTTATTTTTTATGTGTATGTCTGAATGCCTGGCACCTGCAGAGGTCAGAAGAGGGCATTGGATCCCCTTGAACAGGAGTTACAAGTATTGTAAGTTGCTATGTGAGTGCTGGAACCCAAATTTGTTCTTCTACAAAAGCATCAAATAACTAAGATGGCGCTCCAGCCATAAAATCCAAATTTAAAAAGGTATAAAAGACTAAAGTCACTTCACACCCACACAGCCATCACAATGACAACTAAAACTGTACAAGTGAAATCAAACTCATTAGTTACTAGGAAACGAAGATTCAAACTATCAGACTACTACACAGTCACTAAATTACACAAAGGAGAATAAAATCAGATCATTTGCAGAGTAAAGAAGAGGACTGGTCATCATTATGTTAAGTAAAATAATGCAGACTCAGGAAGACAAATACTACATGTTACCTCTTATATGTATGTGTAACAATAAATGTTTATTAAATTGAAAATTTAAAGACAAAAAAGAGTATTATTTCATTGCCATTATGAAGCTGCTGCAGAGGTATTTTCTGAAGCCTCCACCTTGACAAATGATAAATAGAAAATAACCATAGTAGCAAGGTCTATTTACATCACTGCAGTAAAACTTATTTTACAGATATAACCAGTACCAGTAAACATTCTAGCCTGTCAAAATCTTCAAGTCTTAGTGACAGAGACATTACTTTTTACCAGTTTTCATTCTTAAACATAAGCTACTTTAGCAGATGTTTACTCAGAAATTGAAGACATTTCCTGAAATACACACTTATATTTTATTGAGTTGTCATACTGCCAGAGCAAATATTTTGGCCCATCAGTTACAACCCACATGATGTCAGCATAGCTGTATACTCTATATTCCTTGGAGAGCATGAATCACTTTACTCTTTTCCTCCCCAGGCATACTTCACTTCTTTGCCTAAGGACTTCCATAAGACTTCCTCCTGCTAGTCTTTTTATGCTAAAAAAAAATATTGTACTTATTTCATGCCAAATGTTTATTGTAAGAATTTTATAGGTGCTAATCACGTAATTCTATCAATGCTATAATATAAATGTAAAGTAGATGGTATTATCCTCATATATTGATGTTCAATAACCTCTCTACCACTCAGCTCGATGAACAGTGCTGGAATTCAAACCTAAGCAGCCTTGTTCTAGAAGCTTGGTCTCAACTAGTAGGCTTTTCTACGTAAATAAGCATAACTGGGTCTATTTCTCAGTTTCTTCTTTCTAATCTATATCATCAATGAGAGACAAGAAAAAGTCTGTTATCTTTACAACTACCCAGAGCTTCACTGGGACAAGAGAATCTTCCCTCTTTTGTCAAGTTGATCACATTTCCTTGTTTTTACTGAGCCCACATTTCCGCCTGTTTTCTACTATATGAGTAATCCACATCTCAAACCTCTTGAAATTAATTATACTCTCTATGCCCAGGAAATGGATAAGCCTTACTTGACTAAGCTGGTTTCTAGGAATCATCTCTCATGACATAAGCAATGCCCAGAAAGAAGTAGGGCAGAGACACACTCCTCTATCTGCCCTACCAACTTGTCTCCCTCCTTCCTTATCATCTTGTCTCAGGCAGAGAGAAGCAGCATCAGTGAGTTGAGCTGTACAAGAAAACTCTTTGGCTTTGATAGTGAGATGAAGGAAGGAAGTACCTGCACTCCTCTGTGGGGCCCTCTAAAATGCTGTCTCATAGCCATTCAGAACGCAATGCAGAGCTTCTGCATTCAGCTGCACATTCACAACTAGGTCAGGGTGTGACAACCCTCATAAATGCAGTGTCCTGTGTACAGTGAACTTTGTCAACAATCAGCTCTGGCCATTGGACCCCGTATGGCTAAAATAAGCTATTGCATTTTCTCTCTTTACTAACAAGATAGATACTTTCTAATCTCTATTATTGATTTCAATGCCCATATTTCTCAGTAAAATTCCCCTCCTATCTCTTTATCCTTCTTTGTTTTCAAATGCATTATTCTGTGCTCACTATGGTAAAAAATAAAATAAAATAAAACAAAACGTTTTTTAGTAACTGAAAATTTCAATAAGCAATAGCTTTTATTTTACCACTCTACCAATACTCTATTTTTAGATAAAAAGATATGTTAAATTTATACCTGATAGACTATAAGTGGACAAATGCAAAGATCTTGTATTATTCACTGATGTCTGGCATATGGTGTATTAAAAATCTTTGTATGGCTATAATGAAATACCTGAAATAATCAACTTCAACAGATAAAAGGTTTACTTTGCAGCCTGTGGCAAGGTTCTACATCACAGCTGGGCATATGTGATAAAAGGACAACCTTTTCTCATGGCAGTCAGAAAGCAAAGGGAGAGGAAGGGATCAAGGATCCAATATCTCATTCAAGGTCATGACCCTATGATGTAAATTGGGAGATTAGGTATAGTGGAATGTTGGCAAGTGTGCCTTAAATACGCTGCCCAAACTATTTGTAGGTTTCAATAATTATTTATTGAATTAAGTTAGTAACAAGGATTTATTATTAAACCAATAAACACTATAGGTGAAGCAATGTTAATCTTCAGTTACTAGTCCATAATCAATGTATACACACAAACATTTCCTCTAATGTTGACATATGGATTACAGTCTACATGCACAATATGACACAGAAAATGTTCAAAGAAGCAGAAAGTAACCTTCATGTCCTGAAGTACATCCTAAAGGAAACTAATTCTCAAAGATCCTAAAGGCATGAACTTATTGTCCTATTTTTCCTGTAACATAATGAATATCATGTGTCTTTGTACTAACCCTGGTGTAAGATGTACTATATTTATGCTTTATATGTTACCTAGAGAAGATTCAATTCCATTCTGTGCACTGAGTCGAAATCATTGTTAGGTCTGCTGATGCACAATTATAAATGTAAGATACATGGAAATAGAAGGATTGAGTCTTTAAGCCTCTTTCTTAGTTTCCTACTGAATAATTAACAGAAGAACTAGCCTTAATGAGGATTAACCACTAACTTCAGTGACAATTATTCATACTAAAATATCTTTGTGATGGCTACCCTGATTCCATTCTCAGCACTGCAGAAATGTATTGGTATCCAAACCAGTTTATCTCTTTCTATGAATATCTAGCCATTTGTCAACTTTCCATTTTCTCACTTAGCACACAGAGTGACTGCAGAAAACAAGAAAGACTGAGAAGTGAAAAAATGTAAATTCAATTCACCTTCTAAGAAAAACTTATCTCTCTCTCTCTCTGTGTGTATGTGTGTGTGTGTATTTTATAGTATATACAATATATACATATTGTCAAGCAAGGTACTATTAGACATGTGCTCTAAGCATTTAAAAGATGCTTGGAGTAATGTAGGAGAGATATATTATTATGTATAGATTTTTTTTTCTCAAACTGAAGTTCCAAATAGGGATACTGTTCCTAACACAATCCATCATGAAAGCTATTTCCTTGAAAACTCCAACAAAATTGATAAACAC
The DNA here is from genome assembly GCA_026225945.1 of Cricetomys ansorgei. Taxonomy (NCBI): domain Eukaryota; kingdom Metazoa; phylum Chordata; class Mammalia; order Rodentia; family Nesomyidae; genus Cricetomys; species Cricetomys ansorgei. The sequence continues at coordinate 1,569,258 of JAMJFZ010003344.1, read as the reverse complement.
CTATCTAGATTTATCAGTAAAGGCAAAACCATGAATTATCAATATAAGAAAGAATGGTATAATTATAGCCATAAAAACATTACATGTATAAGGGGACTATATTAGCAATATTTCTATTGCTGTGATACAGGACGATGAAAAAGGCAACTTATAGAATGAAAAGGGTTTTGGCTTACAGTACCAAAGGGATAAAAGCCCATCATGGCAGAAAAGCATTATAGTAGCAGGGCACAGTGGCCAGAGCAAAAAACTGCATAATCACATTTTCAAATACAAGCACAAAGCAGAGAGTAAACTGGAGGTAGAGTGATACTATATAATCTCAAAGCCTGTCCCCAGCGATATACTTCCTCCAGCAAGACTGCACTACCTCAACATCCCCAAATAGCACTACCAACCGGGAACCAACATTCTAATATTATCAGAATATGTCCCTTAATTTCCCTAACATGCCTGCAAAATTTACATTGATAAGTGCAGTTTGCAGATTACAAGATTACTAGTGACAATAGTGTGACAACACAGCTATTTTGTGCATGCAAGCCATCTCAGACCAAGCTATTGACCTCAAATCCTAAGGACTTTAGCAAAGTAACAGCTGAGTTTCTGAAGAAGAGGCTGCTTCACACACAAGCATGCCTCCTAATTTGCCATTACTATTGCACCAAATCAAGAAGAAACCTCTAAGCAAAAATGCAAAGCCTGTACTCTTATGTCTAGGTCTCTACAACTCCCAATATCCAATGCAAGGTCTCGTGCATCTTGGCAACCCAGCTTTCTACATAACCTCCCATATATTGATTTACTAGAAAATCAATTCTGACAGTCTCCAGGCCAGAAAGAAAGGGAAAAAAATACAGAGGAAAGAAGCGTAAAAAAATAAATACGAAGGGAAATGTAAAACAAACATCTAAAATATTTTAGTCATTTTCATAATCAATTATCTACTTTAACCTCTGAAATGGTTTGTGTTAACTATGAACTTGACAGAATCTAGAATCATGTGGGAGCTGGGCATCTGGCCATGTCTTGGGTCAGGGAGATTATCTTGATCATGTCAATTGAAGTGGGAAGATTCATACACTACGAGTGACACCATTTCCTGGCTAGGATGCAGGACTATGTAAAAGAAGAAAGGGAACAGAATTGTAGCATGAAAGCATTCACTGATTGCTCTCTGCTTCCTGACTGGATATAGTGTGCTAGTTGTTGCTGTCTTGACTCTCTACCAAAAAAATATATAAACTTCAAACTCTGAGCCAGGATAAATCCTTTCTCCTTAAATTGCTTTTGTCAGTGTTTCATCATAGCAACACGGAAAGAAACTAAGATAATTTTCTAAACCTTCTAAGGAGATAGATGAGAAAAACAATCATTATCACTTTTGCTTTAAAAGAATCTGATGCCAACTTACACAAATGGAGAAATGATGTTATACTCACAGAGTAGAACAAAAGCTGTCAAACAGTGTCCTATCTTGATATGACTCAAGAGCTAAGAATGTCATAAAGTTCAGAGACTTATAGAACCAGCATTTATACTACTTAGACAGATAGTGCCTCTGCAGTGCATTCATAAACCCCTTAGAGTGATAAATACTGAAATCATGACAAGGAAGGCTCACAAGGAAATCTCATTCTCAGAAATTTTATTTCTAAAAAGGAAAGATAAACATATATTTAAAGCAAACATGGCATGTGAAGATTTGATTAATCAGAGAAAGAGGTAGGTAGCTATTGTATTATTTTTGATCTTATTTAATAATATATGTTACCAATATTTTGAATTACAGTCCAAAAAGGTACCTGCAATTAGTAAGTGAATGGACACTATAGACATTAGTGTATCGTTATCAACAAGGCCTCCAGTAAACAAAACAGAACAAACAGAAAACTGGGCATTGTACCTTATGATTGTAATCCCAGCATTCTGGAAGGCTGAGGCAGGAGGACTGCTGTGAGTGCTGCGCCAGCCCAGGCTATAAGGTAAGATCCTATCTATGAAAATTTTCAAAAACAATTAAAATGAAACAACAAAAACAGACCAATAAATCTATTTTTCATAGTAACTTTATGGACAAGAAACTAGAAAGATGCATAGTTACATGGGTTCATGACTAATTAAGAAATGTTTTTCAGGCTAAGGTGTTTCTAGAAGTTGCAAAGCTTTTGACATTGGTCCTTCAGAGTATCAAAGTTGTCAACTTTTGGATGAAGACAGACTGATAGCTGGGACAAAAGTTAGAAGTTGTCAAAAAAAAAAAAAAACCTTAGAAGATCTAAGAATGTCACGATTCAAACTTTCATTTCAACAATATGTTACTTTGAGCATGAATCCAAGAAAAAAAAATATAACAAGGAAAACATCAAGTCTTCCTTTTAAATATCTAAAATTATACTACAAATGAGCACAGCTATTTTGGAATGCAATGATGAGAAAGTCTCTCAAAAAATGAAAACAGAACTACTGAACAATCCAGCAATCCCTACTACTGGTTATAGAGCCAAAGAAAATAAGATTAGTATGTTAAGTGCTATCTGTTCACCCAGGCTTAAGGCAGCACTATTCACAAGAGCCAAAAACGGGAAACATCCTAAATGTCTACTAACTGATGAATATACACATGTATGAATATATACATAAAATGGAATTCTACTGAGCTATAAAAAAGGATTAAACCCTATTATTTGTGGCAACAGATGAAACTGCAAGTAGTTATATCAAATGAAAAAAAAAAAACTCTTACACTAAAAAGAAAGTGCCTGAAGATTTCATTCATATGGAGAATCTACATAACAATGACCTCATAGAACTGGAGACAAGAATGGTGGCTACCACAGGCTGTGGAGAATAGGGTGAGGTGGGGACTGCTTTGCCAAAGGATGATCATTAAATTACAATCAGATAGGAATAGTAATTTCTGGCATGCTGCTGCACAGTATGGTAATTACAAATAATGATAATATGCACTTCCAAAAATGAGAGATTATTTTGAATGTTTTCACAATAATGAAATGACAAATAATTTGAGTAAATATGCTGACCCTGATCTAAATATTATACAATGTATACATGTATTGAACAATCACATGGTATCCTTTATATTCTTTTTTTATGTATAAGTTAAAACTTTATATTAAATAATTAAAATTATATATATGTACACTATTTTCCAGGTATAAGATGGGAAATCTTGGATGTACAAGAATTTACTATACCACCTTTCAATATAAATCAATTATACAATGCAGCTTCTCCAAAATTCACATTTGGGCACATAAAATCATAGGAATATGATCAAAGCCAAAATAAAACATATATCCACTGCTTTCTGATCTTGTCAAAGTAAGTTTATAGTATCACATTCAATTGTGAATACTACATTTTATGAAAAAGTGGCATCCATATTTATTTCATATGAAGAAGCTTTTATAATTATTTTAAGGTTTATTTAATTTTAAGTATATGAGTGTTTTGTGTTCCTATGCATGTATGTATTTATGTGCACCATGTGTGTGTCTGGTATCAGTGGAAATCAGAAGAGGAGGGTGGATCACCTAAAACTGGAGTTACAGATGTAAGACACCGTGGGGATGCTTGGAACCAAACCTAGGTCCTCTGTAAGAACATCAAGTGTTCTTAACCATTCAGGCACTCATGTGAAGAAGCTTTGATAGTTAAAGATGACAAAGTCTACCATTAGAGAGATGACTAAAAGATACAAAGAATGAAGTGGAAAAAGAGATAGGCTGGTTGTTTGTGAGTATATAGAGATAAGTCATGAAAAGGAAGAGCAGATATAGTATTGCTTTGGTGGAAAAAAATACCAGGCTAATGATTAGAGAAAGCTCATATCTATATATTTAAAATAAAAATGTTCTACTCAATAGTGCTAACTCAGCAGGTATATTATTATGAAAGGTGTTTACTTTTGTCTCTCAGTTGTGCTTTGTGGAAACAGAATGTATACCAACTGACAGAATCTTTGGTTTTATGCCTATATCATAGACTTTGCAGGTTTCTATCCTTTGACTCTCTCAGAGCCTTGCCATCACCAGGGTAGCCTACTGGGAAAGTAGAGATGACTCAGAAAAAGGTAATTTTAAATGCAGTTACAATAAATCAGTCATCCCCAACTGACGTATAAGATGACTATACTTCTGACAATGCACAGCCAAGATTGACCTAGCCTACCCTAGACCAGAATTATTCAGCTGTGATGGTTCATTTTATGCGTCAATACTAATTGATGCCCAGTTAGCTGATAAAATACTATTTCTGGGTGTGTCTGTGAGCGTGTTTCTGCAAGTGATTGCATTTTAATCAGTAGACTAAAGAACAGTCACCCTCACCAATATGGATAGGCACTATCCAATTTCTTGAGGACTTATATAGAACAAAAATAATCACCCAGGATATCCTTAAACTTATTTTGCAACCAACTTCCTACCTCAGCCTCACAAGTTCTGGGATTACAGATAGAATGCACCACCACACCAGCTTTTCTTTTCTTATCTGAACTGAGATCATTTGACTCCTTAAATAGTATGGCAAAAATAATTATTGATTTCTAGGTCACATATTATAAGAACAGAAAGCTTATTAGGCATGGTGGAACAAGACAATGATCCTAGAACTCAGGAAGCAGAAGCAGGGGTACTAGGAGTTGGAATCTAATCTGACTGACGAGAGTTCTATGGCCAGTCTGGGCAACATAAAGAGATCCTGACTTAAAAAAGAAACAGAAAACTTCCAACTTAAGTAACTTGCAAGTATGAATCTTAAGACCTAGCTGCCATGCTTTAAAAAAGATTGTGATGTCCTGGGCTTGACCCCCACCACTGGGGTTAAGGGGAGTAGGGGAGTGGGGAAAGGGAGGGGAGGGCAGGAAAGGAGGAAGGAGAAAGGATGAATATGAGAATGAACCATTCAGTTAAGGGAAAGGTATATGGAAAGGAATTACAGCTTCCACCTCTCAGCCATAGGTAAGCAACCTATGAGAAAGAATACCAAACTGTCAGGCCTAGTTAAGCTGGCTCAGTTAATGTCATGCTGAACAGAGAGGAGCTGGCCCTGGCGAAACTTTGTCCAGATTGAAAACAACCATGTACAAAAGAAAAGAGTATTGTTACTTTAGATCACTACATTCTGTGGCATTTTTAAATTTTTATTTTTATGTGTATCATGTAATGGATACGTAGTCATCTTGAAATCACCAATGGAGACTCCAATAATGAGTCCACAACACAGATGAAGATATAAAGCGCCTGAATCCTTGGTGACACTATTATGCTCATAAATTAGCCATGGGAACACTGCTTCAGTACTTGGTATGTGAAGACACATATTTCTCTTTCAAGCCACTTTTAATTGGATATTTTATCACTTGAAATTTCTTAAATAGCTCCATTTTTCTTCATCTATAAAGTAGGATTGATGTAACTAGTCTGCTTAACTCAGAAATATCATCTGCAATATCAATTGGTTTTCTCTTCTCACCATTCATTAGCTATATATTGAATAAACTTATCTACCAGGACTGAACATGTCCAAATGAATATGACAAAGACCAACAGCCATCTCTAGTAGCTCATGTGGGTTCGCCCTCCCACCTGTCTCTAAAAACCTTACACTTAGTGAAAAGGCATAAAATATACACATATATAAAAAAGGAAACAATTACCCATATTCTCACTATGTCAGCATTTCAATGTCTTTCATTTTAGACTTTAAAAATCTTTGGGTATGTGTGTGCATGTGAGTAAGCATGTAAAAACCTGAGATTGATGCTGTAACTGAAATAGCTCATATAAAGGACTACATACAAACACAAAAAGTATTCACCTAATTTGTCTCTAAGAATTCAGGAATTGAAGCTATTATATTTAGATTAATTCATAAAATGAAGTCAGTTCTGGAAACCAGCAACATAATAAAGTTGTGAGGTTTTTTTTTTTCCAGAAGCTACCAAATGTGTTTTGTTAACAAAGATTGTGACCTGATCAAACAAATGAATTTGTCAATTCACCAAAGTTCAAAGAACTGTATACATATCCTACTTTATTTAGCTTTCACACTCACTATTCAAGTACCCTGTAACTGTGTTCTGGTTAAATCTTATCAAATTCTCCAATAAAATAAATCCTTTACTGCCTCCCATCCAGCTTAGTGCAAACCATCATTCATCCTCTTTCTGAAACCTAAAGCATTCATTCTTCTGCAGTCTACATCTTACAGAATTTGTCCCTCGATGAAATCAGCTGCTTTTTCCACACTGCATATGGCATGGCTCAAATTATCATCTCTATTCAGATGACTACTCTCAAATAGCACAGCTTGAGACAAAAAGAGTTCATTTGGGAGGCAGGCCAAGAAAGCAGAATGAAGGAGTTGGAGGAGGCAAAAGAGGGAAAGAAACCAGACCAGCAGAAACATCACTAAGCTGGCTACTGCTCTAGGTTACTACATGGAATTTATGCCTACTGGGGATCCACAGAGATTCATCCAGACTGGATTCTAGTTCCATTTGAAGGATACAGTCTGAAGCTTTACCCATTAACTTGTGGGAAGCCCCCCAATTCTGGGCCTACATTCTGCTGAAAGCCTCTGGCTATACGCCTATTCTTTTACTGGGAGATTTTCTGAGCAAAGCTGGAATCACAAAATAAGATTGCCTGGAAGCAGCTGGTTTTCAGGAAGTCAAAAGATTACCTATGGAACATTCTTTCTTTGGGTGGGCGTCCAGCCCCCACCGAATGAGATCACAGCTCTAGGTGAGCATTTAGCCCCAATGAGTAAGATGATTGCTTTGGGTGGATGAAAGCTTACTTTTGACTATAGAATAAGGTGCTTTAATCATATATTGTTTTATCTTGTAATTAATACTCTCATTGTATACCTGCTTTTTCCCTGGTGATTATTAACTTTGTAACTGCTATAACTGCACGTAGACCCCTGAGAAACAGAGTATAAAAACTGAGACAAAAATTGAACTGTAGCTCCATTCCATCTGAGCTCAATGATACTGTGTGTGCCTGGTCTATCCCTTCCCTTTTTGTCTCTTTTCCCCTTTCCTCATAAGGCCCTTCAGTCCCACCTCCCATTCAGATACTTTCCGACTTGTCAGGCTGGTCCTGACATTAGCTGCCACTTCTCTTAGTTTTAAACTAATCCAATGGGTGTTATCTTCCACATACACACTTCTCAGCAGTACCTAAGCTATAGTCTCTGGCACAGCAAAAGCCCTAATATGGAAAAGAAAACAGTGTGGTGTGTGCTAGGGAATGTGCTCACAGTAGGGGTAAAGGTAATGTGTGCTGAATGTTAAATCACAGCTACAAAGCCAAGGGCTAAGAGTACCCAAGAATCTGCCACAGTTCCCATTTTATCTCTTCGGGCTATATATCCATTCTCAACTCTACACAGAATGCTCATAATTCCTGTGATGCATTTCCTCTTAGATGTCTCCCCAACACCACTATCTAAAAATGTCAGAATGTGAGAGAAGCCTGAAGCACATCTACAGATTGCAAATCTGTGACAGCATTTGCTGATGGCATCAACACATGTTTTCTGAGCTGTGTTGTGCTTTTGACAAAGGATGGGGCTAGAAAGGCCCTGACCAATCTCTGAAATCTAAGCATCAACATTTCTTACTAGACTGGAACATGCCATCATCAATTATACCACCTCAGTCAAAAAGAAGAGGTGATACCCAAAGTTGTTTGCTTCCATCTCTGAATTCTGGGGCAATGTATCTCCTAAAGTTATCTGAGGCCCTGCTGCTTGCCAGCTCTGGGCTGTCAGGCCACTGACATAAACATAGAATGCAATGTACACTGAAGTTTCTATTATTTCTCCTCCAAAAATATAAATAAAACAAAACTGTTTCTAATTATACATTTATTTCAGTATTTCTAGTCAATTTTCCTCTACTAAATTGGCTATATCTGTCATTTCCTTCATAAATAAATATATAGCATATATACAAGTGACATGATTTTACCCTTCCTGAAAAAGTGTCTTTTAAACACTTTGCAACACAGGAAAAGATGACTATAGAATCACACAGAAGGCAGACCTTGTTGACAAGTAAACACTGGTCACAGTGAAAGCCTGCTTAGGAGTTTTCTTCTAGACTCATATGGATAAATCCAGAGTGCCAATAGGATAATCTTATTTACTAATTTTTAAATGTTTTATGCTAATTTTATGTTTCTGTTGGTTTTTTTTTTGTTTTGTTTTTGGGGGTATAGATTTTTTTTGAGACAGGGTCTTAATATAACCCATACTGGCCTCAAATTCACTATATAGCTATGGACAATAAAAATCTTGGTCCTCCTGCCTCCACCTCTGAAGTGTTGGGATTACAGGCATACACCACCATGGCTATTAAATGATTTCCTATGACTGGTAGAAAGAGTTGGGGATTTGACTTTAGGATCTGGACATTTCTCTAATTGTTGCCATAGTTTATAGAAAATCTAGTCATTAAGTGAAAGTTCTTAGAGAATTTGATCTGTCAGTCTTTTTATTTATTAGTGGATCAGTTAATACATTTAAATTTTAATTTACTAAAATTTAATCTACTTAAATTAATTCATGGTATTTGGGCGAACAGCTATTTGAAATCCTGACTAGAGAGGTTTCTGATTTTTAAAATCTTTAATAGGACTAGATTTAAGAGTTTAATGTAGTATCTCTTCTCTGACTTACCAATGTTACACATAATAATACAAACATACATTTTAAGTTTCTTGGAAATGTCTTCTTAAAAATATACATGGTCATGATCAAATGAACTATAATTACTCATAAAAAACATACAAGATTATCAAAATCCTAAGTTTATGTTGAAAGAAAATGAATCACTGTCCTGTTAAATTACTATAAGATGCTGTAGTAGGTCATTTTGCTCAATATTTCTGAGGTTTTTAGAAAACTAAAGATCAGATATTCACTGTTTTTTAAAAGATAATTTCTAAGTAAAATAGAATACTGGCAATGGACTGTAAATATAACACTGGTTTATTTGTTTTTGCTTAATATTTTCTCACAATACAGAAAAGTTATATCTTTGGGTCTGTAAACGAATATGATAATTCCTGCTATATTATGAAAGTGGATAAGGGAAGTTAAGTGGTGTGGTGATGCATTAAGTGTTCCCATGAGACCTACTAAGTTTCCTGAAAAGACAGAAATCAACAATTATCCACCACTTTTATGCTCTTCAGGAACCATAAGAAGCTACTTAAAAGTTATACTATGTGAATGAAATTCTACTAGGAATCTCAAGATAAAAAGGTTTATTATTTTTGAGAGTCTCACACTGTAGCTCAGGCTGACCTGTAATTGTGTCTTCCAGACTGGCCTTGAACTCATGGCAACCTTCCTGCTACAGCCTCCTAAGTGCTAGGAAGATTTTTTAAGGGAAAAATAATGTTTCTGTCCTAAAGTACAATTATTTGCTACTCTAGAATGGAATAAGGGAAGAATGGCGAATGACAAATTTGAGCATTATAGAAGACTATAAAAGGTCTACAGAAAAAGAATCTTTAAAAGAAACACAAAAAGGCACTAAAATTTTGCCAAATCTTTTTCAACTTTGTGTGTGTGTGTGTGTGTGTGTGTGTGTGTGTGTGTGTGTGTGTGTGTATCAATGAATTGAGTTATTTACAATACCACAATTAACTTACCAATTTCTAAACCACTAAGGTTTAGACTTCCCCCTCCCCAGCAACAGTTAACTGCCAGTATTTCCACAGGAGAGGGAGGATCTCATGAAGCTACCTTCTACAGCTGTATTGCTCAGCTTCTGGATCCACTTTCATCTTGCTCAACTGTCTGTTAACTGTCTATAAGCCTTCAGGGAGGGGAGGGGCCTCTTGACTCCTCCAAGAGGAAATGTTGATGGCCTAATCTTATAACAGGTCTCGTATAGGTAATTATATCCACTAATAGTGCACAATTGCAATGCTATCTTACTTTTATTAGGTTTATTAGCAAGACTGTCAAAGGGCACCTGTGGCTGTTTTATCAAAGCAAACCTAAAAACTGGTTTACTCTCTGTGAAAATGACAGTATGGGGGTACTGATCTGCTCTTCTCATGAATTGCTAAAACATTATTTATATTGGTTTTCTATGATACTGCTCTAACAAATTACCACACATTTGGCAATTTAACACTGATCATATTTATTTTATTATACTTTTGAAAGTAAATAACTATGCTCTCACCATGGACTCTAGGAGAGACTCTGTTTCCTTGGCTTTCCAGATTGTACAGCTACATTCTTCGGCTTCTGTCCCCTACATCATCAAGGCCAGCAGTATTGCATCCTGCCTTTTCACTCCTCATAATGTATTCTTTCTTCACAACCTTAAGGTCCTATCTGGTTCCCATAATAAATTTAGGCAGTGTAGTGAAATATTTAGTAATGCCTTTTCATCTGGCTTTATAGTGAAATATTGTAATGAAGCCTTTGCATCTGGCTTTGTAGTGAATGCTTTAGCAAAGCCTTTGCTGTGTCTGGCTTAGTCATCAGGGGTTAAGAAATGGTTTATATACTTGTTTGGACCTTGAATTGTTGATTAAAGACTGTCACTGGAATGTATACATGTGTTGTTTTGAGAGCATCTGCAGCTCTGCAGACCTTGGTCATAAGATAATCTTGGCACACCTGGAGTTTTGCTTTTGATCATAGCGAGCCATGGTCAAAGGGTCTGAGAAGTACATGGGTTGTTTGCTCCTTCAAGTAACAAGTAATAAACAATAAATAAACTTTAGTATATGGAACTTTGTCCAGCCCTATTTGGTTTCTGTTTAAAAAACTGAATAAAAATACTTGGAAAGAGCTAATCTGGGTCAGTCTCCAGAAGGCTAGCTACTCCAACTGCTACTTCAAGGTTTTGCATTTTGGTATGTTCCTCTTTCTCCTACAGCACCTTTAACCAACATCAATCACAACAGGGCAGTCTCACTGTTCATAAATTTCTCTTTTGCCATATGAAGGGACATTCACAAACTTCAGAGGTCAGAATCTGAATATCTTTAGAGGAGACCTTATTCAGCCTAATATATTATCTATATAATCCTGCCCAAAGAGCAAAGATTGAATAGCTGATTACAGTGAAGATTTTCCCCATAACATGATCATAACTTTGACTATTCTCTTTAAGGCAAAACAGCACAGCCTACATTTATAAATGTGCTAAAGTCTTTTTTTATACTGCTCTGAATATTTTCACTTTAACTAATATCCACAACTCAATCCTACCAACTGCTTAATTTTTCCTCCCAAATTCACCCCAAAATAAAAAATGCAGTAAAATACAAAATTATTATCTTTTATGGCTAAACTTGTCTTTAAGATTCCAAAGAAACCTTGGAAACAAAAGATTTATTATTTCACCTTATAAGAGGTAATGTTAGAAAAATTAGCTTTATTTGCTGTGTCAGTATTGACAAGTCACAGAGGAAAAAGTCACAGCAAAAGATATGCTTAGTCTTCTCTACATTTACTTCAGTAGGGAAAATAGTGTTATTGTGAATATAGTTAGGACTCCTTATACACAGGTTCTTCATCTATAGTTCAACCAATTGCAGACCAAAAATGTTAGAAAACTGTGTCTGTACTGAAGAAGTATTCTTCATCCTTTGTCATCCTTCCCTAAACAATCTAGAATAAAAGCTATTCATATTCCATGTACATTGTGTTATTTATAAGCATCCTAGAGCAGATGTGAATTATACAGGAAGAGGCAAGTGTGGTGGTATATGCCTGTGGTCTCAGACGCTTAGGAAGATAGGGTAGGAAGATCACTTGAGCTTACAAATATGAGGTCAGTCTAGGCAATATAGCAAGGTCCTGTTCAAATAAAATAAATTAAGATAAAGGTATAGGGGAAGATGGGTGCATTGTAAGTAAATATAATACCATGCTATGTGGTAGACTTAAGCATGAATCAGATCTTCCTATCTACCAGGGTCCAGGAACCAAAATGAGATACTGGAGGATTAAAGTATTTTACAAATTCTAGGTTGTATGGGAAATGTCTAGAGCCCCACTGCAAATTATCAGGGTCCTGTAGGTGCTTTCCCTCATGTTATTAGGCAATAAAATTATAGTGTTAGCAGTTGTTAGTTCAGTAACTTTAAAAAAAATATACTGAATCTTCCTTTTAACAGTTTTGATATATATCTTGTAACAGTAATTTTTCAATGAGGATGCGTATCACACTTTTCTATGTAGCTTTATTAAAACATAAACACCTAGAAACTATTGTATGTGTCTTTGAAAATATGCTTAGTCTTAAAGCTATTTGGTCAAAATAATTTTTATATTGGTTTTATTATCTTATTTTTCATACCACATTTTCTATTATTATTTCTCCTATTATATCCAATTGTATTATATGGACTATGCACTCTTACCTAATTGTTCACTTATAAAAGTTATTAGAAGTCACCAGTGAACCACAAGGACTTAAGTTTCAGTCATCTCAGGCTAATTTTCGATCTATAATGAACCAACAACTGTCTCAAGAGTCCAGTGAAAACTTCTTTTCAGTGACTTTAGACTTCAGTGACTTTAGAGAATAGGCTCTTAGGCACAGGCTCCTCATATCATGATGGAAGTACTTTTCAGACCATGTAAGTGGTCAGTTTAAAAACAAGGGCTGGAGAGATGACTCAGAGCACTTCTAGAGGACCAGATTCAATTCCCAGCACCCACATGGCAGCTCACAATCAGCTGTAACTCCAGGGACTATAACACATCCCTTTCTCACCTCCAGGAGCAAAGCATGCCATGTTGTGCACCAACATACATGTAGGCAAAACACCCATATACATAAAATTTAATTTTTAAATACTACAGAACAGTTTAATGTTGGAAAGTTAGCACGATATCCAATAGAACAAGATTTTGGTTGACAAAGCCCAACTCAGTCCTTCTCTCCTAACCTGTAGGGCCTGCCCCAAGTAAGATACAAGTGGATGTTCTTGAATGTGAGTTGCTGAGCATGTTCCTAGAAATCAGACAGGCCCTAGTATCTGAGTATTTAAGGAGCTTCATTTGTCTAGAAAAGAACACCAAACACTTGGTCATAAGGCTCCTTTCAGAGCAGTCCAGGAAAGAGCCTCGAGAACAGATACAAGCTGAACTCTTATTCTCATTTTGCTGCCCACTAACTATGGAATCTTGGGTCAGCTGTCTACCACCCCTGGGATTTGATAGCCTCAGAGAAGCCTTCTCTGCACTGTAGAGGTAAGAAGGGTGCCTTCAGGGTGAGACCCTTCCTAGCAAAAACTCACTTATGAAAAGAGCCTAAGAGGTTTCCTCTTCCTAGGAAGCATACAAAAACTATTGCCAGAATGGTCCAAGGAGGTGTGGGTCCATCTAAAGCAGGCTTCTGAATTTGTGAATGTCAACCACATGGTACTGGCTTTGGAGGCATTAAAGATGCAAAAGGGGGGAAAGTCATGGAGTCTTCCTCTGTGGTTTCAGAGAGTGGCTTAGACTAGGCAAAGTGTAGCAGTGGGGCAGTACTGGAGTCACTACCAAACCGCCCAAATAGGCTGGGAGGCCCTGAGAGGCCCTGAGAGGCCCTGAGAGGCATGAGGCTGTGAAGGTGCTGCCCAGGTTTTAGTGAAGAACCAAAGGTGTTGGAGATGCCAGAGCTGTGAGCCATCTGCCAATGAGAGCTACATACAGGGAGTGGAATCTGCCCAGGCAACAAAGCTGGATGGTGGAAGCATTCTAAGCCCTTTGAAAACAAAGCCCTAGACACCAGGTGCAGAGCTCCAGGATTTGGTATTTTCTCTGCTGAGTTCTGATCTTGCTGTGGTCCAGTATTTCCTCACTGTGCCCCAAATAAATTCTTTCTTCCTTAAGTTGGTCACGGTATTTTATTATAGCAATAAAAAGTAACTAATGTAAGAGGTATCTAACAGGGTAATGTATTAAGCATCTGCTATGCTGTTCATGGGCCCCATGTTTCCTATGAAGCCTTTAGGCACAGCTGAGCATAATGCTGCACTGCTCTATGACATAAACAATGGCTGACAACCCAGAGCTTCCTTCAGAGGATTGACAACTATGTTCATAACTGAGGATATTTATAAATAACTCCATTAATGTTCTGTAACTACTTAGACCTGCTTGAATTGAATGTTGGTCAGATAGTAGGATTTATATACTATTGATCTTTAGTTTAGCACAGTGCCCAAGACTGGTGGCATATAATTTTAATTCCAGCATTTGAGAGACAGAGGCAGGAGGATCTCTCGTAAGTTTGAGGCCAGCCTGGTCTACAGAGTGAGTCCCAGGACAGCTAGGTCTATTTAGAGAGACCCTGTCTCAAACAAAGAGAAAGGAAGGAAGGAAGGAAGGAAGGAAGGAAGGAAGGAAGGAAGGAAGGAAGGAAGGAAGGAAGGAAGGAAGGAGAGAGGGAGGGAAGGAGGGAGCGAGGGAGGGATGGGAGGGGAGTGGAAGGGAAGGAAAGAAGGGGGAAGGAAGAAAAACAAAGTGAGAGAAAGAAAGGAATATAGAAGAATATATGCATATACTCTACACAGCATCTTAGCACTATATCTATTAATCCTTGTATAAATACTTTTAGAATGAGGCAGAAAATCTCAAAATTGTAAAGGAAAACACAGACTATAGTTCCTATTTTGTGTATTCACTTCTGGTTTCACCATCACTGTTCAGTGTTCTGTGAATGTTCCTGACCCTAGAAGCTCACATCAATAGTATGCCACTCTTCAGGGTCTCCCCCATCCCACTGCCATCATCTTCTGACCTAAGTGAGAGCTTACCTTCAAAGAAGCCTTTCCTACCAGTCTATGTCTTCATCCACCCCTCTTCAGCTGGCAGCACTGTACTGAGAATCCAATGTATCTGGGAGGCCAGGAATATTTGGGAGGCCGTAGCTAAATTCCTGGCCTCTCAAAGCCTTCCATGCTTATAGCCTGCCAAGGACCCAAATCCTCCCATCAGGGCCACCTGTGTTCCCACTTTACCAGGACCCCTTTTCTACTTTCTCTGTCAGTCACCTCCTCCCACCAAGACCACTTCCCACACAGTCCCCAGTATAAAATTTCCCTGAAAAATCAAATCCCCTGAACTGACCACAGCTCCAAACCCACCACCACCCTCCTGGGTGTTTCACAGCTACCGATAGCTCAAAATGGCGAACCAAAAGAAGTCAGAACTACTAGCTTCAGCTTAGATGCTTTAATGTCATGTCTTATTGGCTTCCCCAAGCAGTAGGATACTGGGGCTTGTTGAGGCTGAAGGGGTAGTGGAGACTCCAGCTTCTGAGACCCAGGTCTCATCAGTTCTCATCAGATTCTGGTTCACCAGCATCCTCAGCCTTTTCGTCTTCTTTGAAGAGTTGTTGGAGCTGTTCATTCTTCTGCACCACTCGGCACACATGCTCTGGTGTTATGCGCTTCCTGCCACTCGTGTGTGCCTCCTCACCAGCCAGCTCAAGGATATTAGATGTCAGATACTCTAGTACACCAGCAAGGAACACGGGTGCAGAAGAGCTTAGGCGCCGAGAATATTTCCCTTCTCGCAGGAAACGGTCCACACGGCTAACAGGAAAGTGAAGTTCAGCTCTTGTGGAACGGGAGATGTTCCGTCTTCGCCTTTTCCCAGCCATGGTGCTTGTTTGATGGTCTTGGCTCAGCTCCAACTTTCTTCTGGCCTGGGTCTTGAAAACTAACCAAAATTTTTAACTGCCCATGTATTTATCTCTACTCCTCAAGAGAGGACTTTGTTACAACATAGGCTTTATGATGTCACTGGTGTCCACTGAGCTCTGGTGTTCAGTGCAGAAATGTCCATATTAGGAAATTGCTCATGTTAGTGAATACATCCTCTCTTTTTTCTTTTCCATTTTCAGGTGTGTGTTGTGCACACACATGTGTGTATGTCTGTATGTGTGTGGGTGTGTATGGGCACATACATGAAGGCCTGAAGTTGATATTTGGAACCATCCTTGGTCAGTCTCCTATCTTATTCACTGAGACAAGATCTCTCAATCCAAGATAGAGCTTACCAATACAGATAGTCTTACTAGCCACCTTGCTCTGGAGATCCTGTCTTAGCTTCTCACAGCTAGAGCCACAAGCAGGCCACCAAGTTCCTTTTATGGGAACTCTTCCTATTTGATTTTTACATTCTGACAAGATCTATGTCCATAAGATGAACTATAAATTATACATCAGACTATAGTTTTGTCTCTATTTACATACTCATCTCAGTGTTTCTAAACAGTATTCCTGTTTATATTTTTGACTCTCCTTTTGTTGGAACAGATCTCACCCACGTGCATCTCCTCCCATGGCTTCCCTTGTCTCATGAAGGAGCCACAGCCAGCCTGCCACTGCTCCTAGGTGGAAAGCCACAGCACAGCGTGGATGGTGTGGTTCTTAGCATGTAACCATCTGCCTTTGATCAGAGCCTGGAGCCTCCGAGAACAGAAACTTGTGAGGTGCCATCAAAGGAGCATTCACTCTAGTTTAATAGAAGGGTCATGGTATTTTATGGGGTTCCTGGGGAGGGTCTTTTGGTACTCAAGGGTAATACCATTGGTTATACCAGGTAAGGAATTCTGCCAATTGTAGCCCACCCTTTGAAGGGCATGGAATTTTGCTGTGGCTTGTGGTCTGTCAGCACAGAGGGGAGGGGCCAAACTCTGCCAGCTCTTTAGAATGAAAGCTTACTCACAAATGCCCTCTGGACCCATAACTGTGTGATCATTCCACGGGGATACCACACCTTTGAACTGTTGATAAGGTACTCTCCATTTTTAACAGTGGTTGAGAATTTTCTGGTTTTGTTTTATTTTCTACTAAGATAAAGTTTGCATAACATAAAACTTACCATCTTAGCCAATTTTAAAATTTGCGGTCCACTTACAATGTTATGAAACTTATTACCCCACCATAATTGTCACCTCTACTATTCCCACTGGGAACTGCTTCTTGAAAATAAGATTCAAAAGTCCCATGCTAACTGCAGCTCCCATGCCCCCAATCTTTACAGAGTAGCTTTTAGGTATTATGAGATCTGATGCCCCTATCTGATCTCAAACTCTTATACAGATATAGGTAACCTTGAACCTCTGATACTCCTACCTCCACCTCCCAAATGCTAAACTATAGGCATGTGCCTGATTTGTGTAGTGCTAGTGCGAGTAGTCTAGCAACTAAGCCACATTCAAGACCCCCCACCTCTTTCTGTATCAGATGGCTGTCTGTCATGCTGATGGCAGGCTGGTACCAAGGCACCAAAGACTCCTGATCTTCCTGTCTCAAGTGCTGTTGTATACGTGTGTACTACCATACTTGGTTTGTGTGGTGCTGGGGATTAAACCCAGGTCTTCATGCATGCTAAGAAAACACTCTACCAACTTGGCTATAATATATTCCTACCCCCTTTTCTGCTTCTTTTTTTTGTCTTCCTTTTTCTATGGTACTGAGAATTGAACTGAAGGACATACGTATGCTAGGTTAGTATTCTATCACAGACCCACATCCCTAGTCCTACCTTCTGACACCCATTGAAAACAGATTTACCTCTCTTTACACACCAATTTCAATATTCTTTCTTATATTCCCATGACAGTCCTTTGATCTGTCTTTTAAGGTAGTTTTAACATCATTTTTCTCTCATGGTCTAAATAGAATCTTTAAATATGTTCATTTTGTAAAACTTCTAAATCTGAATTAAAAAAAAAAAAACATACCACAGAAACCTGTTCCTTGTCCAGGGAGCGTCCATGACTAAAACTGTTTGTGGCATCTCTTCTGCTTTACCTTCATATCCAATTAATCATCAGTGATTCCTCTTCCATATCTTAATACTGCTCCAAGAATCCATTCTGACTATTCTATTCCAACACATTATCACTGTCACCTTGGCAACTGTAGCAACCCACTTACTGTCCTTTCTATTCCTTCCTTTACTGTCTTCCAAATTACCTCTCTAGAATAGTCATTTTCTAAGATTAAATCTGCTATGACACTATGCTGCTTAAAGCTCACCAGTGGCTTCCCACTGCATGTAGATTAACACTTTAAATGCTAAGATGTTCTATACTGCTTTTCCTTCATCTAGCTTCTCCACCTCATGAGTCAGTTTTTAATAGAAATCTATATTCTAGAAAACTTTGCCTCATTTCCAAACTTGGTTAGAATCCACAAGTCTCCTTAACTTTCACTTTGCAGGATTTACCTGAAGTAAAATAGATACATAATTAATCATTTATTTCATGTCTGTCATTTGCTTCCAGGGTGATAGGAACCTGTCTACCTCATTAACACTTTAACCTCAGAGACCTGCACAGAGACTAAAATACAGAGCATAACTGCATCCATGCATAAAACCACACAAATCTACCTTAGTCTGTGGTTCCTCTAGTAAACTGTAGGTACAATTTCCCTCTTTAGGAAGATGAAAAGAACATCTTCTACCTCACTGGACACCATGAAACAACAAATGCTATGAGGTTCATCAAAGTACCTGCCATAAAATAAGTGTTCATGGAACAATCATTATTACAGCCAACTTTACTTCCTATAGTAGAACAGAGAAAGGTAATCTCAAGCCTTGGCAAGGCTAATGGTAAGCTGTCTGGACCTTCCCACAGCAGAATAATCTTAAGACTTTCTGAGTTTAAGCCCAACATATCCCCCAAGATCCCAGTGACTTGATCAAGTTCCTGCTGAAAAATGAATGAACCAAGGGAATTTCAGGATAGCTACCTTACCTAAGATAAAAGCTTACAGGAACAGGATCTGTTATTTATTAACTATACGAAAACTTTCTATTAGTATATAATGTTATATACATGAAATAGGCACAATAGACAAATCCATAGAAACAGCAAGAAGATTCATGGTTGCCAAGGACTAGAGGTATGGAAAATGGTGACTGATAATATGTAGGTTTCTTCTTGACATAATGAAAATGTTCTAAATGATGGATAATGGTTATCTTGGCACAGCACTGTAAACATACTAAAACTATTGAATTTGTTCTACAAATTAGACTGCAATTTTTTAAAAAAGAAAATAACTCTCCAGTTATGCAGTTGGCTCCCATGTTTCCTAAGTCAAGGTCACAAAAGATGACACAGTTTCACTCTTGGAAGCAGAACTATGCTGTAAGGAACCTCAAACTCTTCCCACATGGAAAAGAGGTTAGACCCTCAAGAACATGTCAGTAAGTGAGTGAGTCATCAATGAATTCTAGATCCTCAATATTTGAGCCACCTCAGTTGGTCTACACTAGAGCATAGATGAGCACTTCCTTTTGAGCCCTAGCCAAAATACAGACCCACAAGCCCACCCCCCAAAAACTGCCATTTTTAACTCACTGGGATTTTAAGTTAGCAAACAGAACACAAACTCAGAACAAATAACATATAAATGGATTTCATCTAACTAAAAACTGTTTTGCTTCTCACTCTGAACCTCAAATTTAGGCACAAATTTTTAAAAGGAAAGCATGCATACATACATCTTCCAGGAGTGAAGCTCTGCTGCAAGACAGTAATATACAGCTGTAGGGTCAGTTGTGGGGCAGAGCCTAGGAAAGCCTGGATCACAGATGCCCGACTAAATGCACAACGGTGGGTAAACAGCTTGCCTTCTGCCTGGCCCACTTCCTTCTCGATCTCCTCTGAGAAGCCATCTTTTGGCATCTGTCGTTTCTTAGTGATGCTCACATAAGGCTCTTCACTCTGGTCAGACTGACAGTAGAGGCAAAATACTTCAAAACACCTAGAAACAAATGAGTTATAGACATGAGCAACTGGCAAAATTCTGTCCTTTCCCAGCCATCCAGCTTTCACTTAGCCTGATTCTCAAACTTTTGCCTGGCTATTCTAAATCTCTTCACATTGTTCACTCTCAGGATTAGTTCTAAGGAGTCACTCTTCTGCAAGCTCTCTAGTAGACCAATAGAAACTGAGAAACAAACAATGGTGATACTGAAGCTACCAAGGCAAGGAAAACTATAGAATGGCAAGTAGTTCACATCCGAGAGCCACAGAAATTTTTTTTGTTTTTCTCCCTTACACATATTATCTGTGCAGCTGTAGGTAAAGCACTTACATTCTGAACTTTTCCCCTCAATCATAAAATAGAAAAGATACTTTGTCATCCTGCTGTGAAAGAGGACTGAAAGTGTGTAAGGCTGTGTATGTATGAATGTTCCACAGAAAACCAACGCCACAAACTAACTTAGCTTAAAAACATTGTGTGCATACTCACTCCTATTATCGCAACACTCTAGAGGATGGGGCAGTATGATTGTCAAGAGTTCAAGTCCAGCTTGGGCTACACAGTGAGTTGCAGATGAGCCTGGGCTACAGTTAGGCCGGAGGGGTGAGGGGGCAGAGTAAGGGAGGGAGGGAAAACATGATAGGTAAGTTTACAGTACAGAGCCACTTGGCATTTAGAATTTCATTGGAAGATCACAATTTATTACCAGTTTCTTTGTCCAAATAAGCCCACATATTCAAACATACCCAGGTTTTGACATATGTCTTATTTAAGGAATCCCAAGCCTGTCCTAGGGACAGATCCTTAACTAGTAACTAAAATTGTTCTCTCTACTTCCGCAGTTCTCAACCTGTGGATCACGACCCCTTTTGGGGGTCTAATGATCCATAAGGGTTGCCTAAGATCATCTGCAATTCTGTTATTTACATTACAACTCATAATAGCAGCAAAATTACAGTTATGAAGTAGCAACAAAGATAATTTTATACTTGGGGGTCACTAAAACATGAGAAAGGGTCGCAGAATTTAAAAGATTGAGAACCACTGCTCTAGATAATAAATAAGATACTGACAGAAAGAAAAGTACTGATGCCTATGATTTGCTTTGAAGCATACACACAAACAAAGAGAGACACACACATAAAGGGAGAAAAGGGAGATTGAGATTGATTTGATAGAGATGGAAAGATACATGAAACAAAATGTTAATCATAGAATCTAGGTTGTGGGTACTTAAGCACACAATAAGATTTTCTTCTGCGTGTTTGAAAGCTTACATATTGAAGTGTTGGGGAAACAGATTTTCCCTAAGAGCTAGAAAAATGTTCATCTGCCTTAGGTTTAAACATTGAAAGACTTTTATGCCCTGAAACAGGAATTTTCATAGCCATCTTACAATGCTCTAAGATTTTATGGCTTCATCACCTTTTCTGAATGTTGTTAACTGTATAATATCACCTTGAGGTATCTATGACAACCTAAGTACACTTATAATTTGAAATAGTAAAATGAAGCTTTTGATGCACAAAAAGAAATATAAGAACCTTCTGGCAAGCACATGATTGTTAGCTTCATTCACTTGTTTCTGGGGGAAAGAAGGTATGTGGTTTGTTTGTGAAGGGAAGTCAGTCTTGCAATAAATATATGCAATTAAAGATGATTTAATATATTACATCAAGACACGGCAGTGTTGTCTATTCTAGTCTGTTCAAAAGAAAATGATGATACTTAAGTTTAATTCATGAGTTCAACCCTATCTCCTCCAAAATTTAAGCTTTTCACTGATGAATGCCTGTTAATACTGGTGAACCATTAAAGGCAGCAAGGTGTAGAAGACAGAATAAAATGGTCATGGTATTTATTCCCAAAGGGGTTATGACAGCAGACATACTTCACTAAGATAGCTGGAAGATTCACACTGTATTCATAGGTATATACTATCTAGATGGGGTAATGGGGCCTATATAGAAAATGTATAATATGTAATAAACACAATATTTAAGTTGTACTTTTGGTCCATATGATAGTTCCTGATCTATCAGCTCACAAAGGAACCTTACTGAAGGAATTTAAACCCACATCATTTGTAATAGCAAAGCAATGGGATTATTTTAGAGGTCCTCAAAATGAAAAGATAATTAAATATATCAAAACATATCTACATAATTAAATACTCTGTAGTTCTCAAAACTGATAGTTTAGAAAAACATCTATTATAAGTAACACAAGACTTTTGGCCTTGTGAGATGACTTAGTGGGTAAAGGTGCTTGCTGCTAAACCTGACCACTTGAGTTTAATACCTGGGTCTCTCTTACATGGTGAAAGGAGAGAAATGACTTTCCCAAGTTGTACCTTGACCTCCACACATGCATCAAGGCATGTGCACATGCACACACAGATACACATACACACAATCAATCAATCAGATTAAATTATTTTTTTAAATTAAAATATTAGGCTTGGGATACAGTCTGCTTAGCATGTGTTAGGCCCTGGATTTAATCTTCAACACATTCAATAATTAAAATAAAAATATATTTTATCATATTTGATAAGGGAAGCAAATTATAAGAGAAAACTTCACATATACCAATGTATACAAACTTTACATGAACACACATACACATAACAGTGGAATGACAAAACTGAATTATACTGACTCAAAAGTGCCAATTGTTAAATAGAAATTGTGCAAACAAGTTGTGAAACTCCTAGTACCTTGGTGAAACTTGACAGGAATAAATATATTTTGGAAATTAGCAAACTCTTAAAATCCAGGCTCATTTTCCCTGACCGTTTACAATCATAATCCCATATACATACTAGTAAGGATATACAATAAAATCATTAAGAATTATTCTCTTTAGGAAGTGAAGTTAAAATTTTTATTTTCTTCACTGTGCAAATATATTTTCTGTTTCTCTGTTACTTTAACAAATATTCTTTACTTGTGATATAAAAATCAAACATAAGAGTTTTTAAATGCCAAAATAAACAAAAAGGTAGAGCATTCTAAAAGATCAATGAATGGAATAAGGTTTTGTCAAAGCATTCAATTCTATTGATGCTTGAGGGAATAATGTGTAACAGGGATCATTTGTAGAATTATTAAATGAAACTTCAGAGATAAACCAGTGTAAACGAAAAAAGTTTCTGGAAAAAAAACTAATGGCATGAATAGTTCTAAAGGTTGAGCCCCTCACAATCCACTGCTTCTCCCAAGTGAAACATTTGTCTTTTTTTTTCTTTGAGGCAGGGTCTCTCTATGTAGCCCTGGCTGGCCTGGAACTCACTGGGTAGACCAGACTGGCTTCAACCTCACAGAGATCTGCCTGTCTCTGCCTCTCTAGTGCTGGGATTAAAGGCATGCATCACCATACCTTGCATATCTTAACATAGCTTCATATGTCTTATCTTATAAATTTGTGAACCATCCCAAGATCTCTTACTACTAGTACTTAAGAAAACTAGGAAACAAACTACTACTGTTCTCTTGAAATTCTGCCAAGACTTATTTAATTATTCCAAATTTGCTTAGAGAGTTTGTTTTAATTATTGTTTATCTGTATGGGCTACTTGAATAAAATCACCCAGGGTTAAGGGCTGAGGCTGCAGCTCAGTGGTAGAAGACCAAGTATCCTGCATAAAAATTATTCAAGGTAGTTCTTCAATATCTCATACTCCATGGCTCAGGAAAAATTTGTGTAGTGTATATACTGGTAAGTATTTTAGGTTCTATAGGCCATAGTCTCTACTCAACTCTGCCTCTGTATTGCTAGAAGAGATAGTCTATAAAGGAATGATTATAGTTGTATTCTACCAAACTTTGTTTAAAGAAACAGGTGGCAGCATGATTTGACCATTCACAGTCTGCAGACCCTATGATGATCCCTGCTGTAGATAATTAGCAATTTGACCCAACTTTTTTTTTGCTTAGTTCCATTTTCAAGCACAATGTATCTCATTTGTCAACCCTAAGAGTAGTTTGTACCCTAACTGAAACCAGGCATGTTGATGACAGCACAAATAACTTGAGGTACCAAGCACCCTAATAAAAATACTTTTTCCAAAGAAATACTACGATATCCTATAAGCCACATTATGTTCATGTGAGAATTATGCTGGTTAAATAGAAAATATTGTGAAACCTTTGACAAGCCATTTGCTTAATCTCCTGAGCCTCAATTCCTGGAGTGTAGAAATAAGATAATGCCAGTTAGTTTTACTATAGATGGGAACCAAATGATGTATGTAAAAGTACTTTCCAAAGGAAAGAAATGCTTTTCAATGTGGACTGTTACTATTTTAAATTATTTTAAAAGTTCCCTATAGAGAAATACTACTGTGAATCACTTTGTAATATTCTATAACAATTTTTAGACTGTTTTAACCTACACCTTATAAACCTAGATTTTTTTTTCACCTCTCATTTCATCCACTAAGTTGTGCTAGTAGTAAGATGGGGGATTTCTTGAAATTGTCACTCATTTATATTTATTCCTCTCAATTCATTTATGAAAGTTAACATAACTGTGAAAACAATAGGAAATAGAGGGGTTTTCCAGAATATCTAGTATTACAGTGAGATTTTTCTTCAAATTCAGACACTATGCAAAGTTCATATTTAAACCCAGGCTTATATAGAAAGAATCATAGAAACTATAGCTATACATTTAAATATAAGAATAAATTATGAAAAAAATAAATGAAATAAGGAGTTCTACCAATGCCTCCCTGAAGGAAAGAAGGGATAGAAGTGAGTTAACAGTTTTTTTCCAATAATTAGTGTAAGCTACTGCAGGCATCCATTTTCCCCACACTAGGGGATCTAACATAAGGTTTCAAGCATGTTAAGGCAAGCACGATACAAGCTACTGTATGTCACTTTAATTGGGTCATCATAACATATGTACTCAAAAACACCAACTACCTAAAAATGGTAGTCTGGCTACACTAACTTGAATAGAAATAAACTGTTCCCCAAACAACCTTAAAATATTACTAAAATCATTGTTAAAGGATAAAAGGGAGAAACATTGTGATTCCCTTGTTTAGGGGAATAATTAAATCTTTCTGTAAAGCTGTTGATTTAGGAGTTAAAATTAGAGCTAGCCAGTAGGAAGAAATCCCACTGACATCTTTTTTCAAGACCTATTAAAATAAAACACAAATTATTTTCCCTATCATTTGGAAGTTAAGGGTCCTGGAACTACATATTGTGTATCTCAGTTCAAAGATAAAAAATTCAAAGCTATTTCAGAAAATTGCTGTAATAACTGAAGAATACCAATAGTTTATAATAAAGGAGAAAATTGTGTCTGTTTATGTTTAGGAGGAAAAAAAAACATTTACTGCCACTCAGTAATTATTGTTCTTAACATCTTAGTATATTTCCTTGAACTCTAGTTTATATTGTCATGCTGTTTTTATGTGTGCTAGTCTATTAGCTTTGTCTTAAGTGAGTCTTTATGTTTAGAGAGACTTCTAAATGACAGCAATGATAGGGGATTCTTACTTAAATCCTTACTTACCTGGTTACTTTAGTTGTTTACTTTTTAAAATTTTGTCCACAGATATCAAACATTTAAAACTTTCAAGATGGAATTGGTGATTAAATGTACTGCACACTCCACCTTCTTTTACAGTGCACAGAGAACATAATGAACCAAAGGAAGACTTGGGAACATGTTTCAGAGCCTCATTTGCCCCATGTATAGAACAGGGACAGGGACTGACGGAGCCTACAGTAATGGTGGAACACTGGTTTAGTATGTCCAAGGCCCAAGGATCAAGCCCCAGCACCAAAATAATAAGTAGGCAAACAGATGCTGTGAGCACAATTGCATCTACTTCATGGCAAGGCGTCAATTAGCAAAGGCATGTAGGTATGAAGCAAACCACGTAGCACAAGTAACTTTTTGAGAATTCTCAGTTCCCCAAGTCACTCCACCCAAATATGAGTTTCTTCCCCACAGATGACATCGAATGATGAGCCTTGCCCAAAGTCAAATCTCACTTAGTTTATTAAGTATAGGCACTAGGAAGACCATAGGGCTTGTCTAAGGACATGGGTTCTCTACTAGCTAATTGACTACAAGACTTTATAAGTACCTGTCACTCTTTTTTTTTTTTTCTGGTTCCTCCCTGTCAGAACATCAGTAGAAGTTTCTCACTACTGCCAGCCTGTGTTTCTTGTCCTTTCTAGGATTCCCTGGCTCTTGAAGAATGGGAAACCTGTTTACCAAGTTTGCCATAACTGTGTTAAGCTGCAAGTCAGTACAGTAAGCTAGAAAGGTTTAAATTGGCATTCGAAGTGAATTGTGAATATGTTTTTTAATCTGGACATACACTTTTACTTTTGCTTTTTCTATAGTAAGATAAAAGATGAAAACAATTCCCTTCAAGTTCTGAGATTAAAATCAAGTGTATTTCATTACTGTTCATTTTTTCTTGCTTTGTGTTCATAAAGATTAATTCCTGGGGCCAGGATGTAGCTCAGTGGTAGAGCATTTGCCTAGCCTGTACCAGGCCCTGGATTCAATCCACTGCACCACAAACATCAATAACAACTTTTTTTTCCCAGAAACATCATTAACAGTTTTTCTTAACACAAAGCAAGTTCCTGTCTTCAAGGCACATTGTGTACCATATTTCACGACTATGTTGAAAATGGGGCAGAATCAGAAGACATCTCTGGTACTGCGTGCATTTTCACACTCAACAATGTTCATCACACCAAGAGAAAAAGTAGACTGCATGCATTTCTAGGCTTCTAGATATGAATAAAATAAATTTTTTACAAAGCACTTAGAATAGTGCCTGGTACACAGTTAAGTGCCACGTGTTTGAAAAACTAAATTAAATGACCCATAAAAGCTCTGACTTTAACCACACTTAGAGTAACTTCCAAAGGTTTGTACCATGACCACACACACCAATCCTGTGGAAGTCCGCTTGACCACAGAGAAAGCCACGTATTTTTAGGAGACCGAATAAGGGCAAAAACTGCCGCTCTTTTTGATTAAATTGAAGCAAGCATTGGCAGTCCCATATGACGGCTCCCGAAATCCGGAGCATCCCAGTTTTAGCGTCACGGGGCTTGGGGGAAGGGTGGCAGGGCGGGTCAGCCCTGGGTCTAGCCACCTGTCCCCTTGAGGAAGGCCTCTCTGACAGCAAGGGCAGTGGAGTGGGGACGGGCAGGGGCCGCGGCCTGTGGGGTGGCACCCCTGTCCCCCACCTACCTGTACAGGGGTCCCAGCTGGAGCAGGTGCATCAGCAGCACCAGCGGACGGTCGCGGCTGAGGTCGCGGTGGACGAAGAGGAGCGTGAACTGCACCAGAGCGCAGGGCATCAGCGAGAAGAACAGCGTCAGCGACTGCCACATGCGATCCCCGTCCGAGCGGTAGGTGCTGCTCACGTAGAGCGCCGCCGTCGTCTCGGCCACGAACAGGAACACGGATAGTAACACCGAGGCCGGGAATTTCATCTCCGCGCCTCAGAGACTCACACCGCGGGAGGCGGCGGAGGCGGCGGCGGCGGCGGCGGAGGCGGCGGCGGAGAAGGTGGCGGTTCCCCGAGTGGCTCCCAGCATGCCCGGCCGCTACCCGCTCTCGCTCAGCGATGCCCGCCTAGGGCACGCGGGCCCGGCCAACCGGCCCGGCGTGCGCTGTAGCCTGGCCTGGGGGTAACCGACACAGGGGGGTGGGGCAGGCAGCGTGGCCCCGCTCGGACACGCCCACGCGCACGGTGCGCAGCCGCCAGCGCGCGCCACCCAGCCGGCCTCGCTGAGGAGACTGTTCTGGGCGGGTCGCGAACCCGCGCCTACCAACAGCTTGCCCCCAGCGGCGCCGAGCCGGAGCGACGCACCTCAGGAGGCCGCCAGCTGAGCGGGCCCGCGCGCAGCCTCTGGGTCCTAGAGTCCGTTGTTCTGGACTGTCTTGGAAAACTTTTCACTGTCGTTTTGATAAACCGCAGCCAGAAGAAACTAGAATTGGGGGCGGAGGAGTCTGAACTCCTGACCCTCTGTCTGATTTTGGGCGGAAGAAACGCCTGATCAAAAATTCAGATTTTCCTGCCTTTCCAAAATAGCCAGAGCCGCCGAGATGCTTTTCAAAGAGCAAGTGTAGTGCCATGCAATCAACATACTGGGAAATATGTTTAACTTTTCACTGAAATCCTTGAGTATGTCCTTTGTCTTTCCAGTACAGGCTGGGAAGGAACAACAAAGGAGTTGTGGGAGCCAAAGTTTTCCCTCGGAAATAAATCTGCCTACAGAATATATTGCTCTATAACTGTGACTAACTCAAGACAGGTCAAAGACCAGAGCCCAATAAAGAAACAGTCTTCTAGCCCAACACATACCTCTCTTGGCATGCCAAGTCTAAGACTAACTTGATTCCTTTTCACTCACTAAACTGTTTACTTAAAAAGTTTAATACAATATATTTTAAACATATTTTCCCATACCCCTCTCCTCCCAGATCCTACCTACCTCCCTACCCACCTAACTTCATGCTCTATCTCTTTCTCAAAAAAAAAACAAAACCATAAAACAAAAAAATGTCAAAACCAACAAAAGGAGACAAAAAGTGCAAAACAAACAAACAAACAAACAAGCAAAGAGAAACATCACAAAGTTGGCCCACTACTCCTGACCACGAGGTGTGGCTAATATACTCATTGAGGCTCAACTGGAGAAAAGGGAACATCCCTTTCCAGCACATATCAATTACAAATACCTTCTTGATTAAGGGTTGGAATTTGTATCTACTTCCCTTTCTTGGTGCTGGGATTTTGTCTGGTTTTAACATGTGCAGGTCCTGTTACAGTCAATTGAACTTTTGACAACATTCTAGACATCAAGATGACTCCCCCCACCCCTCTCCCTCCCTCTCTCCCTCTCTCTTTCCTCCTCTCTCTCTCTCTCTCTCTCTCTCTCTCTCTCTCTCTCTCTCTCTCTCTCTCTCACACACACACACACACACACACTCCCTCACACATTCTAAGATCATTTTCTATGAAGAAACTGGGTAATTTCAATTTCCAGGTATCTTAGGTATTTCTCTATTTTGGAAAATGATGTAAGTACAAATAAAATGTGAAGATTCTTAAACTACCAAGAGAAGAATGAGCATAGAATGGGGGGGGCAAGTTGGGCTGTTTTTACTTGGTTGTTGGAGTGATATGGGAAAATCTATTTATAAGGGTTGAGGGGAGAATTCAGCCAAGGACTGAGAAGTACCAGGCCCTTTCTCCAAAAGGATTACGAATGCTTATTTATAGAACCCAGCAGGCCACCATGTCCTGGATCCAGATACACACAGTCACAACAGAATCAGCAGCAGCAGCACTCCACAGAGTATTTGTGTAGTATTTTATTTGACACCATAGTTAGCTTTAAAAGAAAACTAATGAGCAGCTTAGAATTATTAATTAGAACAGCAATTACTTAGCATCAGATTTTAAGGCAAAGGATTATCACAGGTTTTACATTATTAAGTGGACTGTATTGTGGATCAGGGAGGCAATAAGCCAGCTACGTCACTTTAAACACAATAAAGTCCAGTTTATGGCAAATTATTTCTACAGTACAAAACTAATACAGAAAACACATTGGAAAGATCACAGTGTTTTGGATATTATAACAGCAGCTAAAAAATAGTCAGGTGCATCACTAAGTTTCTGAGTCAGTGTTGCTTCTGAAGAGATGTCATTACACTATGCAATGAACTATGAGCAAACGCCCTCTGTGAATCTGAAGCAAATTCAACTGACAGTTGTTCTTCCTGCTCCAGGATCAACAGACAACAAAAGCTAAGATCTGATGAGCATTTATAAGTTGACCGGTCTTGGTCACAATCTGCACACCAACTTATCACAGGGACTGTGTCTTTCCGAATTATCATTTGCCATGTTATCCTTGAGAACATACACGTTTACAGCTTAGTTTCCCTGCCCAACACTTAAGTGTATTTTCACTAAAAATCAATGTCATATATTGCATTATACATCCTCACTAGGACCAAAATACACACTGCATTTTTAAAAAAACATGTGTACACAGTAATAGAATTATAGAAAGTGATGTTTGGGTATAATAATAAGTAGTATGCTGGAATACTTTTTAATTTGATTTTATTATAAAATACCATAGTACAACATTTTGTAATATAGTAAAATGCCTACCCAAAATATTCCGCACTGAGTTTAGAACTAACTGCTACTGATGTATCTTTCAAACATCTCAAAGTACCACTAAGGAAATATAATAATTAGCAAGAAGTCAAAGAACTTGATTTTGGCAAAAAGGCATTTCTAAAAAGCCTCTCAATTGGTGTGCAAGTATTTCAAAATTCCTGTTATATACAACAGATAACTGGTGTTGAATTTAATGTTAATAAAAACTAAAAGGATTTATAAAGTACTAATTACTACTTTGTGTTATTTAGCTTATTTTTTATAATTTTGTTTTACTCATAATTTTGTGGAGAAGTACAGCAAAGAGCACAACGTTATTAATAATACTAATTTACTGAGCAAGTCTTCAAAATTCAATAGTATGTTAAACTATGGTGCTTGTGTACTCTTAGGTACAATTGGGAGTAAGCTGTTATACTATAATGACAATTTACTATTTGGTACTGTCCCAAAAAATCAAGGAATTGCGCTTGTTTGCTGCTTATGAAATGTGCCATTAGGAAGATGAACTTTTTTAACCCAATGATGATACAATCATAGTCTTATAAATATTATGAACTGCGCAAAAATGAAAACACTTTTGGTGAAGTAGATTCTATTCACTCTAGTATGTGATGCTTGACCAGTCACCAGCTATATATGGCTTTTCAACATGTTTCACTGATTTCTACAAAATCCATTTTAACAATTCTGTTTAGTGCCACTATATCCAAGGGATTAAGATTCAGACTTGTCTTCCAAGAGCTCCCCAAGAAGTTTCAAGTTGGGAAAGCTCTTACTTTTGTTAGAGACTGGACTGTCTGATCTGAGACCTTGACCAGATTCTGAGACCAAACAACTGCACTTGAAGTGCTCCACTCTTATTCCTGAAGCATCTATTTAATACACATTATACTGAATTTTCAAGAGCAAAAAGTCTACTGCTGCTACAGTCTTCAGAAGACACCTCTAATATTAAAATACTAAAGTCCTAAAAGACTGAGACAAGACTGATTATTTGACTCAATCTGCTTATTTGAATATATCCACATATAAATATTACTACATTCAACTTGAACCAAATTCAGTGGCACGATGTATTTTACTGGTAATTGCCACTTACACAAAGATAGTAAAACATCAGGGGATGATATCACCACCCCACTTAACTATGCTGTAATAGGGTCATTTGCTGAAGACTGACAATAGACAAGTATACAGTTTATGTCTTCTTTAGACTGATTGCTAAGTCACAGCTACTTCATACACAATACAATATTATACATTGGGAAACATATGACACGCAAAATATATGAAGAAAATTTCAGCGGAACTGCATTATTCTATATTTATGAGTTCTGTTTACACATAAACACACTCAGGTGTTTCTCCCCATCCCCAGACTTTTTAGAGTGTGCATGTTTTCTTAAAGCATACGAAGAGGGAGTATACTGGGGTACTTTTGAAAGATCTATGTCTATATGTAAGACCCTAAAGTCATCTGCTAGTTCCAATTTTGTAAGTAATTCTATAACAAAAGAACTATCTTGCTTTTCAGGGGATTCTGAATACAAAGATAAGTCTGTTCATTTGAGCCGTACAATTCACCAGCCCTCCCTCCTTCTACCATAATGCAGAACAGAAATACAGATGATTTGGTTTTCCATTTAAATAAGTTTTCAAAGTTAACTCAGAATGGGTGAAAAGCAGGTACCCCAAAAGGAAATGAAGATGCAGGGAATCCTGAAGGTGAGAGACTTTGTCATTTGTGAAGGGATCTAGATGGAGAGGACAAGGTTCAATATTTAAAGAAGATGAAAATTAATATTCTTTTCCATCTTAACCGCATCACCCATTAGTTCCCAATTTACAAAATAAGGGCAGAGACTGCACTTCCAGTTGAAGACTTATGACCATGGGAAAAGTCCAAACATTTAATGTGGGAACTACTTTGGTTTTTGTCATTTATGACACTAAAAACAACATGACCAATCCCATTTATGGAGTGGAAGTAAGATACATGTAGTCACTCCCTTACTGTCTGCCCAGGCACTCTTGTGGCAGCTCGCCCTGGATTTGTGATCTGTCTACAGAACAGGCCCAGTTCTTGCTGCTACTGACCTTGAGGTCAGCCCTTCTGTAGACTCAAGTCTTATTGAGCCCCAGGCTCTTAGCTAAGAACAGATGTGGACAGAGATAAGGAGGAAGCCTGCCTTCCCAGGAGAAAACAGGTCATGTGTGTGATTAAACAGACACAGAAAAAAAATCCGTTATCAGAATGAACTATTTAGATATAGACGATGAGACGTGCTGAATTGAAGGTGGTTCAGGATTAAAGAGATTCCAGGAAGCCAGAAAACCCATTGGTAAGACCACTCATTTTCAGTGCCATTAAGTGTGCATGCACAAATTACTTTCAGATGCT
Organism: Cricetomys ansorgei; assembly: GCA_026225945.1. Classification (NCBI taxonomy): domain Eukaryota; kingdom Metazoa; phylum Chordata; class Mammalia; order Rodentia; family Nesomyidae; genus Cricetomys; species Cricetomys ansorgei. The sequence goes on along the minus strand of JAMJFZ010003344.1, from coordinate 1,536,854 downwards.
AAACTTTGGTGAGCAACTCCCAGCCCCTTTATCTGCCTTCTCATTTTCTATCCCAGCCAAATTTATGCTAAGATCACATGGCCTTGGTAAATTTAAGGGTTAGTCATTCCAGCTACTAATTTAAGACATATTCAATAAATCATTTAAAGGAGGCCTCACAAGCAGTATAATTTCATTCCTATAGGTCAGACACCTCTGAGGACCAAACTAAAGTACAGATCAAAGTCAATGTTAAAATATCCTATTTCCCAATTCATTTTTGCTATATAGATCTGGCCTGGCTGCCCCTTGTCTTGAGCTGTTGACACCATAATCCTTTATTTTCAGTAAGCAAAAAAAAAATATTTGTGCTAAAAAGAGCTTCTAGGCTACACCACCTTCCTATGCAGGAAGTTCTTTCAAGTTAGAACCTTCTGAAGCACAAACACCACAGTCATAATTGGTGGTAGAATAGAAACTAGATTTTTACCTGACTAGTGACATGGACCTCAAAACTGCATCGACATATGACATGTGTTTATTTGGTTTTTATTATTATTATTAACTGAGCATAATTTTTGTTCACATAGAAAGAACTTAAAATGTAGAAGCCATTTTAAATAATAAAAAATGCATATTACAAATAACCCCTATGACAAGTCTATGAATTAGATGAGACACCTACTATATACAGTACCCCCAGGAAAGTGGCAGAACAAGGCTTTGGGGTTTCTGACACAATTCTGTTGGCATTACTGTTTCCTTTAATTGTGCATTTTCTTTTTTGTCCATTTGTTCCTAATGGTGGGGGTGGACCTAGGACTGTATGCATTCTAGATAAGTGTTCTACTAATGAGTTACGTCCTCAGCCTGTCTACACTTTCTTAGCCTGGTTATAAATCTCAAACTCTTATTTTTTGCATTCAAATTACTAAGCTATACTCTCTACAGAAACGAAAGCAATTTGCATAACACTTTGATTAAAATCTCAAAGAAAGCTAAAGAAGTAAGTTGCCAGAGGAAGAGATGGGATTTACTACAGACCAAGTAAATTGCTCTATTTCTGTAACAAACTGTTAAAATCAAATACTATTATCTTAAAAACATTGTCATTTGCCTGGTAAAAAAGAACAGTGGAAAATGTACACTGCCAAACTTCTGTTCTCTTCAAATTATCAGGTTACAAGTTGAAAAGAAGTAAAATGTCAATGAGATTTGGGTAAAATAAATCTAGACAGTTAATGTGTAGAGGGAAAGAAATATAATTGTATTCATGACACAAACCTGCAGTGTTTTACAAAGCACATTGCTATCGAAGTACAATACAGTCTCCTTCCTTATTGTTAAAAGACTCTTTCAAGGCATCCTCAAATATCTTGAGACACTCAGCATTCATAATTTTTTTTCCTACATAGTAAATAGTATTAAAGTTTAAATAGTGGTGAAAATGTCACAGTAAGAACTGGAGGGATAGCTCAGCGGTTAAGAGCATGTACTACTGTTGGTGGGGACCTAAGTCAGATTTCCATTCCCAGAATTCACATCAGGTGGCTCAGAACTGTCCATAACTGCAGCTTCAGGTAGATATAATACCTCTGGCTTCCGCAGGCACCAGCACTCGTGCACATACCCATACACATACACGTAATGAAAAATAATTTTTAAATGCCACAGTAACCTTCAAGAGGGAGCACACCTTTAAGGTTAAGAATGCTACAACACATGAAACTGATAATGAAATGGCACAAACTTACTTTCCTACTTTCCTCTTTACTCCCTTTCTTGGGAAAATAAGATAGAAAAGGACCCTCCCAAATCGACAGTGCTTTTCTTTCAGAAAAATGAAAAGTTTCAGAGACAGGTTTAACATCCCCCAAAAATTATTTTTTAAATGTAGCCTTGTTTCAAATTTACAGAGGTGATGTTTCAATAAGACCACAGCCAAACATGACCCTTTTTTGGATATGACATACAAAAAGAGTGACCTTGTCACAACAATCAGCACAGAAGTTTCAGCCACTCTATTATTATATCTTTAAAAGGTAGGTCCAGTTTTTCTAAAGCTCCTAGAAATGTAACAGATACAACAAATCTATGTGTCATTTCCTAGCGTTTTGGGTTTTCGGTCTGTATGATGAATGATTGAAGAGGTGGGCAGATTTTAAAAGGGGAAGGGATAATTTGAGGGGAGGGGGTAAATTGTTTACTGTGGTGCTTACAGATTTCTAATTCAAAATATTAAACAAATTAACTTGAAAGGAGAAACCCGACTTTGAATCCTTGTTCTGTTTCTTCCTAGCTCCAAGTCTTTAGGGAAAGCACCTAACACATATTGAGTGGCTGATCAGACACAATAAAAGCATGTATTTATTCCTTTAATATAAAATCCCTAACCTTTTATGGTTGTGCACACCTTTAATCCCAGCACTCAAGAGGCAGAGGCAGGTGGACCTCTGTGAGTTCGAAGCCAGCCTGGTCTACAGAGGGAGTTCCAGCCAGACTTACAAAGGAGAAACCCTGTCTCACAAAACCGAAAGAGAAAAAAAGCACCCTGGTTATTATCTTTAGCCTGTAGAATCCATGCAAAATGCAGTTAAAATGGGATGGTGAAGCAGCTGTCACTGACCTTTCAAAAGGAGACCATTTTGTGGACAGCATTTCTCTTAAGACTTTCCAAAAGGTGCTTGCTCTCCTCAAGAAAGAACTTCTGGAATCTAATTAAGTTTTACCCCAAACAGTGTTTTCAGAGATGAGTCAGTTTTGTATGTTGAAATCTGAGGGTGTGAAAATGGGACAATAAGCCAACAAACATGTTTTACAAAATTTTTGTCCCAGCTTGTGTTGGATGATTGTAAACATACAAAAAGTCATAAAATATAAAAAAGACAGTTTTCTTTGGTAAGATTCCTTGAGAATCTTATGAGTACAAGAGGTCCTCTTTTCCAAAGTGCAATCACACATACAACATGTATCCAAGCCCACACAAACCCATTGGTTCATACAGGTCCACAGGCCAACATGCACACAAATGTATCTAGGCAGCAGAGTATTGCATAACTCCCAGCATACACACAAATGTTTCTAGGCAGCAGAGTATGACCTAATACCTCCCAAAGTCCAGCTACAATTCAAATAGTGCTTCGGTTTATATGGGGATAGATGATAGATATAGCATATATACACGTGTGTGTGTGTGTGTGTGTGTGTATCCATCCAAATATCTAATGACTGTAGAAATAATGACATCTTATACAACACAACTGTTTCCTTAATATGATGTCTGAACTTCATTGGTTAAATACAAGAACTGCAGTAAACTCATATTCTGTGTATTGTGGTCACAGTTGCTATTATTAGTGTTCAGCAATTCTACTGACTTGAAGCATTTTTATAACATGTTGTAGCAGAAGTGAGCTTGATATGATAACTGGAATCAACTGTATTATAGGCGATTTCTAGCATGTCCTGTGTTTTGGAAGCTAAAGATGAGCAGCCAGGGAGTTCATTCCATTCTTAATCTAATAGAATAAAATGGAGCACTTCTGTTCTCCTCATCCATGTCTCTCACCATATTCTATGATGTGCAGAAATGACTTACCTTTGTGGTAATTATCATGATTCTTGAGATGAGAGATTTTTACCGAGAGCATGTGTTACAATCTAATAGCTTCATAAAGATTACAAAGATAGAGGCATTTGAAAAATTATTAACATATACAATATACAGGTCACACTTCCAGTTGAGACGAACACACAACAACAGCACTAGCTATGCTAGCCATGAGTTTTCCTGTCTTCCTTTTTGTTTTGTTTTGTTTTTTGTTTGTGGTGCTAGGCGTGGAACTAGGGCCTTGTCCGTGCTGAACAAGCTATACACCAAAGCTACTAGGCTTAGGCCTAGTCACAAAACTACATTCCTTCCTACCCCAAATCTTACTATTCTGAGCTCTAGGAAGGAAAAATGAACTAGGAAAAGAGATATTCTAAGGCCTAAGGCAGCTTCAAATTTTAGTGTTTAAAATAAGTTATGATATGTTTTTAAAATGCCCAGGATAGTGACAAAAAAAAAACCCACATACATATATGCAAGTATCTCCACTCAGGAAAAACAAACAAACAAACATGAATTTCAGTAAGTAAAGGCCTTGGAGAGCCAAGGGTTTCCTTTCAGGTCCTTCATCCTGACACTTGATCCCAGCTAACATTTTTTAACAGGGCAAAATTATTTTAGATTCTGATTGTCTTTACTTCTGAATTTAGGGGTAGAGGGCATACATAGATGGTCAAATTTGCTCTCCAGTTTTGAAAGTGTTGCCATCTTATCCCCATCGTCTCCAGTTTGCTCTTGCCTTCTGAGTCACGATCTGAAGAAACATTATTCTTCTTTCCCTTTTCTCTTTAATGTTGGGTTTTACATCTCTCCCCTGAATTATTAAATCTGTGGTTTTTAGATGAGTTGTGGCGTCTCTGTTTGGCAGGTTCTCTCTGGTCTGATATTACACAGTCTTCATCAGCCTGATCTCATCTTTCTGACAGCAATGTTAAGGCTCATGGTTGTGATACCATTGACTGTGGATTATGAGGAAAACTGCCTAGAGGAGGCTCAGGAAATCTCAGGGGACTTCTGCTCGGCTGCAATGGGAGATGCTGATCTTTTAAACAAAGACGCTGAAGAGAGGGAATTCAGCCTGATTGGGCTGTAGCAAATCAATGAGAAAGCAAACAGTTCCAGAGAAACCTTCATACAAGCTGTATATGCTTTCAAGGACCCGTGAACCAGCTTTGAATTCTTCAGTGAATAAGAATTGTGCAAACCTAAGAGAAGAAGAAAACATGAAGAGTTTTAACATGAGTGCGTCTATACGACCAGCCATGGGATGCTTTCTTCTTTGTGAAATTAAAGTTTTAGTGTCATTTTCTTTTCAGAATTATGTAATTCATTTAAGACAACTCAATTCTGTGGAGAGAGAGAGAAAAAAGGTCAGTTATATAAGTGTTTAGGTTTTGCAACAGAGTTTGTTGGCAAATAAATCCAATTAATTTTTGAAGTTACAAATCAAAGCACACTGGTATTTTCTGTAATTCTCTTCTTTCTACTGTCCAATAATTGAAAGTGAAAAACTCACATAAATCATCTTACTTTTATTTATCTTGAACTGAAGCAAACTGATATATCACTGTTCCTTTAAAAAATCTAAATATATTGTATTTCTGGAGGCATATTATTTCTGAACTAGGTTTCATTTTTATGTGACAGAAAGCCAAGGCTGAAAATAAATGTGCAGGATTTTACACAATCTGCTTTGGGCAACAAAGGACTAAGACGAATGGGAGGGTGCAGGCAAATTTTCATAATGATAATATCAAATAGCAAATTCAACTATGAGGCATTATATTAACATAATCTGCCTTTAAAACAAGTCACTGACCTCTGAAATCTCGATGAAACATATTTTTTCTTTGATTTTTATTTTCTTATTTAGATTAATTATAACAACACTGTAGAGTAGTTTACAGCTTTTCAAGTGTTCTCACCTATGTTGTTCTTTTCAACTGATTTTATTCATTTTTCATCAACAACAGAAATAATGGCAAATCCTAACGCTAGTGAAGCCTTACAGTTGATGCTGTCATAAATTTAGATGACTGCTGCTACACAGGAGCCCTATACAGAGTAATTACTTATTTAATCCTATATAGGGCTCTTGGTATTATTGCAGGCAGCTTAAAATAAGTAATAAGGAAATCAATTGCAATTCCGTTTCTTACCAATTTTCAATCAACTCTTTTCTTAAATATGCAATAATTTAAATAAGATTTTATACTTTTAAACAGCAGGAAAATAAGATACTTTAAGAATCAATTGAATATGCATAATTATGTGATAAATAGGAAATGTGAGGTGACTTTGGGGGAGCCTTCATCTTTTGGGTACTATGATTTATTCAGCAGTGTGGATACCTCAGGATTGTCTTTGAATGTGTAAGATGTAATATGTAAAATTCTAAAAGAACTCAACTATAGTAAAGCACAGTTAGTGTACCTGTTCATTTCTTTTTCCTTTTTTAGACGCTGGGGATTAAAGCAAGGACCTTGGGCACGCTCTATCATTGAGCTACAAGCTCAGCACTGGTTAAAAAAGGAAACAAACCCAAACCTGTGGTATAATAACATGCATTCTTAATCAGCACAGTAAATAGCACTATCTAGTACTAGCTTAATAAATACTGACATTTTTATTTTGTTTTGGTTTGGATTTTTGGTCTTTTGAAACAGGTTTCTCTATTATACCTCTGGTTGTCCTGGAACTCACTCTGTAGACCAGGCTGGTCTCGAACTCACAGAGAGCCATCTGCCTCTGCCTCCCAAGTGCTAGGATTAAAGGTGTGCGCCACCACCACCCAGCCAAGTACTGACAGTTTTGAGGACTAAGGGACAGAAAATATATATTGCACTATCTGCAAGAAAAGTAGTTGAATGTGAGAATATTTCTTCTACCAGTTACAGAGTTGCAGCTGCTGTTAAACTTCTGTGAATTATAATGTACACTCAAAATTTAAAGAAATGATACAATCCAGTTTGATATGTGATCTTAATCATGCTTACAAACTCCAGACTTAAAACCCCTTAAAGAGAATGAGCCTTGGTGTTCAGGTATTCAAATTTGATTTTATGTAATATAAACTTTGACAAATTCCTTAAACCAGCCTTTAGATGCTAAAATTGCGTAATTACATAGGATTATTTGAAAATACTGAAGGTTTATAATAGGCTTTCACCAAATAGTAAGCACTGGGAAAATGAAAATTACATTTTTACTTAATGTGTAAATGTATTTTGGCGGAATATCTGTAAAATAGAAGACCATTCCATCACACTGTTAAAACAAACCCACCATTAATTTTACTCACTCTTCTGACCTTTTTCCCACCATGAACCATGATTTATTTTAGTATTAGATATCACTAAAACCTCTGTTTCTTTCACTTTTTACCTAAATGAATTATATAATGAACATTTTCTGTGCTTTTAAAAATAATTTCTAAGCAAGGCATAACACTCTCATTTCTGGAAAATGTCAATACCAAAGTGAAAACTATTGTTTCAAAAATGGACCCCATTATTAACCAATTAATTTTCTAAGCAATTCTCAGTCAAAATAGAAGCCTGAATTGTAATTATAGAACTAAAAAGAATGGAGAATATTGGCCACAGTACATATAAAAAACCAAATGATTCTATTAAAGACTGAGCTAAGAAAAAGTCATCATTTTATAAATTATTATTAATTGATAATAATAGACTATCTAGTTACACGTTTTAAGCTCTAGACAATAACACAAAAGAAGACTGGGGGACCAGCTGGCAATGAAGAGTGGGCCCAAGGGAGGGTAGTGAATTAAAAATGTGTAATGACACATGTGCATACATATATCTTAATGAAACCGATTACTTCATATGCTAACTTTAAAGTAATATAAAAGTTACAATAGAAAGGGAATAATGGGAAATCAAGGCAGAAAATAATGATGCCAATGATCAAAAGAAAAAATAAATAAAACTAACAAACAAAACCAAGAACCTTTTCCTTGAAAGGACAGACAAGACAAGGACAAAGTGTAAATGTGTCTTCACAACAATGAAAAGCACTAGGAAGGCCATCGCATATATGGGAAATCACACATATCTCAGAAGTGTGGTACTGGAGCACTATGTCAAGTGTTTCAACAAATGAAAAATCATTTTCATCATGGATGACCACCACAAAGCCATCAAAAGTGACCTACATGTACTGTTGGGTGAGTTTATGGTCCACTAACAAATACAATGTTCTGTTAAAAAGAAAGCAAAACTCCAACTAATTAGTCGCTTTTACAGAAATATAATTATTAGAAAAATTATAAATAGAAGATTGCCAGGTTTTTTTCTGTATCCATAATTTCCAAAATGCAAGTTAAAAGATCAATATATGATGACCAAGTAATGTTTATTCTGGGGAAGTGCATTTTTTAAACATTATTTTTCCTAGAACTACAGAAATTAGAGAAGCCTCTCCAATTTGTGCCATATTTAACTTTGAACTATAATAAAATGGAAACTTCAGTACTCTAATCAATAAATGTCAATGCCAAAAGAATACTGAAAATTATCTGCGTTTTACAATTCTCTGCCTGTGAGTGAGAAATTTAAATTTTATGAAGAGCTCTAGAACTCGAAATCCTATAACTACAGTTCTGAACACTCAGATTGGCATGCCAGGAAAGAGAGAGGTTCACCCAAATCATTTCAAAAAGATGTTTTACGGCATGAGAACCTCTGACAAAAGTTGCCCAACAAATGAAACTCATGATGCCCTAATGACTTCCTTTTGATTCATTTGGAAAACAACAGGTGAGATTTCACTGAAACAGGTTAGAATGTGTGTGCTAAGCCAGCATTCTACCACTGAGCCATATCACCAGCAGTCAATTTTACTGTTTGGAGACAGAGTCTCACTAGTTACCCAAGTTGGCCTTGCCTTCCCTCTTGTAGCTCAGGATGGTTTTTAATTTAGGATACTCCCTTGTAAGCCTCTTAAGTAGCTACAATTATAGGCCTGCATCATTGCACAAAGCAAATAGAAGACTCACAAATGCTAGTACACTCCCTTCATAATTATGCAAATATCAAAGATGTCTTACATTTGATTTTAACACTGAATACTGGATTCATTATCACTGAATGGGCCTCCCTGTGCCATTTAGACCTTTACTCTGAAGAGCTTGGAAACATATGTATAAAGTGAACATTATAGGTGGAGGGGGTTAAGAGCTAAATGTAGATGAGCTAGGAAGTCTGGAGACATAGGTAGAAATTGAAAATTATAGATGGAGAGAAACAAACTTTAAAGGCCTTGAGGTGTACTACATATGGCATACTAAAGGAATCACAGTGAACCTCAACATGGTGGAGAGAATAAGGAAAAGGAGAATAGGAGATGAAATCAAAGGTAAAGGGAGCCCAGGTGCAGTAGGACCTCAGACTCATAGGGCAGATTTTGGTCTTTACCTTTAGTCATAGTAGAAATCCATTTGATTATCTTAAACACAGGACTGTCATTCTAACATGATATACATTATAAAAAGTAAATATAAAAGATCATAGTAAATAATGAAAGATCCCTAGTGCAATCAGCATAAAGGCAATGTTTTCTATCCCTCTTATTATTAAAGGTTGTTCTGGGAATGCACTGCTGATGGGAACTCATGCAACAGAAAACAAAAAGAGCATGACTGCCTGTGAGATAGGAAGTTATAATCATAATTACTTGCATATAATATGCGTGTATGTCTAGAAAATCAAATGGAATCTAATAGAAAACTGGTAGAACAATAATGGAATGAGTAATTCTATGATGGTAGTATTTATGAAAACTTAGATGCTTGCAAGGCACAATACAGATTTACATGAAATATATAAGCTGATCATAAACTGTACTCATAGACATGTTTTTAAATATTTTAATAAGTGCCAGTAATAAACAGCCTGAAAATATGTTACCTTGAGAAAAGAATTCATTTATAATAGACTTGAAAATAAAATAAACTTTAACACTAACAAGAATTATAAAGACATTCTTCATAAAAATCAAGAATTGACCACGTGACATTTTAAAAACTCAAAGCAATGGAAAGGTATACCATGATCGTGAATGGAAAACCTCGATATTTTAAAGACATTAATAATTCTCATGGAAATGACCTGTAATTCAGTGAAATTCCGACCAAATTTTATGGACTGTTCTTATATTGCAAGTTGAAAAATATAATTAGAGAGTAGTAAAAAACAAAAAAAAAACTAGGCCAGGTAGTGGTGGCACATGAATCCCAGCACTCAGGAGACAGAGGCGGGCAGATCTCTGTGAGTTCAAGACCAGCCTGGTCTACAGAGTGAGTTCCAGGACAGCCAGGGCTACAATAGAGAAACCCTGTCTTGAAAAAATAATAAAATAAAATAAAATAAAATTGAAATTTAAAATAATACATATAGTATCATTATATATGTACAATATTAGGAACCTATTAAATATAGAGAAAGAGCTGATGTGTAATTTAATGTTAAAGTGTGCCTTTAGCATGTGTGAAGCCCTGGGTTTAATTCCTAGAACCAAAACACACACGTCTATGCACATATGTATGTATATACATACATGCCTGGATATATATGTATATATGTGCATAGACAAAACTTAGGAATGATAAAGCCCAAATTTACAGTACTAACAACAGTTAACCCTTACATTTAAGTTACTATATTCCAGGCATTATTTAAAATTATTTTCTTGAGATTTTTTATTTTATTTGCAAATTTCTTGGGTAAAAACTTCTTATAAAATTAAAAAATACAATGATTTTATTTGTATTAACATCTTTAAACCAGCCAATACCCCTGGGAAGTGGATGAGTAAGTTACATGACTGGTTTAAGTCACATAGCCAATATAATTCTGGGTATATCCCTTTAAAGGGAATTCTCACAACCATGGGGGACTATTCTTTGGCCTCTATCAAATGATAACTCAGAAAGGGAATCATATCATATGGGGGTAGTGAGAAGCCTCCTAGCTTAGAAGTCATAAATGCCACACAGAAAAATAAGACCTCTTGTGACAACTTACATAGACAGCTTCCAAGTGCCCTCAAAGAGAATACTAATTTCATGCTGCTCAGTTTTCTACCAGTTTATTTATAGTCCATTCATAGTCTTCCTGGCACAGTTAATCAGTATGGAGCTATTTCTATTCAGAGCAATGTTGTCTGTTCTACATTTGATTTTCTATCTTCATCAGGGCTTCAGGGAATAAACTACAGAGACTAATTTAGCATTATCAGTCCAAATTAGAAATATATATATTTTAGTTCAGCAATTCTATTTCTAGGAATTTACTTGTTAATGAAGGTGGTATCCACTACAGAAGCAAGAGGAGAAACAAAAGAAGTGACAACTACTAATGGAAATTATTTTCCCCAAGTTGCAAAGTCTGGATGCTCATAGCGAAAGAAATTAGTAATCCAATATGACTCTGCCTCCTGCAGAGCCTATTGTCCTCCTAGACAGAAGGCAGGAAAGGATAATCTACCCATACTTGTGTAAAAAGTAGCATTTTTTATAATAAAAATATTGGCAACATATGGAGTAAAATATTCTTATTTTAATAAGAATGTTTAAGAAAAAAATGATAGAAGAGGCCCTTCATGTACCAATATAGCTTTGTCAGCAAGATAGCAAGGCACTTGTTTATACACATCATTTGTATAAGGACAAAATTGCGCGCGTGCGTGTGTGTATGTGTGTGTGTGTGTGTGTGTGTGTGTGTTTATTATAATCAAGAAAAGACTCCCACATGCTTGATTTTACAGAGCATATTCTTGGGAGGAGAAATGAAAAAGTGACTCCAGGGAAGTCAATTAAATGGCTGGAGGGCCTGGTTGCTGTGCTCCTTTTTTTATACATTTGAAACCAGGTGACCATATTACCTACTTAGAAGATTAATTAGATTAAGATTTCAAAAATGAGGACTCAGGATGTAGCTCAATAGGTAGAGTACTTACCTAGCACACAAGAAGTCCTGGTTTTAATCCCTGGCACCACATAAAATGATGTGGTGGTGTACACTTGTAATTCCAGAACTTGGAAGATGCAAGTAGGACGGATCAAAAATTCAAGATCATTGTTCACTACATAGTAAACTGGAGGCCAGCCTAGGATATGTGAGATCTTGTCTCAAATAAGGGGTCAGAGGGGATTCCTAAAAACATACACGTGAAAATAGCTGACCTTTGGGCACGGTAGATGTATTTTGAGTTTCCTGTAAGACGGTAGAGCAGAAGGAAGACATAGGCACTGCCAGCTACACCATGACAAATCCCTGGTCCCTTCTTCAGCAGGCCTTTCTGCCACGTTAGCTCCCCACACCGGATACATGTGTCCAGGTACTGTGGTTTCTTGGAAACGAGATAAGCTTTGGCAAACAGATAAGCAATTCCTGTGAAAACATCAAAGACAGTAGAGGTGACTTTCAGGGTTTAATAATATGCAGTTTCTTAAGGTGTACACCTCAGCAATAACCACATATTCAAATATAGTGTGTTTAAGATGTGGCCTGAGATACTGCATTTCCTTATTGTTTTCTTTGTTTTTACATTCCTAGCCACATTTCCAACAATGGGCTTCTAGGCATTATTATTTTAGTAGCAAGACTATAGAATATTCTACATGAAAGTGTGCTTTTTCCTGTGTGATTAGTTTAAGCTGTTTGAATATTATCATGGAGTTGGCTTCAGGAGAAAGAGAAACATTTTAATCAAAGTACATCAATTAATATGATCCATTATTTTCTTTACAAATGGCTTACTATTTAATGATGCACACATGTTGGTAAACATTATGCACATATGGCTGTTTGAAAAGTCTGTTTACACAACTTACTCATAACCCCATAAAAGTTCAGAATTTTCCATGTTTACATATTTATAACAATACCCTTTTCCTTAAGAGCAAATCTAGGAATCTTTCCAATAATTATAATGCCTCAGTAAGACGTCTACTCCTGCTTTGAACTGAGTTCTTCCCATGGTCAGCATTCCATGGAAAGACTCATTCCTTCAAGACTTGCCAAGAAAGGTAATATCCACTACAGAAGCAAGAACAGAAACAAGAGAATTGACAACTACTAATAAAAGTCATTTTCCCCAAGTTTTGAGGTCTAGACGCTCATCGTGAAAGAGATTAGTAATCCAAGATGACTCTGCCTCCTGCATAGCTTATTGTCCTCCTAGACAGAAGGCAGGAAAGGGCTAACAAACTAACTTAGTGGCAGAATGCTTGCTTAGCAAGTGTGAGTCACTAGGATTCATGCCCAACACCTTCCAAAATTATATTAAAAAATGGGAGCAATGGCCTTGAATAGAATAGGTATTTGATGAGCTCACCCACTAAGATTCTCTCAAAGATTTTCATTGCTTTGGTATTTATATATAACTTGCTAGAGAAGAATTTTTTTGCAGAAAACCTGTGTGTTGCCACAGTGAAGGCAAGCTTCAAGGGCAAAGCAGCTTCCCCTTCAAAGGATCCCATGCTAAGCTTAATACTCTGCTGCTGCAATCTTGAGGTTCTTAATAGTTTTTCTAAATTAGTACTTTTTAAATTTCATACTAGGTCTCCCAAATTGCATAGCTAGTTCTGGCACTGAGGAATCTAACATAAATGCTAAAGATGACATATGCCTTTTGGGTAGACACTGTGACTACTATGAAATAAGCCATGTGTCCACATTGTTTCTGGGACATACTATGAACGGTACTGTTAGTGAAAATATAGGGATCAGACGAGTGAAATTCTCCCGAAGGAAACAGTCAGAAGAGGCCTTGAATGGAAGCAGGGATTTTCTGGGATGTGTAGGCTGCATAGGAAATTCTAGGACCAGGATGAGGCAGGGAAAGAATATTTAGCAGTGATCACAGAGGCTAAGAGTATCAGAACCAATTGATGCCTAAACCACAAGATCAGTGTGGCAACCTCCTAATCAAGGGATCAGTAAGTATGGTAGAAGAAAAAGAATGAGCTTACATTATGAGTGGTGTGATAGGTTCTGTTAGGCATTTTAGACTGTGGGTAATAAGGAACTACTGGAAATCTTTTATTATTAATTCATTGGTTTCAATTTTTGCATAGTAATATGATTGTTCTTGGACAGTATTTTAAGGAAAGACCTAAAGGAAGGCATGGTATTTCTGAGCTAGTTTTGTTGGCAGAAAGATAGAAACAAAACTTGTCAAAGAGTAATTTCATAGAACATGGTGATTGTTTAGATACCAATTGAGCATGAACTATATGGCAGACACCGATTTTAAAAGGCCACTGTCTTTAATGGATTTTAGAGCTTAATCTGGAGGTACAAACTGGGCTATGTGTAGACAAATATCTTATGGGAACACACAGGAGGGTCCCTGATGTACAGCTGCTTGTAGAAAAGGCCTACTAGACTGTCATCATTGGAGTACTAGAGGATGAGAAAGAGTCATTGAGGTACCTGGCTCAGCTCCCTTTTACCTTACCAGTAAGTACACCATGTCTTTGCTCTTTTACCAGCTGGCTGCTAACAAACTTCCTGGATTCCTCTCTTTGAAGATTTCCCCAGAGACAAACAGAAAGTAGTATCACGTTCTCGGCCCTCCATAGCTATCCTATAAAAACCCACTCCCTTGCCTCAAGACAGAACCAGATTTTTGGCGTATCTTGTGCCTATTAGCATCCCCCAGAATCAGCATAAAGCTGTCTCCATTAAAAATCAACACTTTTCTGGCTTTTCTTAGTTTCTCTGTCCTACAACCTTGTGGCCTAGTAGGTTCCCCTGACAGTATGCTCTGCTTCCAGACACTCAGAAAAGAATGTGTTAGGTGGGAAGTGATTTAGCCAAGGAAAAGCCTTTAGCTTTTAGCTCCCTATTATGAAGGAGCCTTAGCAGGATACAGAAAGCCCTTTATGATCAACATCCTGATCTGCTTGCTAGCCTTGTCTTCATTCTCTGACTGTAGCTTTTCACCACCTTGAAACCCAACTACCTGCAGTGCTTCCATGCTTCTGAATGCCCGTGTTATTCTTAGAAGAAGCCTCCTATTTTTCTTCATGTAACTTAACCCAGGAATCAATTTTTAATGAAGTCTTCAATAAATCTGGAGGCAGCATAAGAAACCTCTTTTTCTTAGATCCTATCTCACACCATACATAACATAACACTTACACATAACCAAATTAAAATTATCTGTTTCCATGTCTGCCTCCCCAGCTATATGACAAATGACCAAAATGTAGGAACTTCATCATATTCATTTCTTTTCTCCTCATCTCTGATGTGGTATTTTGCCACCAAATAGTCCAGTGGCTGTCCATTGGCCCTGTGATGCCTTATTTATCACCCTAGCAGAAGGTGGTACTGGAAGCAGAGTAGAGATGTAGAAAAGAAGATAGACTGAGATGGTTTGATTGCTATATCAAGCTGTTAGGCCCAGACAGCTACAAGCTATGGATCCAATGGTTCTGGTAGAGTAAAAAGTCCCTCTTCTTGATGCCTGGATCACAGAATGGCATATGTGTAGGGACCTTGAAAATGTTCTAAGTTTGTTAGCTCCTACTCTGGCCTAATGGAAACCATTCTAAAACTTCTGACTCTTAAAGGAGGGGATGGCAGGTATCTTTGACTGTGATGGGAACTATCACAACTTTCCCTGGGGTCACTAGTTCATATTCAGTGATATGAAACACAAGTCAGCGACAGTGGCGTTGCCAAACACAACCAGAAAAATAAATTGTAATTGTAAAATGATGTCTTGGGAGACTAAATCTTTGAAATGTGGGATCTCCAGACACTTGTGACAGGTCAAATACACAGTTTCATCATACTGGAACATCAGCATCCAGGTCCATGTAATTTTGTTGAGTCATTACAAAACTTAGTTACCACCCTGTGCTTCAGAGGCTTTGTTCTTTACTGAAAGTTACCTACCCAAGAGCCTCTGTGGAACGGATTTTTTAAAACTGCTCATACCTATGTTTCATACAGAGTAAAGGAAGTGCACAGTCAGTGTTATCACAGTAATGATGTTACCTAATGCAATCAGGGAGGTTATTTTAGCCGCACCATTTGTTTTAATGATTTTTGCCAGTGACTTCCATCCTCTATCTCGGAGTGATCAAGGTTATGAAGGGATCATGAGTCTTCCTGCAATACTTTATTGTGTTTAGTGAGAAAAAGCTATATGTCACTGTAGGTATTTATAAATGTGGGTGTTTATAAAAGCAACTGAGATATATCCCTTAGGAATGGCAAAGGTCCAGGTGTAAAAAATGTGTCAATGGTGACAAAAATACAAGATTCACTACTCCACCTCAACATGCTCATTTAAGATAAAAGAAATAAAAATAAACTTTCTTTAAGGTCTCTTAGCTGGTTAGTGTTAAAGCTACAATTAGACCCCAGAATTCTTAGCCTATGGTCAAGAACTATTTCTACATTTTATACATAATAACTAGGACAGTCACTTGTAGAGGTGGGCAGAAAGAAAGTCAAGAGGAGGCAGAGGCAGAGATACTGTAGCAGTAATGAAGTTCCACACTGTAGATTATCTCTGGAAGGATTTTTATCACAGAAATTGTCTGTCATTTTTCTCAAACAAATGAAATTATTTTTCTAGGCCATTTCCTGTTGGATTTGAGGGGGGGTATTTACTGTAGTAAACTTCAGTGAGATCTTGACTGTCTCTGACCTGCAATTATCAGTTTTATAATCATGATTAGTTGAGGAACGGGTTTAGCCTAGAATAATGGATTACATTCTATTAGTGAATTTGTTTCTTTTTGATAGTCCAGTGATTACATGGACTTAACGGTTTTGTTTTGAAGTAATGTTATTCTTCTCAAAACACACAGCATGAATGCTAAAGGAGGATAAATAAAGTCTCCAAAGTTATGAGTCCTACACTGCAGTGTGATAGTCCTTGACCTGCTGAAACAGATGGTATTTGATATACAGAAAGGGTAGAGTAAGGGCCCTTTAAACACCTACATCAATTAACAGGCCCATCCACTCATTTTAGTAGATTAACTTCCTACTCTATTAAGGGCTTTCACTAGCACATCGAGTCCTTTAAAAATATTCCATATTTAATTGGGGGCATCTCCAAAATTTAAGGATCCTAGGATGCTTGGAGAATATCCAGAGACCATCACTGAGGATGATTAAGAGCAATGGGAAATAATACTGAGCATAAAAAGAAACATAATTTCCAGGGCGGTAAATAACTGATGTGGTTTTTTTTTTTTCTTTCTTTTGACAAAAAGGTCAAAGCAAGAAGTAATGGGCACAAATTATACCTGGCAGCAGTTAGCCTGAACATAATGTACTATGTCCTGGTACTCTTATAAATACACAATTTGCCACTCCTTCCATAGTTAAATGTGGCAGGCAGAGACAATATGGCAATGAACAGTGACTTATATTACTCATCACCTCAAATTTTATCAAGAAAAAAAAAACAGAACTCTAATTAAAGAACATCAATTAAAGGGGGAAGGGAGGCAATAAAAATCAGGTAACAAGACAAAAACAAATCAAAATGTAATCCAAAGTTGTGCACTTCTGTTTGAAGCACAGCCTTGCTAACTAGATTCATTCAAAATAAAAAAATAAAATAAAACTTGGAAGGTGAAAGTAATTATAAACAGTTATATACACATGACATGAAATTGTCAAAGAACAATTTTAATGACTATGCGACTTGATATTTCGTTATTTTGCAAATTAACTGAATTTATTTGTTTGAATTTAATTTCTTTTAAATCACTCCTTCACCAGTGGACTAGTTGCTGGTGTACTGGAATTTGAAAAGGGTGGGATAGAGAGAGGTAGGTAAGGAAGTCTGTCTAGATTCAAGGCTCAATTTCAGAGTTCACTGGATTTACATTTCTTTAGACATTTCATTACTTGTTGCTGAAAATACTCCAAGAATTTCAAAACCATGCATCTCAAACTTAAAGATTAATACAAGTTTCACAAAGGATACTGACTAAATGCACATTGTGATTCACTGGGTTGTGATGGGGCCTGAGATTAGGAATTTATGACAGCTGTCAGCTGTTCATGCTACTAGGCCAGAAGCCACATTCCAATATAGCTTGGAATGTAGCTTCCAGATGTGTACCTTCTAATGTAGCTTGGAATATTTGAAATGTAGCCTTTGATTAGCTTGTTATATAAGTGTAAAATCGATATTGAGTTTTAAAGATTTCAATAATTTAAAGACTATACTATCTTTTTTCTTTCTTTCTTTTTTCTTTTTTTATTTTTTGGTGTTCTGAATTGAACCCAGGTCCTTCTGTGTTCCTGGCAAGTGGTCTACCAACAGTATTTTGTTCCTAGCCCTGCCATCTCTATTTTTAAATTAGTAGTCTATTGAAATAATAAGATTTGGGTTACATATCATTAAAATAAATTCTACCCGTTTCACCTTGCTTTTCAATATAGGGCTACTGATTCTTTTGGTGAGTACATTCTGGGAGTCAGATCTAGACCTCTGAACAGACTAATCACTCACTCTCCTATATATGTGGTTCACATTACTTGTTGAGGGAATGCTTGTTTAACATTATGGATAAAAGATGTATTTTTTTAAACCTATGGAGTAATTTTCAGAAGTCTTTTAGTTTTCAAAATTTTCAACTTAATAGCCATGATGAAAATAGCTAGGAAGAGAAATACCCTCCAATCTCAGAAAATGAACCTCCCAATGTGTAAGCTAGATGAAAGGCCCTGTTTTCAGACAACAGTGTATGGGAGACCTGGAGCACCGTGGCACCAGTGGACCAGTTCATTCTCTCTCTCGATGGTCTCTCCCAGCTCAGGTGGCCAGTTGCAATTCTGCTCCTGTTCCATGAGGAAGTCCACACTCTGCCACACAAGCTCCCGATCTGAAGGCTTGAGATGCTCGTGGTAAGAAAGAAGCATCTGGAGAATGGATGACAGGCCATGAGCTGCCCCTGTATGGTCAAACAAAGCATAATTTATCTATTAAGAGTGGAGAGACAGTTTTAGTGAAAAGAAAATTACGAAATTTTTTAAAACATTAAAATAACACTCTAAAGCACATAATAGTACTATAACAACTGAATTGCTAAAGAAACTAAACCATCAGCAAACTACAGATTGCAGTCCAAATCTGGCCAGTGACTACTTTTGCAAATAAAGTTTATTGGAACGTAGCTATACTCATCCATTTGCACATTATTCACTGCTCCCTTCATGTCATACAGCAGACTTGTACTTATGACTGAAACCACATGGACCACAAACCCTTAATAAAACCGTTGGGCTATCCATAGAAAATTTGATTTTATTAAATGTTCCCAAAGTCCTTGAAAACAATCTGGCCTAGATATCTCAATAATCTATTCATCCCTTCAACATATATAAGTATTAAGCATTGACTATACACCAGATGTTGTGATAGATGCTAAGGATAGGGTAAGTGAACAAAACAGAAAAAATGTGCTTTCTCTGTAAACATTTCAGTTGGCATCCATTCATTTAATTCTTCACAATTAGCACTTGTTTTGGACATTATCCCACTATGAAGATACAAAGATGAATATGAGTTTGCCCATATTCTTGAAGACCTCTCCACTCAGTTCAGAAAGTGAGCTGTATTTGAAAAACTATTAGAACGTAAGCACTGAAGTTCTCCGTGATAGATGTGTGCCAGGAGTGGGATGAATGATTCTAGGTGACAACTTAGCTAGGCAAGATGTTGCCCAGAGATTCTGTTAAACATCATTTCTAGGTATGTCTTTTTTAGTGCTTCTGGATGACAATAAAAGTTGAGCCTGTAGACTGGCTAAAGAAGATTGTCCTTGTCATTGTAGGCAGTCCTCATCTACTCATCAAAGGCCTGAAGGGAAAAAAAATGCTAGGAAATAATTCTCCAGCTTAGACATTTGTCTTCACCCCGTGGACTTGGACTCAGCCTGGATCTTAACAACACTGACCTTTCTAGGTCTGGATTTTTCAGCCTTATGATCCTTCAGGTCAATTCCTTTACTAGCTCTTTATCATTTATACAAATACAAATTTATACAAAAATGATTTATACAAAAACATTCATGCAAATTTTTATTCATTACATGACATGTACAACTTAGATGCATAATGATGCATAATACTTAGTCTTATACTAATATATATATATAATATATATATATATATATACAGACAGAGAGGGGGGATTATTAGAAGAGATTTTGAATTTTCAGGAAAGTATTTACACATTTACCAGAAATTTGGTTTGTAATATGTATATCAATGGCCAAAATGTCAATTTCTCTTAATATAAAAACTAATAATGAAAGAACTATAAAAAACACTGCTAGTTCCTTGACACACTTCCTACTCAGGAGCATCTACACTCCATGCTTCCTCCCTTAAACATCTGTTATTTTGCCTGAGTTCTTCTCTGGCCACAAGAACATGCTCAACACACAGAGACAAGGCAGAATTACAACCCTGGAACAGCCAAGCAATAAAGCAGGGAATGCATAGATAAATACTCCGATTTCCTCAGCTTTGGGATAAGACAATTCGGAGGCATGTCCTATGTGGCCTCAAGAGTCCCCAGTGGGATGGAGCCTGTTCCAGTTTGATTATCAAATATTTACCATCAGATTATACAGTGAATGCTTGTTCTCCAGTGAGTGGTCCTATTTTGGGAGACTGGAAACTTTAGAATGTGGGGCTTAGCTAGAGGAAGTAGGTCAGCTGGTGTATGTCTTTGAGGGTCATCAGGTCTTTCCCTCTCGCAGATTCTTCTCTGTCATGAGAGGAGTAATTTCTGCCATATGCTTCTGCTACCATGATGTTCTGCCCTAGAAGAATGCATGCAGCCAACTGACAATAGAATGAACCTTGTGAAACTATCAGCCAAAAAATCTTTCCTCCCTTAAGTCGTTATGTCAGGCACTTTGTCAAAGTGATACAAAAATCTAACACAGAGCTTCTGTTATCCAGAAACACTCATTATTTCACAGTAAATTAAATTCTTTCTCTTCCCTGTCTCATTTCTCCATTCCTCTATCAATGCTTTCTAGGATCACATTTCAAATAAATCTTTGTGCTCAAATCCTATTTCAGGTTCTGATTCTACAAAGACGTAGAAAAGAATGCAAAACTTCTTTGAAAAAATTCTCATTAGTGTTGCTCATTAGCCACTTGTCCATTCATTTGGGTGCCCTCACTAAATTCAGGCTCCGTGGCAAAGGTCCAAGGACCACAAAGCTAAATGAATGAATCCTCTCCTGAGCGTGCACAAAACCTGACAGGGCAGTTGAACAAGTGAGTCACAGATTATAATATGATACAGTGAGGGCTCCATTAACAGTGTGGGCATGATGCCATGATGCCATCCTATTCACTTCAGGGGAAAATACCGGAACAACATGTCAATGATTGTCAAGAGAGCCTTCAACAACATTTCCCCTAAGACACAGAAAGTGTCTCAGTATAAATCTCATAAGGTTTGTATAGAGTTTTGAAGTCTAGGTATTACAGATAGATGAAGGGCTAGAGGGAAGTGAAACACTCTAGGGAAAACATAAATAATAGTTCAAAAGCAGGAGGTCACTTTGTGCGTGGAAAACTACACTAGGCAGAACCTAGAAGAAATAGACACAGCTTAAGCCTGGTTTACAAAGGCCCTTACAAATCTTGCTCAGGAGTGTAAGGACTCAAACTCATTTTTTTTTTCTTTACATGAATCAGCGCTCAAAATTAGTCACTGTAGTTCAGTAGCCTGTCATGATTCTGCTATTACTAAAATCTTAGTGGATTAACCTTATCCTCCTGCACAAAAACATAACTTGGAAGCAGTGTGACAATTGTTCACCGTGTCTCAACAAAGTTAAGCCATGTACAGTGATATATGCCCATAGTTCAAGTTCCTCAGGAAGCTGATGCAGGATATCTGTTTGAATCAAGTAGTTCAAGGACAGTCTAGGTGGTTAGACTTTTATCTCAAATAAATAAATGGATGGTAACAAAGATTTTAGTCTTTAGTGAACATAAATGTTAAAATACTTACATTTCTGTCATGAAGACTATGAAAAGATATTAAATTATATCTCAATTTTGTTTTCAGATGTTTTTAAAGTAGTTCTTGTTCATAAATAATGACAGTCTATAGCAAATTTTGAAAACATTCATTCTATACTCAGTGTTACCATTAGAGATTCTTTCCAGCCTACGGGTGTGTGCACTCACCCAAGTATTCGGTCCCGTAGTAAGAATACATCAGGGGGAATGGTTTTCTCTTCTTCAGAGCATACTGCTTCCCAGAGTCCAGAATTGCCTGGCATATTGACTTAATTTGTGCTGGGGTCAGTACCTGAATAAAGAAAGAAATGAAGAAGCCAAGTCAAAGCAGGATCTCTATCTCCTTACCCTCAGATACTAGATTGTATGGCTTAAAAGGACCAACCAGTATTTCCAGCATCCTTTCCTATGTGTAAATAAGCTTAGCCAAATAAACTTTCTTCATGTTTTGCCACTGGTTCTCCTTCTTTTAATTCAAGTTTATCCACCCTCTTCAGAACATTTGAAACAGACACTTTTTTCTGTGGTAGTTTGATATAAAATGCAGAGACCACCATATAGGTGTTTCATCATTAATCCTTGTCACAGGAACAAGAATTTGCTCAGGAAAGAACAAATAGTTATGCTAATGGTTCATGCTCAACAAAGCTACTACTCCTGATACAATATATGCTGGAGATCTGGCCCAGACATCAGGCCTTTAGGCTATAGGCATGCAGGTTGTGCTTACAAAGCCATGTAAAATGCTATTGCATGACAAATTCAAAGCAACCAGTTGCATTCTCATAATAAAAGCAAAGTCCAGTTATGCCAAGAGAAACATCACTTAAACATCAAACATCAGGACTCTGAATAGAGAAAGACAGAAATGCAAGGACTTGTAGTCTTCCATATTTCATTCAATCTGTCTACACTCAGTTTTAGGATTATGAAGGAAGATTAAAACGTTTGCAAGTCTCCAAAGCACCAGGGAGTTTATTAAGGTTCTCGACCGGTTTGCACTATGTTCTGTGACCTGCCTTCCCTCAGAGGCCAACTGCATGCTTCCTTTGGTTTGTTTCCTCTATCACCAGGCTTCCTGTTATGACGAAATACTTACCCTTACCCTCTTGGTGTCTTATTTCTGTATCTCACTAGACTATCAGTCCCTTGAGAGCAAAGGTTTTGACATTTCATCATTTTGGACCCCTGGTGCCTAACACAGAAACTGAGATTGCGGAGAGAAGGGGGCTTTGGTAACAGTTGTGTCAGTCCTAAGTGAAGTATAAAGAACAGAGCCTTCCCTCCCTCCTCTTACTTCTATCCTTGGTTCCCTGCCTCTTCTGCTTCCATCTGTGATCATTTCTTAAGCTTGTCCATTCTATGCAAGCTTATTGTGAGTGCTTATACTAAGACAGTGAACATGATAGACAAAGTACTTGCTCTGGGGAAACCAAGTTTCCCAAAAGGTGAATTTGAATAGAAAGGTGCTGGTTAGGTTGACCTGGAGGGGAAAAAAGTTATCTACAATCCAACCTGACTGAATGAATCTAGGATCAAGAAAAAGCTCAGTGAATTTTGACTTCTCTCCTAAGTCACATACATCTTATTTCTCTATCTACATCTGGCATTAGACCAACTGTTTGTTTGTTTATTTATTTATTTATTTATTTATTTATTTATTTCTCTCATATGATATAGCTGACATTCCCCCTCCACCTCTCCCATCTCTCCTCTCCCCCAAATCTACCCACCCCCACCCCTGCCTTTCCCCAAAAAGGAGCAGTCTACCCAGGGTTACTGCTCAAACAGGGCACTAGGGCACAACAAGATGGAAAAAAACCGGGCACTAATCCTTACAGTAAGAGTGGGCTAGGCAACCCAGAAGGAAGAAAAGGGTCCCAAGGGCGGGCAAAGGAGTTAGAGACACCCCACCACACACACACATACACACACACACACTCCAGACTGTAGGAGCTCCACAAGAACACCAAACCAAACAACCACAAGACATATATCTAGGGGACCCTATAGGTTATTTTGAAAATAAGCCCTAACTTTCCTCTGTTTTGCCCAATATTAGGAAATTAAAATTCAATCCAGTTTCTGAGTTCCTCAATTAGAAGACTTAGAAAAATCATCACTTAAAGAGGAAACTGTTGCTGAGTGTGGCACACATCCTGTAATTCAAGCATATGGGAGATTGAGGCCAGAGAATCTCACGGTCCAGGTTTGCCGGGCCTACAAACAGATAGTTGATTTTAAAATCAATTTAAGAAAAAAAGGAAGCTGTCTATTCATTAATTTACTAATTAACATTTATTGAATTACTTATTCTAGTAAGGCCCTCACTAGATATCATAGGGAAATTCTTGAAAGCATGGGACAAATTTCATCTCAAATATCTGTTGATGGAGATGAGAGTTAAACAACAGTCTAACACGGTAAGTAAAGCTCATGAACGTAGAGACAGAAACATGGACAATAAAGTGCTGCTCAGCTTCCCTAGGATTGTCCTCTATCCTCAGTTCCACTTGCTCCGAAATAATTACATCATGGCTTTCGACTTCAATGTTCTTTTTATTAGCTGCCTGTCTTTGTCTCTTGAGTTTATCTATTTTCTTCCTACTCATGAGAACCCCTACTTCCTATGCATCCTGTCATCTACTCAGACTCGGGTCTTTCCTTAGCCCCAAAGCATTTTTCTCCTAAATGCTTGTCCAACTCTAAACTCACATAAGTTGTGATCCCCCAAATTTATCTCCCATACGAAAATACTCTCTGTTCTTCAGTTGGAACCACTGATTTTATACCGAATCATATTGGCTTGCATCATTAATCTCCCATTAGCCCCTCTATCCTGGTTCTCTTTCAAAAACTTGCTAAGATCCTTGGAGGGTTTGGACCTAATAGGATTCTATCCAGGTTCCATCCATCCTCTATTTTCCTAGGAATATATCTTACTCCTTGACTATCTACAGGTACTGTCTGTACTATATTGACTCCGAGTCCATGTGACAGGCAATTTCATGGTAGAAAATGGCCACTGAACTTTCAGGGATGCATTTGTAGGAATAAGACACTGGAATGTATGAGGGGATGCACTCTTTGGGGAAAACCTGTAAATCCAGTAACTGCTAACGGCAGCTTCCTGAGATGTGACCTATACCTGATGCAAACTCTGGCTGAGACAATTGTGGTAAAAGGTACCCTGCTCCAATTTCTAATATGTTAAAGGCATTTGTTTATGATATTGCTTTTGGAGATACCTTATGGTCCTCAAAGCCTTCAGCAACAAGAGACTTCAAGGAACACCTGTGGTCCTCAGACTTGCCTGAGGCACTGTAATGGTGTCAGGTTAGTCAACTGAGACGGCAGGCTGTGTTGTTCTGTTCATTATGCAAAAAGGCCTTTGTATGGGTTGGGGATGTCAATTAACATTTTTTTTTCTTACATCAATAATAGACTGAGCTCTGGGTTCAGTCCAGTTCAGTTCAGAGACAGACTGTAACCCTCTGCTCTTGTGAATTTGAGGTTTGCATTCTGAAGTGGCTTTTTGTTCTTTAGGGGACCCACGTGTGATTAAGAACAACCACATGCATTCACCTGAATTGCCAAATTACTACAATTTTTCCTATTTGCTTTTTATATTCAGAACTGAAGACCAGCTTATTCTGTCCTCAGTTGAACATGTATTCATATTCTCCTGTTTGTTTTGAAGGCAGAAAAAAATCATCTTGTTCTGTGTGTGGTGCCCTCCCCCATTCTTTTCATCCCACAGTTCAAAATAGGGAATGAATTTATAAAATATTCTTTCAAAACCTTGCCTGGTCATGCATCATGCTTGGGCGGTTTCTTCTTATCTCACAGAAACACCGTGAAAAACAAAGAGAACACTGGTGCTTGTTCAGTTGGATAGAGAGTACTTGTGCATGCAGTTCTTTATCTCTGGGAACAGACAAGACCTACCCTTGAGTTTATTGATCAGCAAATAAAAACCAAAAATAGTTCTCCTTAGAAGCCTGTACATGGGAAGGAATATTGAGAAAGAATGTGTCCCTCTTTCCCCTCTGAACAAACAGTACAGAATAAAATGGGGGGTCAGTTAGTTCTCTCATATGTTTGCTTTCTCAAACATCCCTTCATTTCCTGTTTTAAGTACTCAGGAAGGTGAATGAGCACTTACACATCCTCGGAGGACATGCCCTCATGGTGCACTCAGTTGACCTGGAATGAGGAAGCAGTATTTCCAATTGGAAAGTGACAGGAAGCTGCTGAGGTTACAGGAAGCCCTATCCATCAAACCTTCTCTAAAATAAGCTTCATTCCGTCTCCTGTATTCTTGACAGCAAAGGCCTAATACTGTGTGGATGCTCTGGATTAATTGGCTTTTCTTCCCAACCTCTTTTGCCTATGCTGAATTAAAATAAAGGCATCTGAAACAAGCAGAAGCAGGTCTGTGGTGGTTTGCTCTAAACAGTTTAATTAGTTAACTGATTCCCTTCACTGACCCCGTAACAACATATTCTTATTAGGCTGGCCTCTGAGTATGAAGTGATGAGAGAACAGTAAGACAAATGGTATGGTCCTTAGTCCTGCAGGTTATGACTGAACCACATCCTTGCAGAAATGACCTTCATTAAGGAAACTAGCAAAATGGGCTAGGCTGCAAGATGCTTGCCTCACACCATGCACTCCATATCCTGGCACACAGCCCCTGTGAAATAGCAATCTTTGCTAGCTATATTTCTTTGTCTGGGCATCAAATGCCATTGGCCCTTTCCCCATCAGCAGTAACTGGATTCTCAGATAGTAGCAGTGAAATCCTAGGTTTATCAGTGTGCTAAGCATCCTATGCTATTGAATTCCTCTTCTCAACAATTTCAAATGCATATTCTATAAGAAATGAAGCTGTCAGCAATCACAATTGATGCTGACAGCAGGTCAGGTGGTAGAGCTGGGGGCCATGCACAAGCTGAGACTTAGTGAACAAATGCAGGAGCTATGACGGAGAAAGGAAGCTGGGGCAGATACACCAGCAGAAACAAAAATGATGTGTAAAGGAGAAGGTATCTGGTCCCCATAGATCTTAATTCCTGGCAGTTTAAGGTACTCCCCTTTAGGACACACAGAATACACTCTAATCCATCCTCCGAACTTGGATTATTTTAGGCTTGTCTCCTCACCACAATCCCATCAATCCTAACTGGAACAACATGGATATAAAGGCAACTCTTTCTTTATTCACATCTCTGTCCTCCAAATAAACATATCAACTCAGCCACCTACCAGTCTAAATCTTCTCAGACAAAACAATAATGGCAATGAATCTAAGGCACATGACAGAAACTTCAAGCTTGATCTGTCCTTGGGTGCTGTCAAAAGCTCATTTTAAATGTCTAAGATCTCAGATGTACCTGCTCCTCAAAGAGTGGTCCACAGACCATAAATCTTGCCATCATCTAAGGACCTTTAGAAATATAGATTCCCAGGCTCCAGTCCAAAATCTATAGAATCGTAAATTGAATTTTCACAGGATCACCAGATTGGCACATTAAGGCATTCAGGCTTGAGAAGTACAAGCTTTAAAGTAAGATATTATCCATGAATTCTTAAAAGTCCCTGATATTAGATGAAGTACTGATGATATTGCCTATTTGAATTGTATAAATCAGACTTTCCAATTTTCAAAACAACTTTTTAAAGATTTTATTTATTTTTAATTTTACACGTATTAATGTGTGCCTGAATATATGTCTAAGATGCATCATGTGCAAGTGCTGACCAAGGAAAACAGTGGAGGGCACTGGATCCCCTGAAAGTGGAGTTACAGACTCTTGTGAGCTGCCATTTGGGTACTCAGAATCAAAGCCTGCTCCCCCAGAAGAGAAGCTGGTGCTCTTAAGCACTGAGCCATCTTTTCGGCCCTCAGAAATACCCCCAACTATAACTACCATGTCCTTGCTTTCTATATAAGAGGAAAGAAAATAGACAAGTTTTGCAAACAGATATTAAAGATAGTCCTTAGAGTTCTTTAGCAACTCTCTATAAAGCTGGTTTCATAAGTCCATTTAATAAACCAACCAAATTGGTAAGTTTTGACTCTATTATAGGGGAACAACAGGAACTTTGTATTAAACTTTAAGGCCAGGAAACAGAAAATTGAAGGCCAACATAGAATTCTTCATTTTCTACTTATACATTTTTAATTTTGAGACAGAGTTTCACTATGCAATTGTAGCTGGCACAAATGCACTATATAGACCAGGCTGGTCAGAAACTCACAGAGATTCTGCCTGCCTTTCCCTCTGGAGTGCTGGGATTAAAGGTGTGTGCCCCTATGCCAGGCTTCTATGTACATCTTTTTGTGTCAACCCTTAGAAGAGATACTATAGCCTCCTTTTCCCCCAATAGAACAGGGTTATTATAAGTACTTGGGATGAGTACTCCCTCATTACTGGTACTCAGAAACATGGCAGCTTCAAAGATATGTCTCTTGTCTCAGGGTATGGGACCAGTAGCAGAGATGCCAACACATAGCATGTCTATGTGATAGAGAACAAGACAATTCTGAATTTCCAGTGGGTACTGAGGCAGAGTAGACTAGCATCCTATTCTCCAGTATAAACTTATTTCTTAGAATTATCAATTTAAATAATTTCAATTTAAAATGTTAAGGAGATTTTATACAAGAACAATATTCACACATGGTTGGATTTGCACTTTTGCTGTCTCTGGGGCTGTAGTCCACTTTGGGTTCTCTGGGTTACTTAAAAAAAAAAACAGGCCTTTCATGAAATCTCTTTAGTGGGTGGATATTTGCATAAGTTATTGAAAAGACAGGAACTTGAAACAACAATGTATACACAAATCAACTTGAAGCTCTTGATAAAAATGAACATTCTATATCTGTTAGGCCTAGGGTGAGGCCAGGGTTCTCCATTTCTAACAAACACCACATGATGCTGAGGCTGGTGCTGTTGCCTCTGGACCACACTTGAAGTGGGAAAGGATGATGGGAGCACAGAGGCTGGCGACTGCAGAGTCTTTCTCTTAAGAAAGATGAGAAAACTAGAATGAAGGAACTACAGGAAGTTTGAAAGACACTCAGGGAAGAGAGAGTGGGCCAGTCATAATGTTATACAATCATTAGTTACCCAGAAAGGGGAAACAACAATGGCACATTGTCTATGAATACAATACGTTGCATGCAGGAAAAACATGTCCAAATTTACAAACCCCAATGGGGAGCTCTCTTAGCCAATGTGGCCAGGTTTGTTATTTTCTTAATTAGTCTCCAAATGGAGCATGTGTGCTGGTGCAGAATGAGCAAGCTCTTTCCATCTGGTTTTCCTGATGCTCCCTGACTATTATTATGCTGGGCAATGAGGAATAGGAGGCAGGTTGCTAGAGTGATGATTATTCTCCAGTCATTAGAGGAACTCAGCAGGGATTTCCAGTTGTAAACATTTGGTCTGATACCATTTCACTGTTGTTTCTATTCCTTTCTCCTGTCAAGAAACAAGAACCAACAAAACACTGAAAACCAGAAAAAGAAAAAACAGGTTTTGCAACAATTTTGTAGACTGTTGACTTAAAAGACTCACTACAGATACTGGTCATCCAGTCAGGATCCAGTGTCATGAGATGATGGCTCAGAGCCTGAACCAAAAGGGGATCAAGGCACGTACCACACCTGTCTCCTCAGGTAATAGCGAGACTCCTACTAAAAGGTACATCTTAATATACAGTTGTACATTGTAGTTACTGGGGAAATTTTGAAAATTATTGATGTCCTGACCTAAGGCCAAAGTAACGGCATCACAGTCCCTGGGTAGGGCACTCCAGCATCTGCATATTTTTTTTAAGTTCTCCAAATGACTATAAAATATCAATGTTGAAAAGTATTGCCATGTAATAGTAAATTACTGCAAAACTGTATGAAGATAATATGAAAAAGAAAGAGGGGGAGGAGGAAGAAGAGATGGGAAAAGGGTTCAAGGGGCCTTATTATTTATTGATGAACTATTGGCAAATAACAGATTCTGGGAAAGAATGAGCCATAGTATCCAATTGTGTATTCACTCATGAGCTTACCAGGCTCTAGTGGATAGTCCCAAACACATGGTCACACAGACAGCACCTAGTTAAACTCTGC
Source organism: Cricetomys ansorgei (assembly GCA_026225945.1). Taxonomy (NCBI): domain Eukaryota; kingdom Metazoa; phylum Chordata; class Mammalia; order Rodentia; family Nesomyidae; genus Cricetomys; species Cricetomys ansorgei. The sequence goes on along the minus strand of JAMJFZ010003344.1, from coordinate 1,507,066 downwards.
AGAACATAAAGCTTTAAAAAATGAATATTGGAAAGAGATTTTTAAGGACAGAATGTGTGTTGAACAACTAATAGGTGGCTCATCCTTGGGAGAGGCTAATTCTCTTTCTCCCTTCAGTCATTATTTGCCTGTAGTTCTTTGTCTAGGGGTGGGAACCTTGTGAAAATTTTCCCCTTCCACCCTTAGCATGTCTATTATATTGCTACAGGTGTATATTTTTTCAAAGAAAAAGAGGCTATCAATTTGGGAGTGGGGAGCATGGGAGGAATTCAAGGGAGGGTATCTGGAAGAAGTTAGAGGGAGGAAATGGATGTAATTCTACTTTAATTAAATAACATTTTAAATTGTGCCTAAGAGTCTGGTAAACTTGCTAAAACACAGCTTTCTGGTCTGCAAACTGACTCTGTATCTGCAGAATGGGATTTGAGATATTATATTTGTAATAATTTTGTGGACAGTGACTTTGCACTCACTGAGTAATTTTGTACCAGATGGCAGCCTAAGGTCCCTCAGGGCTCCAAATTTTATCATTTTCTAAGGTAGCAGAGTAGTCTTTTGAATATAAGGAATAAAGCATAGTGATACAAAAATTTTGGTGTTGAAGCCAGGTCTGCTGACACACACCTATAACCTGAACATTTCTGAAGTAGTGACAAAAAGATCAGGAGTTCAAGACCAGCTTGGCTATGTGGTAAGTTGAGGTAAACATTTGCTACGTGGCAGCCTCTTTTAAAAAAATCAACAAACACCAAACCAAAACAAAGACAAAAACATACAGTTCATAGTCAGATGAAGACCTGGATCCCAAAGGTAGATTTACTACTTTCTAATTGTGTGGATTTGGGTAGGTTAGACTTTTTTTTCTGTTACTGTTTGCATATGAAGTATCCCTTAAAGAAGCTTTTATATTAAAGGACTGACGTTGCTATTTTGGAAGCCTTGGAAACATTGGAAAGCTAGGCTTACTAAGAAGTAGGTCACGGGGTGGGGGTGGGGGAGCTTGTCCTTAGGGGCTGTATCTTCTCCTAGACATTTTCTCTCTCTCTCTTCTGTATGTTCCTCCCAGGCATGATGCTCTGCCTCACTCTGGTAACAGGAGAGCTGCCCAACCATAGACGAAAAACTGAAATTGTGAGTTAAAATAAATATTTCCTCTTTATAAGATGCTCTGTCAGATATTTTGACATATCAATGAGAGTGTGACAAAATTCATACCAGAGACATGGGGCTGTTGCTGGGACCAAAAAAGCCCCTGCAGTCTGCCTGCCTGTACACACCTCCCTAATTTTGGGATTACAGGTGTGCACTGCCTCCCCAGCTTTTACATGGGTTCTGTACTTGAACTCAGGTCCATGTGCTTGTGCAGTAATCACCGCACAGACTGACCCATCTAGCTAACCCTCATGTTATAGTCTGACATAGAACGTGCATACATTTTGTCCCTATCCCAAGACATTATAGAAATTTGAGTTTAAAGGATGATGGAATAATCTGGCAGAGGAAATCTGAAGGTGGCATTTTGGCTGTGTCGGAATTTTTGCCAGTTGGTTCTGGCCAGATTCACAGTGAGATTCAGTAGTGAAAATCAGAAGAGAAAGTCTTGAGATACTTGCAGTTTTTTTTCCAGAAAATTCTTTGTAAAATTGGAAGAGCAGTTATGAAGAGATTAGCATTAAAAATAAGTCACGCCAGTGTAATGGTTCAGCAGGTAGAGGCACTTGTCATCAAGACTTACATCCTGAGTTTGATCCCCCTACATTCTGGGAGGAGAGAACTGACTCTCCCAATTTGTCCTCTGACCTCCACGTGCTCTGGAAAGTGCACACCCCACCTGGACCCTACAAAAACGAATAAAATGTAATGACAATGTTTTTAATAGATCAATCACTTCGCATCAGAGAAAAAACAAAGGTATATTATGGATAGCTCATGAATTGACCTGACTCCATCCATTGCAGGCTCAAGGGTCTGAAAGAATAAAGTCATTTGAAAGGCTGCTTCAAAAAAGAGTTAGGGAGAATGTTCACATGGGGTTTCCTAGGGAAGGACTGTCTAATATTCAATGATGTAGCCACTAAGAAACCACTCTGGCCATGGTCAAATCAAGCCAAGCTAAACTGATGCTGGTGGCATACTTCTCAGTTACCTACTTTCTCCAGCCCAAATTCCTAAACTTTCGAGCATTGATGTCAGTAGCTAGGGTCCAAAATTTCAATATATAACCCTGCAGAGGACCATTTACATTCAAACCATCACAACATCATTAAGCATGAATGTCCATGAATGGTCACTGCACATGAGACTCCTGCCTGTAAGCCATTGTTCAATGAATATATCATTAAGTATTCTTAAACCATGGCCCATCTTTTCTATTATCTGGTGGGTACATGATACAGCTACAGAGATTAGAAATAGAATACAGTTTCACCCTCTTTTCTCACTCCCCTCTGCTTCTGTCTACCACTGAGAGAGCAGATTTGCTCTGTCATGCTCTACCACGATCCCAGAAACAATGAAACCAGCAACTGTGAACTGAAACCCCTGAAGCCAAGGCTGTTTTATTGGGCGGGGGAGATATCTTGCAATAGCAGCAAGAATTCTAATTAAAACCTTTTAAGCCTCAGTTTTCTCATTTACCAAGAATTATGATAAAACCCATCCCATTGAGTTGATGAGATTCCATCAAAGACACAAACAGAATGCATGGAAACTATCAAAATGGGGGATCTGAGGTCCAGCAGTGACTCAACTCACATTGTCCAGCAACATAAGCTTCAGAATATTTCTCACAGAGTCACCTTGCTACTGTCCTACTGTCCATTCCCCACACCTTATCCTTGATCCAAGCCACACTTATGGGACTCCAGCATCCTTAAGTTATTGCAGCATGTAAGTCATAAACTAGTAATTATGGCCCTTCATATCTGTATTTACCATATTTCCTCATCATCATACTTGCAGTCCTCACTGTCACTTTTACCAAAACCTCATTCCTTTGCTCTGTAGAATATCTCTCAGAAAAGATTTTGTCACCAGGCAGTGGTGGCGCACACCTTTAATCCCAGCACTCAGGAGGCAGTGACAGGTGGATCTCTGTGAGTTCAAGGCCAGCCTGGTCTACAGAGTGAGTTCCAGGACAGCCAGAGTTACAACAGAGAAACCCTGTCTTGAAAAGAAAATATTTTTGTCACTAACTGACTTTAAACAAGCTAAACAATCTCTCTCTCTGGACCACAGTTTATTCATCTGAATTTTTTAAAAAAGCAATTATAGCAAGGCAGTCTTTACTATGACTTCAGCTGCCGTAGTAGCTTCAACACTTTCTGACAAATATCTACAACCCTGTGTGTGCAGGTTTCATTTTAGGATGTGGATGTGATGGTATGTTTTAGTTATTTAATTTATTAGAGTAGGCATAAAGTCATATTCTAGACATTTTATTTCAACAAGAAGCCTAGGTTGTTATCCACTTCCTTTCTAGTAGGACAATTAATGGATTAGAATACTTATTAAAATGACTGTAATAAGAAAAATAAGAAAATAATAAGCTAACAGGAGTCAATTCTCTCCTTCTACCTGTGGGCCCCCGGGCTCAAACTCAAGTATGGTTGGCGGCAGGTGCCTTTACATACTGAGCATTCTCACTGTCCCTACAACTCTTTTTACATCAGTTGCCTGAATATCTGGATTCATCAGTCACCCAAGTTCCCTAAAATAACTGACTACAATTGGGTAAGTTGAACTTTGTGTCACTGTGACAAAATACCTGGCAAAAACAAGTATGTTTGGGAAAGATTTATTTTGGCCCATGATCTTAGAACTTTCAGTCCATAGTTCTCAACTCCATTGATTCTGGACTCATAAGTAAGGCTTATGGTTGTGAGAGCATGTATCAAAGAAGGTGTACTGGTTAAGTTTTTTGTCAATCAACTTGAAGCACTCTTGAGTCATCTGAGAAGAAACCTCAATTGAGAAAATGCTCTCATCAGACTGGCCTGTAAGCAAGCCTGTTGGGAATATTCTTAATTGATGATTGATCTGGGCAGTGCCGTCCTTAGGCAGGTGGTCCTGGGGTATAAAGAAAGCAAACTTACCAGCTGGAAAGATGGCTCAGCTAAGAGCCATTTCTTTCAGTTAAGAAAGCACTTACTATTCTTCCAGAGGACCCACATGGCAGTTCACAACTGTCTGGAAATCCAGTTCCAGAGGATTTGATACCCACTTCAGGTCTCCTTGAGCACCAGGCACACACATGGTACACAGACATACAATGTAGGCAAAATACTCATACAAGAAATCATACTGAGTGAGCCAGGAGGAGCAAGACATTAAGCAGCACTCCTCCGTGGTTTCTGCTTCAGTTCCTTCCTCTAGATTCCTGCCCTGCTTGAGTTCCTGCCCTGACTTCCCTCAGTGAAGAACAATGATGATGACATGTAAGCTAAATAAATCTTTTCCTTCCCAAGTTGCATTCAGTCATGGAGTTCTATCACATCAATAGAGTGCAAACTATACAGTAGGTTGTTCCTCCAACAGTGGACAGGAAGCAGAGAGGGAAGGAAGAAAGGACTGGGCCCAGGTATAACCTTCAAAATACCTCCCAGTAGCATACATTCTCCAGCTTGTCCCAAACTCCTAAACTCTCCAGCATCTCTCTAAACACTGTCACCAGATAAGGACCAAGATTTCAATATATAAACCTGTGGAAGGTATTTCAAACTATAATAACGTCATCAAACCTGACACTTAAAGCACATTGTACACTAGGCCCTCCTCTGTAAGCCATTGTTTAATAAGAATGCCATTGCAGTATTCTCAAGCCATTGCCCAACTTTTTAAGGCATGTAACGACACCTGCTGCTGTGCACTGGTGGCACACACCTTTAATCCCAGCACTCAGGAGACAGAGGCAGGCACATCTCTGTGAGTTTGAGGCCAGCCTGGTCTACAGAGTGAGTTCCAGGTCAGCCAGTTACAACAGAAAAACCCTGTCTCGAAAAAAAAAGCTGCTGCTGTCAACCAAGCCTAATGAGTTTGATCCTGGAAGCCCATGTGCTAGAAGGAGAGAATTTATTCCTACGAATTGTCAAAGCTAAAGCTATTGGACAGGAGGAGAGGATGAAGGAAAAGAGTAACTATGCTTGGAAAACTATGGTTAGACCTTCAGGTGATTTAGAATATCATCAGATGATGAGCACATGATACTGTGTTAAAGAGATTAGAAATGCAGAAATACATGGTTGCTTATAATCATAGAAACAGAAGGAGTCATTCCTGTCTGGAAAGGTCAATTCTAGTCTGCATTTGTTACTTCTTCCATTGGTTCCTTACACAGCATTAATTTGCACTTTATCCCTTGATAAACACATTTCAATTTTATTAGGATGACAGTTGTGTGCAGCCCCAAGCCTTAGCTGAACATGATAATCCCATCGTTCCTTGAGAGAAACACAGTATTCCGTATGTCTAGGATTGGCAACGTGTTTTGATCAATGTGGAAATCTGCAGGAACTTCTTTTACATTTTTTTCTTCATAATTGATAAAACTAAAATGGATGGAGTTGGCAGCTATGACTTTCATTTGGTGTTGTTGTGTTGAGTGATACATGAGGTCTGGTGCAGGGACATGTATTTTGTATCCTGTGGCAATCAGCATGTGGGTGAAAAGTCAATACTAATGGAAATTATGAGGGATAAAGGAAAATCTGGGGGTGGCTTGTGCACGTCATTAAAGCATGTGTAGCACAACCAGGACTACTCATCTCCAGACTCTTATTATAAGAGAAATTTTAATCTCTTTTGAGAAGTCACTCTTCATTATTTGCAAGCTCATCAACTGGGTATCCATCTACCATTCTAACAACATTGCAAGCATTCATCTCCCTGTAAAGCAGTTTTGCTGTGTGCATCTGTTTCTGCATAATTCTATACTGCAGGAGCTCTTTAATGTGGGGCCAACTGCCAGAACAGGCAAATTCAAATGCTATGTCCAGTTCTGTTGTACTCGTGATGCATTTTTCTCATTAAGTGCCATCCTAGAGCTCAGGCACAAGGAATGGAAAATGAACTGTCATATTTGATGTCACTGCCCTAGATCATTCCTCCAACTGCCATCCTGACAGTTGATCCTCAAATCCCCAAAGCTGCCTTGGAGAGACAGAAGAAGCCCTTGGATGGGAGCCACAGTAACAAGTGCTCTGGGGCAATTTTCTCGTTATTGAGGACTGGCTGTCTTAACTGAAGTGATTGTGTTATGCATTACCTACTCTTGACACCTTGGAGAACTATTCATGAAAATGATTCTTGATGAACGATACTTGAACAATTTGCAGCATTTAAAAGCTATTCTTTCTCTTAGAGGCTTTCCACAGGAGTAGCTAAAAGGCTTGCTTTTGTCATAAGATTGGAAATAGGGGAGTGAAAGTGGAGAGAGAGCATTTTAAATTCCTTATATCTTTATTCCTTTCTGCTATCACCTTAAAATACATTTTAATGCAGATGCTACCAGGAATAAGGTAAGCAGGGTGATACAGAGCTGACTAGGTCATGAATGGCACCGTCCCCTTGTGCAAAGCTATATTGGACAGAAGGAGAAGATGAAGGAAGTGGATAGCTATGGCTGGAAGAACTCCAGACTTAGTCATTATATCACCCTCAACAATTTATTTAATCTTTCTGGCTTCATTGACCTTACCTGTAAAATGAGATGGCTGATTTATCAACTTCTCTTTGTTTTTTTTCCCTTGGTTATAACAATAGTTAATAAGGTATTACAGAGAAGCTATCTTTTTTGTCTTTATCTAAAACAATTTTGGTGTTAAGAGGAATTACCAAAAGCAATAGGTTTCTATCTTGGTGAGTGCAAAGCCAAAGTAATTACAGCAAAGAACATTTTAAAGCATGGAGAAAGATCTGTTACCTGCAGCATGTAAGGCGTTATTTCTAAAGTAATACATCTGGAACAAAGAAAGCATGAGGATTTTATTCAGGGAGGCTATAATTGTTTATACAGGAAAGCATTTCAAGGGTAGGCACCCTTTCGAGCATATTCAGTTAAGAGCTGTATTTTTGAGCATGTTTAGTTTAAGGTCATAGTTGAAGAAGGAAAAAGGCAGTCATGTTTATGTGCATACTTATCTCAAGGTCACAGAAGACATGTTTAAAATGTTCAATGGTAGACAAGAACACTTATAGATTTTCTTAATTTACATCATAAAAAATGGTGGACCGGAACCATTTGGACATGCTCAGAACTTCCGTAATGAAGTTTTAGTGAATAGAAAGGATACGTTGAAGGTGACTTAACATAAGAGTTTTCCCTTGAAGAGGCCTTTATGGCTTAGCAGCTAATAAAATGATTCTTGTTACTTTTTTTCTGGATTCTTTTAAGAAATGTGTTTTACACGGAGATCCTTAAAAAAGCTAATGCTAGATTGTAAAATTTAGATGGAATTATTTTCTGTGTAAATGACATAGTGGAAAAAAGTCAATTTGGGGTGACATGAGAATGAGGATGTGATAAAGGGATTGGCTATTGCCACTGCCGGATGGAAGTAGAGAGCTTTCCAGGTGGTCCTTAGTCACAATGAACAGAAACATTTCGGGGGCTGATCTCAGTTTTAATTTATGCCTATGAGGAGTAAAAGGGAATAGAAAACTTCAGGTGGAGCCCACTCTATGGCTGAAGAAGAGACAAGAGTAAATATATACTTTTGCTCTTGTAAGAGAGAGGGATTTCCCCAAGAAGAATCTTTAAGTTGAGCTTTTGACAAAATCCAAATGGGTACCATTGAATAAAGGAAAGCAAAGCAGGCATCTAGTCCTCAGGAAGGCGAGAGCAAGCAGCTAGGAAGTACAGCTAGTACTAAGCAAAGCAGGATTTACGGCCTTGTAAATTAGTAACTGAAAGTTCTTGTCTAAGACAAAGGCTTAGTGTGTAAATACATATGAAGCTCTAGTATGGCACACTAGGAGAACAATGAGCAAAAAGAGAAAAAAATCCTTGCTACCATGGAGATCTAGGAGACAGTCTGAATAAGCTCATATTCTATTCCTCCAATGTCTTATTTTGCCAGTCTCCATAAAGTATTAGTCTTTTAAGAGGGCTATTTTTACAAATAAAGCATCAGTAAGTGTACATACTGTCTCATCTTATGTTGTTCAGACACAGTTTAACAGGAAAAGAAATCCGTTCAGTCACCAGTAGTCAACTAAGACCATTAGAATTATAAATACACACATAGAAAAAAAGTAGTTAACTGCTACAGTGCATAATTACATGGCAACTTTGAAAAACTCCATTTTTATCTGGCACAAGGATAAACCTAAGTTCCTTAAAATTTATTTTTGGGGGGCAATGGTAGGATCAAACACCTTTTAAAAATCTACTTGTGATGCTGGAACCACATACACTGCTTCCCAAGGCTTTGCATTGCAAACCCAGTGCAATTTATTATTGCAAATAACACAGGTGGTTGTGACAAGGAGCACAGTTTAATATTATGTAGTTCACATAGCTTGTTGGGATTTACACTTGGTCACAGGCTAGAGTCTTAATTATAGGCTTAATGCTATGTACCCTCCAGATAAATTTGTCCCATTAATTGTCCTGCAAAAATGTTACTGACCCTGACCATTTACTACCTTTTAAATAAATAAAAGCATGCCATTCCATGATAATGCAGAGAGGAGCCCCATGCTTAATATGTAAAAGGTACAGGTACATTAAAAGTGAAAACAACTGAAGAAAAGTACTTACAAATTAACTCCCCCAATTTACTCTAAGAAGGAATAATTAAGACAAAATTTACCTAGGTATGTGAATGTGCTTAAGTGTATTTGTACATATGCATTAAATATAAGGAAATATTTATAATTCAGACATCTACTCTAGTACATTGGTGTACATAGGAAATAAGTACTTAAGTTCACTCATACAAGAAGAATGTCAAGAGTACTTAGCACTTACCTAGCACATATGAGTCCCTGAGTTCAATCCCCAGCGGCAAAAATGTACATGGTCCAAAATAGCTTTATTCATAATAACTAAAACCTAGAAACCTCCCTATCCATCAGTAGGACAAAGGATGAATAAATTGTGGCACAGCCATACATAAGCAGATCCTATGAACAAGTTGAACAAAAGAAGCCATACTCAGAGAGTATTTGCTGTATCATTCCATTTATTGAAAGTTCAAGAATAGGCAAAATTGAAGTATAGTGGTAGAGGTCAGAAAACTGCTTTCCTTTTTGTGTGTTTGAGTGTAGTGAGTGAGGGAGAGGGTGCACTAAATATAGTTATAGTGATAAAGGCCCTTTCTTGATTACCAGAAATGCTCTGTATTTTTGTTTGTTGGTTTCTTTTGTTTTTTTCAAGACAGTTTCTTTGTGTATTCCTGGCTGTCTTGGAACTCACTTTGTAGACCAGACTGGCCTCAAACTCAAATATCCATCTGTCTCTGCCTCAGAGTAAATATTCTGTATTTTGATATAGATAGCCTATATATAAGTTATGTGGTTAAGCTGGAGAGATGGCTCAGAGGTTAAGAGTACTGACTGCTCTTCCAAAAAACCCGAGTTCAATTCCTGGCACCCACAGGGCAGCTCACAACTGTCTGTAACTCTAGTTCCAGGGGATCTGGCACCCTCAAATAAAAATAAATCATTAAAAAATTGCCAGGTTGTGGTGGTTCACCCCTTTAAATCCCAGCACTAGGGAGGCAGAGGCAGGTGGATCTCTGTGAGTTGAAGGCCAGCCTGGTCTACAGAGTGAGTTCCAGGACAACCAGAGTTACAACAGAGAAACCCTGTCTCAAAAAAACAAAATAAAACAAGAAAAAAATTATGTAGTTAAGTCATTGGGTTACATTTTTAAGATTTTTTAAAATATATTTTGTTATATGCAAATTGTACCTCAATTTTAAACAAAGTAAAAATAGGTCACTCTATTGGACAGTATATCCATCAAATAGTAGAAAAAATAGTTTGGCTGTCTATTAATTATTTTCTCTGACTGTCAAAGTCCTTTGGCTATTAGGCAGTAGGGGTTCCCTTCACTAGCTGTCCTGAAGAAGAGCCTTTCTACACCTCTGTGTGAGATAGCAAAAGCTGTGCTCCCTTCTAGGTGGATGTCTGATGGATTACAAAAAAAAAAATGATCAAGGAGCTACTGTAGCATGGGCCAAGGCCTAGTGACCAACACATGAAGGTAGGATTTCATTTCCTTTGTCCTACTGGTTCCCACACAGGGTGTAACCTTGTAACCACTCAAGGCCTGCCTTGCTATCAATGTGGGAGGAAACTGGGAAACCTTATGAAACCTGAAGTTTGTTAAGATCTAAGAAAGAACTATCACTTAGATCTGAAGAATTACCAAGATGAAGGCAGAACTCTCTCTTGGAGACACTAGTCTGTCTCTCCCTTTCCCTTTATACAAGCATGTTTTCTCTACTTCTTTGATGATAACCTCTCATCCCAACATGGCACACATTTGCACCTCTCTCTCTCTCTCTCTCTCCTTCTCTCTCTCTCTCTCTCTCTCTCTCTCTCTCTCTCTCACACACACACACACACACACACACATAATGTGCACACAGAAGTGTACACATGCATATGTATAACATGTCCCCCAGTTTTAGCCACAGGGAAGAATCAACTACAAGCGCTGAAGTTCAATTTCATAGTCTGGATATAAATGGTTCAGTCTCAGTCAGGTGTATTTTTTCAACCGAAAAGTATAGACTCCAATGAAAAGAGCAGAGCTAAACAGCTCTGGATATATGATCCAGATGAGTGACACAATATTGTGCAGAGAAATAAGTCATTTCGAGCTGGGCAGGCATCTCTAGAAGGGTCTACTGCATTTGAACAAGAAGGGTGTTGGAGCTGGAAAGATGGCTCAGTAGTTAAAGAGCTTGCTGCCTAAGCACAAAAACCCAGAACCCATATAAAATGCCAGGTAGGTATGACAGTTCCTCTCGAACCTGTAATGGATAAAAAAGGAGAAAAAAAAAATCTAACATTCAGTGGCTCGATCCCACAACAGATCATTTTCCTAACACAAGTCTGAAGCAGCCAACTGCTGATGTTACTCAGTGTTCTGTGGTGTCATAGCCAGGATGATGCAGCGTCCTCTTTCTTCCTTCATGTGGACCCATCAGCACAAAATGACTGCTACAACTCTAGACACTGCGTATCTATCCAAGACGAAAAGAAATAGAGAAGGGCAGCACAAACTATATATATATATATATATATATATATATATATATATATATATATACACACACACACACACACACACACATACATACTGTCACTGGCATGACACTAGAAGTTTTGCTTAACGTGGCTACCCATATTAAAGGCTAAAGATTAGAAAATCAGATAATTATCAGAAAGAAAGATTCGAAAATCAAGTAATTATCAGAAAGCATTACCGTGCCATTCAAGGCTTAGGTCCCTGCAGTCACACAATGGAAAATTGGTGTCTGGTGGGTAACAACACGCCTGACTTCTAAGAATCCACATTATCTGGAAATTTGCTAGCTATTCATGATAATATCTGAACACAAGTAATGAAAGGCACATTTAATTCATTTTTAAAATTTTCATTGCTCCTCACTGCACACTAAGCCACTATTTACTAAATTTAGAGTTCTACCACCGAGGAAGCTGCTTCAACTACAATTTGCATTGCATTTCAGAAGCTGTGCTGCAGGGACTGGTCAAGGACTATTTCTCAGCTTCCAGCCCAGCTAAGCAGTATACAAATACCTTTTCTACCAAAGCAACATGATTATAGGAAGTATGCATAAAGGATGCTTAGCTTTCTCTAAATATACTGATAATTATTTCAACATGTGAAGATAAATAGTATTTCCTTTCAATCTTGATCTGTTTGAAACCGGTGCAAGAGATGAAAGGAGAATGTTTTAATTCACTAAATGACCAGCTACAGTCTGCCTTTACCTTTAAAAAGAGTCAGTGGTAGGAAGCAGAGAGATGGTTCAGTGGATTAAAGATGACTGCTGCCAACCTGATGATCTCATCTCAATTCCTGGGACACACATGACTGAAGGAAAGAACTGACTCTAGAAAGTTGTCCTCTGACTACCACAAATGCACTGTGGCACTCCCTGCATGCTCACGAACATGTCCTTTCCCCTCCCTCACTCCTTCACACACACCCTGCCCTTCTCTCTCTCTGTCACACAAACACACACAACCCACACACAAGATAAATAAATAAATATATAATAAAAAACTTTACCAGATGAACGTATGAAACTGGATGGCTTCTCAGGATCTTTCTATGTCTGATGTGAGTTTCAAATCAAGTGCAATCAAACACTCTCCGAATCATGAGGGGTATTTCCAGAAACTGGTCCAGATTAATGTTAGTTTTCCACTAAGAGTCACTGCACTCTACTTGGTGAGAAAATGTCATGGAAAAGGATAAAATGTACTTACTAAAAACGTAAAAAGAAATTCAAATCTACCTGACATTTGTATATAATTAAGATTGTGGGAATTTTTGTTTTCTTTTGAGACTGGGTCTTATGGAGCCCATGCTAGTTTTAAACTGATTATGTAGCCCAGGATGACTTTGAACTTCTTACCCTCCTATGTCTACCTCCTGAGTACTAGTATTACAGGGATTTGCCACTATTCTTGGCTTATGTATTGCTGATGCCAAGGATCAAACCCAAGGCTTCATGCACACCAAGCAAGCACTGTCAGATGTGCTATATCCTCTCATCCACAATGTCAATAAGATTGTGATGAAATAAACCTACTAGTATATTTGTATGTTTAAATTTTTTTATTTACTTTATACACTTTTAAATATTAAAAAAAATGGTGGGTGTGATAATGGAGGAGAGATGTTTACATATTTGTTCATCAAATATATAGTGATGCTTCTATTTACTTCTCATGTTGATTTTGTTCTTATTTCAATTCATATTCTTATTTAGAAAATGTAAAGAAAAACAAACATCAGACATCTATTAAACGGTCATGCATCTGCCAACCGACTAATCCACTGGACTTTTGGGGAGCCACTGAAAAACCAGCATCAAATGAAGTCTTAATATCTGCACTGTATTAGCTATGTATGAAGCCTTACAAATTAATTTTGCTACCTAGATTATACTCGAGGACCTTAAAGCACATTTAGTTGTTCTAAGGTTCTAGATTTCTGTTACTCTCAAAGAGGTTGATCTGGATAAGAGTTCGTTCTGGTGGCATGAAGCCTTCATCTCCAGTTCCCACCATTCCCATACATTGTCCTGAATCTTACATCTCGTTCTTTAATTCTGTGAGGTTTCCTAGTATTTTGCTACTGATTCTCCCTTCCATTTTAACTTTATATTTTAATACATTATTCTAATACAGCAAAATTCCCATGTATCATTTACCCATAGTTATTTATCTCTTATTAATATTTTGACACATTTGCCTTTTCATTATATTTGGTATGAAGAGATATTATAGAGTATAAATTGTAGCTATAATACCCCTTTGTCTAGAAATACTTCAGTGTACACATCATATAATCACAGACATTTTCTCACCTAACTACAGTGTAATTATCAAAGTTGGGAAATTTTAGCAGTGATATAACATTAAGTAACAGCCTGTCTTTAAATTTTTCTGATTATCCCAAGAATGCCTCTTAAAGCTCTTTCTTTTTCTTATATAGGATCAAATCCAGAATTGGCCACACATTATATTTAATTGTCATGTCCTTTTACATTTCATTTATGTGGAAGAAATCTTAAGTCCTTTCCCTTTTTCTCCTTGATTTTAATTTTTAAAAGATTATGGGCAATTTATTTAATGAGATGTCCCTTAATTTGAATGTTTCTTGTGATAAAATTCAGCTTATGCATATGTAGCAGGAAGACCCCAGAAGTGATGTGCCGCTCTTGCAGAACATAATATTGAGAAGGATACAGTATTTAACGCATATTGGTGCTTCCATTTTTTAAAAAGTAAGTTCCATTTTGCTACTTTCTATTGCTTGAGAGCTTAAAAATCATGTCTACTGTACAATTTTTGTTGCTAATGACTCAAGATTTTCTCATACTGGTTTAAAAGTTAGGTGTGTCATTGCTTTAGCTTCGCTACTTTCCAACTGGTAAGGTTCAGCATTTCAGTCTTTGGGCCTGACCAACCAATAAATTCAATGCACTATGGACATCAGATAAATCAGCCAAGTCAATGGAGGGGTAGACAGGTAGGTGCAGGAAACCAGAGTCCACAAAGTCAAAGTCAGTGTGCACTAGTCAACAAGGAACATAGCCTCAGATCTCAGGGTAGAGGTTGTGGGCACCATTCCCAGTGTTATAAAGCTAATGGGTGAACTGGCTCTGAGCCAGTGGGTGTTAGTCATAGGCTTTAGTGGAATGCAAAGTAAGGTGTTCCTGACTACTGTAGAGTCTAGTAAGCCAGCGCTATCTCATACGTCTCACAGTTGACATTAGCACATTTTCCCCTTCCTCCAAATCAGGGTTGTGCAAACTGTGAAGTGTATGCCGGGTCCCTAGCAATCCCGTTCAGCTTCCAGACCAGCAGAAGCAGTGTGTACCACAAGATTATAAGTCTCTTACAAGTCCACATATGATGCCCGCGGGTCTTCTTCAGACCATCTTTTGACTTTCAAATCTGCAATTGGGCTTATGACAGAAAGTCAGGTGCTATAAATATCTACATAACACTAGAGTCAGTATTACTATGAAATTACTCTCGACATCACTGTATAGACACTCCTTTGAATCAGCTAATTCAGAACTAGTTGAATACCTTGTTAAGTCCTTTAAATGCAAAAAAGTAATCCCAACAGAGTAGAGTCATATAAAAAGAGAACAAGACAAAAATGGCATATTGCCAAGGCTGAAATGAAGTGAAGCACCATAAAAGTTAGGCAATGAAAAATGATTTCATTTTAAAAATAAAATAAAATAAAATGATGGCCTTGAGAATGTGTGTGTCCCCAAGAAGAGGTAGCTCCTTCTGGCAGGGTAAAGATTGTATCCATGCCCACTTTTTCTATGGAAAATTATAGTCTACCTACAAAACATAACAAACCTGGTGACTCAGGGTAATTTCTTCTTAGCAAGCACCTCTAAATAGGCCTGTCACAGGCCTCCCGTAATCCTCCCGGATGTTCTAAAATGGTAAATGTTAGAAATGAAGTAACAAGGGCATTCATTACTCATAGGAAATGGAGACCTGCTAATTCACATTTCTTGAAAAACCTTTAAAAATCTATTATGAAATAAAATAATTAATATCAATTTTTAGGTACTTCTGTGATGGGTAAAATTAAGGACACACTACCAGAAACACTGACTATATTAAAAGGCACTCTAGAGATGCAGCAAATTGTTTACTATCATTTGTTTTCAATTTAAGGGAAGGTATCTTTCACGCTTGAGAACAAAATGTAGTTTTACTCCAGCAGAGGGCGCCTGTGAAACAGCCAAAATCAACCCTAAAATGCAGTGTTCCTGTGATCTTGTCAGAAAGATGAAGGGTCATTTGCCAAAGATAAAATGAAACAACAACAACAAAAACAAAAAAGGATTATAGATTATTAATATGTTAAAACGTAATGATTTCAGGTACTCAATCACTACTTGCTTAATGAACAGACTGTCTCTTTTGTCAGGGAGCTATTGTGTGGGTTATTTTCATATACTCAGCAACTTCGCAAAATGTCAGCATTAAATCACATCCCTGTCTTCTGGGAAGAACTTAGTAAGCAATCATGCTTTAGTGGGGGTGAGGAGCTACCTTTTGTTAAGGGTCTCTGAAAGCAGATGGTGGCATATTTAACATTCACACCAACCCAAGGGAAAAAAATGCTCAATACAATCCTGGTGTCAATAAAGTTCTGAGACTTTTTAATGTTCACACACCCAGAAAGGGTAAAACTTTGGATAACTAGTTGGCATCTTAATTCTACTTTGATAGAATTGCATGTTCCCATCTTTATCATAATATCAGAGTGTCCCATTGTAGTTGTAGCATATAGATCAGTTACTGCTAGTCTGGATCACATGAATTGCTTTACTCAGAGGTATGTTAGTGACATGAGCAGAAATTTGAAAATGGCCTACTCACAGCCCCATGCCTGAATCAGAGTTATACCAGATGATTATAAATTTACTAATAAAAATCAGTTTTGCTTATAATAAACCATTGATTGTTATGAAGTGATACTGGACTAATACAATGGCTTTGTGAGCAGCCCCAAATGTAGATCAGAATAATGAAGAACTGAGAAATTGTTTCAATCAAACAAAACATGGAAATCTCCAGGGACACCCAGCAGAACTGTCCTGCTGCTTCATGTTCCAGAACTATGTGATGTGATTACCCACAGTGGTAAAAAGTGAGGCTAGAAAAGGATTTGATATTGCAAGCATTTACTGTAGATGTCAAGCTACAAGAAAATGAAACTAAATTGTTTCGTAGTATTTAATAGTACCTGCTTTGCTAGTGTTAGCTTCTGAGGTGTATGAACTTTACCAGCGCTCTGTGCTGATGCCATGTTTTATCATGGGTGGTCAGAAGCAACTTGGAAGTCCCTTCAACCTGGTCTTGATGAGTTCAGTTTGCTGCTGTGGTTTTCTTTGTCCTCTGGAGTTTCTGTATTTGCCATGAGAAGAGCATAATACAGGTAATGGTGGTATAAGAGGAACCAAGAGACACATGGAACCGGCAGAAACCCACACAGAGGTAGGAAAAAGAAATGCTTATAAGTCACTGAGATTTAGTCAAATATTTAAAAATAATCACTCATGGTGTTTTGAAGTTCTCCCCTCTGATTATCAAGTTCATGCCCCAAACAAATTGTGTAGGTTAATGTCCATTTCTAACCGCTCAGAGGTTACGACAGGGGAGCTACTATAGTCAAAAGAGTTTTCCAAAGCGTTTACAAAACATTCATCTCTTTCCAGTACCCTCGATCTTCCTGGCATATAATAGTGTGGGGTTTTCTCCATATAGAGGCAGTTGAAAGAAGGCCAAATCTCACAGGGAAGTGTTTTGCAGGAAGGTGAACTGACACACACCCAGTGGGAGTTTCCCAATGCTCTTAAGTGTGGTAACAAGGAAACAGTGGGGATTAGAGTGAAAACTTACTCCCTAAATACCTGACAGAGGTGATAGTCCTCTACCACTGCTGCCTAACTGCTGCTGCAAAACAGTACAATAGACCTGCTTATTTCTCACAAAGACAGGCCAAAAATATTCTAAAAGGAAGCAGGTTAAAGGAGTAACAAAAATGCCAGAAACGTGCTATTCGGTACATTTTGGGCCACAGCTGGTATTAAATAAATATTTCAGACACTATGTATAAAATTGCTAATAAACTTGGCCCTCATTCTTTTGGAATTTAAATCAAGTTCAGTGATATTATTTTTACAATAATTTAGTAAAATAAAACAATCTCCAGATGTATAAAATATTTAAGCCAAAAAAAGAGTAGGCATAGATATGGTGTAGAAAAAAAAAACCCTAAATGAATGTCTTCATTTGCATTGGGAACTATTTAACAGATGATATTAATATTTAAATTTTATAAACTAGAAAGAGATAATCATAAAGACATACTTAAAAAACCTGTTCTGTACCGAACTGGTAAATCTAAGAAATGGATAATTTTCTGGATAGGTACCAGTTACCAAACTGAAATCAAGATCAGATAAAGAATTTGAACAGACCTATAACTCATCGTGAAATAGTAGCCAATTAAAAGCCACTACCCCCCCCAAAAAAAACCAAAAGCTCAGGGCCAGATGCTTTTACGGCAGAATTCTAGCAGACTTTCAAAGAGTTAAATTATTCCACAACAGAGAGAGAAGTAACATTGCCCAATTCATTTTATGAGGCCACAGTTACTCTGAGACCCAAACTACATTAAGACCCAACAAAGAAAGAGAATTATAGACCCACTTCCCTATGAAAACAGATGAAAATTTTTTTCAATAAAATACTTGCAAGCAGAATCCAAGAAACACATCAAAAAGATGATCCACCATGATCAAATAGATTTCATCCCAGAGATGCAGGGATAGCTCAACAAACATACATTGATAAATGTAATTCACCATATAAACAAACTAAAGACAAGAATCCCAGGATCATCTCATTAGGTACAGAAAAGGCCTTTGACAAAATACAGCACCCCTGGAGAGATTGGGGATATAAGAAACATAACTCAACATAATAAAGGCAGTTTACAGCAAGCCCATAGTCAACATCAACTTAGAGAGAAATTTAAAGCAATTCAGCTAGAATCAGGAATAAGTCAAGGTTGTCCACTCTCTCCATACCTATTCAATATAGTCCTTTAAATCTTACCTAGAGCAATAAGATAACTGATGGAGATCAAGGGCATACAAATAGAAAAGAAGTAAAAGTATCTTTATTTGCAGATATGATATTATACATAAATGAACCTAAAAACTCCACCAAGAAACTCCTACAGCTGATAAACACTTTTAGCATAGTAGCAGGATACAAAATTAACTTTAAAAATTCAGTAGCCCTTCTATACACAAAGGACAAACAATCTGAGAAAGAAATCAGGAAAACAACAACTTTCACAATAAACTCAAACAATATAAAGTATCTTCGGGTAACTCTAACCAAGCAAGTGAAAGACTTGCATGGCAAAAATTTTAAGATACTGAAACAAGAAATTGAATAAAATATCAGAAGATTAAAGATCTCCCATGCTCATGGATCAGTAGAATTAATATAGCAAAACCTACCATCCTACCAAAAACAATCTACAGATTCAATGCAATCCCTATCAAAATTCTAACACAATTCTTCACAGATCTTAAAAGGATAAATTTCAGCTTCAGAAGGAAATAGAAAAACAAAACAACACAGGATGGCTAAAACAATCCTGAATAATAAAAGAACTGCTGGAGGTATCACCATCCCCAACCTCAAATTTTACTACAAAGCTATAGTAATAAAGCATGGTATAGGCACAAAATCATACAAAATCATACATCACTGGAATTGGATAGAAGACCCAGAAATAAGTAAAGAGGCCAGAAACACATAATGAAAAAAAGATAGCATCTTCAACAAATGGTACTGGGTAAACTGGATGGCTGCATGTAGAAGAATCCAAAGACCCATACTTATCACCCTACACAAAATTGGACTCCAAATGGACCAAAGGCCTCAACATGAAACCAGATATACTGAACCTGATAGAGGAAAAAGTCTGAAATAGCCTTGAACTCCCTGGTACAGAAAAAGACTTTCTGAGCAGAGCATCATTAGCACAGGCACTAAGATCAATGATTAAGAAATGGGACCTCATGAAACTGAGAAACTTCTGCATGGCAAAGGACACTGTCATTAGGACAAAGCAGCAGCTACAGAATGGGAGAAGATTTTTACCAACTACACAGCTAATAGAAGATTAATATCCAAAATATTTAAAGAACTAAAAAAAAATACTAGATATCAATAAAACCACCCAACTTTTAAAACAGGGTACAAATCTAAGCAGAGAAATCTCAATAGTCCCTCTTATTTAAAAATCTCTGCTAACAGTATATTCTTGTTTGGAAAATGCCAAAGTGCAAACAGTCTCAAATGATACTAGAGAAAGAAACTAACTTGCCTAAGAACAATGATCTGTGGGCTGTGAAATCAGCTTAACTATCAGCATGAAAGCACCCTAAATTCTCCACTATGAGTATCTGAGTTGCTTTTCAACTAGAGTTCTTCTCATATATACACATTTAAAACCTTGTCGCCTCCTTAAGAATTAGGATTCCAGAAAATGCCAAGTTGGGTGGCAATTTTGTGCTTTGGGAGCTTTTAGCAAAAAAAAAAAAAAAAAAAAAAAAAAAAAAAAGGAAGCTGAGAATCAAGAGATTAAATAGGTGGCAAAGAGTAGGAAAGGTGTTATAAATGGTGCCTTGGGATCTGCTCAGAGAACTTCTGAGAGACATGTGAGAGGAACTGAAAGTGGGTGGTTTGGCCTAAGCTGCAGAAGCAGGGCCAAGAGTGTATCACTATTAGGTGTAAAAAAGCAGGGCCTGAACTGAGTCAAAGTCAGAATAGTCTTTCAAAAGAAATCTCAAGCTTGCACGTGCCTTCATGTCCTTGGGGTACAGAGGTTCATAAAAGTGCACCACTTGGAGTCAGGGTCAACTATTTTATGTCACAAAAATCAAAAGCATTTGGATGTAGGGCCAGATATAGCCCACAGTAATCATTTAATACATTAATATTTGCCACAACAGAAAAAAATCATTTAATTGAAATAGCAGGGAGGAAAGACATAATTCCCCAGTGAGCTGAAAACAACACCATTATTAATTTATGGTGGCAAAATGTTACCAATACTCTATTTAATGCTGCTTTTAATGTTCTAATTCAGTGAACATGAAAGTATTCTAATGGGTTGCCATTGATCCACCAACATTTAAATCTACCATAAAGGTGACCTTCAACTACAATTTTCTTTAGCAAAGGAATTTTTCTGGAACATAATACCTGCACGCACAGAATGCTTACAGAATCAATGTCCTTCAAAAGCAACACAACGAATTTACATGTCAAGCAATAGTATCTATGTGTTCTTCAGATGCTGTGCCAAATTCTGTGCTGTCTGCAAAGATAATCAGAGATGGTGTGTGATGCCAAGGCATGAATAATGGGACGATGGGGATAGGGCCACTCAAATATCACAGGATCCCCAAGGAGCAAAATAACAGCAGGAAGACATGGGGACTTATTCTTCAGAGATCCAAAACCAGCTTGGCACAATGTGGAAAAAATGAAATTTTTTTACAAATACAAATGAAATTTGTATTATGTATTTCTTAATCAGATGTAAATTAAACAAAGAAATTACCAATGTGTCAGAAACAAGGATGTGATTTGTAGACAACTGTGTAGAAAAGTTGTAAGCTGAGAGTGTACTGACATTTCCCCAGCTCTTTGTTTTATTTCAAGAGCATATTATTAAGGAGAAACTGAAAAAATAATTCTGGGTAGAGTATCTTTAATTTTTAAAATTTCATTCCATTTTTACATGTATGGATGTTTTGTCTGCATGTAAGCCTACGCACAGCTTGTATATATGTTGCCCATAGAGGCCAAGAGAAGGCTTCAGATCTCCTGGAACTGGTTGTCAGCTGCCTTGTCGGTGCTGGGAATTGAACCTGGGTCCTCTGGAAGAGCAGCTAGTGCTCTTAACTACTGAACCATCTCTCCAGCTTCTGGAGACACTATCTTATTACTCAGTACAAAGCATCTCTCATCTGTAGACTGAAAGAATTAAGGCAAGTAGCTAAACCCTCAGTGTAGGTCATGATCTCATAGTTAATACTATAGTCTTGACCATATTTTAAAGTTCATCACGGTTTTGGGAAGCAAGAAAGCCATAGGAATGATGGAGTTTCTGACTCTAGAAGTGAGATGTCAATTATTAAGAAGTGTGTGGTACAATGAGAATTTTGTATTGAAGAAGTATGCAAATCCAGGCTCTATTTAATTTAAGTCTTTGGAATTTCTCTGCAACTTGCCCCAGAATGTAAAACCACATGGACAAAGGAGGTGATTCCTAGTTCCCCAAAAACTGATGAGAACTCCATGTTTGGAATTCACTCATTCATCAGACAGCAGCGAAGTGCTGCTGCCAACTGTCTTTCCTGGTACAAGACCCAAGACTTGAAAACTACCTTTTTCCTGCCTTGAATATTCTTTTATTAGACACTGCTATGCTCTTTAGTTTGCCCTAGGAGTCAGCTGGATCTTATGAAGGTACAGGTCATACTACTGTTCAACAAGGCAAGAATACATGATGGACAAGTCTGAGAAAACCAAGCCATGTCACATGAGGCTGCTTATCTCCGTTCCCTGGGGTTTCCTCATTTTGATTCTTCGCATATGTACTCCAGAACTCTTCCTCGGTAAGTCTTGAAAGAAGAAAAAAATACATTTGGGCAGAACATTAAGGGAAAAAATCATTTTAGTCAGGAGTGAGCAATTGCTGTCATGTTTCTATGAGGATGGGTGGTCAAAATTAAGGAAGAAAATTTCTGTAAAGAGGAGAAATGTGTGAAGTTTGTTGATAGATGGAGATCAAGGAAGGAAAAGATGGGACGATGCAAGCAAGAGTCTCAGCACACAAAGAGCTGAATGGGGTTTCTGTGCAGCTGGTCTCCATTTCCAGGGAAAATGGGATCAGAAGCAATTTCCATTAAGAACAGTCCTCCCGCCTGACAACAGAACTGCAGATGAGAAAGTGTAGCCTGTAGACGTCTCCTCCCTTCCGTGATCAAGAACAGTTTGTGTCACTAAAATAGTCTTCAACGAGCAGGTTCAAAGTTTTCTATGACGGTTCCTGCATTATGACCATATAACCTCAAAATAAATAGGCTGTTTAAATTTTAAGACCATATCTAATCTCCCCTAAATGGTGACCTTTAAATTTCATTTTCTTTCTTTGGTTCACATTCACTGCTTCTAGCTTCTTTCTTGGGCTGATTAGCCCAGCCATAGCATCCGCCCTACTTTTGACTAAAGTGGGCTTTGAACTCCTTTGCAAATTGAGCTTCAAAATGAGATTCCAAATGAATAAAAGATTCCAAAGAATTATTTTAAATTTGCTTTGTGTTTTCTGTTCTAGGGAGCAAACCCAAGGACTTGCACATGCTAGCACCCTAGCTCCGTGGACTTTTAAATGACTCAGGATTCTTTGTCCCCAATGTCTCATTCAAACCCACCAAGTATCCATTTTATCTCTGCACTTCACCCTTCATGCCCTTGTTCATATTTTTCCCCTTCCTGGGATTCCCTTTACCCCTGATTTCACCTATAATCCCAGTGTCTTTCCAAGTTACTGTGACAGAATAGCCTGATAAAAGAAACTGAAAGGAGGAATAGGTTATTTCAGCTCACAGTTCAAGAGTGCAGTGAGGAAGTCATAGTATAGGAGCTTGAGGCCAACAGCCATACGGCAGCTACAGTCAAGGAGAGACTTGCATGTTCCTTCCCAGCTCCCCAGCTCCACTTAGACAGTCCAAGATCATCTGCACATGGGAGAGTCCTGCCCACACAGAGGCCCATCTCCCAGCTGACTCAAGATGCTGTCATATTGACAAATAACAGTAACCACCACATCTACTAAAGTGATCTTTTATCATGTATCATTGAGGACTTATCCTCAAACTCTGTCATTTAAAAAAATGTTTCCTACTACCAACGAAATTCTCTTTAAATATGGAGTGGCATACCTAGTAGTAATGGAAGGTAGAGCAGTCCTCAAAATGATGGAAATTGTGTGTCCTGGGTCTAGTCAATGAGACACTGGGGAAGATTTTCTCAAAGGCTTCTAGAAGAGAGTTGTCTCTTTGATAAGCATACTGAAGCAGGAGTGTGCATACCATGCCTCTCTGATTCTTACATTTGAATATAATTGAACAGAGTTGTAATTCTTAGAGCTCCGGTAGGTCTCAAAATCATGATCAGTGGGAAAGAAGACAATGACTTAGAACCTAGTCCTTAAATATCTGAATGAGCACTAGCAATAACCTACTTCCAGACTACTTCTGCATCTTTTTATAGTCAAATGCACTCTGAGATGATAACCTTTCCTCATCCTCCAAGCGTCCCTAGAAAATATTTCATAGACCTTCCAACCTGCCACTGGGCAAATATCTACTTCTCTCTTCTTTGCTCTTGCAGTCACATTTGTGAATTGTTATAGAAGCTGATTTTTTAGTTATGTATAAAATAATTGTTTTGTGCACTGTTGGGTTGAGGGGCTGCCTAGGTCTTGGCGCTTTGTATTGTCTAAAGGTATTGGATTTATGTGGGTGACATTTGATTGCTCATGATCAGCATGTGCAATAGAACAAATGAGGAGTTCTGAATCAATAAAAATAGCTAAGCTCAGATGCTCGGAGCTCCACTGTTCAGTATGGCACCTGCCACAATGTTGGTTCCCTTTGCTGAGGACTGGAAGGGTTTACATCTATGAATAATGCCTCCCTGCCTTTCTTGGTGAGCCCACACAATAGGCATACTACAACAGTGAATGTTCCTTATTTATGTGTGGTTATCCTTTTTTCATGTCCACTTTTTCTCTCTGAATTATAAGCTTTTGTGGACATAATCTTAATTTGTTCATCCTCTGAAGAACTGATCTTTTAAAAGAATGTTTATAAAATTTTAATGGGCATATAAACCACCTGAGGATCCTGTGAAAATGCAGAGTCCTGGACCCCCAAGCCACAGAATCTCTGATTCAGTATATCTATGGGGGTGGGACTCAATATGTGACTTTTAAAATAAGTTCCTATTTGTTGTCAAATGGTCTTCTAAATATGTATGTTTATACCCACAGGCTAGTGCTGTTTTCACTTTTGTCAGAGATGCTACTTTTTTTTTTAGAATTAAAAAAAAATTCTTCTCTCATATAATCCATTCCAACACCATTCCACCCTTCCCTTCACTCCTCCCAGCTCTCCTCATCTTCCCTCTTCCCCAGATCTATCCCCCATCCAAACACTCTCACCACCACCTCTCCCCAAGAAAGAGTAGTTCTCCCAGGGTTACTGCTCAAACATGGCACAAGATGGAACAGGGCCTAGTAGGCACAATTCCCTACTTCAGTGTTGGACTAGGCAACTAGGGGGTCAAGGTACTCAGGATGAGCAAGAGGTTCAGGGACACACAGCCCTGAGGCCCTAGTGGGGACACAGGGATCTTCTTGGTAAAGGGGAAATAGAACAGATGGTGCAGGAGAGATGGGAAGGATGAGAATGAGAAGCTACTTTTTAAAGTGAGCAGGTGATTAATATATAGACTCATGCATGGCTGATCAAGGTGCCCAGAATAAAAAACTATTAAAAAAGACATGCATGTCACTCCTTCCAGTGGGGGCGGAGGAGGGTCTATGGACAGTTGCTGCTGGGGGAGAGGGATTCACTATCTTCAGTGGCATAGCTACTTGTGAGTTGCCCATAACCCATTGGGTAGCTCCACATCTATGTCCAGACAAGTCATAGGGGAAAAAAAAGTATGAAAGTTGGGTGGGGACTTTTTGCAAGGGGAAGTGGGGGAGGAGTTAGTGAAAGTGGAAAGGGATAATGGTATGGCCAGAATGTAATACATATAACTTGAATATAAATAAAAAATTAATTAGTGAATGAAATTTTAAAAAGTAAAAAAACCAGTTCCTCAGAATACAATGATGTGCTGGTCCAGGAGCCATTCTCTCTGAGGAAACACTGATAGAAGACTCTGCATAGTATTTGTATTATTTTTATCATACACTATCTTTTGCTAGTGATCTTCCTGCTTCTTCTGTGTCCCCAGTAATCCTGTGAACTCTTTGAGGGCATAACTTATGCTCTTTATTATTCCCAAGAGTGTCTAGCCCAGTCACACACACACACACACACACACACACACACACACACACACACACGAAAAAATCCTCTTCGTTCTTATAGAAGGCTTAAGGGAGGGTTATGTCTCACTGGTAGAAGTTGTGCTCAGTATATATGAGGTCCTATGTTCCATCTTTGGTATCACATATACAAAACCTTTACTGGGTAGCAGAATGAGTGAGTGAGTGAGTAAGTATTGTAGAAGTTTATTTTTAGTTATGTATAAAATAATTGTTTTGTGCACTGTTGGGTGAGGGGTTGCCTAGGTCTTGGCATTTTGTATTGTCTGCAACTACTGGGTTAATGTGAGGAATGTTTGATGGCTCGTGATCTGCACATGCTATCAGTAGAACACCTGAGGAGTTCTGAATCAATAAAAACACCTGAGTTCAGATGCTCGGGGTTCAACTGTCCAGTATGGTGCTGGCCATGACGGTGGTTCCCTCTGCTAAGGTCTGAAAAGGTTTGCACCAATGAATATGCCGTCTTGTTGTCCTGTTTGCTGAACTACCACAGTAGGTATACAGCTACAAGTGAGTGAATGAAGTGAATACAGACACTAATCTGCAGATAAGGGTTATTATTTTGAGCATTCATAAGTGAAATAGACCAGTATTTCGCTGACATTTATGCATAGACCTGAAAATTTCAACCCTGATTTACATTGAATGGAATCACATATTTGTCTGGGTCACATATTTTATATTACACACTTCATTCCATCTACCTCTCTAAGCTAATAAGTCTTCTTAAAATAATTGAATAAGTAAATAAGTTTTCTTCCAGGCAAAGGCTCTCTGTCAAGTATTTGTATTATTTGGTTGCAAAGCATTATCCAGAATGCTAGGAGGTAGTAGAGTCCTTCCTGGAACATTAATGGTTGAATTGTTGTAAGGAACATGAAATTTGATTCTTATTTTTGATGGGTCTTGTTCTTGGATGGCCACTCATGAGGAAAATTTGTGATCTGAGGACACAATGTGAGAGTGCAGGCCTAAACTACATATAGCACCCAAAAATAATAAGCACGAGTCTAGACTACTGGTGAAAATACTTGCTTTCATCCTGTAGTGGAAAATAATGTCTTTGCCAATGACAAAGTCTTTAATAGTAGCATTATTTGTGAACAAATATTGCTTCTATGTCCGCTGGTATTGCTCTTCAGATGATTTAACAAGAAATATTCATATCAGCGGGATGCTCAAAAGTGCTACTTTTTCAAAAGCAAAGGCAGTGGTAAACAGCTACACGGAGTGATACCCTCAATAGAAACTTGCTGATATGTTTCTTTCTGATTCCTTGCTAATAGCATGGGTCAGACAACTTGTTTAAACCATGAGAAGAAATTGTGGAAAGGTAGTGGCTGATAGTAGATTCATTTCCAAGGTTAAAATAGTCAAGATGAAAGGATACATATTACTTGGATTCCATTAATCTTATTTCAACTTTTGACTATACAGTGGTAGACTATTGGTCCCAATTCTAAATGACAGTTGAAGTATTCATTTATGTAAATTGGTCATTTATGATATCTCCTAATCATAGTCATTAATTAATCACATTTAAGCCCCAGTTGTAAGTACAGCTTCACTGTGTATTTGCTATGGGAAGCTAGAGAAACCACCACCCTCATTGAACCTCACAGTGTTCACCTGAAAATAGGGATAATAGAAATTACCTCAAAGGGTAGAACTCATTTCTCAAAATGTAGTCCACAAATCTATAGCAACAGCCCCATCTAGGAACTAGTTTGCAATGCAAGATGTTGGATCCTACCCCAGACCTACTGAGCCAGATTCTGCACTGCTAAGAAATCCCTAGGTGACTTATATGCATATAAGGAAGCAGGTTCTGAAGCCAAACTGTGTGGATCCCAGTCCTCACACTTACTCTCTTTGAGGCCCAGGCACGGGAGGCACTTAAATATTTCGTGCCTCAGTTTTTTATCCTACAAAATGGGAATGATAATAAAAACTCATTTCAAAGGGTTATTGAAAGAAGTAAATGAATCAATACATTAATATGTATACAAAGCTTAGAACAGGGCATAACACTTAAAAGTACTCAGTCATTTATAGTGAGGATTGCCTTGAGTTGCAAATGCAGGGAATAAATAACAAAAGTAGAAAGTATTGAGTGAAATCTGAGTGTGCTAACTCCAGCCTATAATCCAGTAATTGGGAGAGAGAATGATTAGGAGTCGAAAGCTAGCATCCAATACACGAGACCATGTCCTCAGAGCAGAAAGGGAAATACTGCGCTGCAGTGGACAGAATACAGTTGAGTGCTCTCAGGAAGGTAATGTTTAAAAAAGAGTAAACAAAGTTGGGTGGGTAGGGAGGAGAGAGTGGATCTAAGAGGGGTTGGGGGAAGGGAGTGAATTGAATGTGATCAAAATACATTGTGCAAAATTCTTAAAGAACTAATCTAAGTGAGTTTTACAAAAAAAAAGGAAGGAAGGAAGGAAGGAAGGAAGGAAGGAAGGAAGGAAGGAAGGAAGGAAGGAAGGAAGGGAGGGAAGAAGGAAAGAAGGAGGAGAAAGCCAGCCACAATAGCACATGCCTGTGATGCAAACATTATAGAGAGGAGGCTTATGCAAGGAGATAATGATTGTGAGGCCAGCCTGGGCTAAACAATGGAGCTCCTATCTCAGAAACAATGAATTCTTACCTTATAACATTTGTAGCTTAGATCTAATTCTGCTAACATGTGGTCCCCATTGGAAAAAAAGGAAAAAGTCACGACAGTCTCATAAGTACCCACTGAGAGTTAGTCAAGGCTTCCCTGCCAACAGTCTGGAGTTTAAATGAAGACTCTAAAGTGTAATTCATCAGTCACACTTTAACTAATGCTGCCCTAGACATCACAAAATGACTAATACATTGGAATAAGAAGCTACATTCCTTAACTTCTCTATTTAAACTCAGATCTCATATAAGTTACTGTCTGAGATTTATAAAGCTGACAGCATTGAAAAGAGTCCCATCTGGCAAGCTGTGTGGAAACAAATTGGTTCTGTTTGATGAGGGTGAGGGGTGAGTGGAATCCTACATGTCTGAACTATTTCCTAGGATAAGCTGTGTCATGCAATGGTTCTCAAATTTGGTTACCCATTAGAATTGCTGGAGAGCTTTTCAAAAACTACTGATACCAAGGTCTTTCCTTGTGATGCTAATTTAACTGTTTCAGAGTAGGGCCTAGATACGGGAATTTTCTTAAAGTTCCCCAAGTGATTATAATGTGCAGCCATGGTTGAGAACTATGGCCATAAAACACACTTGGCTCTAAGCTGTGCCCACTAAGTGAAAGAAGTTAGCATAAGACAAACAAGAACCGGGGACAAAAGAAGGGCTGAAGAAAGGGGTTTCAGATGGGAGAGTGAATGGGCAATTTGCTTTTATGGCTTGAGATGAACTAGCAGGGATATGAGATTTTCCTACCATCATACTGAAGTAGTTTTATAAATATAATTCAATTTTGGACAGACATCACAGGGCCAATTATAAATAAAAATGCTATAAGAAAAGGGACAGTTGTAGAAATGTAAAACTGGCAAAATGAAGTATGGAAAAACACTGCCCAATACAGTTGCCATCAAATCT
Organism: Cricetomys ansorgei; assembly: GCA_026225945.1. NCBI lineage: Eukaryota > Metazoa > Chordata > Mammalia > Rodentia > Nesomyidae > Cricetomys > Cricetomys ansorgei. The sequence goes on along the minus strand of JAMJFZ010003344.1, from coordinate 1,478,013 downwards.
ATCTCAAAATTCATTTTCCGTAACAGCAAAACCTGAATGCAGCCTACATATTAGTAGAGCTGATTAAATAAATGTGTATCATTCGCCCAGTGAAAATTATGATGAGTAAAGAGGCATAAACTGCTGCAGTACAGAGCATGATGAACTTCCCTGAAACAATGTTGACAAGGCTGAGGCACAGGGTCATGAGAAACACTAATCAATTTATGTGGAATTCAAAAGTAAGAAAAATGAATCAATGATCAGTGAAGTTTGCATGAGTGGTTGTCTTTTGAGGGAGGTCCCGACTGGAAGAATATGAAGGAGCTTGCTGAGTGGGGGGTGAGTTACAATGTATGCACATACCACAACATTTAATGAATCAAACTATTAATATGTGTGTGCTTTTTACATATAAGGTATATAGCAATAAGAAAGAAACTTACTTGCGATTTTTAAAGATTTATTTATTTTTATGTATATGAGTGTTTTGTGCATATATATGCATATATATGTATGTATGTGTATATGTGTGCATGTGTGTGTGTGTGTGTATGTGTATGCATGCATGCACACATGCACCACATGGGCACTGGGTGCCTACAGAGCCCAGAAAAGGGCACTGGACGGATCCCCTGGGAATAAATTTACAGACAGTTGTGAGCTACCATTCAGTGTTAAGAATGGGACCCACTGAGTCTCTCCAGCCTCTTATTTACCATTATTATAATTCATTCCACAAATATTAAGAGCCTATTCTGAGACAGGTGGTGTTTTAATTGTATGACACAGAGGCTTCCTAAAGGGACAAAACCCTTGTCCTCCTGACTCTTGTACTGTACTGTAGAAAACATTGAATCGTAGAAGAAAGACTATAGAACAGACAAAAATGTATGTACCACAATATCAGATAGATAAGTGCCACAAAGATAAGTACTATGGTCAGTATGGTTTATGTGGACATTCTCTCCTGTATCTTCATGCTTTTTTACTTCTCTCCCTAATTCTACTGCACCAACGGGGAGAATTTCCTGTGCTACTAATAGCAAGAACTTTCAAGTGACCATAAGTATTTGCTAACTGATAATGTTGCTCTTATCCCATCTACCCTGGTTTCCTTGGAAACTTAATTTTCTATGGATTCCCATGGTTCTCTCTGAAAAACAAATTTTATTACATTGGAGATGGGGCTTTAGGTACTTTAGGTAAACTTAATAATTCTAAGAACCCACATGGCCCAATCTTGGAGTAGTTCCTCCTTTAGCAGACACAGATAATGAAAAAAATACCCCCCTTTCTAACTTATCATTCAACATACAGTAATATAAATCCATTAACCCACAATAATTAACATTTCTGCAAAACCCCTTCCCTGTTTTGCAATTTCTTTGCCCTTAGCAGTTGTTAAAACAATCTTTCACACTTGAGTGTTTCTCAAGTCCCAGAATCTGTCAGTGTTGTTTTTGGCCCCTTCCCTATTTCCTCTTCTCCCCTCCCATAATCACAAATTAGTTTCTATATCAATAAGGAATAAGTTTTGTTTCTTTAGAAAGGTGAAAGGGAGCATAAAGTGGGAGTTAAGCAAGAAAATATAGTTCTAACTAATGAACATGCCAAATTGGATAGACAGAATCCGCAGAGGCCTCGACCCCATACAAAAAAAAATTATAGGCAACTGAAGAAAGCTGGGAGCAGGCAAGGAGGTCTTCCCTGGGGAAGAGCACACCAATTGGTTGTCTGGTGCCAAAGAGTCAGCCCTGAAAACATACATACAGGTAGAATATACATTCATGTATGCAAAAACGATTATTTTAAAAGAAAGCTATGAATTTGAGGTAGAGCAGAAAAGGTGCTGGAATATATGGAAAGGCTTAGAGGGAGGGAGGGAAAAATGTTGTAACTAAATTATAATATCAAAACTTAAAAACATAAAAGAGAGAAGATAAAATATAGATCTATTTTTAGCAGATGAAAGGTTGCTGGATAGAGGTGGAGAGCACGAATGTTGCTATAGTTTGGATATGAAGCGTTCACCCAACCCCAATGTTTTACACCTAAAAACTCTGATTGCTATCTGATTGACTTGGGAAATAATTGAATCAGAAGTTCTCCGATCTAATCTACGAACTCATCCACTGGAAGATTCCTAATTGGACTACTGAGAGGTGGTGGAAACTATAGAAGGTCAATTCTACTAGAAGAATGTGTTTCCAGGGGTGCTTTTGAAGGTTATATCTTATCTCAGACCTTTGTGTCTGTCTGCCTTTCTGCTTCTAGGCTTCCATGGGCTGAGCTACTTTATTCCAGAACATGTGTGTTCCTATCACCATAATGTTCCATGCACAGGCCCTGAAGTAATACTTTAAATAACTATGAACAGAAACTTGTGAAACTATGAGCTAAATGACACCCTTTCTGCATTGAACTGCTTTCTCAGATATTTTGACACAGAGACAAAAATTCTGACTAACATAGTTGTTTCCATTTTAGCTATAGATCGTATTTCATCTGTGCTGGCTAGTTTTATAACAACTTGACCCAAGCTAAAGTCATTTGGGAAGAGAAAACCACAATTGAGAAAATACCCCCACCAGATTGTCTGTAGGCAGCCTGTAGAGTATTTTCTTGATTGATGTTTGGTATGGGAGGGACTAGCTCACTGCGGGTGGTGCCACTCCTGAGCTGGTGGTCCTGGGTGCTATAAGAAAGCATACTGAACAAGAAATCCATGGAAAGCAAGCCAGTAGGCATCCCTGTTCCATAGCCTTGCATCAGTTCCTGCCTCCACGATCCTGCCTTGAGTTCCTGTCATGACTTTCCTGGATAATGTACTATAAACTATAAGATGAAACAAACCATTTCCTCCCCAAGTTGATTTTGGTCATGGTATTTTATCACAGCAATATGTGATGTGTTATTCACATTCCACTGGAAGAATTTTGGTTTTCAATTGTAATCTTATTAACAAGAAAATTTCCCATTCTGCAGTATCCAGGAAAACTAGAAGGACGTTTCTGGCAACTAATTTGTTAAGTGACACTGACAAACACAATTTGGGATAATTATATTCTTATTTTAAGTGCAATTTTCTCTGTCATCTCAACTGCCCACTTCTTCTGTCTGTTTTCAGTCATTTCTGACTCTCTATTTTGTATGTCAACGTGAATATTCAAAATGAAAAAAAAAGAATTTAAAAACCTCTTGATGAAGGTTTTAATGTAGTATTTACAACCACTCATTACTTTATATCATAAATAACGTCTTAGTTATGGATTTGCTTCTCATTGGCATCAATTTGTCAAGATCTTCTTTACCTTGAGTTTAACTTCTATGTTCTCCTATTAGTTTACTGTACCAATGTCAAACACCTCTTTGAGCTTGATTTTTCATCTATTAAATAAAGGAATTCAGATCAAAATTTTTCAAGGTTACAGAAAGTAACAAAATCCCCACAGTCAAGAGTTCTGGCTGAATATGATATATTTTGATACGCTATTCCATTTGGGGGGCATTTTTACATAAGGTCTCTTGTATCTCAAGCTGGCTTTCAACTCACTATGTATCCATGGCTGGCCTTGAACTCCTGAACCTCCGGCTCCTACCTCCTAAATGCTGGTGTTACAGGTCTGAATCACTATACCTAGCTCATTTCCATTGGTTTTTGGTTTTGTTTTGTTTCTCATGTAACATTTTTTTAAATTAATGTTTCAGGAAAGGCTAACCCAACCTTGTCAAAATGACTAAATACCTCAAATAACTAGAAGCTGTATTTAAAATATTTCTCTCAAAACTAAGTAAATTGTATAAGTTGGCGGTGAATGTTGTTTGACAGTTTATCTCTTCTTATTGTATCACATCCAGAAATATTAATTCATCCAATCTATTGGGGACTCTTGGGGTGAAGTTATTTTCCTATAACCCCCAAAAGAGTCATAATTACTCTTTAATTCATAAAAATATTGTCTCTGTACAAAAAAATCCTCAACATTAGTTGGAATTGTTATTAAGATTCAAACATAACACATTATATTAGTATTAATATTTCAATATATTACTGCAATGATATTAAAACTTAATTTTAATGACAATTGTAAGATTTATATTCTAACTTGATAGTATGATAGTCATTTTAGAAATCATCCATTGTTTTCTGCTGAAGAATTTAATTGTGTTGTTTTTGAGCTGTGACTAATCTTAAGCAGAAACAGAGCATGGATTGGGTACTCTATGTTGAATTTAAACAAACGATTCATCTCATCCATAAAAACTTCAGAATGTGACAAACAAATTTATGGTGAAACAGACTTTTCACATGGGCTAAAATCTTGACACAAGTAGCTTTGAAATTAGCTCAATCTTTTGAGTAATAAGCGAGTTCAGGGAATGAAAAATGAGCTTTTCACCTAAAAAGTCATAGATAATAGGTAAACTAAAGAGCTTACATGATCACAATGAAAAATGATCCAGGATCAGCAGAATAAAAAGAAGGAAATGTACTTTATATGGAAGGGTAATCCTTGACATGGCACTTTACCTTTTAAGAACCAACATTAAGGGCTGAAGAGATGCCTCAGTTAAAGTTAAAGGCATTGTTCTTCAAGAAGACCCAGGTTCAATCCCTAGCACCTCCATGGCAGCTCACAACTGTCTATAACTCCAGTTCCAGGGTATCCAACACCATCACACAGATATATATGCAGGCAAAACAACAATGCCCATAAAATAAAAATAAATTATGCTTTTTTAAAAAAGAACAAACATTAAAAGCAGACAGAAATGGCTGACATGAATGCCACAACCAGCACCAGGAAAAGACACGGGCACAGCTACGTCATTCTTTAGTCCCAACTAGTTAAGAGTGACTTAAAGGTTGATATGACACTTTATTCTCTGCCAGACACTAATGGTGTCAAAACAAAAATGTGGTAAAGAAAGGGGAAAAAAACCACACCAATAGACTTGGAACCTCACTAAGAGACAACCATATTACTCTAGTCATGCTGTTCCTGAGCAAATGAACTCTTGAAGACCCCTTTCCAGCTCATCAGCTGAATGACTCCACCATAAAGGTTTATTGTAAAGGTACGCTTCCATGTGACACCATCATTAATTCAGATTACAGCATGGAGACTGGGCTGATATCAGGCTCCCTGGACAGGGAATTGGGTGGGAGATGGGCCTTCTGACAATTTTGATTCCCCGTGTGAATAAATTATGAAATCTTTCATCCATTGGATGATACTTCTACCACAGAGAATTAACTAAAGGCTGTATTTATTCAACCAGCACTTAGTGATTACATTACATGCTAGGCCTGGTTCTCAGGGATACACCATGGAATTAAAAAAAAAATTCTGCTCAAATGTTTATAGTCTTGCATAGTGGAGCCAAAAATGGTAGTAATCCTGGAAAGTGCTTTTCTTAGAAAGGACTGCTTAGAAAGTTTGCCTTTGGTTGGAATTTGAAAGCCTGAATTTTGCCAGGTGGTGGTGGCACAAACCTTCAATCAAAGCAAATCACAGAGTTACAACAAAGAAACCCTGTCTCAAATAAAAACAATTAACAAGAAAGAAAAGAGAAGAGAAGAAAAGAGAAAAAGAAGGAAAGAAAAGAAGAAGAAAAAGAAAACCTGGATTTAGGGGCAACAATTTCCAGGACTAGTAAGAAAGTCTCATGGTACCTCAGCTGTTTGCATAAAGAATGTGGCATATGTTCAACACCTATTTTCACTTTTGGAATCTGGAATTTCAGTACATGGTAGGAAGACGGTGCTTACTTGAACAGCCTCCAATAAGATCTTCAAGCACAGAGTGCCTAAGGAACTTCCACACTCATTCCTGGGGGAGTTCACCGGGAGAAGACTCTAGGAAGCCTGTATCTAGTTTCCCTAAGGCTTCACTCCACGTACTTTTGGGCCTTTATTCATTTTGCTTTCTATCTCCCCAATATAAGAGAATCATAACAGTGGCTTTGACTATATGCTGGCTCTTCTGAACTCTTCCAGTGATTCACAGATCCTGAAATGGTCTTGAGACTTTTCACGTGACGGAGGAGGATCAGACAATATGCAGTGTATAAGTTGGTAAAGCATGTAACAAACCAGATTGCATTAGTGTTAAGAAAAACAGGCACTGTACAGCACAAAGACAGCTTGGGGTACTGGAGTGACTGGGTTGTAGTGTGTTGTGGTAAATAAGGAAGTAAGGATAAGTCTTGTTATCTGATTAAATAAAGTAAAAAGTGTGAGGACATTAAGGCAATGTGTGAAGAAAATGTTTGCTGGGCAGAGGAAACAGCTTGTGCAATAGCCCTAAGGTGGGCTATACCTGTGTCTCAAGGTTCACTAAGAAGGACAATGTCTGGAGCCATTTGAAAAAGATGAGTCTTAGGGGGAGGGTAGACAGGACTTGAAGCTATAGAAGTAAGACCAGGAAATACTATCCATCATTTGGACCCTTGCAGGTTATCAAGAGGATAATTTGAACTAGAAACAAGAGTAGGATGACTAAGAGAACATTAAGTATGAGGTGGACACACAAAAGGCATGCACAGTTATTAAGTGGTTTGTATTCGTATTGGCAGGAAGGGTTACTCACAGCTTTTTAAATCATAGTATTTTCAATCTTAAGGCTAGAACAAGGGTTAAAGCAACATAATAGTTTAACAATTGGACTAAAAAAAGCACTATCCTTTTGGGAGCTTTGAGAACAAACGATAAATAACAAGTGGGTTTTAGTGAGCACTACACCCACACCTATTCTGGTCTCACTCTGGGATAATAGACATTTAGTACCTGGTACTGGCTCTGAGAAAGCAATGGTAAATAGTTCATGATAACTGTGAGGTGACAAAAGCAGGTTGGGATTCTTTATAACGGCCCCAACAAAAGGTGATGGATGCAAAGGGACTATACATTGTGGAATACTACTTTACTTAGAACCTGTCTTATATGCCCTTTCAACTAGTCATATCTTTGTATACTCTACAACTCTGAGAACAAACATACATGCATTCATTCCCAATAAACTATATCCTGCTGCATCACCTACTTTGACATATTGCAAAGCCTATCTAATGTCTTTCCCTCTATAGGTCAATTAACTTGTCATTTAATGTGTAGTTTCTCCCACACAGAGAAAGAGAGTCCAGTTTGTCACTTTTTGAAGTTGGACTAGCCATATGACTTGAGTAATTCAATAAAATGCTGTCTCAAGAGAGCTTACATGGGTCCATCCCTACTCTTAGAATTCAGTCATCCCTATCCCGTCACTCCACCCACAAACCGGCTAAGTGAAAGATATAATGGAGGCCAGTTATTCCAGATCTGCCAGCATTAGCTGACTCTGAATTTAACTACAGATACAGGAGGAAATCCAGCAAAGATCAGCCTAGTCTGTCACAGATCAGAACCACCAGATACAGACTTATGAGCAATAGTAACAATACCATATATTCCATTAACTTTTGAGGCAGTTTTGAGTATATGGCAATAAATAACTGACCAATGTAATCCAGGCTTGAGTGTCTTGTAAAAGTTCTCTAGTTAACTCACAACTGGACTTCCAAAGATAACAGCTGTGGGGTATCCACAGCATCTCTAAGGAGAAAGGCAGACCTGACTACACCTTCAAAGACAGAAGGACCTAGAGAGAGCCCACAGACTTCAAAGATGTGGTACTTCACTTTATGAGAGTCCTTGTCTTTTGGCTGAAGTCTAAGAGTTGACATACTGCTTTACACTCTCTCATCTCTCCAGCTCACCAGGAAAAGGGCAATTGAAATGCTGGAATCATTCTCTGCTCAAGTACAACAAAGGGCATATTCTCACATGGCTGAGGGAGACTGAGCCTTTGGCAAACTGGGAACAGCAGGAAGGTCACAGACGGAGTAACGAGAAAACTCGGTGCCTAGGTGAAATGTCGGCAGGCTGCCCAGCGGGGAAGCTGGCACCATTTCAACATTGCAACCTCATTTTATGTGCTGAGATAATATTTTCATCTCCCAAGAATAGCAGTCACCCATTTTATTGTCTATTTCTTAGGCAGCAATATTTAAAGTTGATTTAAAACCTAAATATGTCTGTGATGATCAAATTCAACATTTTTCCTTTCTTCACACCCCATTCACTTCTCCCCCCACCCTTACTAACATACAAAGTACCTCGTTTAATTATTGTGCTCTTAAAAGAAAACTTCAAAATATTTCTAGAACTTTTCAAAGATAGAACAAGAAATCTTTCAACACACGTTGATTAATAACAGAGGAAAGCAGGCACAATGCAAGGTCAATTCTAAGAGTTTCGGTAAGATTTTTTTTTTCATTCATTCTTCAATTTACTGGGCATCAAATATAGTGGTGAATGTGATAAAACAATAGTCCTTGACCCCAGGAGCTTGAGGTCCTTGGTCTGCACTCAAAGAGATTTTGAGCCAGAGTAAATAACTCAAACAAGCCCCAAGTCTTGTGCAGGCATGAAATGGGTGGGGGGAGGCAAAACTTACAGTCATTTTCTCAACCAGAAAAGCAGAAGCAATATGAAGTTAAAGAACAGCATTTCAGCACGGTGGTGGTATGGCAGGTCTTTAATCCCAGCACTCAGGAGGTAGAGGCAGGCGGATCTCTGTGAGTTCGAGTCCAGCCTGGACTATAGAGTGAGTTCCAGGACAGCCAGAGTTACAACAGAGAAACCCTGTGTCAAACAAACAAACAAACAAACAGCATTTCATTTCTATGTTGACCACATCCAGAAGCTGCAGAGGCTGTAACTTCCGGTCATGTACTCTGAAGTTCACAAGAAATTCCCTTAAATTCTAGTTCTGATATCTCTGCCACACTCTCCCACCAGGACAATGCCCATCACTTGGGTCCACACACATGATATTTTACACTCCCTTTTGAAAGAATGAAAGGAAACTCTCTAGAAAGAACCAATCTGAGTCTAAATGTTATCAAAACAAGGCTCGTGTCATTTCATGGTCACTATTCCCAGAAAATCTTACTATGGAAATTTGTGAAACACATCTATTTTCTTTAGATGAGTGTGACAAAATTTGCCTTTCATCTCATTTTTCTCCATAAATTCTAAAATATATACAGTGTGGAAATTATTTCTTTTCATTCACTGACTATACTGCAGATAAAAATGTATGAGCTAATTCTGAGCCAAAAAGTACAGAGGGGATTAAGCCAGGTAATCATCTTCAAAATATTACAAAGCCACACTGAAAAATGTAATTTTTAACTGTAAAAAAAAAAAAGATTTTGATTGACAGTGTGGAAAAAAGGCCACCACGCTACAAAAAAAAAAAAATGAAATTTCAATTCCAAAAGAAGAGTTAAATCACAGTAACAACTAAATTATTTTAGTAAGGTTAAATGAAGGGATACAAGTAGTTCCCTAGACTCAATAGTTTGCAAAATCAAATAGAAATCTAATTAGCGTTAGTTGATAAAGTAAAGAAGGTTATCTACAACTCCAAGTGAAAATATATCAAAAAACTAGAATAAAAGAAATCAACATTCAAAAAGCATTTTAAAAAGAAAATATACATGATCTCCAGACTTTCATGTTTCATGCTGCTTCATTATAAAAAACAAAGCTTACTGATTGCTCTTTATCAAGAGCTGAATCTTGAAACATCCCAAGAGGCATTCTAATTATAATTAATAATGCAAGCTTTTCTTTCAGAATCATTAGGGATTCATTAAGCTGACAACACAAGCTACTTAATACTTGACTTGCTAAAAAGATGGCAGGATAAGGGAGACCACCAAGATTGTGACTTAAGTAATTCTGCTGTTGATTTTTAAAACAGATGTGTATGCAGGACATGAGGACTATTTGCTTTCTTTGGGGCCCAGGTAGAATTTGTGCCTTCAGAACCGTGCATATATAGGGTGCTGAAAGCCCATTTGACCTTTGTTTCTCTCCCCGGCTATCAAACCTCTCTAATATACACTCTAGTCACAGTAATGGAAACTGCATTCTGCAAAGAAAAGAACAAAGTTGAATCACAGCAAGGAGAAGAAGTCTAATTCTAGTGACTTTTGCTGCAACACACAGTTACACACTCAAAACTTACTCTGGGGGCTAGGCAGGTGGCTCAGCAGGTTGAAGCAACTGCCACCAAGTTTGATGCCCTGAATACTTAGGTCCTACCCAGGTCCTAAGTAGTAGGACAGAACTAACTCTTGCAAGTTGTCCTGTGACCTCCAGAGCACCCCCAACACACACTTAGAATAAGTAAATAAACATAATCTTAAAAATGTAAAGAAAGCTATTTTTTTTACTTGTTTGCTAATGTGTTTTCAAGGTAATCCAGATCAATGCAAGTTTTTTCCTGATCTCCTTGTGTGGCTGTGTGACAAGTTGGAAGAGAAATTACCTAGATTTAATGGACAGCTTCCACTCTTCTGATTAGTCTTTTCCCTTTTACTTGCTCTGAACACAGACATAGTATCTGCAGCTTCGGCATACATTCTGCAACCATGATGCAGGAGGAGCCGAGAAGTATATAGACAAAGGCACCAATGCCACTCACTCATTGAACAGTGGCCAACAGTTACCTGCATTAGAAAAGTCACCTTATTTGAAGCCACCGCAACGCAGGCTTTCTGCCTTTTTTTAGCTGAAAACCTTGCTAAGTGATATATTTGGCCAGGAAAAGAATCCAGCATTCATCCTCAGATCTGAGTAGATCTCGTTGTCTAAAATAATCCCTCTTATGTTATCATAATATACAACTTTGGGGAGAGAAGTATACATGATGGCCACATATAAGTGCATTAATAGTTCTCATTATTCCTGTTTCACTCAGGACCAAGCCAAACAATGGAATTGCTCGTTTTATTAGAGCAGTACTCATCTCATGCACCACTGACCATTGATAGCTAGGTGAAGGTTAACAAATGAAAGCTGAGGACGTTGTCAAGTGGCACATTACAAAGAACTCGTTTTATCTTTTCTTAGATATGGGAAGTTTTCTCTGATAACATGTTTTTTAATTATCTTCAGTCTGACATTCATGATAACCTTCCCCTCCATTTTGTTAGAAATAAACCGGACACATTTTTATGAGGATTGTTTCCAAGGATTTACACATGATATGCATATGTTCTGTCATTGTGTTATACCCTCAGCTCCAGAACTTGGAAATTTTAACAACTAAGGTAAAAAGATCCCAAAGTATAAATACATAAAAGGAGTGGTTTCTAAGGTGAATATTCTCTGTAGAGTAAGTTAAATGTTATTGTTCTATGAATATAACTATTCCGGTAAAGACCATTCTGGGTGACCAGGATAAGCTTCTACTGGAGGGGTCACACTAGTATCCTGCTTACTAGTCCAGAAGAGGGCTTGCCATATGAAAGAAGAAGTCCTTGCCACTTCACATGTGTTCTTTAGAGTAAGGAACACTAGTGTCAATAGAATCCTATAAAAATGCATACTCTCAGGCCCCATCCAAGAACACTAGCATGTTTCCCAGGTAAGTCAGATGCAAGAAGTTTGAGAAGAAATTTTCTAACAGGTTATAAAACTCAAAATCATGAGAGGCTAGTTACTAAAACTTCAGTAAAGGGCAGACAACATCTAACCCTTTGTCTCTGAACACTGCAAAGATTTGTAATTTGTTACTCAATCAGCGGCACCAATGATTGATGTATTTGACAAGTCCAAAGATGATTTTCCCCTAAAGGTCATTTTAGAAAAGCTTTTAAAGTTAGTCCATATTCTTCATGGTGACACGTGATAACAGCTATTACTGGAAAGCATGCTGTGGGTATGCAATGCAAATTTTCATGAAGAAACTGCCTATGTCACCTCCATGAGGTAATGCAAATATCTCAAAGTCAAATGTGCTGTGTCATTTAAATCATAAGAAAGGGGCTACTCAGGCATTTGTGCTACTTGAACAGTCAGAAATTCTACAGTGCTGTCAATGCACTGTCTAAAACATTCTCAGAAAAACCAGGAGCGTATTTACACCTAATCATGGCACCAAGTTCGCCTAGAAGTAAAACATACACCGTTCCTGTCTAAGAAGAGTGTGAACACCTCAGCAAACATGACCAAACATTTTCTGCAGCCTCTCCTGAGGTTGTCAACTCTGAAAGTCAATGATGTTCTAACAGTCTCCAAGGAAAGATTCACACTAAAGTTTAGAGAAGTTAGTCTAACTTCACTAAATGCAAGCATGATCACTGGAAGAAGAAAACCTTCCAAAAGAGCATCAGGAGCTTTTGTACAACAAACCAGACTGGAAATCTTTGACAATAAAATTTCTGCAGCCAGCAGTATGATGATCTTAGGCAAGGATATTCCAAGCGTCCCAGGAACAGAAATATGAAAACTACCAGGAAACTTGTTATAAACGCTAATTCTCCCACTCCCTGCCTCTACATCTATTAAAGACCAGTATCCTAAGTTTTATTAAGCAAGCAAAGTGACTCAATGAATGCTAACATTTGAGAAGTGTTAGGATCAATAGTATAGAAACTGTCACTGATAAAAGACTCGTTTTATTTTGTTCATTTTATTTCTAATGCATCACAGATTGCTACTTTCCTAAAATAACATATTGATTCATTGCTACAGAAAAGAAAAATAAAAGAGACATAAAAAAACATCAGTCCCAATTTTGTATTATTATATTCAAATGGCAAAAAATTACAGTTTAGTTACACAAAACATCCAATACTTACTGTTATTTTTTTTTGCTTACATCCTTGTAGATCAATAACATATTTGCAGAATGGCACTGGCCATCAAGGTGCACTGGGAATAGCACTGCTCTATATACCCATAAGTGACCTGCCCTCAACACTACATAATTTTATCAATTCCAAGATGGACTTCTTTTCTCACATTGTAACATCTGAAATTGGAATGAATCTAAATATCACTACTGGCCAGATGGTAGCAGAACTTAGCTTTTACAGTCTGCACTAGCGCATCAAAAATCTCAAAGTGATGTCAGACACAGGTAAAATAAAATGATGGAGGAAGGGTTCTTTGCGGTTTGTTTTTTTTTAAGAAGAAGAAATGCTGAATCACCAGTGCTTTTTATGTCACAAAGGATGATGTTTTGTGGGAAATCTTCAGTAAAGTAGAAAATAAACTAGATTAGTGGTGCCTACCACAGTAGGGAAGGTGAGAAATACCAAAGGAGACCCTGACAATAGCTTCAAAGTTCCTTTTCCTTTAAGGTGATAGGAACATTCTGAATTGACTGACTTGATGACTATAAGATTTTATGAACATATTAAAACCAACAGATTGTATGTTTTTAATGAGTGAAATGTATGCCATGTAAATGATATCTCAAGGTAACTGTTAAAAATGGGAGAGAGACAATGTCTGAAGCGACTGAACTGATTAAAGATACAAATCTACAAATACAAAAAGCATAACACATAATAAAGGGGATTTCGAATTAAATGTATACCAAACATATATTGAGGCTGGAAGTGCCAACAACAAAGAAATCTTTGGCAATTCACAGCATTTTAATTTCCAAAGGACAGAACTTCAGAACAAGAGGCTACTCAAAGTATCTGTTTTACTTAGTTTTCTGTTGCTGTGACCAAAAGCAACTTGGTGGAGGAAAGAGTTTATTTGTGCTTACAGGTTGCAGTTCATCACTGAGGGAAGCCAGGACAAGATATGAACTTGAGGTGTAAACCATGGAGAAATATAGCTTACTGGCTCATTCCTCCTATCTTGCTCATCTTTCTTATGTAGCCCCCAGACCCACCTGCCTAGGGACTCAGACCTCCTACATAAATTAGTAATTAAGAAAATGTCTCACAGACATGGCCACAGGCCAATCTGATTGAGGCAGTTATTCGGTTGAGGGTCTCTTTTCCTCCAGGTGACTCTCTAGGTTTGTGTCAAGATGTCAGCTGGATTTAAGTATGACTTATCACTTGGGCTTGAAGTCTCTTTAATAAAACATCACTTAGAAATTGAAAAAAAAATGTTCTGCCTTTGGCTTTCATTTGGTGTGCCATGACAGGCACAAGCTTTGTCTGATGTAAACTATAAGATCCCCAAAACTTGAAAACCAAGTATTTAAAGCCACTCGACACAGCAGTGTTAGTTAGAACTTCTAACAGATTACCTGCATCAACAGGAAGAACTATTTTTATATGGCTTCTGGAGATAGTGATGGTGCTTTACCTGTTTTGGCCAACAAGTAGTTACATAAAAAGCAACAGTTGTGCTATATAGGCTGTCACCTTGTTAATTAAAATCTCAAGTTACTAAACTAGAGAAATATTAAGCCAGTATATGCTCAAGAAATATTCTGAAGGTGCAGTTTTCTTTCAAACATCTGGTTTAATTATTTGTTCAGGTGTTTGTTTACTACTGCAAAGATATGATTCAATATTCATTTATTTGTTGTGGTAAAAGTAGAATTACTATAAATCAATTTTGAATCTGTGATTTATGATTCATATTTAACAACTGTTTAGGAAGATGGCATTTTAATATAAAATCAAAGACTTTGTTTTTATATTAAGTTCATCTTTCTTCTTTTGAGGTAAATCATGAGTGTAAGTAAAAACAAAGAGAAGAAATTCTAATCGCTGATCTTTCAGTGTTCAATTTGACAAGAGAAAATGTGAGCCTTAAAATAGTAAATAAAAAAGGTCCAGAAACGTATACTGAATTTTATCACCTGCATGAATATAAACATAATGGGGATGATTTAAAAAGGCAAAATAAAAGCTTTTTAGATGCAAGGCATTGTGCAAACCAAAATTATACTTTCTTACATGGTGTCCTTAATGTTAACAATCACAGACTTCCATTTGTTATCACAGAAAGGCATGAGTGGATCATTTTGACCTGTTACAAGCTAGCACATTTCCCATTTTTATAATGAATAAAGCAAAATTTTACCATCTTTTGGCTGTCAAAAGGCTAATTATAAGTGAAAACAGGGCAATGTTCATGCTAACCAATAATTGTGTCCATCAAATTCTGAATCCTAAGTGTCTCTACTGTCACATTTCTAAAAGTAAAAATACAGTTAGGAAAGAATTTGAGAAGAGCTAGATTCAAAATATGGCCCTCCCCTCCTGGAGATTGTATAAGTCAGTCTCAAAGGTGTTATTAGATTTCATGAAATTAAAAGCACTTCACCTGCCTTATTCCTTCTTTTGGGAAATACATACTGAAACTATTCAGGGAGCTGACCAGCACTCGGTTCGGTAGTAGTATAAAACATTGATGGCAGTAAAGAATATGGAGCTGTGTTAGTGACATCCTTGGAAGATGGACCTCTTGTGTGGGAAAGAGTGAGGATATGGACACTGACTCCTCTGGCAGAGCAAGTATCCAGGTTGCGGCCAAAATGGCGAATCCTAGCTGACCGGTGCAGCAGCAGTGGAAAACTTTTGCCAGGGGCGGTGGCCACTTCCCCCATCTTCACAGAAGTCTCCCTAATGGGGGCGGAGCCACTCTCCCTTCCCACAATAATAAGTTTTGGGTAGGCTGATTGAAGAGTATAGTGTAAGCATGAACCAAAGCTATTGGACCTCTCTCTTATACAACGCCTGATTCCTCTATAAAAACCCTGCCTCTTCTGCAATAAAGTACATCTGCACCTGATGCTGCTTTCTGGTATCTGGTTCCTTGAGCTGGTGATTCTGTCTCCCTCACCCCCTCGAAGCGAGCCCCTGTTCCAGAACACCCAAACAAGCTGCCCCATTTATGATGCAGGAAAGGTTCCCTGGGAGTCATATAGTATGAAAACAAATATGGTACATACAGTAAATGGTACACAAAAGATATTGAGAAAAAGTGTGTAAGAAAAACTAGCAAAAGAAAATGAGGGAACAAATATAAATGTTGTAAATTTTCTGCTTAATGATTTACCTTATCATTACTTGTGTAGGCAACATGCTTGTTTCCATCATAACACTACCAATTATTTTACTATGTTCTGTTCAGAAATTTCTTTCCTGTATCCAAATGCCTTTCAGATGCCTCCTTTCTGTGAGAGTTTGTAGGCAACAAATTTGGTCCTAAATCCTCAAATTGGTTTAAAAGCTCCAAATGGTCCTTTGAGGGGTTCTCTGAATAAACAGAAAACAAATTACTTGCCATTTTGTCAGTATTTATTGATATACTCAAGGAGTGGGAACTTTTATTTAACATTTATGGTAAACTAGATGAATGATACAGAAAGGACACAACTTTGGAGAAGAATTTGGATGCTAGACTTCTCTCAATTCCTTATCAATGGGAGATTATAAATCTCAGATGACAATCTTTGCTTTGTGGATTTTTTCTTAGATTCCCAAGTGGTTGATGCCCATCAAAAGTATTCTACTTAAAGAGAAGAACTTGTTGGGAAGAAGAAAAGGTTTGATGGGAGGCAGGGATAAGAAATTGATAATAGGAATGAATATGATCAAATTAATTTATTTATATGTGTGTAGGGGGTGATGGTGGTGGTGGCACACATTTTTAATCCCAGCATTGGGGAAGCAAAGGCAGGAGGATCTCTGAGTTTGAGGCCAGCCTGGTCTACAGAAAGAGTTCCAGGATCCAGGATAACTAGGGCTACACAAAGAAGCTCAGTCTTGAAAAACCAAAATAAATAAATAGATAGATAAATAAATAAATATATTTTAAAGATTATATATACGTAGTACATTTTATATTATATATGATATGTTATATATATCACACATATATATAACATATATAAAATATCATATATATATGATATATATAGGGGAAATTTTTGAAAAGCATCCTACTTAGGCACTAAGTGTTATAATCATCCTATTTTGCAACATATATCCTGGCAAAGTTACATAAGTAATTTCAAATGTTTCCTTTTTTCTAGTCTGAAGATGAAAGTAGTAATTTCTAACTTGAGATTAATTCATAAGAATCAAATAGGGTAGCTTATGTCAAAGGCATCTGGCCACACACTGCTCTATATAATTATTAGCTGTCTCCAGTAGGCTTGGAAGCATCTGAGTCATGGATATGAGAAATTTTTGTCTCATTTGTATCACCTAAAAGCTTCAACCACTCTTGTATCCTAATCATCTATCCCTTCACTTTTAATTATTTTAACGAAAACCTTGTCATCCCATGTAAAAGCTTAATAAATCTATTTTCATGATTTTACTCAGCACCTCACTAAGAAACACTCTATAAGAGATTTAATCTTTTGTAGATTTTAAAAAATATTTTATTTTTATTTTATGTGCATTGGTGGTTTGTCTACTTGTATGTTTATGTGAGACTGTCAGATCCCCTGGAGCTGGTGTGACAGACAGCTGTGAGCTGCCATTGGGTGCTGGGAATTGAACCTGGATCCTCTGGAAGAGCAGACAGTGCTCTTAACCACTGAGCTTTCTCTCCAGCTCCACTAAGACACAATCTTAAGTTAAGGCATATGAAGGGTTAAATTGGCACACGACTATTAGTTCAAAATAATTTGGAATAGTGAAATGCTATGATTTTAATTAAATCTTAATTGAATATGACTTATAAGAATATAAGGGTTATAGCAAACAATATTTCTAATGATAAATATGGATTGAGAACATTCTTTTATAAATGGCTTATTATGTAATATATGTACTCCAGGAATGTTGGTTCATTATTGGGCAGATACAAAGCTACAGATGTTCAGGTTGAAGGAGCCTAGAGAGCTAATGTCCATGATGCAGACCTACAGCTAATAAAATTCTACTGTTTGTTTGAGATCCATGTTAGATGACAGTTTAACTGCTCTTGCCACAAAAACAGAGTAAAGAACATTAATTTTGGTGGGTATGGAGATGGTGAGGATCTGGGAAGACTTGACAGGGTGAGGGAGATATGATCAAAATATCTTGCATGAAAAAATAATACAAATTAAAAATAAAATAAGGGTAATCATATTAACGCAGTGGATCAGCTAATTTGCCTAATGATCACAACCTTTAATTATCTATGTGTATCCCTTAACATTGTGCTGGATATCTTAGTTACACACAAAAAATTATTTTAAAAGTTTCTTAGTGTGAATAGAGTAAAATGTGAAGAGCAGAATAAATTGTGAAAAAATTTTAGTCCACCATATAGGTAAGGCCCTAACCCTGATATTCGTATTTCTCAAAAAATTACATATAGCTAATCTAAGACAGTCTGCAGGTTTCTAGAATAATAGCAGGTCCCTATTCTATCTTTCTCCACCCATATTCCAATTCATTTGAGGTAAAAATCTAAAACGCTTTTACAACCTGTGTATTTTTTTCTAATACTTACTTCCATATATTAAAATGAAATACTTATATAATTATTTTTCCTCTCTATTAAGTAGTTATTAACCTGATACAACTATTTAATTTCTTATAATGTCTCCATACTTCTTCCTTCCCTACCTTAAATAACGTGTGTGATGATTATCTTTTCCTCCCTCCTACATTTTCCCTTTTGGCATTTATACTCAGCTACCATGCAAAATGTCCTCTAGCACTATTCTGATAGGTTCCTGTTACCACATCTGTTTTGACACCCCAGGTTTTGTGATCCCACACTTGTTTTTGTTTCTTGGCTCATTCCCTCTTTTGGGTGGGCCCAAAGTATTTTAATCCTGTAGATCTTCAGTATCGAAACACATTTTTTTCTACTTTTATACTTAATGGATAACTTGGGTTGCCATAACATTCCAATTGAGGAATAGTTTTCTTGTCAAATTTTGGAGTTGTTGTTCCATCATCTAGCTTCCTAAGTTGCTATGAAAAGTACAGTGTTAATTAACTCTTGCATGAAACCAGTCTTGGCTTTCTTTTTGGAAGCTTTTAAAATCTTTTCTTTATTCTCCTTCCATTCAATATTGTAGTGAACTATTTAACTGTGACTACCCATATCTTGCACTTATAAAAAATAAACTTCATTTCATTTTTCATCATTTTCCTCTTTACTTACTTTGTTTTCCTTTGAGACTGACTATAGACAGAGATTGGTATTCCTCTAAAAAAATCTCTCTTCAATTTATAATTTTTAAAATTCCATACATGAGTATTGTCTTTACATCATTTCCATTCTTCCTTTTCCCTCATCTAACTCCCTCACGACCCCACTCCCTCTCAAATGCATGACTTTGACTTTTAAAATTATTATTATATATACACGTATATGTATGTATACAATCTACGGAGTCCACTTAGTTTTTCACATATATATATACACACACATAAACACACACACACACACACACACACACACACACACACACACACGTTTAAGGCTAACTCCTTGGGGTCGAAAACCTACCAGAGGGCTCATCCTCAGAGCAAATTAGCTCTCCCTCTTTCAGCAGCCATTGGTTGCTCTTCATCTAGGGATGGGGCCTTGTGAAGTTTCTCTCATCAAAGATGTCATAATCTCTCATTTTATCAATTTTACTGTGTTTTTGTTGAACTTTTTGAGGTATTTATTCAACAGCATTCTAATCCTTCAATGGAAGTATTTTTACTGCCAACATCTCTTTAATACCCCAAGTGTCTTTTCTGTTATGAATGTTCTTCTCAATAATATTCCCCTTTGTTCTCTACATGTGCTAACTTTCTCCTCTGACAATATCAGTTTGCACATTTTGCAAGTGTCGGACATCTGAGAGTTTTCTTATGCTCTCTGTTAGTGTGCTTGCTGTCACTGTAGCAAAATATCTAGGATGACTCTGCCTCAGTTTCAGAGGTTTCATCCCATAGTTAGTAGCCTGATGCCTTTGATTCTGTTGTGAAGTGACTCCTCATGTTGGAATCATGTAATGGATGAAGTCCTCATCTCTGTGCCAAAGAAGGGAAAGAGGTTGGCTCCCACAATTCCATCTGAGAACACCCCTTCACCCCCACAAGCAACCAAATCCTCTGACTAAGCCCTTCCTATTGGGTGATAAGGTAATATAACTAGAATTACACTGGGATAGAGTATTCCTCCAAATATCAATATCTGTGGTTCTTTTTTTTTTATTGAGTCTGAATGTCATGTGTACTCTTTTAACTTGCTGTTTGATTAAAAGCATAACTGTTCTCAAAATGTAACTCCAAACCAGTAGCAGCAACAGGAGCATACATGTACAAATTCTCAGGCATTCAAAACATTGGGGATAGAGCCAGCCATGTGTGTTCCACAAACTTCCCAGGGATTCTGATGCATGTTCAACTGTGAGAAGCATTGGACTCTGAATATATATATATATATATATATATATATTCAGACCAACACAGATACTAAAGTCAAGACGACTTACTTGGTGTGATACTGAAGGTCATAAGCAGCACTAATGAATACACACAGCACAGGACCTCACTGATTAGGGATAAAGAAAAGGCACAATTATGAATCATTAGAGTAGAGTAGCCGTTAGTACTAAAAGCATTATTATTAATGACTATATATAGGAGCTAGGAGCTAAAGAGTAAAATGCAGATTTAAGTCTGTAAAACTGACAGCAAACTGCACTATGATTTTCTGACTTAGATCAGAAAGAATATTAATACAAAAACAATTCACTTCAATCTCTAGAGGCTGAAGAAACACCTTGAAAATTATTAGCTGTATCCATCCTTTTCTAAAACAGGCTCCTGAATATACACAGTCTAGGTCATTTACTGAGAAAAAGTTACTTAAAGCTGTCACTTCAACAAATCACAACTATTGAAATTCCTCTGAAATTTTGAGTTAATGTCATGTAAACAAATGTGCTTCAGAAGGATAAAAGGTTGATTGGATAGATAGAACAAGAAATCAGTATTCCACCATCATTTACTTAGCATATGACAGTAGCTTTAGGTCAATGAGATGATTTCCTCAAGGGACACAGCAAATCCAGTCCCTGTATTGAGTTTGCAAGGAACCTAACGTTTTCTTTTCAACAGAAAGGAAGAGCCTTTTCCCCAGAGGAAAGGATAACTCATCATACAGGTTCATATTTCAGGGGTGATGCCCAAGCTCTCAATTTACTTTGACACATAATCTGTCTGAACAGCTCAGCTTAATCTCCTGTGTGGCAGAGCACAGAGTATTTCCCTCTAGCTCTTCGTGGCCTCTGTGTGAAAATCTCAAAGCTCTGCTCTTGGCATTCAGGACACAGCAGCTATAAAAATCACCTCAGGGAATATTAGACAGACTATCTAAAAGTTCAAAAAACATACCTGTACTATTTGGACAGCAGAGTTTCACTTCACAATATTTATTTATTTATTTATTTATTTATTTATTCAAAATAAAAATAGAAGAGACGGGTGGTGGTGGTGCCTGCCTTTAATCCCAGAACTCAGGAGGCAGAGCCTGGTATCCAGAGTGAGTTGCAGGACAGACAGAGTTACAACGGAAAAACCCTGTCTCAAAAAAACTAGATAGACAGATAGACAAATTAATTAAAATAATGTCTGACATACAAGATCCATCTCTATACCTAGAGGATCCTCTGCTAAACATACTATAATCATATCCTCGGTGGCTCATTACAGCACCCAAGGAAGTCAGTGATGTTTGGATTACACTTTGAAAATGAGAAAATTAAGCCTCAAACATGGTAAGTCGCTTACCTAAAGTCAACGAAGGGCTGTGGTGGAGCCAGGATTCCATCTCAAAGCTAGTGAATCTGAACTATCTGTTTTAAACCACCCCATTTAAACACCTTTGCTGAGACTCCAACCTATTTCAAGAGCTGCAATTTGTAATAAATGTGTAAATTCCTTTTGCCTCACAGACAAATTAGAAAAGGGTTTTTAAAGCAAAATTGTATGGGAAGTAATGAGACAGGACTGCAATCATGGCACTTGGGAAGCTGAGGCAGGAGTATTGTGTGTTTGCAGACAGCCTGGACCAGCACAGTTCAATACCAGCAAGAGCTATATAGTGATTCTGTCTTAAAATAACCAAAACAAAAATTTTTAAACAACAACAAAAAAAAAACCAAATTTGTATGTTGAGGATAGTATTTCCTTTCTGGTTGTGTTTTGGATCTCTTCAAGCTTAGATATCTGTAAAATCTGTTAAGAATGTGGCTCCTTCCTGAAGTCATTGTATGGGTGGAGAGTCAGCTGGTCCCCACAGTGCTTGCTTTGAGACCAGAGATTCTTTGGTTGCCATGGACACCAGATTTCAACACACCACTGAGCACTAAAATCTATTCCGTGCAAAGCAACCAGCCAGCAGATGGACACAGTGACATCTAACTGCATATTAATGCTAAGGCCAATATTTGTTTTGCCACCTCTCATTTAGATAATGTTCTCACCAGTGAAGTCTGTAAGTCTTTATTTGTCACCTGAAGACAGTTTCCTTATAACTCATATAACAATACTCATACTTCAGCATGTCAAAGTCATTCATTGTTGGAGTTGTTGGAAGGTTGAAGCTATTCATAAAGAGAAGTCTGGTCTTACACAAAACGAATAGATTAGATGCTTTCATAAAAGCTGAGCTTGCCCAAGTGGCTACCATCCCACGTATAAATGGTCTGATGGCTTTGTAGGTTTTCCTAGTAAATACATAAAGGAAAAAATTGGAATGAGATAAGTAGCACTTAGATACATATAAATAGCTCATGAAAGTAACATGTTTTGTTTATTTGGTTGTTTTTTTTTTTCTGGAACAAAACACATATCCAGGGGATTGTATACTTAATTGAAGACTATAGGTCAGAGATTGGTTTGTAAAACTGAGTCATGTTAAAAAACAACTGGGCATATCAGAGACTGTTGGCTCAGTTTAATCAAAGGATCATTTCTACTCTATAAGGAATATAAAAATGTCCCTTCCACTTGGACAAAATCCTCTGTGTATTGTGTATCAACCAGTCATATGATCAACAACCAGACATTATATTAATCACATAAGTAAAATTAGTCAACAAGTTAATGAAAAAATAATATAATTAATCATTTTCACATTCAGAGATTAATAAACATAATACAATTTCAATAAAACCATTTCTTATAGCAGTTTGTTATTCGCAAAATTCAATACATTTAAAATTTAGTATAGTTAAAAGGATTTTTCTGTGTTTATTTCCCCAATTTATTCAGTAATAAAACAAAATTAACCAAGCTCTCTTTAAGTAATTACAATGTGAAGAATACATTTGACCTTTAGTGGAATATATATTAATATATGAAAAGCTGTAAATTATATTTAAACCTAAATGGGTTATTTTGTTTAGTGTTTTGACTTTATCGTACCTGTTAACTTATTGAATCTGAAAAGTTTTTTAAATTAAAAGAAAAATGGTTAATCACCTTCAGTTTTTATTGAAGGAGAAGTGTTGCTTTCTGTCATACAGAAATGTTATACCATTCTAAAATGAGAAGTGGTACTGAGCACATGTTTTCTATTTTATCTAGGATGTTATAGTAAAGAGTCTCTTCTTGGGTTATCATTAAATAACTCAAAATTTCTAGACTGTGGCTAATTAGGCTCTTTAACAACAAAAGCTTCTGGGGCTGAGAAGATGGCATAGTGAATAATGGTACTTGCTATGCAAGCATGTGGACCCGAATTTGAATCCCCGGCACCACATAAAACTTATGTGCTTGTAAGCCCAGCATTGGGGCGGGGGTGTGTGTGAACACGTGATCCTGGGAGTTCACTGGCCAGCCATTCTAGCTGAAACAGCGAGCTTCTGATTCAGCGAGAGGTCCTGCCTCATGGGAATAAGCAGAAGAGCAATAGCATGCTGTAATGCTGTGATCTCTGTATGCTCATGCACGAACTCGATCACATACATGCACCACACACACACAAATGACCCACGCAGTTCCTCTCACCACACACAATTTTTTAAAAAATTTTTTTATTCTGTAGCCAACAGAAAATAACACATACTAAGAAAAATCCCATGCTTCGATCTTTTCATTCAACATGTTAGTGGAATCCCTAAATTTGTCAGGTGATATACTATGCAGCGATCTTTCCTTCAGCAAAAACTGAAAAGTGGAAAGCTGATATCTTAGTGAAGGACAAATGATGATGATCAGTAGATTTGGAGGTAATCAGTAAAACTTCTGGACAGGAAATCCCATAAATCTGGTAAAACTAGTGACTTAGAGATTTTGTATACAGAACTGCTTAACAGACCAACAGTAGCAGCGTTACCCATAAGTTTTCTCAAAAGGCAGAATTAGTCTCACAACAGACCCACCAATCCCAAACATGACTTTAAACAATATTTTCAGTTGGTACGAATGCTACAGTGTGAGAGATGCCAACTGAAAGCATATACTTAACAACTGAGTAGTGGAGCCTCAAGCCTCATCGCTACCACCCCCTGATTGTGCATTCTTCAACCTCCCTGGGCCTCAATTTCCTCACTGGATATTATGAAAATAGTAACCATGTTGTAAGGTTGCTGATAGTATATGTATGTGTATGTATATATATACATACACATATATGAGAGAGAATCCAAGAGGGCCAAAACTCATATAAGTATAGGGTATAGTCACAGGTGGTTACCAGAGGAAAGGGAAAGATGGCGAAGAAGGAAGTTTACTAGGAAGAATAAGCTCGGGTAATGCAGCACAACAAATGTATATTGTTGATACTAATGTATTTTATGTTTCAAAATTGCTTAAAAGTGACTTGAAAATTCTCTCACAATGGGACATAAGTATTTGAGGTAGCAGATGTTTTAATTAGCCTCATTTGTTCATTTCACACTGTACTGAAATATTGCATTGTACCTGGTACATATAAACAATTATTTTGGCACTTAAAATAAAAACAAAAATTTATACATAAAGTTTCACTTCACTACATGAAGAATGGGACCATAATACATTCAAATTGCTTACATCCGTGTATGCAAATAAGTGACTAAGCACCATAATAGTTTCTTTTATGCCTTTTAGCATTCAGGGAGTCCTCAATTGTAAGTAACATATGATCTAAACTCTAGCCCATAGACTCGTCTCACTTTTTGGGAGTTGTATAATTAGGCAATTCAGACTTGGGCTTCGCCTCCAATAATCCAGCTTCCCCAACACTGCTGTCATTTCAAGTCACTCTTTAAAGTTTATAAAGGCAGTATGCAGCAGATATCTGCTTTAAAAAAGGTTGATTTCTCAAATCCAAAGACTGAGTGAAATCCTTTACCTGTATATTGTTTGGTAAGAATTGACATGAAACCCCATCCTCATTTTATACTTGGCAGTTAGATGCCTACTGAATTCCATGAGAATGGGGTTATCACAAACTCTGGAGGCGGGAATGGAAATTGATGATATTGTTTTGTTGTTGTTTGCTTTGTATTTTAATACAGAATCTTACCATGAAGTTCTAGGTGGTTTGGAACTTACTGTACAGCCCAGGCTACCTTCAAACTTACAGCAATCCTCCTACCTTAGCCTCCCTTGGTGTAACATTTTGAAGAAAAACCTGATCATCTCTAGCAAATAAAAAGCACATGGGTAAACTTTGACCTAATCTTAAAAAGTGTTTCCTACATGCACATTGGTAAAGATAGGTAAAGACAAATATATAGAAAGATGAGTATATACATGTGTGTGTATTTTATATGTGTATATGCATATGTGTGCATTCTTTTTAAGCATTATTACTGACAGAAGAAAAAGGAAAAAACTTAAACCAGAAAATGTAAACAATAAGGTTAAATCATGCTATAGTCAAATAGAACCAAAATAAAGAGATATTTCTCTATATGACAAAGCTGTCCAAAGTATACTATAGACACATTAAAAAAAAACAAGCTACAGATGGCATATATAATATGATCATTTGTGGAATGAAGAGATGGCTGGAAATACATATTGCTTTTGCAGAGGAACTGAGTTCCATTCCCAGCATTCAAATCACAACTGTCTGTGACTCCAACTCAAGGAGGATCTGACCCTTGTGTCCTCCTAGGGCACCTACACACATGTGTATGTACACACACACACACACACACACTCTCACACACTAAAAATAAGATACATCTTTAAAAATATCATTATCTGTACAAGTGAAAAAAACTCTTATTAAATACACTTTTGTTTAAAAAAAGAAATTTTTAACAATTACCTCTTCAAAGAAAACTCATTTTTATATTATCTGATTGAGCTTTCCATATGATTATAACAGTAATAATTATTAAGAAGAATAGGGAATATGAACAGTTTCTGCTATAAAATGTATTTCCAATATTTACTAGCATACATTTTAATTAAGTTAATATCATAGCTTATATTTGATTAATAGCTAGCCAAAGGCAAAATTAAAGCACTATATGTTTGCAAAGGGACATAGAGGTGATCTGGAAAGGGAAGAGAAACACCAACAACAGAAATGAGTGAGTAAAGGTGAAAAGTCACAGGCAGATCATGCCAAAGGAAGCCAAAGGGCAGACAGTTTGGTAATCTCCCAACAACCATTTCATTCTCTCTCCTTTCTTGTCAGAACCCGTGTCCAATTTTAAAGGTTAAAAATGAAAGACAATTAGCCCTCTCTGGCTTCCCTAAAACTAGAACTGGCTGGGGACCAAGTAATGGGCAATGAGTCAGAATGGAAAGTCTTCTAGTATAGAACATTCTACATGTTTTTAAAAATGCTGGAAAGAGCCACAGACTTTCCTCTCTCCACTTCAGTTGTACCAGAGCATTAGGCTTGGAATGGCAGCAGCTGTCATGACTACAGTGGAATGACATAGCTCATACAGGAGAATAGAATAGCTAAGAAGGGTGTGTGTTCTCTCAAGTCTCTTTAGTTGCCTAACCAACCTAGGAAAGGCTTAGCTCTATAATTTTTGTTAGATGAAGTAGTGATTATTCTTCTTATTACCATCACAGTTTCCTTTAATTGTTATTGTTACATATATACATAAATATATAAATACAACCTGATTAGTAGGTTTAGTGTTTCTTGTATGTATATGATTTTCCTTCCTTTTTAAGCTAGGAGTCTCACTACGCTACATAAGCTAGCCTCCAATCTGAGCTCACGATATTCCCCCAATTCAGCTTCCTGTGTGCTGGGACTATGGGTGTGTACCACAACATCTGGACTCAGTCATGCTTTCTTAGCCATTCTGTTATTCTCAGATAAAAGCATCCCAATGTGATTTGTGAATGAGGATGGCTATCATAGTCTCATATGGTTGAATTCTTGGTTCCCAGTTGGTGGAACTGTTTGTGGAGGATTAGGAGGTGTGGCCTTGTTAGAGGGGTGGGCTCAGAGATTTCAAAAGCCCAAGCTGGCCTCAAATTTGTGATCCTCCTGCTTCTGCCTCTT
Source organism: Cricetomys ansorgei (assembly GCA_026225945.1). NCBI lineage: Eukaryota > Metazoa > Chordata > Mammalia > Rodentia > Nesomyidae > Cricetomys > Cricetomys ansorgei. Next base: position 1,450,781 of record JAMJFZ010003344.1, on the reverse strand, counting down.
CAGCATATCCTAGCTGTTCACTAGAAGTTGCCTTATGAATATTAACACCCAATTAACACCTTTACAATTTTTAAATTGCAGCAGGAAGTTCAAATATTGTACTGAGTATGATTTCCTACCTGATATTCAGAATTACATTGGGTTATCTGTTAGTAGGAACAAAAAGGGCTGCCATTACTTTTATTAAACAGCTACTATATGCCAAGCACTATGCTAGGTATTTTATCTAGTCAATCACAGCAACTTCCAAACCAGTTCCCTTTGGCTGGGAAAATAAAATCATATCTGTTTGCTAATTCATGTAAACAACTGAGCATTTCCTTTTATGACAAATATAAACTGGGCATGATGGCTTATGCCTGTAATGCTGGCACTTGAGAAGCTGAGGCAGGAAGCCCGCTATGAGTTTGAAGCCAGCATGGACTACACACTGAGTTAAAGGCCAGCAAGGCCCAACCTCAAAATAACCACCTCCAAAAGCCCAAAACCAAATGTTGCATTGGGTATCTGGATACATGCCTTTAATCTCAACACTTGAAACAGAAGCAGGCAGATCTCTGTGAATTCAAGGCCAGCTTGGTCTACATAGCAAGATCCAGGCCATCCAGGCCTACATAGAGAGACCCTATCTCAAAAAATAATTTAATTTTAAAAATCCAAACTGTAACCACCAATAATACCTGTAACTGTCAACTACAGAAATCATAGATATATATGTATCATACTGCAGTTGTTGAAGATATCTCAAAGTATCACTAACTCCTGTTTCAAATGTACCATAATCGTAAGATTCATTGTGAAAACCTTAACATGCTTTATAACATGCAGCACCTATGTTACTGCATCACATTAAAAAAAAATGTTTTGGTCTTTGAATTGAATACAATGGGTTTCTTCTTGTAGTTCTAAATTTTAATTTACGTATTTGTAAACATTATCCTGAGAAGTCCTGAAAGCTCACCAGGCTGACAAAGAAGTCCTTGGTACAGGAAAAGATTTTAAAAGAACCATAGAAACACTTCTGGGTGTGTGTGTGTGTGTGTGTGCGCGCGCGCTCATGTGCATGCACTAAAGATCAAACTCAGGGCGTCTAACATGCTAATCACACGTACTTCTACCAGAAGCTACATCCCTATCCCCTTATCATTCTTAATACTGACAATGTACTCAACATAGAGAAAATCAGTGGCATTTTCAAAAGGTAAATAAAATCAATAGACTCCCTTGTTTAAACACAAAACAAATTCAAGCTCTTGACTTTGACTTACTTGGTCCCAAGGGATCTGATTTTAATTTACTCCCTATTGGTAACCTTCCATGCCTTTGAACTGCCTCATCTCCTGCTCTACTTCTTTGAGACCACTAAGACTGGATGGTTTGGTCCTTGCTGGCCCCTCTGCCAGAAGGGTTCCTCTTACGGCAGTCACCTACTTCTCATGCTCTAGTTCTGAGACACAACATGCCTTCACAAAGGAGCCTTTCCACTCCCAAACACCAGTTCTGCCTTCAGTCACTTTCCCCTTCCTCCAACTTGGTTCCTCTTTACTTCCTTCAGATCATTTCTTACAATCAAATCATAGTTTGTTGTTTTTGCTCACTGCTAAAACCCAGCATCAAGCATGATGCTTGCTATAACAGAAAAACCTGATACTCATTTAATAAATGAATAAAATGTAGAAAAGTTCAATGGAGAATTGTTTCATAATGTTCAGCTTATTTAATCTTTTAAGAATTCTTATAAATGTGGAAGTCAAGGCTCAGAAACTTGAAGTTATATGTCCAAGATCTCTAAGTGACAAAGTTATTTTAATTTATGTCCTAGATCTCCTTGAATCCCTCTACCATCCCTCCTATACCTCCAAAAATCAGTAGAAGGAAGAACAGACTGGCTGTAAATATTTATGGCATCATTTCTTGTGACTTCAATGACCCACTGTATGAGGCTATGTACCTGATACTTCAAACCCACTTTCCTTAAGTATATTCAGGAGAGTTTAATTCACTGGAAATATGTTATGTGATACGGTGTCTGTTTGTTTCTCTCTACATGTAACACCTTTTAAACATTTTTCAATTATATGAAAACAACTGGAAACTTCACAAAAAATGAAGTGAAAGGAACAAGTGTAATCTCAGGACGGAACAAATTAGATAAACCTAGAGGTATGAACTGATGTATGAAAATATATAAGGCATTGTGTTCTAGGGTACCTGATCCATAATTCTGGCCTTATGCTTTCAAGTAGTTAACAGAAAGTGAGAAATACAATCTGTCACAAGACATATTTCAAAGACTAGATTGATTCTATAAGTTGTAAGAAAGAACACAACGATTTGTTTCCAAATCCTGAGACAAATTCCTCTGTGGGTTCTTACAACAAAAGCACAGTATGATATTGTAACGAGCATCCTAAATTACAGTCCCATAAATCAATACATCAAGCTTTATACAATGACGTGTTACAGCATGAATTAATAGACATGGCTGGTATGGTACCCAAACCCACACAGCACCATATTGCCTTATCATCTAAATTGTGATCTATGAATACACCACATCAGCCCCACCTAAGGACTTGTTAGAAATGCAAAATATCAGGCCGTACGTATCCCAAGGCAGAATGGGATTTCTCTGTATTTTACTATATAATATTTAATATTTATGACATTTTTTCTGTGTTTTGCTGAAAAGATCTGAAGGTGATTCCTACGCACAATAAATTTTCAAAAGCACTGATTCCGTGGTTCAGTTTTATTTGGAGAAAAAATTTGAAGAACCTATAAGTTATGCAGTTCATTCATTCAATAGATATTTACTGAGAACCCAGAAGTAGGAGATGCTTTCTTTACACATAGCACCAGAAGCAGTAGCATAAGGGAAAATTCTGATAAATGAGATACCATTTTAAAGGTAGGTTGGCAATGCAAGCCACACAGTCCACAGACAGTATTTGTAACAATAGAAAAGTTAGATGCCTACATATGTACTAGGCACTATGTTAACATTGAAGCCACCACAACACAAAAATATCTCCTTCCTATGGAATTTATAGTCTAATTAGTGAAGACATAAATAAACACACTGAGTAAACGAAAGCAGGAAAGGGGATAATTTTAAACAAGACTGACAGGAAAGGCCTCACTGAGGAGGTGAAGACCTGTTCAAGGTCACGGAGCTAGCTGTAAAAATATCTAGAGGAAGTGTCCCCGGCAGGGAGAACAGAGAGTACAAACACCCTGAGACAAGAGAATGCCTCAAATAACAGAAGGCTCGTATGGTTATTGAACACTAAGAAGGAAAGTAGGTACAAAAGAGGCTTCATCATGTGAGGCCTTATCGGCCATTTTAAGTGTCACAGCTTTAACTACGAGACGGGAAGCCATTGGAGAAAAGGCAATAGGGAGCCACTGAAGGATGCTGAGCAGGAAAATGACGTAATGAAAAGTGTCTTTAAGAAGCTAGCTTTTTTTTAAAGGTAGATGAATGGCTTAGTGGGGGAAAAAAACTAGCACCGAGTGATTCATTCATTCCATTACTTATTATGTGGCACAGATGTGTCAAATAATGTGACAAGGATCTAAACTAGGGTGATAACTATGGGAAATGACAGAGGAAGGTGAATGTAAATGACATTGAATGAAAAAAGATACTGGGACACAATGACAGATTATTTATAGAAAAATGACACACAAGTTAGAAATTCAATTTAATCAAGGTTCATGGATCATCTGCTGAGAGAAAAGCTGTTTGCTGGCAAGGAGTTTAGGGAGGGGAAGTTGTGCCAGCTCCTGCCCTACAAATTCAAAGCCTGAATTTCTTGGATTGCTGAAACCAAGGCCAGCACTAGGAGTAACTGATCTAACAAATTACAAGCTCATCTTTTAAAATTTCAGGCGCTTGTTCTCTTGTTCCGTCTCCTGGGAGTGGTCAGAAGACCTCAATTTGATTAGTACAAAAAGACAGAACCGGTATGGAGGGCAGAAGAAAGGACTTAAATGTCTTTGTGGAGCAGGGTTGTAGACTGATTTTGAACCACTAGTTTCTGTGCAGAGCCCTCCTGGTCTTTTGGTTGATTTTTCCACTCTGGCATTCTATTATGGAGAAAAGACTCAAAGGCATAGGCGAAAGAAGAAACAGGCTTAAGGAAAACAACTGGGGGAATTTTTTTTAATTGCCTACCATTAGACTGTGGGGTTTTGAGGAAGCAGATGCAAATGTAATGCAAATGATATGTAAATCTCTGTGGCCTTCTAAATGGTTCTATACAACTGGAAGGGCCCTAGGGAAACGGCTACCAGATAACAATGACTCAGAAGCAGAGCAAAGTATTTCAAGACAACTTTGTCACATGGTCCTTCGCTGCCCTGATAGCTTGATGCACATCCTTCAGCAATTTTTGTTCTTCATTTGAATCAACCTCACCTGCTGTATATTAAATACAAAAAAAATCAAGTCTACTTGTACATCAGCTATCTAAGGTAACTGTACTTTTAAGGCACTCCATATACCTTTACTTTCTTATTCAAATGCTCTCTCACCACATCAAGCCAAGTTAAATTTGTCACTTCCTCCCTAGAACAGTATGTTGTTCCAGTGTATTATGAATGAAAGTGCCTCTCTTTCAGTTCTAGGTACTACGATGCTATAGTTTGTTTTTAAATTCCTTCAACTCCATACGAACTGCCACCTGCCACCATTTCTTCTGATATCTACATGCTATATTCACAGGTAATTTAGAATAGATAGATAGATAGATAGGTGATAGATAGATAGATAGATTGGGGGAGGGGTGTTGTGAAAATGAATTGCCTTCAAGGATCTCCTGAAAAGGTATTCATCAAGAAAAGCTGCCTGGTCACGAACATTGTGGCTTTGGTCAACCTAAATACTGATTTTAAAATGGAAAAAAAAAATACATTTGATTGAACTGAGTATATTTCTGTCCACACTTAGTTATTTTAAAAGACTATACTTCCATCGGATACACATTTATTATGAGTCATAGGGTGAGTTTAATAGTAAATAGCACAATACACACATCAACCTACGGCTGCACAGCTCACTGTTGGTTACAGGCCCAGAAGTCCACAAGCAGCATTCCGAAACACTAGTTCCTAAAAGTTCCCTTACTTTTTTTTTTTTTTACTCTAACCTTCAAGTGTGCTTTGCTAGCACAGTCAAAGAAAAGAAAATAACTTTCCCTCCGTCTTTGAACACTCAGTTTTAAGGGCCCACAAGGTCAACCCCTAAACCTCTATGGGGCAAAGAGTCGTCTACAGCGATGTCAGCAAGTTCACCACAAAAACAGGAACAAAGCAGAAAGCCTAGTAACCCAACAAACGAGAGAGAGGGGGAAAGGGCAGACAAAAGCAGAGAATAAAGCAGAAGGGACTGAAGAAGGCACAGCAGCAGACAAAGAAGTAACAAAGAGGAGATGGGGGTGCGCGATCAGGGGCGGTGCTGTGGGCGTCGTGGGGGAGTCCGGGAAAGCGGGGCCCCGCGAGCGCGGGCAGCCGGCGAGCGCCCTCCGGCGGCGGGGGGCTGCGTCTTACCTCCTGGGCGAGTTTCTGCTTGAGCACCAGCGCGGCACACAGGTAGCCGGCGCGGCCCACGAAAAGCTCGTCGGAGCCGCACTCCAGGAAGGAGACCGGCGCGCAGACGGCACACAGAGCCCGGAACTTGCCGAGGGGCTGCACGTAGTCTGAGCGGCCCAGGGCGTGGTACACGAGCGTGGCCACCGCGTGCACGCCCGCGCCCCCAAGTAAGAAGGCAGCGCGGGTGTCGGCGTCCGGCTCGCCCCACTCCTCGGCGCGGGAGCACGCGTCGATGAGGCGCTTGGCGGAGCGCAGGTAGCGCTCTCGGGCCGCGGCGAAAAGCGGGCTCTGAGAGACGTGGTAGAGCATGTAGGCCACCCCGGCCACGCCGCTGTACAGCCCCCCCTGGCAGCTGCTGCCCGCGGCCGTCGCCCCCCGGGCCTCAGCGCCGCCCCCCAGCGGGGGCAGCTCCTGCAGGATGCGTTCGATGGTGGAGGTGACCAAGGGCGCCACTGCCTCCTCACACTGGCCCGCCAGCAGGCTGCCCTGGTAGTCATCGAAGCGGTTAGCGAAACAGCGCTGGGTGTCCATGCTGCCGCCCGTGGGGCCCCCAATGTCGAGCTGGGGACCTTCTGAGGGCGCGCCCTGCAGCCCAGCGCAGCGCCTCCTGCTCTCGGAGGCGCTCGGGTGGCTGTGGATGAAGTGGGAGGGGGGCAGGATGGAGCAGGGAGGGTGAGACGGGAGGTGACAAGAAGAGGCAGGCGTGAGGAGGGACCGTGGAGCGGGTGGCCAAGTGGGGCGACGGGCGGCCGCGAGGCTCCCGAGTGGCCCGAGACAGCGCAGGGAATGCGTGTCGCGCTCCCCCCTCTCTCAAATGCTGCGCCCTCGCTGATGCACCCCCTCCTGCGCCGCCGCAGCTCCGCAGCTCTCCAAGGGACCGAGGTGATCTCCTCAGGCAGGACCCACGCGGGGCCCGCGCCACTCCTCCTGCTCCGCCCTCAGCTCCTCCCCTCCCTGCAGAAGGCTTGGACGTGCAGGGCACGGATCTGGGATTCTGAGGCTGGCCATTAGCACACCTGGCAGCAAGAGGTGATGACTTCCAGTCCCTTGTGGGCTCAAACTCTTTGCCTGAGGTCAGCACCGGCAGCACCTGGGAGCATTGTAAAAAGGCAGCACCGCAGGCTTCACCTCAGACCTATTGAATAAACAGTCAGAATGTGCAGCAAGAGCCTTGGATTAGAAGCATCCACATTAAAGTTTGGGAAGCCTCTGAACTAGGCTAAAGTCCCAGAAAATACACAACTGGGACTCGTTCAAGTTTGGTCACATTGGCATTCTCATTCAAAATGTCTCAACACCAAGGGCAGCAACACTGTGTGAAGAGTGGTGTGTAACATGTTTTATATTTTTAAAAGGAGAATCGAAACTCCTTGCTTGTCTTCTACTGTATGATTTTGCTTGGAGTGCACAGGAATGAAAACCTGAAGAACCACACTAGATTTTGGTAAGGCAGTGGAAGACTCCCCAACTTCCATCTGACTATCCCTACTCTACTGTTTCCCTGCTCCCTCATGAAATTAGCAAGAGGCTAATAAACATCTTTAGATCTTTAGCTAGTTAGTACATGGATAAAGCTTAGGCATGAATTAAATTCTTCCTTTGACCACCCACATGTCTTTAGCTCACTGCTCATCTCTCTCCCTTGTTCATCCTCCGCGGCCATTATTCCCTGTCTGGTCTCCTGTGTGCTTTGAAACTCAGTAATGGTCTGAGACCTCTTGAGTCTTGTAGTTGAGTGGAGAAGACAGAAAATAAACTCATAAGCTATTTGCTGTTTGTATGTTCAGCTCTTTTAAAATAATTCTTTCTTCCACGAAGCATTGACTTTTGAAGGCTAAACCTCTCACAAGGGTTTTCATATTTTTTATATAGACTGTTAAGATACAAATGTAGGTTACTCCTAGAGAGCTCCTGACACTTTGTGTGAAAAGCAACTACTTCATTTATTTTAAAGACCACTTTTGTTTGGAAGCATATTTACCTCAAAAATGCCCATGACTGCCAAGTATGAAATAAGTCACAATGATCTATTTTCAATATGAGGTGTGTTTAGAACTCATCAGAGAATGGCAGGGTAGCAGGAGGCACAGGGCCCTGTCTATCTGACCTGGCAGCAGGTGGTGCCTCCTTTTCTAGATGCTCCTCAGTTCATCCTAAGGTTGAAAAGTTATAGGCACGTGACTGAGCCTATATATCAGAAAAAGAAGGAAGCAGGACTAGAGAGTTGAATCAGCAGTTAAGAGCACTTTCTGCTTGTGCAAAGGCTCCAGGTTCAATTCCCAGCACCTACATGGTGACCCACAACTATGTTACTCCAGTTGCAGGGGATCCAACTCCCTCTTCTGGCCTTTGAGAGAATTGGACATACACATAGTACATATGTACATGCAGACACTCATACACACAAAATAAAATTAAATAAAATTTTAAGCAAAAAAGATGGATAAGGACAAAGGGTGGAAGTGGAATGTGCCTTTAATCCCAGGAGGTTGAGGCAGGCAGATCTCTGTGAGTTCGAGGCCAGCTTGGTCTACAGAGTGAGTTCTAGGACAGCCAGAGTTACAACAGAGAAACCCTGTCTTAAAGAAGAAGAAGGAGAAGGAGAAGGAGAAGAAAGAGAAGAAGAGGAGGAGGAAGAAGAGGAAAGAAAAGGATGAAAACTAAAGCCTTAGGATATAAATTAGATAAGGCTTTGCATCTCGAACCCATCGGATGAGGAATTTGGGAAGGGAACAATACTAGACATCAGGAAGACTATGCCTCCCTGAGAATCTCTGCCAGTGAGGAATTCAGAGGGGGGCAGGTAAATGTTTTAAGGAATAGGAAAAAAACATTTTTTTCATTAAATTGATGTACCCATCATTTTTGCCTGACTTTGCAAGGTCACAAAATAAAATGCTTCATTTTTGCTACCCTAAGTTTCCAATATACTTATTATAAAGGGAGGATCATTGTTTCTCACAGTTTGGGGGCACTCGGGGAATTTCTGTATTTGGTAAGAAAACACCTGGGTCTCTGGAAAGTGGGAGACTCATTCTGCCCCATCGTGGTGAGTCCTGCTTTGCCAGACATTGGTCTCTTCCCAACACTTCAGATAAGACCAAAGAGGTGCAAAAGAGTGGTTTAGATGACAGAAGATGTGTATTCCCCTTGTTCTAGCTATAATAAAGAGGAGAGTATAACCCCAGTGTTGGGGAAAAAAGTCATTTCTTTTTCTTCCACTTAAGAACCCTTGACTCCCCTTCTTCTCTTCAAGGGTTTGAGTGCCCTCCTCTCTGTTACATCTAGGACAACAGTAATAAATATCTTCTATCCCATAAACTGCAATTGCAGGATCAATGAAAGAATTTCTTGCTCTTCATATAATTTCTTTTTGGCTGGCCTTTTTCTGTTTATAAAGAGTTTCTCACTTCTCAAGGTCATTGCTCTCTCCAAAGGTTCTTGCAATAAAGTAAACTTTCTCTAATTCTCAGGCTCTATTAGGCCAAAAGGGAGAAAATATAAGTTGAAAGAGAATTTACCTGAGACTTGAGACTTGCAGCAGGAATAAGGCTTGATTTCTCCATATCTTTCTCCTCCTCTTTCCCCTCCCCCTCCTTCTTCTTAAGACAGAGTCTCTCTATGTAGCCCTAGCTGACCTGGATCTCAAAATGTTCTACAGAGTTCCAAGACAGCCAAGGTTACACAGAGAAACCCTGTCTCGGAAGAAAAAGAAATTCCTAAGGTTATATTAATCTATACAATGATAACATTTATGAGAACTGGCTTAGGAGAACAAAGAATATATGTCTTATTAAAATAATCACTTGTGCTTTTGCTAACTTAGTTAACCTTTGAACACTTATGAAAATCCAGTCCTAACAAAATCGTGACTCACTTGAAACTGTTCAGGTTGGTTTGTCCAAGCTTTATCTAAATGTCACACAGAAGTTAAAATGACAAGACTGGTAAAGCTGTCCTTCTGGGTGTTCAACAACCAAATCTTGGAAGCCTATGCCAATGACAATAAAGAGTCTGGTGGGGTCTGGCGAGATGGCTCAGCAGTTAAGAGCACTGGCTACTCTTCCAGAGGACTGGGATTCAATTCTCAGCACCCACATGGCAGCTCACAATGGTCTGTACCTCTCTAGTTCCAGGGGATCTGACACCCTCACACCGGTGCACATAAAATAAAATTAAATAAACTATTAAAAAAGAATGCTTAAAAAAAGGACAAATCAAATATTTGGACCTTGCCCTCCAAGTTCAGCCAGAACCTAGGAGATGATAGGACCCCTCTGAGAAATCACCTTGTCCTCTTAATAAGAGAGGCCATAAAGTCTCCAGAGATTGGACTCTAACCAGTGCACATGTTATAAGAAAGAAAGTCACTAAAAATTTCAGGCTGCATGTGATAATACAAAATTTATAATTGTATCAGAATCTGCACCATTGTTAAATAAGTGTGTGGGAGGAGATGTGTGGCTTGCCAAAATATAAAACAAAATTGTAAATTAAAAACGACCCCTAGATGAGAGGCATCCTAAGTCGAGACCCTCCCAGAGTATCCAAACAGATTTTAAAGAAATTTATAAGGCAGAAAGCTAAAATGTTTACTCAGGATTGTGAACCACCTCTCTGGGTGGATAAAGGCTTTCCCCCCTCCCAGTTGCTATTGTTGATAATGTGATTACGATTATCTTAAAGTAAGTCATGCCATATGATGGCATTTTACAAAACATGAATTCAGACAGTGGTGGCCACTTCACTTCCAAAGTGTGCAGGAATTGTGAAAGTTTAACTATTAAGGTGAGATTACCATCCCTTATGCTCTTTCTCATCTGGGAAAATAGAAAGAATGAATGAAACTCTTAAGTAACCTTCAGTATCTTAGGCGATCCATGGACCTCTCCCACCATAAAAACCAAAGACTAATGTTTGAAATGCAATTAGGGATATAAAAACCACTGTTTTGAGCCAAATTGTTGTGCTAACCATGTTTGTTTTTTTTCTCTGTGATGATGCCTGACTTTGCAAGATTGAAAAATAAAGTGTTTCACCTTTGCTACCCTGAGCCTCTAGTAAGGTTATTTGAAGTGGGGTCATTGTTTCTCGATACTTTAAGTGTCAAGATTAAATAGCTTGCCCCCCGCCCCCATCTTGATTGATGCAATTTGAGGAAAGATGTCATTTTGCCAAGATTATTTCCAGACTGATGCATCAATGCAGGGGTAGAAAGGCCTTTGTCTTCTATAAAACTAACTGAACTGGCTTGTTTTTAATGACGATGGTGGTGGTGGTGATGATGATGATAAAGGTAAGTTCATTTTTAGGCAGAGGTCTTGATAACTTAAGCCTTAAATCTTAATTGGGAAGAAGGGCGTCAGAAGCAAAACTAGAGGGCTGCAGAGATGGCTCAGCAGTTAGGAAGCACTGACTGTTCTTCCAGAGGTACTGAGTTCAATCCCCAGCACCCACATTATGGCTCACAATCACCTACAATGGTGTCAGGTGCCTTCTTCTGGTAGGCATGCTAGAGCACTCATAAATAAAAAAATAAAACTTTTTAAAAAGTGAAACTAGAATATTTGGTGTAATCTTAAGGCTTCCTTCCTCATCCTCCTTATGGAGATGTTAAAATACGAGATTTAACAGGTAGAAATGGAGTCCCATGCCTGCACACCTCAACCTGTTGTGACACTAGAGCCACTTCTGTTTATTCTGATTCTGGCTCTACTTCCACACACCCCAGCCCAGAGGTGGCACCAGCAGCAAAGAAAAGAACCCATGATAAATAACGTCAAATTAGAACTGTAAGCAAGCCACCAAAAGAAAGAGCTCTGCTTCTGTGTTACCTCTCAGTTGCATTCCACACCCTCAGTGTGGTATGACAATCTTGCACCTACCTATAAAAGTCTGGATTGAATTCATCCAGACACGTGTGGAATGGCTCTCTCTTGGGAAGACTGAGGCAACTGGGCTCTGGCTCACATGCCCACCAAATATGTTTACAGGGCAAGAGCAGAGGAGTAAAAGGAAAACTTGAAATACAAAAGATTTCTGAGAATTTCATCTTCTGTCTCTCCTCATTGGCAAATAACATGAGGAAATATCAGCTTTCTTTATGGACCCTCCAAAGCTCAATGACTAAATGTATGAATACAGGATGGAGTCCCCTAAAGAGTTCTTTTGAACATTGATGCGGACAAATAAATGCAGGGTCACAAGGAAGATATGAACAGATGGTTTTGGAGAAGCAAGAGGTTGGTGATATCTAGAAGTCTGCTTGAACTCCCTAGACTATAAAGTGCTTCTGGAAAGGCCTTTGTCTGTTGCACAATCACATGGCAAAAAGAAAGCTCAAAATGTTCTCCAGGGTGGAGCAAGCTCTTTAAGCCATGCAAAGTTCCACCCCTGGCTGTCATTTGATTTTCAAGCAGTATTATTTATTTTAATAGCATTATTCACTAGAATGTAATCTTCCTGAAGGTGAGGGATTTATTGACTGACACACACTAAAGCCTTGGACAACCTTAAACTATTCCTCGACATAGCAGGAACTAACAGTTTCTGAAATGAATTCACTGCAGTAAAAATATCATTGTTAAAGTGCCCTCAAGTGTGGAATGCAAAGTGGGATCTTTATGAGAACTTTAACCCAGCTTGCTTAAGTGTCTGCATCATTCTTGAAACTTTTCACATTTGTAAAAGCAAGAAAGTAAACATTTTATAATTTCTGCCTCCTTTGTTGGTTTCTACCCACGATCTGGTGACCTCTATACTGTACCTTGAATTAGGTGACTTCACACATTCTATTTTTACTAACTAACCCTGTGTGACAGATATACTTTCCAAATACGGCCACAATATCTCCTATGCCACATGCTCCCCTACCATCAGTGTGACCTTGGCATTCCTCTCACTAAGAAATAGACACATCTTGAATTTGGGTAGGCTTTCATTCAGTATATTGTAATGGAAATGCCATTTCATGGCGTCCAGGGCTAAGTCACAGAAGGTGAGGCAGCTTCTGATTGATTCACATTTGGAGCACTGAGTAAATACTCTTGTAAAAAACAACAACAACAACAACAAGAAAAAACTGAATACCCTGAACTTGCCATGTTGAGAGGAAGCCCAGACAGCTGACAGCAACTGACAAATGAGCCACCTTAGAGATCCAGCCTACTGAAATCTTCAAATTGCTACAACTCCAAATGAGCATTCCCCAATCCTGTCCAGAATTACACAGTCATATTATGAGCAAAATAAATTAATTATTTTAAACTACTGAGTTTTAGGATAATTTGTTATGCAGCAAAGGTAACTAGAATCTCCTTCTAACTTCTCATCATCCAATGTTGCAGAAGTCCCTTCTTATCAACAGCATCTGCTTAACAGAGAAAAAAGTAGTTGGTAAAAGAATTATCTCAGAAGACTCTAGAGGAAATAGAAGCATCCAGAAAGTTATGTCTGAAGTTTTCTGTTGATTTTTTTTTGAAGTAGCGATTACTCAACAAAAATTGTGTAGCCTGTAGGAAATCTTACCAGGCTCATTTATTTTACTCTTATCTGCAAGATTTGGCCTGATAGTCACAGACTTTCCAGCAGCATTTGCTGACACACAGCTCCCAGCACATGGTTCCTGCAATTTTGCTGAACTGCTCAGTTCTAGTTCTTATCATATGCCTTGTGTAAAACTGTGAGTGGGAAGCAATTTCTGTGCTTTTACCAAGAAAATCACATAAGATTATACACAACTTTGCAAGAAAAAAATATTAAAGTAAAAAATATTCTTCATACAAGTCATTGCTATTTTAGGGTGAATATGAAAAAATAAGTAATTTTATACCCCTTAAACCTAGACTCTTGGTGCACACCTTTAATCCCAGCACTTGGGAGGCAGAGGCAGGCAAATCTCTGTAAGAGCAGCTTGATCTACAGAGTGAGTTCCAGGATAGCCAGAGTCACAACACAGAAACCCTGTATTGAAAATAAAAACAAAAACAAAAAACCTGGACTCTTTATGTTATGAGGTTGGTAAGCCATCTTAAAAATGCTTTCAAAAATATTTGGAACTTTTTCTCCAAGGATTCATCTCCAAAATGGTTGAAATAACTGAATTGTACTATATCCAACCTTTATACACTGCCTTATGTGTAAATCCATCCTTGATTTGTTAGATTAACAGTGTAATTAGACACATCATTTCTTCTGTATTCTCAACCCTTCTAACTCTTTTCAAAACAGCAGCCATAATGACATGCCAGATTCCATCCCTCAAAAGAAAAGCTATACTCCACAGGATTGTTTATTGAGCTCTTAAGACTTCTAGAAATCTTTTCCTATTTCTATCACTTCCCATCTTGCTCCTTCATTTCCAACCATCTTGTACACTTTAATATGCCTCAAATACACTAGTTTATAAAATTAATTTGGAGATTCCCATAACAGTTTGCTGTTCTTGGAGTTCTTTTCTAAAGAAGGGTGCATGGCTTGCCTCCACCTCTCTCAACTTATTGTTTTAAATGATAATCCCCACTCCATAACTATCTTTTACCAATTATATTTCTTTCTCACACGTATCCCTTCACGTATAATGTAATCTCAAGAATAATTTTTTCTGTGTTGATTCCTGTTTTGTGTGTGTATATATATGTATGTGTATATAAATATGTATGTGTATATATATATACACATATACACACACACATATATAGATAGATAGATATAGATAGATAGATAGATATTTATAGATCTCTATGATTCTTTTTATAATTTATGTGTTGGGGTATGTTTTGTCTTTACTTTCAGCTTGACACAACGGGCATCATCTGAGAGGGAATTCAAATGAGAAAAATGTCTCCATAAGATTGGCCAGTGGATAAGTGTCTGGAACATCTTCTTGATGATTGATATGGAAGCACCCAATCTAGTGTGGATGGTGTCATCTCTGAGCAGACGGTCTTGGGACAGATAAGAAAGCAAAGTGGTATATCCAGGAAAAGCAAATCAGTAAGCAGCGTGATCCTCCATGGTCTCTGCTTCAATTCCTGCCTCTAGGTTTGTACCTTGAGTTCCTGCCTTGGCTTCCCTCAGTGATGGACTATAGCCTATAAGGCAAATAAACTCCCTTCTTTCCTAAGTTATCTTTGGTCTGTGCTTTCTAGATTTGACTACACATCCTTCAGTAGCTTTCTGAGACAGAGTCCATAAGCAATGCTAAAACTTGACTGAGTGCCTGGTGGCAAGTCTACAAGCCCAGCTGTGCAAGGTTGCTGTCATAGTTATCTTTGGCTGTCAACTTGACACAACCTAGAGTCAGTTGGCATTTTATGACAGCAAAAGAAAGCAAAGTAAGAAAATGCTTAATGCTTTTTGTTACTTGTGTGTGTCTACATATATATGTGCATGTACAGTGCAAGTACAGAGGTCAGAGGATAACTTGATGGAGTCACTTTTCACCTTTCACTTTTATTTGGCCCTGGGTCATTGGGCTTGCATAGTAAATGCTTTTACCTACTAAGCTATTCCACTGGTCCCTCAGAATGTTAAATCTTCTATCCAACAGTGGCCAGCCTTTCTTACCTACTTTCATGACCAATGTCTTGGTTGTAAACTTTTGCCATGGGCATGCATAAAAACTTGTAATTTAAACATAGATTTTTTTCTTTTGTTGTCTTTTTCTCTACCTTTTTTAACTATTATAGGCTATTTACCACAAACTTGTAGATTACGAGCCAGGTACAACCAGCAAGTAACTGACACCACATTATCTGAAAAAAAAAAGACAGCAGCTTTTCATTGGTCACATTGGCCAGGAATGACCTGTACCTTTGTTTAGCAGGTATGAGAAAAAAAAAGCACACCAGTCATACCATAGGATATATATATATACATACATACATATGATGTGGCTAGACTCCATTCCAATAAAACATAGGTACATAAGGCAAGGCTAAGACATCTACTTTCAGTTTTAAAGTGATAAATCTATATATCATATGCAAAATTGGCAAGTGAGGGTGGAGGTGTCTCTTTAGTTACAGGAACTTCTTTAACTGGAACTTATAAAAAGCTTTCTACAAATGAGTATTTCTAAGGTTTATTCCAGCATTTAGAATTCTAAGAGGAAAGCAACAGTTAATAATTCTTACAGTGTTGGGCGGTGGTGGCGCACACCTTTAATCCCTGCACTCAGGAGGCAGAGGCAGGTGGATCTCTGTGAGTTCGAGGCCAGCCTGATCTCCACAGTGAGTTCCAGGACAGCCAGAGTACAACAGAGAAACCCTGTCTTGAAAAACAAAACAACAGAAGAATTCCTATAGCGGGAGCCGGGTTGGAGAAAGTAGGCTGTTGGGTAGACATGCTTTCAAAGGGTATATCTTGTCCCCTCATTTCTAACACCTCTCTCTTGTTCCAGGCCATGTTGAGGTGATCATCCTCAACACAACCTCCCTGCAACAATGCTGTGCTTTATCACAGCCAAGAAACAACAGAGCCAGTCAACCACAGATGGAAATCTCTGAAATTGTGAGCCAGAAAGAAATGTCCTCCTTTAAGCTTTTCTGTCAAGTATTTTGTTACAGCAACAAAAAGTCTGAATAAAATGCATTTCCCCAATATAATAAAATCTTAATTTTTCTGATTAAATATTATATATATTCATTAGAAAAAATTTTAAACTCTTGGTGTAGTTCAACAGCTGTTAAATAGTGACATAATAGTAATAATGTAGTAACACTTGCTTTTTGTCTTATGGCAATAAAATATTTTCATTTGTTATCTATGAATTCTCACTGTTATGAATTCAATGTTAAGAATATGAAGGTTAATTAATTCTTTTGTGCATTCCATTTCTAGAAATTTGCATAAATATAAGAAGTGGTAATTAAAAGAGCAAATAGTTCTTAAATAACTGGTACCAATTATATTAATGTGATTTTACAGTCTTATGGTAGAGAAAGAATTTGCACATATGTTAGTATACATATACATACACCTACACATAATCAGGTCATCACCAAGTGATCATTTAACTGCAAGCAGAAAGCATGATAAAGAAAAAGCCACACAGAGAAAAGCAAAAACAGTTCATAAAAATGACCTGGAATTACATATGTATTTTTGTATATTTAAATATATAGTCTCAATAAATATGTTTGGAGATTAGGCAAAAGTTGAAGGTGCAAAAGTATTGATGGACATGAGCTTTGGAAATGAAGCACTATATGGAGAGCAAGGAAAAGTTGTATGAATAGACTTCAGAATGAAGGAGATTGCCTATCCAGTCTCTTTTTTCCTTTTTCTAAGGGTGCTATCATGAATTTTCTTTGAGAACCACCATCCCTCATTCTCAGAACGTATGATTTAGAGAAGTTAAAACACTCCTGTGTGTTCAAGGATATACATAAGTACATCCATAACCCAAGCCTGTGCAACCAGAAGCAATTATGAGCATCATTATCGAGAATCACTGGGGACTCTGGGATTGTTAAAGTGGAAGAATTAACCAGTCACCACTGGCAATCTTCATATGACTGTAAAGAAAAAGCATGCTAAGGATAAACCACACAGAGGAAAGCAGAAGTGAATAATAAACATAAGACAGGCACGACCTGCTGTTGCTAGAGTGTCCAGACCTGGCCTTACTCAAAGTCTTCATTTACAGAGCCCTGCAAATCCCTCTTTTGATTAAGTATGTATCTGACACAAAAGAAGAGATCTGGTTTCTTGCAGATTCTGATTATTTGCCTTTCTTATTTTGAAACAAGGTCTTGCTATATAGCCCTGTTTGACCTGAAAATTTGTATGTAGACCAGGCTGGACTAATACTCACAGGCATCTGCCTGCCTCTGCCTCCCAAGTACTGAGACTAATGACGTGTGCCACCACACCCAGCATCATTTCTTTTTTTTCAAGATATAATTAATTAATTAATTAATGTGTGTATTTGTGTGTGTGCCCATGTTTGCAGGCACATGTGTCTATGTGTAAACAAAGATCGGAAGAGGATTTCAGATTCCTTAGAGTTGGAGTGACCTATGTTTGTGGGACATAAGGCTTACATGTGTGCTTGGATCCAAACTCCAGTCCTCATTATTGCACAATAAGTACCCAATAAGATTGAGCCATATCTCCAGCCCACAGGTTTTGTTTATTTGAGGTAGTTTACTCTGCTTGGTTTGGAGAAGTTAGATAGCTGCAAAGGGAAGCAGAATATTTTTTAAAAATTGTAAATGTTGCCAAAGTTAAATTTGAAAGACTTATGGAGAGTAGGCTATTTCTATAAACTTTTGAACAATGAATGAATGGAGATATTAAAATACAACCTGATGTCACATTCCTGCTCCACCAAACCTAGCTGTGTGACCTTGAAAATACTTTTAAATTTTCCTAAGCTTTAGCTCTTTCATCTGTGAATTGACAATGATAACAGAATCTTTCTCATAGGATGGCTACAGTATACCAATAAAGGCTTTAACCTGGTATCTGGCTCTGAGCATAAGTTAACATTGACCTCCAAATCTACTTGCTTCAAAAAATTGATTACTGTTTCCCATTTATCAACCAATGTTTGTATCTTCCTAAATCAATTCTTCATAGAAAAGAGTCATAGACATTGGGGCTTTTTGTTTTGTTTTTTGTTTTATTCTTCCTCAACGATTCTAAATGTTTTCCATTTACAAGTCTAAAGTGTGTATGTGTGTGTGTGTGTGTGAGAGAGAGAGAGAGAGAGAGAGAGAGAGAGAGAGAGAGAGAGGAAGAGAGAGGAAAAAATTTCAACTTCTAAGATAAAAGAAGAAACCATGCAGATAATAAAGATTCAAGATGACAAATTCCCTTACTGGTGCATGAGACAGAATAAAATTAATCTTTTTTCAAGGCTATCTGGCTCTGCAGTGGTGAAACTAAAAATGCGTGACAGAAAGCCATGTGTGTGGGCAGTTCTGTAAAGAGGGATTAAAGACTACGTGAATGAACACTCTTGCCTCAGTTCTTTCCCGTCCTTTAAATACTATGGCAGAATTCTATCATTTCCACTTACTTTACTAATCTCTCAAAATTGAAAAGAGTCCAGAAAAAAATGTCTTTGGGTTTTCCGCTACTTCTCAAACATCTAAGAGAGAAAGATTTTATTAGAACATAATACAAATCAGACTTAGTTAAAAATAAAAGAAAAAAAACCTCAGTTTCTTCAGCTTCTAATTATATTTTCTCTTTCAATTAAATATTACAGAAAATCACTAATCTATTCTTTAGAGATACAGCCTAATGCCTCATATTTAGTAAAAGTTCACAATCACAAAACTAATATATAGAGAGAGCATAGAGAGATAGCTATAGATATAGACATAGATATAGATAGAGAGAATATCATTTAGCTCCCCATTTTTTGTCAAGAACAGAGAATTTTGACTTAAGTTTTTCATGAGACATATGAGATTAGAATTCAGAAATAGAGGATCAACAGATGCAGAGGAGCTATGCAGGTAACTGCATGCAAGTGATATATGCAAAAGCTTGTAATACATTTGGCCTTCTAAACAGCATTATGATAGAGTAATGGGCTTTTGGTGCCAGATAAATGTCATGGAAACATAGATGTGTCTATATTATCTCAATATTTTTAAATTTAAGGGCTATTATGTCTTCTCTCAGACTTATTTCATTTACCCAATCACTAAATGTAAATAAAATTAGATCATTTATTTACTACAAGATAATTCTAGATTCTGCTGTGGACTTGTATCCAGCCCAAAGCAAGATATGCAGTATGAGGCAGACTAATGAGTTAATACGTGGATATCTCCTCTGTCCTTCCTAACTAAGTAAATGATAAAGAAATCTATTGTTTTGATATTGGTAAAAGTAAACAAATAAATAGTAGGAAGATTCACTTTTCTGAGAATCATATTTTATATACTGTCATCATCTAAGAATCATTTATCTCCCCATTTTCTGTCAAGAACACATTTTTAAAAATTCCTCTTGTCAAACATTTGGAAAAGAAAACATTGAACCTTGGATTTATATATCCTAGGTTTGTACAAATTTTAAGGATTTTGTGATTTTATCTACTATACAAAGAAGGCATTTCTTTGTAGCCATTAGAATAAAGTTTGACTGCATACAAAATAGTAATGCCAGTTGGACATGGTGACAAATGCCTTTAATCTAAAATCTCAGGAAGCAGAGGCAGGTGGATCTCTGTGAGTTCAAAGCCACTCTGGTGAATATAGTTAGTTCTAGGACAACCAGGACTACACAGTGAGATCATGCCTCGGAAAAATAAAATAAAATAAAATAAAATAAATAAAATAAAATAAAATAAAATAAAATAAAATAAAATAAAATATTCCCCCCAAATTCCCAAGCACAATATAACTTTATTTCCTTCTTTTTTAAAGAAGGCCCAAGGCATAGAGTATAACATATCACATTGGTAGGATAAAAAGCCTTAATGACTGAGAGAGGTAGCTGTCTGTTAAAAACACAAGTCACTATGAACAGGGCTCACACAGGTAAAAACATTACTCAATCATCATGGGCAAAATATTCTCGAGGCTTCAAATCTTTGTGTGTGTGAATATATCTTCTCTGGCTATATGACTTTAGGCATCTAAGTCAAAGGGTTTACCTTTGTTGTTGGTAGGAAGTAATGATCTCAAGTGCTGTCCATGTGGGAGAATTGTTCTTCTGCACGGATGAGTCCCATGATACAGTTATCTAATTCCAAGCAGTCAGACTTAACTACATGTACTTATGCATATAAGCAACACCAAATGAACCAGAAGGTTGTATCTATAAATTTATATGTATATATGTAACAGCAGTAACTAAAGAAGAAGAGGCCATGAATTTGTAAAGAAATGAGGACATATGGGAGGAGTTAGAAGTGGGGAAATGATGTAAATACAGTACTCATATATGAAATTCTCAAGAAATAATAAAATATATTTTTAAAAAGAAGTCAAAATGGCTTATGGAATATCAAGTGAAAAAATATATGTTCCATGAGAAAGAAAGTAGAAAAACTTTAAAGAAACACACACACTATAGAAAAAAATACTGCTAACCAAAATCTCATATCTGGCAAATTTTTTATTCAGAAATGAAGACGAGGACAATCCCAAGTAAGGAAAATTTGTGGAAGTGCACTATCATTAGATTTCCTATATAACACATGCAATATTGCGTTATTTGTGTTGAAATGAACAAAAATAAGTACAGACAAATGGAGCATATGAGAATACATCATTTTGTGGTCAGGGAAACTACATTGACAAGTACATAATACTATGATACTATGATGGTACTACTCAAATCATTTTCCTCTATTACACAGAAGTTTAAAGAACAAAAGACTAAATTATATCTATAAAATAAATTTAATGGTCAGCAATATAAAAGATTGGAATATGAATAACATAAAAAGTCTCTGGAGACAGAAATGGGAAAGTGTTTTGTGCGTGATTAAAGTTTAGTTGTAGTCTGCTTAAAATAGTTTTCTATAATTACAGGTGTTTTATGTAAGTCGCATGGTAGCCACAAGGAAATTGTGTATAGAATAAAATACAAAAATGAATCATATTCCAAATGAAAGTAAGAAAGGAATCAAAGCACATCAGTACAAAATAAAGCAAAAACAAAAACAATGCAGTAGCAAGGGAAAAGAATTACAAAATCTACAAACTAGAAAATAATGAACAAAGACTTTCCCTCACAAGAATTACATTAAATGATAATGGATTAAACTTGTCAATCAAGTGACATAAGATGGCCGAATGGATTTAAAAAATCAATATCCAATTATAAACTGTCTACAAGACACCAAATTCATGGTCAAAAGCAGACAGTCAAGGGCTAAAAAGAAATACCATTTGAATTATAACAAAAAAGAGAATAGAACTGGTCATATCCGTCACAATAGATAAACAAGGACATTATACAACAATAAGAGTGTGGATTAACCAAGAAAATTGAACAATGATAAATATGCATGCACTATTATCAGATCAAGAAAGAAATGACAGTAATATAATAACAATAGGGAATGTCAAGAGACTTCAGAAGATCAATAGGAAGCAGAGAACCTAAACAACATTATAGACCATTGAGCCTGAACATACAGAACAATCTGCCTAATTATAGCAGAATATGTATTTTTCTTAGGACATATAGAACATTTTGTATGATAGAATATGTGTTATGTCACAGAACCAGTCTTAAAATGCCTAAGAGGATTGAAATCGCACCAAATATCTTTTCTAGCCATAAGGATAAAATTAAAATTAAATTGTAGAAGGAAAATGAACAAATGTGTGGGGATTAAACAGCAAAATAGCAAACAGCGAAATACTTAGAAAATAAATGGAAAGTGGTATTAGAAAATATTCTAAGAAACATGAAAATATAATACACCAAAACATGCAGATCGCAGCAAAAGCAATAATAGGAGTAAAACTTCTAATGATGAATTCAAATATGAATACCCACATTATAAACGAGGAAATACTTCAAACAATCTAAATCTTTACCCTAAAGAATGAGATGTGGCAGCATATGCTTATATTCCCTGTATTTGGGAGTCTGAGGCAAGAGGATTATGAGCTCTGTGAGTTCTGGATTAACCTGGGCTACCTGAGACCCTATCTCAACAGAAGGGGGAGGAAGAGGACAAGCCAAGCCCACAGTTAGCCGGAGAGAAGGAATAATAAGGGTTTTAAAAGACATACATGAAATGTAGAAGTGAAACATAGCAGACAAGTCAATGAAATTAGATTTGTTTTTTTGTATACCCACACAATTGACAAGCTTTTAGCTAGAAAAAGAGAAGACTCAAACAAACAAAATCAAAAGTTCAAGAGACAGATTACTACTGTTTCCACAAAGCTAAAAGGGTATAAGGAACTACAAGAAAAAAATGCATAACAATAAATCAAAAAAATCAAAGAAACGAATATATTTCTAGAAACATAAAGCTCACTAAGACTGAATTATAAAGAAATAGAAAATATGACCAGATTTATAATAGTTAAGGAGATTAAATAAACAATCAAAAATCTCCCAACAAAGTAAAGCCTAGGACCAGATGGCTTCAGAAGTGAATTCTACTGCAATGGAGCCATACTTCTGAAACAAATTCTGAATGATGAATAAAGTAAAAGAAATAAAAATGAAAAGACATGACTGCTCCTAGGTATGGTGGAGGAGAAAGTTTATTGTATATGTGAGGAAGGATATAGGAGATATGAAAGAGAGCATAGCCAGGGGCAGAGACATCTGGGGGAGTCGAGGGTAGACACGACCAGACTGAGCTGCTGGACCATGTGAGAACAGGAGAAGGGGAGAGGGAAGAGAGGAGAAAGAGGAGAACCTGGAGACCAAGAGGTCAGGATGCTAAATGAGGCCAAAAGAGAGAGCAAGAGAGAGAAGTAACCAAAATGACAGGATTATATAGGGAAGAGCAGCACATCTCCCTGGGCTGGAGAGTTTAGGGTAGGTAGCTGGGTATCCAAGCCAGGAGGACACTGTAACAGATAAAGGCTGAGGGATGCTGGGAGAACCTGGTGGCCAGGTCCACTTCGCTGTGTTAAATAGGTATCTCAGCCAGCGGTTTGTCCAGAGTTTGAGACCTAACAGATGCCATAATCATAAGTGTTGAAACATCAAAATTCCTAAAGTCTAAATTCTGGGAGGCTCAAAGCATTACTATTTTTAATACTGTTCAGAAATATAAAAAATTTATTCTTGAAAAATACTTTTGAAATATGTTCAAATCAAATGTTTGCATTTGTAAATGGGGATTTATTTGAGAAATACAAAATGATTGAAAATTTGTACTTTTCAGAATAAAATAAATGCCAAGACATGTATTTTTCTATCATAAACACTCAGGTTTCTTGATGACAGTTTCATGGACATAATAGCTACAAGCAGATGAACCATATTTATAAATAAATAGTTTTTTTAATCAAAATGTATGAATGCTTGTAACTATGGATGCACTTTTGTACACTTAGATGTGTAAGTGTAGTTGTCTGACATAATGGAGTGGGCAAATCTAATAGTTTTGATGAGATTAATAAAAAGTCATGATAAAATACTACAGTTTATGCACCTGGCCAAAGAATCAAGCTCTGAAGAAATTTTATTTTTCCTAAACACAGGTGTGTAAAAGTGACATCTCTTCGTTTATTAATGAAATTTAAACATGTTTATATACACGAATATTTCTTTCACAAAGTCAATAATGTTATAATGCATTTTTTTGTCAAATCAAATTTTGTCTGCTCTGGCCTCTGCTGAGGAAGCTGCCCCAACTAAGGGCAGGCTCTTCTTCATCTAGTTCATTCCAATTCACACTAATGTCATAGCCAAACTCAAAACAATGGTTTCCCAGGTTTATAGGTATTTATAGGTATTTGTTCCACCTAATCAATGTACAGTTAACTGAGCGTAACTGAAAACTCACTAACCCCTTCCTTAGAACTTGGCACTCTTCTATTATTATGTGTGCCCACCACTGGAGATTGTGGTTTTAACCTTTGGGGATTTCAAAACATTTGAGATTTTAAACTTCAGGGCTTTTAACATTTCTGATTATGGCATATGAATATTGTGTCTTATTTGATCCTATAAAACATTTCAAAATAATTAATGCCTATTACCCAAATCTTGGAAAACATTGAAAATGAAGCATTATTTCCTGTTGTGGTTTGAGTAGAACAAGTGCCCCCACAGGCTCGTGTGTTAAATGCTTTTCCCAGCTGGTGGCATTTTTGGAAGAAGGGAAAACTTTAGAAAATGGGTTCTGACTGAAGGAAGTAGGTCATACCTGGGCTCCAGACACATACCATCCCTCTCCCCATCTCTTTCTCCCTCCCTCCCCGCTTCCTGTCCATCAAAAAGCCTACCACCATGGTATTCTGCCTTACCACAGACCTAGAATCAACAGTGCCAAGGATCATGTCCTGAAACCACTGAACCAAAATAAGTCTCTTCCCTCCTACATTGTTGTGTTGAGTATTTTGTCACAGCAACCAAAACTGTGGCTTCAAAATCTGTTATAAGAGGAGAACACTACCATAACGGAAAATCTAGAATAAGTAAATACACTATAAGAAAATAAAATTGAAGGTGAATATTCTTGAAAAATATAAACAAAAATCCTTTAAAAATAAACTGAAGACCAATCTCAAATTCAACATATTAAAGGGACATGCCATGGACAAATGAAATTTACTCTTGAGGTATAAATATGGTCCAACATATGCAATTAAATCAACATGGTACACCAAACTAATAAAACAAATGCTGACATCACTGTCCTAGTTTGGTTTCTATTGCTGTGACAAACATAAGCAACCTGGGAGGAAAGGTTTATTTATTTGTCTTCATAACATTTCATCCTTGTGGAAAGTCGGGAAGGAACTCAAGCAGAGTCAGAAGCAGGAATCATGAAGGAGTGCTTGTTTATAGGTTTTCCACTATGCCTTGTTCAGCTTGCTTTCTCATACAACCCAGGACCTCCTGCCTAGGGGTTATACCACCCACAAATGGGTTGTGCCTTCCCACCTAAACTCTCTGCCAAGAAGATGCCCCCACAGACTTGCCCACATGCCAATCTGATAGATGTAATCCCTCAGTTGTGGTTCCCTCTTCCCAAATGACCCTTGCTTGTGTCAGGTTGACAAAAACACCAAGTAGTGCAGTCACTAACCTTAGGAGATACAGAGAAAAGACAACACATTCACTGGCTTTTCACGATAAAAATTCAACAAATGAAGAATAAAAGGAAATTCAGTCAAAGGTATAAGACGGTTAATGTTGAAGCAACTGGACTTTTGTAAAGGATTGGCATGAGACGGTAACACGGCCACAGAGAAGCTCATGGGAAAATGGCTCTTCTTTCTGTTGTAAGTGATGAAAATGCTTGAGGTCTCTCAAGTTTTATGACAGCTTATTTCTTTCCTTCTCCAGGCTACATGTTTAATGAATCCAATTTGCATGGAAATTGGTTGGTGATGGAAATCAGTTTTATCTCTTATAGTTGACTTCTGAAATTTATCATACAAGGGCCTAATGGAAGAATACCGAAGGCATTGCAAGTAAAGGAGTTAAAGCAAACAGACCTAGCAAGGACCACTGCCTTTGGTCTGGGAGCTGTCCCTGCTGAGCAGTCTTAGGGAGTTCCTGGGGAGTGCAGCCATGTTAGCAAGCTCCTTTGCTTGTGAGAGAACTTCACACATGTGGGGCTCAAATGAGATGGAGTCAAGGGGATAATAGTGAAGAAAGAGTCAGGAAAAAAATGGAATTGGATGGGCTGCTTTGGATGACAAAGGAAAGTGACTTGATGAAACCTTGTCTCTGCTCTTTCATTTTGAATTATGGCTTTTTGGGAAAAAACTGTCAGTGTATAGTCTAAGAATTTTAATAGGCATTAGCCATGAAATGGAACAAAAGACAGTTTCTGCAGTGGCATAACAGTTTTTACAATTTTTTTAACCTTAATATCCTTTTGATGATGGATTTATTTTAAGGGAAAAAGCATTCCATTATTTTTATGTTATGAGACTTTAAAGTGTATGTTAAACTGGCTCAGAAAATAATACTTTAATAATACATGATTTAAGTTCTTTCATTAGCCCAATTAATGTTCTTAAATAATGTGTATTTCCATACAATGTGTATATATTCAGTCTGGTTTGAAAAAACGTAATGCCACTTTTGAGTGCTCATTGTGTATGGGAATCTATGGAGGGAACATAAATATCTTAGGGGAAGAAAGATAACAAGGTACATGAAAGTAATAAAACTGTGCCCCATTTGTGGGAACCAGTTACCTAGCAGAGAATACAGAGACACAAATAATATAAGTAATTAACCAGGGGGAGAGAACTAACAGAGTGTCACACATTTATTTAGGTATCAATAAAGAAGTACCTCAGATCATGATCTTTGGAAGCAGGTCCTGAGGAGAGGATTTGCACTCAATTGATTTATTGAGAATATTGTTTTTGGTATGAATTAGGGGCTGGTGATAAGACTGGGGGAAACAGAAAAGGAAAAGAGAAATACCGAAGCAAGAGTGTCATTTTAGGCCAAGTCTCACAAGCAATAGCTCCAAAATAATCTAATGAGGGAATCAAAACATATGTCACACTACAGAGTTGTCCCAACCTTAAGGACTCCTCCATGTCATCTACCACATGGGTTCTATTCCTCATTCTTGCAAAGCAGGTCCAATGCCTCAATGGGAATCTTCCTCCTGAAGAAGAACTTTACCTGTCAGCAAAGCACAAAGAACACCAACTACGTGGCTGTGGCACACAAACGCTCTGAAAAAGTAATCCTGTGCCCTCTACAGCAAATATAGGAAACTTTGCCCAATGCCAGAGTATACACTGTGCACTCTTAGGATACATTAGGATATAGTTATACTGTTTTCATGTAGTCGTGAAATGGAATGATGCCTTCATATGGTCATACTCTTCTATAGACACTGCAATACAAGATGTCTTAAAACAGGTATTTAAAATGATCTACTGTTGAATGAGTGGACAAACTCTTCCTGTGCCTGATTTTAGTGGAATTGCTTTGTATTTCACTTCATTTAATTTCAGGTTGCCTATGGGTTTCCTGTAAATTGCCTTTATTATGCTTATGTATGTCCCTTCTATCCCTAATCGCTCCAGATCAGGTTCTCAACCTGTGGGCTCCTATCCCTTTGAGGGTCGAATGACCGTTTTACAGACCACATATATATCAGACAATTTACATGATGATTTATAATAGTAGCACAATTACAGTTGTGAAATAACAATGAAAATAATTTTATGGTTGGGGGGTCACCACAAGATGAGGAACTGTCCTAAAGGGGTACAGGAAGGTACCTGCAAATCACTGCTCCAGGACGTTTATCATGAAGGGGTGTTGGGTTTTGTCAGGTGTCTTTTCTGCATCTGAAGAGATGATCATGCTTATTTTTCTTTCAGTTTGTTTATGTGATGAATTATATTTATATATATATGTATGTTTATATATATAAATATAAAATATATTTACATATATTGATTTATTATATTTATTGATATTGATATGTTGAACCTTACCTGCATCTCTGGGATGGAGCCTAGTTGATCGTGGTAGGTGATCTTTTTGATGTATTCTTGGATTCAGTTCGCAAGTCCTTTTCTTCATCTATGTTCATAAGGGAAATTGGTCTGTAACTTTCTTTGTTGAGACTTTTTGTGGTTTGGGTATCAGGGAAACTATGGACTCATAAAACAAATTGGGCAATGCTCCTTTTATTTTGTTGAGGAGTATTGGCATTAACTCTTCTTTGAAAGTCTGGTAGAATTCTGCACTAAAATGATTTGGTCCTAGGCATTCTTGGTTGGGAGACTTTTAATGACTGCTTCTATTTCACTAAATGGTAAGTATTGAGAAAATTATCCATTTCTTTTAGATTTTCCAATTTGGTGGAGTACAGGAGTACAGAAACTTCTGGATTTCTTTGGTGTCTGTTGTGTTCCCCTTTTCATTTCTAATTTTGTTATTTTGGGTATTCTCCCTCTGTCTTTTAGTTATTTTGAATAAGGGTTTGTCAATCTGATTGATTTTCTTAAAGAACCAACTCTATGTTTCATTGATTCTCTGTGTTTGTTGTTGCTGTTTCTATTTTATTGATTTCAGACCCAAGTTTGATTTTATCTTGCTGTTGACTCCTTGCATGTGTGATTTCTTCTTTTTGTTCTTCAGCTTTAAGGTGTGCTTTTAAGTAGCTACTATGTGATCTGTCTAATTTTTAAATGTAGGCACTTAGTTCTATGAACTTGCCTCTTAGAAAAACCTTCATTGAGTACAATAAGTTTTCTTTCTCATTCAATTCTTGAAAGTTTTTAATTTCTTTCTTAATTTCTGTTTCTGCCTTTCACTCAGTAGAGAGTTGTTTAGTTTCTATGAGATCATAAACTTTCTGTTGTTTCTGTTGCTGGTGATATTCAGCTTTATTCCATGGTGGTCAGATAGGATGCAGGGTGTATTTCAATTATTATTTCAATTTCTTTGTATCTGTTGATACAAAGATACAAAATACACTTGCTTTGTGTTTGAGTATATGATCGATTTTGTAAAAAGTTCTATAAGGTGCTAAGAAGAAGGTATTTTTTTGTGTTTCTGAGAGACATTTTGTTAATATTTGTTAGGTCGATTTGGCCTATAACTTCAATTAGCTCCAACATTTCTCTGCTTTGCTTTTGTCTAGATGACTTGTCTAATTGGTGAGAGTGGGGTATTAACATCTCCCAATATCAGTGTGTGAGGGTCAATACATGAATCAAGCTGGAGTAGTGTTTCTTTTATTAACTTGGGTGCCCTTGTGTTTGGTGCATAGATTAACATCTGAACTGAAATGTTCTCCTGGTGAATTTTTCCTTTGATGAGTATGTAGTATCCTTCCCTCTCCGATTAGTTTTGGTTTTAGTTTATTAGATTAGTAGTATGATTTTTATTATATTATTATATTTTTTATATTATACATTATATGCTTTTATATTATACATATTTATATTATATTATATATAAAATATATTATATTATCTATTATATTATTGAAGATATTAAAATGGCTACAAAAGCTTGCTTCTTAGGTTCATGTGCTTGGAATATCTTTTTCCAACCCTTTATCCTGAAGTGATGATTATACTTGATGTTAATGTATGTTTCTTGGATGTAGCAAAAAGATGAATCCTGTTTTCACATCCATTCTGTCTGTGTCTTAGTCAGTGTTCTATTGATGTGAAGGGGCACTAACACCACAGCAACTCTTATGAAGAGTTTAATTGGGAGCTGGCTTATAGTTTCAGAGGCTTAGTGCGTTATGGTCATGGTGGGGAGCATGGTAGCAAGCAGGCAGACATGGTACTGGAGAGGCAGCTGAGAGTTTTGCATATGGATCTGTAAGCAGCAGGAAGAAGAGAGAAACACAAGCTTCCTTCAACAAGACCACACCTGCTCCATCAAGGCCACACCTCCTAATCCCTGTCAAGTAGCACCACTCCCTAATGACCAAGCATTCAAATTCTTGAGCCTATGGGGACCATTCCATTCGAATCACCACACTCTATTTTTATTGGAAAGTTGAAATCATTGATGTTGAAAGATATCAATGACCAATGATTGTTGATTCCTATTATTTTGTTTTTGTTGTTGTTGGTGGTGGTGATGGTGGTGGTGGTGGTGGTGGTGGTGGTGGTGGTGGTGACGGTGGTGGTGGTGATGGTGGTGGTGTGTGAGATTCCCTTCTTTTGACTTTGCTGATGTGAATTTATTTGTTTTCTATGTTTTCTTGGATGTAATTAAACTCTTTATTTTGGGGTTATCTTTTAGCACCTTCTATAAGACTGGATTTGTAGATAGATATTGCTTAAATTTACTTTTATCATAGAATGTTTCATTTTCTCCATTCATGGTTATTGAAAGTTTTACTGGGTATAGTAGTGAGGGCTAGTATCTGTGCTCTCTTAGTGTTTGCAACACATCTTTCCAGTCTCTTCTGGCTTTTAGAGTTTCCATTGACAAGTCAAGTGTAATTAAATATGTCTACCTTTATATGTTACTTGGTCTTTTTCCCTTGCAGCTTCTTTTTGTTCTGTATGTTTAGTGCTTTGATTATTATGTGGTGAGGAAACTTTCTTTTCTGTTCCAATCTATTGGTGTTCTGTATGCTTCTTGTACTTTGATAGGCACCTCTTTTAGAGTTGGTCCTTTCATAGTTTATTAGATTTCCTGGACTTTTTGTGCCAGGAGGTTTTGTTTTGTTTTTTTTTTTATTTCTTTGTCAATGTATCTATTTCCTCTATCGTATTTTCAAAGCCTTAAAATCTCTCTTCCACTTCATGTACTCTGTTGGTAAAGCTTGCTTCTAAGGTTCCAGTTCGAATTCCTAAATATTTCATTTCCAGATTTTCCTCAGTTTGGGTTTTCTTTATTGATTCTATTTTCACTTTCAGGTCTTGAATGGTTTTACTCATTTCCTTCCACTGTTTGTGTTTTCATAGATTTTTTTAAAGGGATTTATTTATTTCCTCTTTAATTACTTTTGTCATATTCATAAAGCCTATTTTAAGTGGGTTTTTTTTCTTGTGCTTCAGCTACTTTGAAATATTCAGAGCCTGCTGTGGTAGGGTTCCTGAGCTCCAGTGGAGACATATTCTCCTGCTATTATTGGTTGTGTTTTTTATATTGGCATCTAGGTATGTGGGATTGGGAAGATTGTAACTCTAGGCACTGATATCTGGACTTTTCTTTGTTGGGTGGGTTTTTTGTTCCTTGCTTTCTGTTTCTTCTCTAGTTCTTAAGAGAGTACACTGGCTGTGTGTTGCCTGGTAGGTAAATCTTCTGGGGTCCTGATAGGTATGAGCACTGGTGGTTCCAAGTAAAATGTGTTTCTGGGTATTGAGACCTGACACTCAGGAGTGGGGAAGGGCTGGTGGCATTGAAGGAGTTTCACAAGAGAGAGGAAAGCAGAAAGTGTTCCACCAGGATCTGCTTAGGTAGTTCCCTGGGAATGGGTCCAACAAGAGAGGAGAGCCACAGCACAAGATCTTCTACAGAGATAGGGGTGAGACTGTGAAAAAGAATTTGGAGGATCAGAGGGAGATGTGAATATCTATGACTAGTCTACATGCTTCCCTGCTTGAGGTGGCCTGTAGCATGCCTACTGGAGTTGGGGTCTGGGATAGAGCAAATAGTGGAAGGATGGAGGTTAGGAGGTGAATGTTTGTGGGATTCAGTAGAGATGGAGGTGGTGTCACAGTTTTTCTGCTGCAGAGCTGGGGTTGAGACTGGGAGCTGGATCTGGAGGAGCAATGGGAAAGGTGAGAAGCCATAGTGAAACTACCTGCTTGCAGGGGTGGCTTAGGGGTTCTGAGTGGGTGCCTTCTGGAGTTGGAGGGTAGGAATAAAGAAAAGAGTGGGAAGAGGGAGGACCAGCAGGGAAATTTGTGGGTTCCACTGGAGATGGGGTGGGGGAAGGGAGGCTGCAGCAAATGTTCTGTTGAAGAGCTGGGAATGAGTCTGGCATATTCGATTTAGAGAAGCAAAAGGAGAGGTGAAAGTCCACAGTTAGCTTACCTTCTTCCATGGCCTGCTCAGCTGGTGTGTCCCCAGGGAATGCCTGCTACTGTTGGAGGCTGTGATGATGTGAAGAGTTGAGGGAAAGTGGGTTGGAGGAGAAGATCTTTGTGATCCGTTGGGAATGAGGTCAGAGAGGAAAGGGGGTCTGCAGAAGGTGTTCTGCTACAGAGCTGGGGATGAAATTTTGGGATTTGATTTGAAGGAGCAGGAGAGGTGATTATCTGTAGTTTGCTTCCCCACTTCTCTGGCAGGTGTGGCTTAAGTGTTAGCAAGGAGTGCCTGCTGGCGGTGGGAGTGGGGGAATAAAGCAACAAGTCGGGGAATGGAGGTTAGGAGGGCAAGATCTGTGTGGTGCACTGGAGATGGAGACAAGGTGAAAGGAGGGCTCAGCTATGAGCCTTGGGGGTTGGATTTGGAGAAGTTAGGGGAGAGTTGAAGATCTAGTAACACCAGATCTACCAGTTTCCTGGACCAGAGTGAATCCTTTCATTTTCAAAACCTAGTTATTTTTAAGGTTTTATATTCTGGCTGTGGAGAACCTCTGTCGTGCTCCTGGCAAATATCTATGAGTGGATATGCTTCATTGTTTTAAAGTTTGGTTTTATTCTTATGTACTTATGGATGGCATGAGAAGTTGTAGGAGTTCGGAGACATTTCATTCCTTACCTGGATTAATATGTTGAGAAGCAGCAGCAACACCATCCATAGGAGATGAACTTCAGTGGAAGAAGTTGACAAACAGCCTGGTCCTCTGGAGTGAGAGTGCACAGGGTGAGGCTATACGGTCCTTGAATGCTAAGTTTGCATTTGCTAGGTGAAGAAGGGGCAGAAAGAACTTTCCACTCAAAGGGTTTTCCCCTTTAATGGTAGGAATATTGGACTGTGAGTGTAGCTTAGTGACACAGCAGATGGTCTACATGTATAAGGCCCAGGATACAACTCCCAGCACTGAAATACAAATAGTATCCTCTGACTGCGCCATGCAAAATATGAATGAACATGGATGTTGAAAGACTTTGAGGTTTACCTGTGATGAGACTATGAAGTGAGCAGAATTTGTGAAAGCCCTTGGTGGATTAAAGTTCATAAATGGTGTCTTAATAATTAATGCATTAACTGACTGCTTCCCTGGGATAACGAGGAACTGATAACAAGTAATAGAACCTCCTTTACCTTTGGGAGATCATTATAAGCACATGCCTACCAGAGAGCACAAAAAACTATTCGTACATCTCACCTGAAGATCAGGTCATATTAAATCAAATGCAGCCTTAAAGCAGCAAAACTACTGCTTTAACCTTAATCATTCATCTGAGCACGCCTAAATAGTGCTTTTCTAGCCTTAAATGCAGGAAAATCATTTGGATGTGGTTAAAATACAGATTCTAATTTAGAAGTTTTGGTGTGAGGCCTAAGAGGCTATATTTCTAACAGGCTCTTGAATGACTTCGATGCTTCTGGTACACTAGCTGTACTTGGAGTCATAAGACTGCCTAGTAATTCTTAGTACTAAATGCACATCACGCCTACTGGAGGAACTTTTTCAAAAAACTGATGCCTGGATAAAGTCTCATTTAATATATCAGGTGTGTCATGAGCATTGGAATTAAAAAGAATTACCCAGATAATTATGGTAAGCAACAAAAGTTGAGGACCACTATAGTTAGTTATAAAGATACAGATAAGCAACCAAATGTATCTCCCCATGCCAACTAGTCAGAGATGACAGAAGATATGAAATTTTGCTGATGAGATGATTTTTGAAAATGGAAAGACTATCATTTCTGATTGAAACAGAATATTTAAGAAATTTAAACAAAAATTACCAGGGCATACTAAAGATATTTTGTATTGCAATAGTAAATAATACAGGATTTTCATTAATGGTTCTATTAAGATTTGTGTGTTTTTTAAAGATTAGTATATTACTTCTTGACTTAATACTAAATTTTTGACTTAGAAAAATGATATGCATTCATTGTACAAAATACCTCAAGCTATAATTTTCAAAGGCAGCTACGTTCACCAATAATACCTCCAACGCTGCACTATAAGGTCTTATTTTGTCACATGCCCTACTTTTATTTATCTCACTAAAATAATTTAGTTATTTGATTTTTTATAAGTCAGCATGAAACTTAATGCGTAGCCCCATTTATTAACAGAGTGACCCATCACAGCACAAGTCACAGCAAAAGATAAAGTACTTTAAACTTTTACTACACTGCCGATCTTTTTCATTTATAAAAGTAAAGTCTCACAATAAGTATGAAAACTGAATGACTCTATAAATGAGCTATAATACAAGAAAATAATGTTGTTAATGGTGGTGGATTAGATTTTACTTCCTGTTGGACAAAGAAGGCTTAGAGTAAAAACACGCAGTGATTCCAAATCTTTCTTGGTTATTCAAACATCTAGTTGCTAATTATGTTATGACCCATTGCCAAAGAGATATATATAGAAATTGCTCAAGACCTGACAGATACTTAAAACAGCTTACACACACTATGGAAATTGCTTTTGGAAGACTGCAATCACCCTTGCTCTAAGCTGTCTGAAGGAGGAGTCTTTCTTATTACTAGTAATAATTGAATACTGACACTCATTATTTAGTTTGATGGGGTCCTAGAGACATCTTTTTAAAGTTTGCCCAAGATAGCAGTTGGTGGCTTTACTACTTCATTAAGACTTTCTTAATACTTAATGCATATAAAGCAATCAGAGACAAGATTGTGAAATTGATATTATAATTAATCACTTGCTATTATTTTTAGTTGGATGATTTTAAATTATACACTATCAGATATTCTTTATGCTCTCACTCTAGAGATTGCTGCAATCCTACATTCAATGCTTTTTATTTACATTAATATATAAAATTGCATATCTAATTCACATGTAATTATTTTATATGTTGATAGTCTATATTATACTGTTCATAAGTTCTTTAAGGTACTCTTCTATCAATGTAGGTTTTTGAGATCTATCTATAATAGTATATGTGACTCCAAGTCATTTAAATATATATATATATATATCATATTAATGTTATTATATACACAGTATGGTTCTACAACATATTTATTTTACATTAATGACTATTAGAGATGTTTCAGTTATTCTCCTACTAAATGGACTCTTTTTATACATTAAAATTCTTTAGGTACTGTGTTAATCAACTTTGCATTTGATAATAGAATCAATTAAGAAAATAAATTTAAAGAGAAGTTATATTTTGGCTTATGTCTTCAGAGGTTTCAACTCACAGAGACATGGTTCTATTTTTTTTTGACTTGTTGTAAGGAAGAACATCATGGTAGTGAAGTGATGTTGCTCACCATATGGTAATTGCTGATCCAAGGAGAGAGAGAAGAGAGAAGAGAGAGAGAGACAGAGACAGAGACAGAGAGAGACCATTAATTCATAAGCAGATTATTCAATTGATGAGGTCAGATCACTTATGATCTTTTTATCTCCCAAATTCTCCATTTTTGAACACAAATGCATTAGAGACCAAGCCTTTAACATATGCACATTTGAGGAATAGTTAAAATCCAAGTCATGACATGAGGAAATAGCTCAAAAGATACATTACTTGCAGGGTCAATATGAGGAACTGAGTTCAAAACCCCAGAACCCATGTAAAATCTAGTTGTTCCATGTGGACACAGAAGGCAGAGACATGAGAGTGTCTGGAAGCTCATGGTTCAGCCAACCTGGCACATGCAAGTGTAAAACAATAAAAAGACAGGGCCTCAAACAAGGTAGAAGGTGAGGGCCAAAACCTGAGGTTTTGCTCTGACCCCTACAAACACACCATGGCATACACCCTTACTTACACACATGAATACACACACACACACACACACATATACACAACACACACAATCAATTTAAAAAAAGAACAAAATCCAAATCATGAAGTATACATAGGGTCAGAAATTTTGGGTCATTAGATAAGGATACCATTTTCCTAAAGAATGCCAAATGTTAACCAAAATGGACAACTAACAATACGAAAGAGCTTGAGTTACTTTATATACTCATCACCCAGGGTACCTTTAAACATTCAATCTGTGTAAATCTGATTGCTGTAAAACAGTATCTTGTGGTTAGTTGCTAAACTAGCTATTCAAAAAAAAAAAAACAGACTGATGCTTCTTTCTGACTTCTGTTGGTTTTGATTGCATGTTTTTATATTGATTTATAGTAAATTTCAATATTGTTTGATAACTAACTTTGGTGGTTGTATGTGTTTTAATAATCTTGTTAGTCTTGTCTTGTTATTTTTGTGGTGCCTTTTGATATGCAAATCTTTGAAATGATTGTCATTAAATTTACCAGTATTTTCCATCATGCTCCACGCTTCAACATCCTTAGTCCTTTAAGAGTCTCTTTTTGGCTTCAAATCACAAAGAGAATGAAAAAGAATGAGCACCATTGAGTTGACTCCTAGACATTAGCAAAATTTGTGATTACACATTTGAAAGTTATAATGGACAAAATTGTATTGACGTATGGTATAAGGTGTGGAGTCACTGTTTCTCATGTTGCTAAGCAACTGCCAGATGCTATTTATTAGACCAGTCATCTTTTCCTTACTTATCTGCAAGAGTACTTTGTGAATAGCTCCCGCATTTTCATCATGAAATTCATTGTATCTGGCTGTCTTGTCTTTTGCAAAATTAGAAGACCCTAATTATTGCTACCTGTATCCATTACATAACTAAGAAGTCATAAAAATTCTAACTCTTTCATTCATTCTTTATGAATTGCTGGAGTACACAAAATCCTTCACGAACTACTTGGTTACTCTGACAAACATTCATTATCATTATCACTGCCTTTGATAATTATTGGTTGTTTTCTTGGAAGATATTTAAATTCTTTGATGTGTTATAACTGTTATTATTATTGGTACTTCTCTGTATTTTATAATTAAATTTAATTTATTTCAAACCAATGTTCATACAGAATATAATCAATAAATTTCCCTTTCCCCATCAAAGGCAACAAATGTCAAATCTTTTACAAGTGAATTCATTTGCTATCTTTAAATAGCTTGCTTATTTTGTTTTTCAGTTTTTAGCATTATCTGCTGATACTTTGTTAACAATGGTTAGAATTTAGCTCGTGCTCATCCTTCTAGACCCCAGCACATACATGTGCACATCATTTCTCATCTTCACATAGTTACAGCACACTTTTGGTTAGTGCTATGTGAAAGATTTTCAATGATTTTATAGATTCTGTTTACAACTGGGGTTCATTCATTACTATGGCTATTATTCTATTTTTGCATGTCTTCTATTTTACATAGAGTTCATATTTGCCACCGGTTGTTTTCTCAGTTTTCTACTTTCTTATGTTCAGCTCTGTGTCCACCACCCCCACTGACCATATAAATCTCTTAAGACTTTCCATGTACAGCGTTCTCTTCATCTGAAATCTTGAATAAGTTTTCTGAAGTCTTCAGACAATATCTGACTCAGTCTTTTGGTGTAAGGGTATCATTCTATGGTCTCCCTTATGTGGTATGCTGTGGATTTCTGTTGTTGTTTTAGTAAAAGTACACTAATCCCTGTCCTCCTTACCCCCTTCCTCTATGGTTAATTTCCTCATTTTGATGAATCACATACTGTACTGTATGCTTGAGAAAGAACACATAGGAAATCAAGTTTTGAAATTTGCATGAGAACATTTTCATTCCATTCCTATCCACAGTTGATAATCAAATAGAGTTCCAGCTTGGGAGTGATGTCCTGTTAGAAATTTGAACACATTATTCCATTGCCTTTGACCTACTAGACTGCTGTTAAAAGCATTGGTGGCATTCTGATCCTAGCCTTTCAAATATGAACATTTTATTCCACTCTCTAGAATTAAGGTACATCAAGTGTCTGTTCCCACGGTTCTGAAATTTGGTAATAACATGCCTTGATGTAGGTTATTTGCATTTTGAAAATAGATGTCCTTCAGTTATGGGACATATAATTCATCATTCTTTAACAATCTTCCTCTACATTTTCATTATTATATGTTTTCTGTACTTCTTATTAATTTGATGTATTTCGATGCTTGTGTTTGTGGTGTGTGTGTGTTTGTGTGTGTGTCTGTGCGTGTGTGTGTGTAAGATCATGTGCCTGTATGTACATGTGGAGACAAAGGGTGCCCTCCTCTATCATTCTTCACCTTATTCCCCTGAAGTAAGATTTCTCACTGAAACTGGAACTTCACACTTCAGTTACACTAGCTGGCCAGTGAGCCCCCAGTGCTGAGGTTACAGACACACACATCCATACCAGGGTTTTCTATGTAGGTGCTGGAGATTTGAACTTTAGTTCTTCTGCTGTCATTTCAAGTGCTCTTATCTACTGATTCATATCTTCAGACCTTAATTGGATGTTGAACCATCTGAATTGGTCCCTTGAGTTTATTATCATTTTATTTCACAAATGAAATATTGTCGTTTCTCTCAGAATATTAATGAAAATATTTCTTGGCCTTACAAACTTGTTTTTCCCCCAACACTTTTATTGTTTATGTGTTATTTTGTTGCTCTCCATTTTTCCAAGCAGAATTTCCTGTAAAGATTGCTATCTTTGCTTTGTCAACATTTAAGAATTAAATAATTAAAATATGACTAGATGATCTGTGAGAGTAGGTAGGTTTTGTCAAGCATAAGGGATATGATAATGTAGCTATGTGACTGAAATATTCCCTAGGATTCACCTGTGATGTTGTCATCCACACAGAAGGGTTATCCAAGGATTATCCCTGTGTAGAGAAATCAAATATGCCATTTCTATAGGAGTCCAGTGGAAGAAAGGGACTGGTTTTTCATCTCAAATGTTCTCTAATCCCTTATTTTTAATTTACTTATTCTCACAATATTTCTTTATGTTGCCCTGCTAGAATTCTACTCTTATCCCTTCCCGAGATCTGCCCTCAGTTTTCAATAGTGTGTAGGTTGGACAGTCTAACAGTGCACATAGTGAGGTAAGGAATCTGGGCTCTAAAGGCATGATACACTACATTACACCCAATAATTCTGTGGTAAAGTCTACCCTCATCCCAACTTCTAGGTTCACTGTTACATCAACTCCAAAAACCTGTCAGGCTGTTGTCATGTGTGTCAGATTATTTCTCAGGCTTCTCTTCTGTGAACTTCCTCTGACTTGTTTGTTGCTTTCCACTTTCCAAATTCTATTGTTGTTCTCTTATCTCTCATGTTCTTTATCCTTTCAAGCTTCTATTTTAAAGAAAAACCCTTTCTGTCATTCAAAGGATGCTTGAAAAGGATCAACCAAATCAAGAAAAACAGGTGATTCATTTCCGGGTTCACAATTTCTTTTGAAGTTGGAACTTTGTTTTCCTATGTTCTTTTTATCTGTTTTTTTCTCTTTGTTCAGCCATTGATTTTCAAGCAATAGGATTATATCCCCATTTTACAGATAGACTATTTGAGATGGAAGAAACCAAGTCATCTTTTTAAGATGACAAAATTAGGAACTGACAATAGCTCCAAGCGTTTGAAGGAAATTCTAACAAACAATGCTGTAACACTATGCAGTCGTTACAATTCTGATCTAAGATACGCTATTCTGCCTGCCTATGGCTTTTCAGATGACCTCTACCAATGTCATTGCCAAGTGATAAAAGCCAAAGTTTGTTGCAGAGTATAAAATGACCTGATGAAACATTCACACATTATTCTCTTCTACAAAAAAAAAATGGGACTAATATGACCTAGTATTTTTCATGATAATTGCTATAATTAACTAACCAAGCTGAACAGAGTTTTGGAATTCATCTGGGAAAAGACGAGTGCCAGCTTTAGGAAACTGCAGGCATGACAAATTTGTGAGTTGGGTCATATAGAGACAGAAAGAAAAAAAACTGAGGTTATCTAAAATTTAATTTAGCATCTGAAAGTAAGTCTCAAAATGGAAATGATGCTTACCCTTTAGAAGGATAATTTTCTGGATTTCTATGCCTTCAGAAGTGATTTACTGCATGAATCTCTCCTA
Organism: Cricetomys ansorgei; assembly: GCA_026225945.1. NCBI lineage: Eukaryota > Metazoa > Chordata > Mammalia > Rodentia > Nesomyidae > Cricetomys > Cricetomys ansorgei. Next base: position 1,411,029 of record JAMJFZ010003344.1, on the reverse strand, counting down.
GGCCAGTGTGATAGTTACTCCATGTTTAAGCCAAGAGCAGTTCACCATAAATTTTTACTCAGATCCATCATTATTGTAGCTAGCTGTCAGACTTTTTGCATGACTAGTGCCAGCAGATAATGCTATAATCTGTTGTCGAAACAGTTCATTATGATTTTTTCATTTTTATCTATTTGGAATATAATCTGTAGCTCGCTTATGAAAATGTGTCAGATGTGCTGGGACTACTCTGTAAGAATATTTTTAATTTAATTATGCTTTCTGATCATCCAATTCTATTCTGACATGCATTAAATAATATTTGTATAGAAGTATTAAAATTAGCTATTGGTGCTGGTATGCATGCAACTTTACTCTCAGAAGGAAAGTTACAATATCTAACTGAACAATACACTTTAAAAAGAATTTAAAGTTTGGCATTCTTAAAGTGGAGATACAAAAATAGAAGTCTTACGAAATGTGAGAACATGAATACCAACTAGATGTTACCTAGGTCAACCTTTTTATTTTATAGCAAACCAAGTTTCAGAGTGATTCAGTAACTTTATTCTGTGACATCCAGTTATTTGATATTACAGCTAGTAAAATTGGCTCTTAGATAATTCAAGCCTTCTTTCCACATTATTATGGTAGCAAAGTTGCCTAGAAACATTTACTCCAGGTATTTATTTAGTTAATATTTAGGCTTTACAATTTTTATTTAGAAATAATTTAAACTTACATAATTGAATGTATTACATACAACTCTCTATGCCTTTATATGACAATTATCAGCATTTTCACATATGTGTTATGTGTGCGTGTGTATTTATACAGAAATATTTCAAGGTAAAGAAATTGACAAGTGCAGCTAATTTTGAGACATATCTCCTAAAAACAAGGAATCCTTTTACAAAACCTTCATTCATAAATCCTCTTATAAAATCATGGTACAGTACAATGCCAACCAGTCTGAAAAAGGTAGGGCCTGGTAATGTACACCATTAATCTTAGCACTCAGAAGATTCTGTCTCAAAAAAGAGAGAGAATGATCCATTAACCTAGAAGTGATCCAGATCAGTGTTAGTTGAAGCTTTCCTTTATTGCTTCTTGGCTTTGTGGCTAAGATCAAGTAAAGATCAATGTAACGAAGATCAAGTAAGATCAATGTTCCCATTGGTGCAGTGGTGGCATGTTGGTTATGGGGGCAACCAATTGCTTTCTTCTTAGAAATGAGGCCTGTTGCACAGAAGTGATTTCATGCCTTGTATCGTTAACTTGGTCAAAAGTTCACAACTAGGGAAATCATAGGCCCTAGTGGGGAATCTGCTGTTTTGCTAAACATATGTTGTCAAGCTTTCTTCTAAATACTTGTGTTTATATTCATGGAATTGTGTTATCATTTGTGTTATCTCAACTTTGGTCAGAGATGCTTCTTTTGTAGCACTTTGCAGTTATTGCAGAGATGCATAACTGCTCAAAGTACTTAGTGTAAGTAACTGTGATTGCTTACCTGTGGACGAATCATCTACATCAATGACACCCCTCCCCTGCCCTGTGCATCTAAGGCTTGGGGAACATTGGAAAAAGGGAGACACAAAAAAGTGTGAGAGCTGGTAAATGAGGGAAGATTTGTGAGATATTGACTTCTGAACATGGCACGGCTGCTGCACACATTAAGGCACAGCAGCTGTGTCTATCTGCACAAGATCAAGTAGGTGAAATTCCCAGCTTGTATGAGGAAGGGGTCCTCAAAACTCCCCCTCAGAAGAGGAGCAGCTGCTGGATGCTGGGGTGGCAGTGGGAGTCACTCTCATTTGTGGGTTTGGGCTGCTGGTAAGTTTCATATGCCCAAGTGGATGGCCACACACACATGTGGGCAGCACTAATTGGACTCAGGTGCTTATTTTTAAGAAAAAAGAGAGGACATGAACTTGAGGTGGGAGGCAGAGTGGAGAATGTTAAGCAAGTGGGAGGTAGGTAGGTAGTAGTAGAAGGATGTAACCAGACTACATTGTATAGATGCACAAATTTTTAAAAATAAATAAAAATATTTAAGAAAACAAGAAATTTCTGAAAATTTGTTTCCTAAAGCCAATTAACATTTAACAATTATACTTGGTAATCATGTTTCTCTAGTCAACTCTAATAAGGATTAGTTCATAGCCTTTATTTTTGTAGCATAGATATTCTTGTTGCATACAGGCCAACTGTCTTGTAGACTGTCTCTTGTATGATTGCATTGTATTTCATCATGATTAGATTTGCATTATGTGCTCTTCTGACATAATTATGATATAAATGTCTTTGTATCTATCTCAGAACATCACATTAGGTGGCACATGATGCTAGTTTGTCTATAAACTATGATGATAGTTTTAATATTTGTATAAGTGGTATCTTCCAGGTACTTTAGTAGGATAATTTTAGTATAACATGAAAAGAATAAAAGTCTACATGGAATGAGATTCCTTCAACTATTGTGGACTTGATTTACCTATATCATTGGCATAAACTATGGTTAGTTATGGTTTCCTAGAGGAGCCAATGTAATTTAGACCTCAGCTTTTGAAGTTTCATTAGGCCTCTTCTTCTCAGCAAATATTATAGTATGCAATATTTGATATAAATTTTTAAAGAACCTAATTCTCTTTTTTGGAAAGTAATTATTATGTAGCTATTCTTTCCTCTACAATAATTTATAGAACTTTACCTCTAAATCCCATGAGTTGGATGACATCATAAGCAGAGATAAGTTGCAGGGATGTTTGGTTACCAAGCTTAAATTTAAGTTTACTTATGTGACAGGCAATAATAGTGACCTTTAGGAATTTGTTTCCAAAGGTTTTGTCTATGATTCCACTCTCTTTCCCTTTCTTGTATTGAGATAACTATCTAAGTAGATAGGATCTTAAGATGAAAGACAAACTTGTGCTGGGCATGATGATACAAGCCTGTAATCCCACCTAATAGCGAGGTTGAAGTAGGAGGATCACAAGTTCAAGCCCTCCCTTGGGCTACAGAGGGAGTTCAAAGTTAGCTTGAGCAACTCAGTGAGACATTTTCATAAAATAAAAAGAGGCCTAGGAATATAGTTCAGTGTTAAATTACTTGAAATTAGCCTCAAGTTCAATCTCCAGTAACACAAATAAACAAAACACAAGGCTGTAGTTAGCCTCTTCAGAGGAGCCATCACAATCTGATGGAGTTCCTACCAACTATGCATGTGTTCCTACCCTCTGATCTTTCTCCCATCAATGTGGAATAAAGGTTTTTTTAAGTGTCTTTGAGTTGGTGGGAATATTCATTATTGATCACTAGAATATTGAAAAGAAATGTGAGATCATACAGGACATACAAATCCTTCAAATAGGAATTCCAACCACTTTGGGAGCTGGTTAGAAACTCACGAGAATAGAACAAAATTATATGAAGTTGTCTGTTCATAAAAATTTCCAGATCTACTTTCCAAACTTCTAAGTGATTTAATAATGAATTACCATTGGGCAGAGAGTTTCTCACATAGTTTAGACTGTCATGATTTGAAAGGATGTTTACTGGTGAGCAACCTGCTTTAGTTTCTCCGTTAAAAATGAGAGTGATCTTATATAAAGAGATGCATTAATTTGGCCTTCCGGTTGAGTTCACAGAAGTTAGCTTGAAAGCAACAGAAACACTTGACCTGTCGATGAGTGAGCTCGTGTATGTGGGACTGGAGCTTACAGATAAAATACTGGACCTCATAGGGGTTGAGCTACAAAGGAGTTCTTTATCTAAAAACCTGCCTAGAGTGATTCACTTATATTACTTCCTGTCTTTTCACCCAAAAGCTTCTCAATTTATGATTCAGTTACACACTATGCATCTACTTTCTGACTGTTTCCCCCATGACTCAGTCATTCTTCCCATTTCCTGAGAAAAATGAGTCTGTTAGAGCTGGAGAGAATGTCTTAGTCTGAGTTATCCTAAAAAATAGGTCCTGAGAAAAGGATTTGGATATAAGTAGCTCATTTGGGAGGGTTCCAAGCAATTATTATAGAATCCGTGGCTTACACAACAGAAAACATTCTTCATAATTCTGAAAGATGGGAGTCAGAGATCAGGATGCCATCATGGTTGAGTTTTGGAAAGAATGTTTCCTAGCTTGATGATGGAAGCATTCTCACTGTATCTTTGTATAGCAGAGAACAGAGCAGAAGGAATTAAGCTCTTCCCTGTCTTATATCGACCCAAAGCTGTTTCTCTAAATATCATCATACTGTATTTCCTGACTCACCACTTAAGTTACCTTAACATACTTCCATAGCCAGAAAATATCATAAGTCTGGGGTAGGTCCTTTGGATAGGATATCTATGGTAACACAGAAACAAGTAATTGTCCACTGAAGCTGCAGGTTGTCTCCTGAGTAATCAAAGTTTCTCTGGATGGAACATTAACTGTAATTGATGCTGGAAGTAGATACATAAGGAAAGCTGTGTGTCTGGGAGGGAAGCAAAAAGCATCTAGTCCAACACCTCAACAATAGCTGTATGCAAATTACTTCCCAAAGATAACGTTGTGACAAAATTGGTGCCTTAAAATCTGTCTGTTAATGAGGAACATTCTTAACATGATGATTAATATAAGTCTTGTTTAGTAAGGGGAAACATAACTGTGAAGCTGCTGTAGTAGTACTAACAGTCTCATTTTTTGAATGTCACATAGCATGCTTCTAAGATGCATATTCTCATAATGACTGTCTTATGTTTTGAATGTTTGCCATCTGTTAAGTTTTACCATGGTCCCTTACGTCAACCCTCCCCTGAGGCACTCTAACTGCTGCCATTTCTACATTAACTCTTTTACCAGTTTGAAAATAGAGCAGCCTGCACCCCCAGACCCATAACAGCAGTTGGGGTGACCTCTGAGATGGAAGATGAAGAACTTGGAGTTAGATTCCCTGGTAGGCACACAGAGATGGAGAGAAGTCATCGTTAGATAATAAAGATGGTGAACCTCCAAGATGGCTGGCATCTTCTTCACCTTCCTGACACAAGACAACAAGCCTGGCAGCTTAGTATAAAAGCCTGGCAGACTTTTTCTCCTACCAATAGGGACCTTGCCAGTGGACCTGTCTGACAAGTTCAAGGCCAGATCAGGATGTTTACTTCAAACTTGTAGACCCATCAGCTTCCTGTCTTTGTTCAAACCAACAAACCCTAAATTGGGGGAGGAAGACACTCCAGGAACCATGCTGATGTCCATGATCCATGCCACATTCGCTGGACTTAATTTTCTTTTATTTGATTTTTTTTGAGGGCACAAGGGTGGAATGGTAGAACAGGGAGGAATGGGAAGAGGGTATGATTGAGATACACTGTATGATACTCAAGTCAATAACAGCATTATCAAAAAAAACACACAAACCTCAAGGAGAGACCAAGTTTTGACTCCTTGAGTCTCCTCTCTGCTTTGCAGAGGGCCTTTCTCTCTGTATGCCTGCTGTATGTCTGTTTCCTCGCCCTTTCTTTACCTGCTGAAAAAAAAAATTGAATAAAGTATGCTAGACTACAAAATTACTCCACTAAGCATAAATGCACATGCCCACGTCCTAGGAAAGCCTTGTGTTCATGGCGCATACAGTCTATATCTTTAAGTAAACCATAGGTTCGCCTGAATAAGTAACTGTTACCTTTATCCATCATAGCCTGTCATTATGCTGAGCTTTTATCACTTTTATGGTCATGTATTTGATTTGTTGTTGCTGTTGTTGTTTAAAAATGAAGTAATTACAAAGGTACAGGAGGAACAATACATGTAACCTTTGGGAGACCACTAAAGCATTGTGAATTACATATAATAATTTTTCTTAATCATACTATGATTGAAGGGATAAATAAATGAACCCTTTTTTATTTCCCCTGTGCTACAAACTAAATGAGACATAAAACCAAAAAATAGAATAGATATGACTAAAATCTCAACTTTATCACTCTAAGAATGAATTGTAGAGTAAAACCGGACCCAATTATTCTGTGTAATTCAAAACTTCCCTCCCTAAGCATACACTCAATAATACCAGTATCTACTTCCGGGGGAATATCATTCCCTGCAAAAGCAAGGTCCGCAGATGAGGGAGGGGCATGTATGTAATTGGATCTTTAGATCTTTAGGAGAAAAAAAGAGGCAGAGTTAGAAGGGAATAAAACTTATTTATAAAATAAAAAATAATATAAAAATAAAACTTGTGAAAGATAAAAACAAGAGGAAGCAAATTGAGAGGGAAAGTCTTTAAGTAATGCTATCATCTGAAGTCTGTCACAGGAAGGAAAAGTGGAGCAGAATTCAACAGGGAGATCTTGAGCTCTCATTGCAGATTTGACAAGGTTTTAGAGTAAACAATGCCTTTAATGGAGTCTCACATCATCAAAAAAATAACCAAACTCTGGCATTTGGCTGTGCTTACCCATTGATTATGCTGCCCATGAAGAATGTGGCCTTCAAAATGCCAAACAACTATACTTTTTGCAATGCAGTGGTAGGCGCACTTTCATGTCTGCCATACACAGTTTCCTACTGCCTGTGACCAAAAAGTTGCTTCATTACTACTGGAAAGGAGTGTAAAAATGGTTCAGAGACAAACCAGAGTGTCATTCTCATGATTTTCTGTCTCAGAGAATAACATGGAAACATACTGGTACAAAATACAGATTAAGGGAAAACCTCTTATGGAAACAAGAAGCGTAAGAAATAATTCTATTTACTTGCAAATTGGAGATTTGTAAATTAGATGGAGAATCCTTGATGCTTTTGAGCTGGAAATCTAGAAGGAGATCAAGGGCATACATAACAAGATGGAAGAGAAAATACTTGGGCATAATGGTGAGGAGAATGGAGTTGATGATGTTCATTGGATAAAGGAAAGAGAGAAAATGGATAGACATTGGGATAAATGAAAAAAAGAAAATCATTGTATCAAGAAGGCAAACTTGGGAGAACATAAATGAACGGTATCTAGAAATTTTTTGGAGGACTATATTATACACCCTTTCATTTACCCTGTATAGTTTAATCAAAGTCTTCATTGATTTTAAGTGTTTATGAAAGGAATGTTTTTGGACATTTTTGTCTTGTATTTTCTTTATCATGTATTTGTGTATGCATGTGGGCACATCATGGCACATGCATAAAGGTCAGAGCACAATCTGCAGGTATCAGTTATCTCTTTCCACCAAATGGATCCTAAGAGTTGAACTCAAATCATCGGCTTGCTAGCAGGTGCCTTTATCCATAAAGTCATCTCTTGAACACAATTGTAGATTCTTCACAGGAAAGTCAGGGAAACGTTTACATTTTTTACTAAATGTATATGCCATGCAGCAGAGATAAATAGCCCAAACAGTAGTCTACCCCAACTCTCCATGAAGATGAAGCCCATGATTACAACTACAAGGCTTAAACTGCTCTTTAATGGCACTGATTTACAAAGTCAGTACAATAGCCCCACAAGCCTTATGCTTGTGGAGACCAGAAGAGGGTGTTGAATCTTGCTGAGAACAGCATGGCTGTGCAGATGGCTGCTTGACACAGATCCAGCCTCTGGTGTGCCACCTCTATACAGAAGACATTTGGCAGTGGCTGCTCTACAAATGGGCCTACTATTCTTATGCTGTTCTTTTCTTTTTCTCTCTAAAGCTTCCTTTGTTCCTGTAAATGGGACCCGGGCAAATGCCTCCACAGGAGCCTACTCTCTTGATTGCCCCTTGATAAGTAAGAAGAAGACTGAATCTAATGACCATGAGGTGAAAGCTTTGTGAGTGTCCTAAGGGCTGTTGCCCCTGGGTCAGCCTCATTAAACGCCAGTCAACTAGGGACACGATGAAATTGTGCATGAACTCTTTCTTAAAGAACTTTTAGGAACTATATGATGTAACCAAGTTCAGGGACAGGAATTATACTCCTGAGCCTGTGTTTCCTGAACTGGTAAGGATTGACAGAGAGCCCCAGAAACAAGAAAAACAGATAGTCAAGGAAAAGAGGAATAGATGCTGTTAATGCTAAAGAAATGTATGATTTAAGTTTAGATAGATATAGGGAAGAAGTAGAAGAACTAGAGGAAACTTAAAATCTATAAATATAAAATTTCTTTCTGGCACCCTTTTGCACTTCTGTCTGTTTTACATATGCTGAAACCACAAGCAGGGTACCCAGGGAACCACCAGTGAACCATTGTGTTGGAGGTTTTCTGAGAATAGGCTGTTACAGTGAAAATTCTTCTTGCTCAGTGTACCAAGTAAGTATGGGAATTCTGATAAATGTAGCTATGTGTGTTTTTTCGTGAGGCTTTGAATGTGTTTGACCTTGATGAACTGTTAGATTTGCAATGTACTTTCAGTAAGTAAAAGACTGGGCTGGCTCATGCTCAGGAGCATTGGAAGGGAGAAAGCAGAAGGGAGAAGGAGAAGGAAGAAGGAGAAGGAGAAAGAAGAAAGAAGGAAAAGAGAGAAAGAGAGAGAAAGAGAAAGTACAGAAAGAGAGAGAGAAGTAGTAGTAGAGAATCCTCAGGTTCTGATGTCCTCCTGAGATGACTAGCTCTCAGCTTGTACAGCTTTTTACTCGTGAATCAATTCTTCGAGCCTCTCCATTCTCAAGACCCTGACCTCAAGCTGAGGGTGGACCCAGGCAGAATCACCTGGAACTGGAAGTACAGATGGTTAATCTCTACAAGAGCAGCCAGTGCTCTTAACTGCTAAGCCATCTCCCATCCACAAAGGGATTAATTCTTAAACTTACGGGTAATCATCTGTTTAACATCATGGAGAAGAAAATAGGTTATTTTCTACAAGACCACTTTTACTTATTCAGAAAAATTCCCATAATAGAATTTTTTTTTATTCCTTAAGTCAAGTTACCTTGTTAACATTATTTGGGACAAATCCAAATGTAACAAATGCTATTTGTGTCCCATCATATCCATTTGACCTTTTTACCACATCCATACATTCTGCTCAATGCCAAGCTGTCAGAATTTAATGTTCTATGTTACCTTTACCTGGACACTAGAGCTCTCTCTGCCCCTCCCCCAAAGCAGCCTTGAACCAATAACTGATGAAATTACTGGATTACTACCCCTGTCTCAGAGGGAAACAATGCTCTAATTGACTTTTGTCATTTTTTCATCCCTGATTTACTTCTCTATTTCCTTGCTGATATTTCCTGGATTACTTGTTAGATAAGTACTTGCACTGAAACCTTTATCTCAGTCTTTTCTATAAAAATACAAACCAAGATCTGGTGCTTGAAAAGCAAATTTCTGATTGGCAGTTTATTTTCTTTAGAGACCAATTGATGATAAAACATGCAGAGAATCTGTACTGGTCATTTGTGTTGAAAATATTATTGATGGGTGTCAGTCCTCGTGAGCCAGAACTGATAAGTTATGCCTTGTGAACCAGATTTGGGTCACCACTTGTTTATGTACAAGAAAGCATTGTTGCAACAGCTTCATAGTGTCTGTGGTTTCTTGCACATTATAATGACAGGGTTAAATAGTTGTAACAGAGATTGTATAGCATACCAATTTTAAAATATTTATACTTTTTGGGAAAGGGTTGCTGATCTTATTTAATCTGCTTACTCTTAGATTCACTAAAAAAAGAAACTCATGAACTTGTACATATAATGTCAAAACTCGCGTCAATGACATCTCACTAAGTGGCAGACCAGTGAAACTCTCAGCTCAAAATACAGACTGGTAACTCACTCTTTAATTCCTTCTGCTGTTTGATAATGGCATGTTCAGAACCATGATGAGGAAATTAGGGTGGGAATTAGAAAGCATGGACAGGAAAACTGACAATGTCTTTTTTATTTTAGACAGTATCTCACTATGTAGCCCTGGCTGGCTTAGAACTTATTAAAGTGTGTTTTAAAATGACGTTCATCACTACACTTAGAAATGTTTCTTTCCAAAAAAATCTTCTGTTTTACTTTTAATCTAGTTCTTGCTAATCATCCCGTCATGCTCCTTCCAAGCTCAGCAGCAATAGTGAATTAATTTGAAATTGATAGACAAGTCTTTTTATACGTATAATCCTAAGATATGCTGTTCCTCTAGCTAGTTCAAGCTCCTGCAACAGATAGTTTCTACACTTTCTTGTCAAACTTATAACCCAAAGAACTGATAGCACAGTTCTGTGAATAGTATGTGCTCAGGAAAATTACTTGGCTGCTCCATATCCACTATAGATTTCTACAGAAGATACAATGTAGTAATCAAATGAGAATCATTTGTCAAATATGAAATGATAATTGCATAACATATCTTTAATTGATAATACAGTTTCACAAATGCTAACACACAGTGCATGAAATCTTCAGTCCTGCCCATGAAGTCTTTTTTTCTGGTATTTCATAGAAAGAAATTGCTAAGTCACTAATTTAAAACCTGAATCCTTATTGAGTAAGTACTAATGAAGCTAGTAAAGAAAGAAAGTGTATGTGGGCCATTTTGTAAACTAACTTGATTGGATGAACTGCATATGTATATATAAGAAATCCTTCCTGACAGACTAATTACTAAAAACTTGATTTTTACTTTGTCAGCCACAATTTAGTTGGAAAATAAAATGGGTGAACCAGTAACGACATTCTAAGGTAGGGCACACAAAGACATTAGAACAAGCAGCCTGTTGTTATATGTGTCGTCTCCACACCCCATGTCTACTCATGCTGTGATCGATGTTTATTTTAGATTAAGTCAATTTTCCATTTTATTGTTAACATATAGATAAAGACTTAAGAATAGTTAAATATGCATGCCCCTTGCACTCAAAGGCTCTGTAGCCTATTAGGGAGCCCAAATGAAGAAAAAAAAATGTTATGCAGAGTTGTAACAAAGAATAAAGTCAAAATAACAGTAACACAAAAGAGAAGGTATTCAACTGTATTTGATGATGAAGATTTCTGGCAGAAGAATCTGAGATAAAGATGTGTTGAAGGAGAACACTCAGGAGAAACACATATAGTAGGTTAGGGCAGGGGACAGAGTCAAATAAGGAAGTGATTTTAGGCTATTTGTAACCCTAGCTCAATTGGAGAGAGATCATCCTACCCAAATCTCATTGTTTTTGTAGCTCTGTATCACTGGATCTCTTACTGCTCCAGTTAGCCAAGGGTAATCCTTCTGAGAAGGTCACAGGCATAAATGATCAGCTGCAATTCTCACAAGCAGCTGGGCATTTGGATGCCCTGTTTGTCAAGTAGATCTGGGCAAAGCACCAACTTCACCCACTAAAAGAATGTCAGAAAAACTAGATTAAACATTCATCTCTTTGGTCAGTCCTACATCTGAGCACCTTTCCTGTTTAAAGAAAAAGATTAAGACAAATGAGTGAAACCAGGCCCACTCCATATGAAGCTTCTCATATTTTGACTTGTTTCTATAATTTTCCAAGAATGCTACTGGATAGTCCTCTAAAATGTCCTTTTTATTTTGGTAAGTCAAAGTTGAATTTTGCACTGCTTTAACACTCCGGTCATCATACTATGGTTTGAAATTACATAGACAGCTGAAAAATAACACTAATAGGATGTACTTTCACACAAGTACTAGACTAAATAAATAACATCTTACAGTGACTTCAACAGCTATTACTGAATAATTTTTGATCAAGACAAACATAGTAGATTATGTCTACAAATCCTAGCACTTGGGAAGTAGGGCCAGAAAGATCACTGAAAGTTCATGCCTAGCACGGGCAACAGAGTGAAAGTCTATCTCAAAAAACCAAAACAAAATAGTTATTGATCAAACACACACACACACACACACACACACACACACACACACACACACATACACACACACACACGCGCGCGCATGCGCACGCGTGCTTTTCTCTGTCTGCTGTTTATCACAAACTGACTTTCTTTATAGTATGGAGAGTCAAATCCTGCTTGCAATCGAATCTTCTCTCGGTCATTATTTTAAAGATTCATTTATTTTTATTTTATATGTGTGAGTGTTTTGCCTGCATGTATGTATGTGTACTGTGTACATACCTGGTACACTGGGAGATCAGAGAACATAAGATCCCCTGGAACTGGAGTCACTGTGAGCTGCTATGTGGGTTCTGGAAACAGAAACTGGGACCTCTGCAAGAGCACCTAGTGCTCTTAACCATCGAGCCATCTCTATAGCCTGTTCTATCATTTTTTGTAAGCAAATTTTTATTGGAACACAACCATTGCTTTCACTTACCTATTTCTGTCCCTGCTTTTACACAACACGTGAGGTTTTTGTTGTTGTTGTTGTTGTTGTTGTTGTTGTTGTTTTGTTTTTTTGCACAGGGGTCATATGACCCACAAAGGCTAAAGTATCTACTACTCAATCCTTTATGGAAAGGCTTTGTGAATGTGTGTTTCATAGTTCACTTGCCACCTCTATTAATTCACTTTGAGCCTCTAAAACAGTGGTTCTCAACCTTCCTAATGCTGTGACCCTTTAATACAATGCCTCATGTTGTAGTGCCTTCCAACCATAAAATTATTGTCATTGCTACTTCATGACTATAATTTTGCTGCTGTTATGAATCGTAATGCAAATATCTGATATGCAGATATCTTAGGCAACCCCTGTGAAAGGGTCATTGAGCTTCACAAGTTGAGAACTGCTGGTCTCAAAGTTGGAAGGTTTTCACCTTTATGGGTCTATTGACCTTTTTCTCTTTCATTTTGTTTTATGTAATCTCAATAAATGCCCTGGAATGATTCAGATATTTGACATTTTTGTATACAACGCTAACTGTCACATTCACTGAAATTAACAATTGCATCCACTAGATTACGATGTTTATGTAGTTCAGCAAGTCAATGTGTTGACTTTCTCTGTAGCCTGTCTCTCATTATGCCTTCATTAATTGAGGACCATTAGCCATCTTGCTTTGAAGGCAAGCAAGTGGAACAATGCCTTGCTAGTCTTTTTTGACCGTTTCTGAATAATTACGTATTCATCACAGAGGCTGATTAAGGTGTACTCATTTTTAAGTCACTGCATTCTATTCCAATCATTGTTTTCTTGCTGCGAGGCATTTAAACTTTATTAATATGCAAAGCTACTGCCTTTCAGGAAGAGAAATAGACTTCTGTTTTATCTGTTTTTCCACATTTGTGTTTAGTCATGTTGCTTTGGTTTATATGTATGCCGTATGATAGTAATTGTATTAATTAATTAATTAATTAATTAATTAATTAATACACTAAGGAGACATACCCTATTTTATCTTGTGGGATAATTTAACTAGTTCGTTTATATTTATCTTAAAATTTTTTAAGATTTTTATTTATGCTTATGTCTGTGTGTGAGCATTCAAATGCGGAGGTGCCTGAAGAGGCAAGAAGGGGTCATTGGATACCCTAAAGGCTGAGTTATCAGCATTTGTGACCCACCTGCTGTGGATGCTCAGAGTTGAACTGTGGGCCTCTGCCCGAGTAGCAAGTGCTCTTAATGATGACCCATCTTTCCAGCCCCTGTGGGGTGATTTTTTTTTTTGTGCATGACTTTTTTTCCTCCTAAAAGTTTAGTTTTTGGGTGGAGTTTATTGAGAACAAAAGTCTCAATTTATAATGTATTTTAGAAATAGAAATAAATACACTTAAATGAAAATATAAATAATAAATAAATAAATAGAAATAGAAATAAATATACTTGAATGAAAAATCTACTCTATGAAAAGAGCATCCATTCAGGATTTTTGTTGGTTTGACTTTTAAGCTAAATAGACATTCCTTCAACAAAGTATGTCGGATTCTGTCATATGTTCTGCACCACCATCCCCCACCTCCTAGAGTTTTCTTCATCAACACTATCCCCTTATAACCCTTCCTTCTGCCTCTGTGCTTGTTCCTCTGTCACAGATAAGTATGTCTAAGGCAGGTTTCCTCTCGTCTTCCCCCATGGAACTCCATTTCATCTTTCAACACTCAATGTCACTTCCACAGTAGATGCTGCACAACTCCTCTAGTAAGAATTTCTCTTTCCCTTCTTGAATCACACAGCACTTGGTGCCCACTTCTTTAAATCTCGGTACATAGAGTGGTTTGAGATTCATCAGGGCAGTGAGGTTTTCCAAAACACTGCTCTAATGTGCAGAATGACTTGAGAAGCTCCCTGTTGAATTCCGTGGAGATTTATGTACTTTAGTTACAGCAATATCAGTAGCCTTCGTGGAGTCCCTTTTATTCGTTCTCTTCCCACCACTGACTACCACTCCTTTCCTCTTGCTAGCCCCAATATCTGATGACAATGAGGGTCAGAGTTGAATCTGCGCCTTTCTGTTCTTGTGAATTTTAGGAGTAACAGAAGTTCAGGCTGGAAGCAGGGGCCTCGGGTCGCCTAAATTGGAGATTATGTACAAAGAGCTCGAGGGGGAAAAAAATAGAAACAGAATCAGGGGACATCGCTACGGAAAATCGCTACAGCCAGATTTGCCTACAGTGTCTAGTTTGGTACCCTGAAAACGGTGACATACCCTCCCCAAACCGGCACCTGACAGGCCACCAGCACTAAGGCTTTTCCTTTGGAAGTGTGCAAGGTAGCAAGCACAGTTATAAATGCAAGAGAGACCCCCAGTGGCCACGTCCGAGAGTGATCGCTAGTTCTCGGAGCCTAAGTGTCACAGAGTAATAGCCCATGGGTGAAGAAAGGGGAGACAATAAAGGAGGGACAACACAAAAAGAACCTAACTACTGTAGACAAGGCATTCTTGTGAATTATTTGCATACAGTATAGGCTAGGCTTTTGTGTCCTTGTAGAGAATTATCTGCAAAAACGAGAGTTTAAAAAGGACACAGTTGTTCTGCCTCAACGTTCCAGAGGATTCTGCTCATCTTGGTAGGACATGTGTGGTGCAGTAGAGCAGTTCGTGTCATATAAAGCCAGAAGGCAGAGCAAAATGAATGGCTGAAATGACTTTCGTCTTTTTCTCCTTTTAGTCTATCTAGGCCTTCATACTCTGGGATGGTGCCATCCTCATTCTGATAGAAGCATCTACTAGTGTTGCTGGGCGGTGGTGGCGAACGCCTTTAATCTCAGCACTCAGGAGGCAGAAGCAGGTGAATCTCTGTGAGTTCGAGGCCACCCGGGTCTACAGAGTGAGTTCCAGGACAGCCAGAGTTACAACAGAGAAACCCTGTCTCGAAGGAAAAAAGAAAGAAAATGAAAAGAAAAAAGAACCATCTAGAAGTGTACTTTACTAATCTCCTATATTGCTCTAAATCCAATCAAAGTGACCATTAAAATTACCCATTAAACAATATTCTAACTCATTTATTCTCAGAAGCTCAATAGAACTTATTTATTATCCATAAATTACACGTGAAGAAATGAAGAGGGAGAATTTAAAGACTAACTAAAGACTAACCTCAGTTCACCCAAGTAAGCAAGCGGCTAAATGGAGACTTGAACCCAGGGAGTCTGGGGTGAGAAGTCACAGCGCCAAATTTTACCACACACAGCCACATACACACAAAAGCAGGAAAGGAAGAAGATTCTTCAGCAAAGTTAAAAATCTGAACACTAGAAAACTAGATACTCAGTGTATGCTTTCTTTTATTTTAATTTATCAAATATATTTTTTAAATTTCCTATACTGTATATTGTATTTACATCATCTCCCCCAACTCCTCCCATACGCTCCTCTCCCTTCTCAAATCATAGCTTCTTTTTCTTTAATTGTCATTGTTTAACACACACACACACAAATGCATAAATTCAAACAACTAAGTCAGTTTAGTGTTTGTTTGTATGCATTTTGCGGGGGATCGACAACTTAGTATTTAATAATCAGTTAGGGGGCTCGTCCTGAGGAAAACTGATTCTCCCTCTTCTCTGCAGTTGTCAATATCCTATCACAAGGCAATTTCCCCCATCCTTGCTGACATGACAGCAGGTGGTATAGTGCACGCTTTCTTAAATGAAGCAGATGTCAGTGAATGGCCATGTGTTTCAACAGGGAATATAGGAGACAAACTCAGAGATCCTCAAAGCAAAGAAGCACATTAAGAAAACCAAGTGAAACTGAGACGGGAAAGGAGACAAAGGATTTTCATTTCCTGGGAACTCAAAAATAGTGCCATAACCTGAATTTTTAACAAAATGTCCAAGTGTTGTGGGGGAAATGAGAAAGATAATTCCAGCACAACTACTTGTGTTGGAATCTTAACAAAAGTTCAAAGAGATCATACACATTTAAGAAGATGAAAGGAACACGTGTCTTCGAGATTTTATTTTCACCTTTGTAACCCACTTGTGGCACAGAAGAAAAGGTCTCAACGAATTTGTTCACAGCCACAACTAACGTCAGGGTTTACATGAGAAGAATTTTATGCAGTTAGGTAAGGAATGGAAGGAGAGAGGGGAAATTTTAAGGGAAACGGGATGAGGGAGTAGAGTTGATGGTATATCGTTTCTTTATGGAAACTTCTGTTCACTGGGGGAAAAAATCCTTGCTCCTATGAACATTAAGGCAAAGCCACTGAAAAAACACTTCCCCCATATTGAAAGGAGAAACCAGATGCATTCCTGAACATGGCAGCAATATACTAGTTTGGAGATAACGCTGGAGCAGACATGGGCGTAACTCAAAAAGGTAACAGTCAAAGCCGGAACAGCAGCCTTCTGAGTGTTCCAATACATGAGCCCTCCTCTAAATGCCAGCTGCCCTAGACCTGGCACTGGAATTTCCATACCCTCTCTCTATGCTCTTTTTCTGATGAGTTTGTCCAGACTTCAGCACTATGCTGTATGCCTATCTGAAAATCTGACTAGACTCTTGGTGGAGGGGAAGTCTTGTTCATTTTTTCCAGCCTTCTCTAGTACATTTCTACTTTTATATATAATTTTAAAAAATCAAAACTTACTCAAACCTCCATCCAGGTGTTCCCATTATAAATATCCCCTGAGTCGAAAGTCATCAAGTCAGGTACTCAAATCAAAGTCAAACCTTAGAACCAAGATTATCCTGGCATCTTTAATTCATTACCACCTGTGCATGAACAAATCTTACTGTTGTGTCTGAGCCCATCAAGAACATTCATGATGTCATTTCTCCCAGCACACTGCAATTCAAGTCACACTACTCTCTCACCTGGTCTAGATACAATGTCTCTCTGTCATTAATCTTTATTGTCAACTCGATTGTGTGGGGAGATGTATAGAAAGTAGGCGAAGCACACTTCCAGGTGTGGGTGTGAAGTTGTTTCTAGAAAGAGTTAGTAGGAGGGCCAACAACCTGGGTGGGAGAGATCCGCCAGGAGTTGTAGGCAATACCACCAAGTAGGGCAGGACTCTAGGTGAAACAAAAATGGAAAAAAAGTAGGGAAAAACCACATGTGTATACAGACACCACTCTTTTTGAGAGGGGATTGTTTTCTTTCTAACACCACAGCCAGAAGTTGTTGGGCGGGGGGAGACAAGTTGCGGGAGGAAAAGGTTTATTCCTTCTTACAACTTTCAGGGCCTAGTCTGTCAGTAAGGGAAGTCGGGGCAGCAACTGAAGCAGAGGTATGGAGCAGCACTGCTTACTGGCTCACTCCCCATGGCTTGCTCAGGCTGCTTTATTATACAAGCTTCCTCTTCTGCCTATGGGTGGCACTTACCACAGGTGGCTGGGTCCTACCACATCTAACATCTAACATTAAATAAGAAAATACCCCACATATTCGCCTGCAGGCCAAACTGACAAAAGCGTTTCTCAACTGAGGTGGCTCTGTGTTCCCAGGTGAACCTAGCTTGTGTCAAGTTGATGGAAAATTACCCAGAACAGGAATATTTATTAATTTTTGTGCTGCTGCTACTGCTGCTGCTGATGATGATGATAATGATCATGATGATGATGCTTCCATAGCCTTTGAGCATTTATTTCCAAGTTTTTCAGCCTTTTAATTCCAATTTGTACCAGGGGAGCTTTCAAATCTTTAGCATTGGGCCATGGTTGCTTCATTAGTTTCTCTGGTACTTAGGATTCCAAATTCTTGAGCTGAGCAGCTACTATTTTCCTTATACATCTAGCCTGCAGATGGGCATCACAGCAATACCCAGCCTCTTTATGCTTATATGGTTATATAAGCAAAGCTAATAAATCTATTATAAAATCACATTCTATCAGTTACGCCCTAACAGATTTCTAACTGATTGCCCACTGTCAATGTTCTCTCATGTTTCTATATTATCATAGTATTCAAATCAGCTTGAATCATCAGGGAAGTTTTTTTTTTAAATTTTCAGTACCATGAATATGGATACCTCTGGGGATCCCAGTTATTTTAGCCTTTCTGTGGAGCTCATGGAGATTTTGTGGTATTAGGTAACTTCAAGGAAAGAAATATTTCATTTGGAAATGACAGAAATGGAAGCATTATGAAAGGAATATGAGTGTGCCCACTGATGACACTGTGCCTATGAGGAAGCCAGACTATGGCTCATTCATCTCCATTATTTCTGTGGCCCAGGGAAGTCACAGATAGATATAGATATAGCAGATATAGAGATAGAAATAGAGATAGATAGATGATATATATATATATAGTATAAAATCAAACATTAACACTTTCATGTTTTATTGGATTAAAAGTCTTCAGATGAAGTTGAAGATCTCTACTTTTAGATTTGGGTAGTGATAGAGATGAAACTGAGGGACTCCTAGGCCATGTTACCACTCTATCACTGGGTAATACCTAAAGTCTAATATCCTTTTATTGCAATCCCTGCCCCGTTTCAGTTCTACTTTGAGCCAAGATGCACCATGTGCTTACACTGTTACTGTGTAACACAGTAACACAGATAAACCAGGGCTTCAGGTCACACACCCCATCACACCCCATCACACTCCATCACACCCCACCAGACTTTACCACCTATACCCACATGGTTTATAAAAGAAAGTTGTCTCCTGGGGTGCTGGCATTGCTTTTCCCTTCCACACTTTGGAGATTTTGAGCTACAAGAAGATGGGCCAGGGGTATATGAAGAGAATCCTGGGTACACATTTTAGACTTTCGAAAGGATACACCTTTATTCTTTTAAAGTAATAGCAAGTAAACATAAGTAAACTGGACACTTTAATCTGACTGCAGAGTAACTTTATTAGAAACAATGCTCAATGGGAAAGGAAAAACGAGGGAACTTGTTGGAAGGGCAATATAGGTGTCCAATCTGGTAACCTGGACTTTGTCATGAAGAAAGTCCAAGCTTAGTTCTTTTTGTTGTCATCCAGGGTAAGTTTGCTAAGCAGGTACTCAGCCATGCCATGTTCAGAAGATCCCATCTGGCGCATATTGGTTAGGTAGCCACTCATCTCCTTGAGGACTTCAACTTTATTGAGCAGGAAGTGGTTCTGCAGGAAGTCACGCAGATGAGCATCGTTTTTGCTAATGGCTAACTGATGCAGGGCCACAAGGCTTTGGTTGAGGGTCAGCTCCAGTTGGAAGGCACACTCCATGACTGCAAGGCCTCCAAGCCAATCGTCACGATCTGGTTTGCTGATAGTGCGGAGAGAGATGCGGCCACCACGCTGATTTTGCAGTGCCAGGAACACCTCAGCATGTGCTCTACTCTCTCGAGACTTGCTCAGGAAGAAGTAAGTGAAGTTCTCCAGGGCCACATCTTCACGATCACAGTAGAAGGCCATAGACAGGTAGACGTAGGAGGTGTAGAGCTCCAGCTGGATATGGCTGTTGACAGCGGTCTCGCAGTCGCGATGGTAGTTCTGTCGCACTTGAGATGGTGAAGAGACAGTGAGTGGTGGCACAAACACCAGTGGGTAGGCAGCCCTGGCTCTTGAGAAACGGAGTGGGCAGCGGTGGCGTTGGCGGCGACGATGCCTTCGTGGAAACCCCATGGCTGGCAAGGGGGTCTCCCAACAGCCTGGGCTCCTGGCTGAACTAGTAGCCGGAAACACAGGGAGTGTAATAATGGGGGTTGAGATACGTTAACAGTCAGGGGTCAGGACGTGAGTTCTGAGTTCTATAGCAACCCACGTGACTCTGCATTGCTCACCTAACAGTATTTTGAAAAGTTACTAACAAAGTACAAACTTTATAGCAACTCGCGTGACTACACTGATCATCTAATGTATAATATTTGAAAAGTTATTGATGAAGTGCTTTTCGTGCTTCCAGCAGTTACATTTAATATCATAAAGTTTTGTTTCAGTGATAGCTCTCCTCAGTGACTTTGCTTCACTTCAATGTGCATATAAATGACATCCTTCAGTGAAGAGTCACAATTTAGGTTCAGGAGTCATAGCCTGGTATAAAATCACAGCAGCATTGGCAGCATCCAGGGACCTTCTCTGTTTCTTGTACTACATGTTTGTTCACCCATAATTAGTTACATGAGTGACTCAAGATTGTTTCTTTCTACTTTATTAATGTAATTTTTCCATGAGTTCCTGGGGGTGGGCAGAAGTGTTTATCCCCTTTCAGAATACATGATAGGGAGCTCCCAAGTGGGATGAGGACCACCCCAGTTGTCAAATTATGGGCCTGGATAACACGTTCTGTCCCTTCTGAGCAGGTCTACATTTGCCTAAAACTGCTATGTTCTGGCTTTTCTTTTGATTCTCAGTCACTGCATCATGGTTTCAGAAAATGAAAAGGATCCCGTACTACTACACTTCATTGCCCTCACTACACAGGGATGGGAAACTATACAGGGGTGGGAAATACATAGGGATGGGGAAAGGCCAATTCAAGGATGAAGGAGACCTAGTCTTGTGTTTAGAGAACTAGAGACACTTATTACTCTCATAGTCAATCCAGAAATCTTGGTTATTGTTTGTTTTAATTGGCTCTGTCCTGATAATTTAAAGTATACTTGGCTTTCTACTGAGGTATTTTTCATTACTTAAGTTAATTAGTCTAAAAAACATACTCCATTCCTGTCCTTTGGCATTCCAACATTTTCTGCTTTACTACCTGGATCTTCTCAACTTTGTATGTGTAGTAGGTACTTTTTGTGTGACTAGTCTACTACCATGTCTCAAGTGTCCTTCAAAAATTTTCTTGTACTGGAAGATGGTGGCACAAGCCTTTAATCCAAACACTAAGGGAACACTCGGAAGGCAGAGGCAGGCAGATCTCTGTGAGTTCAAGGCCACCCAGCTTGGTCTACAGAGTGAGTTCCAGGACAGCCAGAGTTACAACAGAGAAACCCTGTCTTGAAAAACCAAAAAAAATGTTTTTTCTTACAAATACAGATAATTGTTTCTTGCAGATTTCACAATTCAAATGTCACATGTCTCCTTTGTTCAAGCAACCATCGAACTATTATATGTTGTAATGAGGAAGAAAAGAATATGAAAGGGAAAATAATAGTAGTGATAAGCATAATCAGATAAGCATAATCCATTTGTGATTGAATAACCAAGTAGGGGATTTGTACCTGGAAAAGACTGATATTCTCTCTCTCTCTCTTTCTCTCTCTCTCTTTCTCTATCTGCGTGTGTGTGCACGTGTGCGTGTCTGTATGGTCATTAATTCTCTGTAGCTCTTCATCTAGGTGTGGGGCCTTGTGAGACTTCCCCTATCCGTATTGGCATGTCAACTGGTGTTGTCATAATTCAGGTGTTGTCATAGTTCAAGTCTTGTTTAGTCAACCATATTTTTGAAATTTCATAGATGCAGTTTCCCTGTCACAGATTATAGCAGACATTCCAGAATAACATATGTTTTTAGAATTATATATTTTTTCAAATGCACTCAGATTGTGGACAAGGATGCACCTTATTGTGAGTCATATAAATTTAAGTGTATGCTAATTGTGTAACATATGTCCTCTGGCTACAATGGAATTAAGTCAGAAATCATAAAAAAACATATCTGAGCTAAGCATGGAAGGTCAAATCTATATTCCTAGGACTCAGAAGACTAAGTCACTTACATTGGTGTAAGTTTAAGGCCATCCTTGGCTACATAGTGAGTACCGGCCTGTATAGGCTATAGTATGAGACCCTGTCTCAAAACAAAATAAACCACCAAAAAAAGATACCTGAAAACCTAAAAGTGTTTGGTGACTAGTAATACACATTTAAGCAATTATGGTGTCATTAAAGTGTCAGTCTAAACTCCCATTGGTTTTCTGTCCTCGTGGTCTCCAGTGACAGTATTCAGCTGAGATACACCAAGTGTAATTAGTGTAGAAGACAGGCCATATTGATTTCATAGGCTGGTACATGCTCAGATACTAATAGAGGACAATGACCAAAGAGATCACTGCACTGATCTAAATTTTAGGCAGGATTTGCACTATTTTCTTTTTTAATTAATTTTTAGGATATAATGCACAATTATGATTTTCATTGTGCCATTTTATTACATACTTCATTCTTATTGACCCCCTTCACCTCTGCCCTTCCTTCTACCCCACTTATTTTCAACAGGGGACAGAGGAGGAGGCAATTCTAGAATACATAAGGAATACCAAATAATTAAGCACAGTCAATAAATGGGCTAATGAACTGAATACACAATTCTGAAAAAGAAGAAATACAAATGGTCAATAAATCCTTTTAAAGTCGTTCAACATTCTTAGCAATTAGGGACATCCAAATTAAAAGTGCTTTATACTATTTTGTAAGGAATTTCTGAACCGAATAGCTTTTCTGAAAGAACTTTGCCCTGCCTAGATTATTGACATGCCTATATAGATTGACTCTCTCTGAGAACGGTGACGGTATACCTTTGCTCTTTATCTGAAAGTCTTTTGCTATATAGTAATCTTATAAACTTTAAGGCCACTGGAGCCAGGGTGAGTTATATACTAATGACCTTTTGAGCAGTTTTGGATGTCATGCCTTCTTCCAGGTCATGAAATATAACTTAGGCCCCATTCTTCTGATCAGTAATTGAAGCCCTTATGTTCTAGTCACTGATTTCATGGGATGTTTATTATAAAGAGAAAGTCAAAATCCAGTGTTCTCCAAGCCTGTTAGTCCCTGTCCTATTGATTTTTTGTTTGTTTGTTTTGTGTTTAGTCAACTTGACACAAGCTAGAGTCATCTGAGAAGAGGAAACCCTAATTGAGAAAATGCCTCCATTAGATTGTCCTTTGGGCAAGTCTTTAGTGCATTTTCTTGGTTGGTGCTTGATTGGGGAGGGCCCAGCTCACTGTAGGCAGAGCCACCCATGGGCAGGTGGTCCCGAGTTCCATAAGAAAGCAAACTGAGCAAGCCTAGAGGAAAGAAGCATTCCTCCACGGTCTCTGTTCAGTTCCTACCTCTAGGTTTCTGCTTTGAGTTCCTGGCCTGATTTCCCTGGATTATGGACTACAAACTATAAAGTTTCTTTTCATCATCACAACAATAGAAAAAATATTAAAGACAGAAATTGGCACTAGAATCATGGAGCATTTCTGTGAAGACTGGATCATTTCGTTTCAGGGAGGATTGTGGGGTTGCATGAACACTTAGACTGGAATAAAAACATTGAGTGTTCAGATCTTAAAAAACTTTTGTGGGAACTTGGAAGATAATTCTGAGAGCCATGCAGATGACAGATTCCTGGCTTGTGAAGTATCAAATGGAAGTTTGAGAGTCCCTTAAAGTCTGTATCTCTCAGTGCTGTTCATGCATTTGAGAACCTATGGCTCTTGTTAGTAGGGTCTAAAGAATTGGCTGTGTTTAACAAGAGACCAAAACCACTAAACATGAAATTTCCTTTTCTGGAACATCAGGTACTGGTCAGCTCAGGCTGAGAAAACAGCTGTGATTAAGAAAAGGCTAGCATAATTGAGGTGAAATCTTCTTGGAATATTTCCTCAAGGTCAACACACAGAAGCTGTGGTCCATAGGGGGCTAAGGCTACATCTCATGCTGGCAGTCAAAATTGGAAATGTGTAAGAGTCTCCCACTTGGTACTAGTTTAAAGTTATGGAAGAGCCATGGGGAGAAGCTAAGGCATAGTACCAAGAGAGTCCAGGAGAGGCCATTAGTTAAAGGTATAAATTCAGTTGTGGTGGAAGTCCTAGGACTGAAGGGGTTGTAGAGAGAAGCTGGAGTTTGGGACCATGTCACAGGGTCAGAGTCCCTGAAGACAAGCCAGAAAACCATTAGTGAAGGTGCTGATTTGGAAGACACCAACATATGTTGTAGATGCCAGGACCATGGGCTGACCACCAAGGATAGCAGCAGCTGTAGAGCGAGGCTGGCCTGAGCCTAGGAGATGACTATGCTATGAATGGCATAACCAAAGAAACAGAGCTGCCCAGGATCTTTGGAGTCCAGAGAAGTATGAATGAGTCCCAGACATCAAGCCCTGAACTATTCATACTGTTGATGATGATTTTACTTTGTTTTGATTGTGACTGTGCCCTGAATCTTCCCTCTTGGAATAAAAAAAATTATGTAGCTTAATTTTTACTTTATAAGATCCTACAATTTAAAGACTTGGAATATTTTAAAGAGATCAAACTTTTAAAGACTGTGGAATTTTTAAAGTAAATCTATGTTCTATATTGTATTAATATGAATTCTGTGCGATAAAAAAGGAAAGGCTATATTATTAGTGTTGTATTTTTGTGTCAAGTTCACAAGGGATCAACTGTGCTGGTTTTTTTTTCCGTCAACTTGAAACAAGCTAGAATAATCTTAGAAGTGGGAAACTTAAGAGGCCTCTCTAAGATTGGCCTGTAGTAAAGCTTATGGGACAGTTTCTTGATTGATGATTAATGTGGATGAGCCCACCTCACTGTGGACTTTGCCACCCCTGTGTCCTGGACTATATAAGAAAGCAGGCTGATCAAATTAAGAAGAAAGCAAGCCAGTAAGACACATTCTTCCATGCTCTCTGCTTTAATTCTTGCCTCCAGGTTTCTGCCTTAAGTTCCTAGCTTGACTTCACTAGATGATGGACTACAAACTGAAGGTGAAATCAGCTCTTTCCTCAAAAAGATGCTTCTGGTCATAATGTTTACCACAGCAATAGAAAGCAAAATAAGACCGTATCTAATTTGCTACCTAACTGTTAGGTCAAATAAAAAATGATCTTAGTTGATTTTCCTATTGCACTGATAAAACAAACACCATGACCAAAATCAATTTATGGAGGAATAGATTTCTTTCATCTTAGAGCTTACAGTCCAGCATCCAGGGATGTCAGGCTTGGAGACATTAACTGATGCAGGGGCCATGGAGGAGTGTTTCTTAGTGGCTTGATCAGCGTTTTTAGTTTTTATGTACTCCAGAACCACTTGCCTAGGGGTGGCACTGCTCTCAATGATTTGGCCTTCCCATATCAATCATCAATCAAGAAGATGTCCCCAAAGGTTTATCCATAGGCCAATCTGGTGGGGACATTTTCTCAATTGAGATTCCCTATTGACTTTAGCTTGTGCCACGTTGACATCATAACACTGACCATCACAACTGATCCATTGTAAACTTGACACAAAAACAAATTATGCTTAAGCCATAACCTTTCCTTTCTTTTTCATCCCCAAGATTTTATTATTAATATTAATATCACAATATGAAACATTTCAACTTTTCAAAGTCCCACAATCTTATTTTAAAATTCTAACACTTTAAAAGTTGTCTCTTTAAAACACCCCAAATCTCTTCTAACATCCAAAGCCTCCATAAAATATCTATAGTCTCTCTAAAATATCCATAATCTCTCGAAAGCATCCAAAGTCTCTCTAAAATCTCCAAGCCTCTTTAAAATTCCAGAATCTTTCTAAAATCCAAAAGTTTCTTAACTATGGACTCCTTTAAAATAAAAAACAAGGTAAGATCTTTCTTATTCCAGAAGGGAATAACCAGGATACGATCACAATTAAATCAATGTGAACCCAAAATGCAACAGTGTATAAAGCTCAGTGTTGGACATCTGGGATTCACTTGTGATCTTCTGGACTCCAAAAGGCTTGGCAAATCCATGTTCCCAGATCTGCCAACCATAACACACACAGCTTGTTTGTCAGACTCAGTCTGCCTCTATTCCACAATTGCTGCTATCGTTGGTGGTCATCTCATGGTACTGGCATCTCCAAAATGTCAGACTCTCCGCTGCAACTTGGATCCACCTTCACCAATAGCCTTTCTTGAACTTCTCAACTCTGACCCTGCCACATGGTTCCAAGCCTCAATTTTCCTCCATAACTTGTTCAATTATTGGGCTTCTATTTCATGTTAAGCTGAACTTGACCAATGGTGCCTCCTGTCCTCTCACAGTGCCAAGGCTCATCTGCTCTCTATGACCCCTTTGTATTTTCAAAACTAGTACGACATAGGAATCTCTTATACATTACCAAGTGTGGCTGCCAGTACAAGGTACAACTTCAGCCTCATCTGGAACACAACTTCTGTGTGCTGACTCTGAGGAAACACTCCCAGAAAATTTTACCTCAGTGATGCTGGTCTCTTCTTAAACACGAGTGTGATGGCTATTCTTGGTTGTCAACTTGACTACATCTGGAATGAACTAAAACCCAAGTGGATGGGTACACCTGTGAGGGAGTTTTCTTAATTAAATAATTTGAAATGGGAAGACCCACTCTAAATCCAGATCTTTTGAGGTGGGAAGATCCCATTTAAATCTGAGTCATACCTGATGGCAGCATATATAAAAGACATGGAGGAAGGAAGCTCTTTTCTCTTTGCCTGCTTGCCCTCACGCTTGCCCTCACTAGCAAGTCCATTACTTCTCTGCAATTAAAACCTACTTCTTTGGGGTTCCAGCACATCCTGAAGACCAGCTTGAGGCATCCAAACTTTCAGACCAAAAAACTACTGGATTCTTGGACGTTCTGTTGATAGACAGCTGGACCACAGCCTATAAGCCACTCTAATAAATCCCATTCTATTCATTTTGTTCCTCTAGAGAACCCTAACCTAATACAACCAGTAATTTCTCAACTCCAGGTAACCATATTGATTGTACCAGCAAAGCAAAGGTTTCACTTTAGTGGTTCCAATCTCTTGTTAAGCACAGACAGCTGCAGATTATCAGAACCACTGAGTCTTATTTCAAACTATCACCAAAATGTCCTGTTAGTCTTTTCTTCTGAAACTTTAGAAGCCAGCCTCCATCATCTGCACTGCTCTCAGCATTCTTGTCTTCCAAGCTCCCACAGAACAGCCCATCAAGCTCTGAGCATTCAATGGGTTTCCCCATCCCAAAGTCCTTCCATAATCCTCTCCAAAACATAGTCAGTTCTGGCACATAGATACCCCATTCCTGGTACCAATTTCTGTCTTGATTAGGCTTTCTATGGCTGTGATAAAACACCACTATAAAAAACAACTTGGGGAGAAAGTGGTTTCTTTCATCTTACAACTAGTCCATCATCCACGAAAGTCATGCAAGGAACTGACCACAGTAACTGAAATTTTAGGGCAGCAGCCCTAGTTCCAACAGCCCCTCGGGAGTAGAGTAAGTGTCCCAATATGCCAATTAAAGAGATATATAATACTAAAAAGAACAGAGAAAAGAGATCTAAGTGATGTGTATCAGACAGATGAACTGATAAAAAAGGGCCCAGTGACCCCAAGTTCATCTGAGTAACACTAAAAGAGCTTTAGGATTTATTATAGGAAGAAATGTCTTAGTTAAGAGGTCATTATCAAGGTGTGGTCCCACTCATCATTGTCTCAGCTCTTTCTCAACTATGTCCTGTTGTGGTATGTTTAGTTGTGGATAATTCTTTAGTTAAGATTCGTCGTCTCTTACTTGTTTACACCTCTGTGCCATCCCCAGCTTCCACCCTCCACAGGAGGTTACTGTTATTTGTTGATTGAGGGTCTTGTGAAAACAGGAAGAAAACACCTGGGGATTGAGGGGTGGAGCAAGGAGGGAGTAGGGGTAGGAGGTGGAGGAGGAGTAGGAGCTGAATGAGGAGAGGAGAACGGAGAGGAGAGCATGGGGTGAGGAAGCCTTGGAGTGAGCTCTCTGCCTAGCTGCCCGGGTATTAGAATTCCCTGAGAGTTGACATGGTTTGTGATTAATAAAGAGCATTGGAAATTACAACGTCTGGACTCTCCGTTAAGCGCCATAACGATAATTTAACACTTGGTGCGCCAACGCGTGGCAAGTACACACGAGAAAAAGGAAGAAAAGAAGCGAGAAGACAAATGAAAAAAGACAGACAACGTGGGACAGCAGAGGCCAGACGCAGAGTCTACAAGGAAACGACAGACAATGCCGGACAGCGAGAGCCGAGGCAGAAAAAAGAAGAAAAGAAGAAAGAAGACGCAGGAAAGGTAAAGTATGATACAGGATAAATAAATAAAGAAGGAGAAGGGCCTCCTATGGAAAGAGGAGAGCTAAAGAGAAAGAGACAGAATTAAAGAAAAAGTGCACACAGGTGCCGGTTAATAAAGTTCCAGGAAAGGAATCACAGATTTACAGACCTTCTGTAAGAGAAGGTAATAAATAAAATGCTCCTTGGAAAGTGGGAGCCACAGTAAGACAGAAATAATAAAAGAAAATTACACAGAAGTCTCCTAAGGAAGGGGAGGATAAGTAAGAGTGGAAAAGAAAATTTTTCCGTGTTAAAAATGGAAAATATTATGACACAGGGCACTTGGGCTCTGTATAGTTTTGTTAAGGATGTCATAGGAATGAGAACAGTAGAAGAAAAGATAAATACTTCATCTGAAACTAGCATAATGCAGATTATGGTTTTTGTTATTCTGGTATTTCACATGGTATTATCAATAGCCATCATGGTATACTGTGCTCTTTCAAGGAAAACTGTTAGTGTGGAAGGAAAAGGGAAATCTCCTAGCCCTTTACGGGAAATTGACTTAGATACAGGAGATAAATTCAGAGCAAAATCAGAAAATTTTAAAATGATGGAAAGAAAAGCAGAATCTACTTGCTTCTCACAAGAAGCAGCTTTAAAAGAAATAAATGAGAAGTGGAATGCAAGAATGCAAACCTTGGTAACAAAATTAGAACACTTGATGGAAGGAAGTAAATGACTACCTCAGTCAGAGAATTCAGAGCCTACTGCTCTACCTTATAACTCAATGTGGCAGCCAAAGATTTTAAGAAAAGCAACTATGGTTTATCCAGTAACTATAAACAGGATGCAGGGCTATGATGAACTTGGATGGCAACCTACAGAAATGCTAGATTTAAAGAGATTTAAAGAGGCAATAGTAGCCTATGGAATGCACTCTCCTTATGTGAAACAGATATTGAACAACTGGGCTGTTCAACACCGAGTCATTCCTCAAGACTGGAGGGACTTGGCAAAAGCTGTATTAGAAGCCGGTCCTAAATTACAATGGATTACATGGTGGAGAGAAGAAGCTTTAGCAATAGAACAACGTAACCGAGCTAGAGGCATTAATATTTTCAAAGATCAGTTGATAGGTGAAGGTCAATATGCTGAGTTGGAAGTGCAGATTCAGTTTGATGGTAATATTTTGGCTCAATGTCGTACAGCGGCATTAAATGCTTGGGATAAAGTTGAAGAGCCAGGAAAAAGGTCTGAGTCATTTACTAAGATCATGCAAGGTCCAAATGAGCCATTCACTGATTTTTTACAGAGATTGACTTCTGCTGTCCATAAGACAATTTCAGACTCAGAAGCAAGGGAAGTGTTAATTAAATCTCCGGCGTTTGAAAATGCTAATTCAGAATGCCAAAAGGCAATAAGGCCATTAAAAACAGCTTCTTTGGATCAATGGATTAAAATTACTACTGATATTGGATCCAATGCTTACAATGCCACTATGATTGGACAAGCAATTGTTCAAGGTCTTAAACATCAAAAGGTCAGATGTTTTGGCTGCGGAAAGTCAGGTCATTTTTAAAAGGACTGTAGACAAACAGCTCCTAGAAATAATGTTTTCTCTGATAATAAGCCAAGAAGAAAACCTCAGTTTCCTGGTATATGTAGAAGGTGTGGAAAAGGCAGACATTGGTCTAATGAGTGTAGATCTGTAAGTGATATTCAAGGTAACTCCTTGCCGTTGGGAAACACCTTTGGGGGCCCGGCTCAGGCCCCTATCACAGAAAACACGAGCCAACAATTTCTTACCAGCAACTGATTAACTCACCCTCAGAGAGATTAAAACATGTAGTGCCTGTTGCTAAAGACAGCACTGCTTTAGACTTTGATATCAAGGATAAAACAGGTGAATTAAAAAGTACTGAAAAACAGGTATTTTGTCAAGCAACTATAAATGATCAGAGACCTAAGTTAAAAGTACAGTTAAATGGAATTTTGATTGAAGGATTGTTAGACACAGGAGCGGATATAACAGTCATTTCAAAAGACTCCTGGAATTCAAACTGGCCTCTTCAAGAGGTATCTACTCAGCTTTTAGGAATAGGAACCTTATCTCAAGTAAAGCAGAGTGCAACATGGGTAAAATGCATAGGACCAGAAGGTCAAATAGGAAATATAAGACCATATGTGGCAGACATAGCTATGAACTTGTGGGGAAGAGACCTTCTAAAACAGTGGAAAGTTCAGGTTAACATTCCTTCAGTCTCGGAGATCGCCTTGTAAGATGGGAGATGCTCCTGATAACAGTAATAAAAAATGTTATCAAAAACAATCACAGACTGTCCAGGTTGTCCATGAACAGGATATAATAAGTATTGAGACACCGACAGCCTTACCTCTAAAATGGCTGACTAACAAGCCAATATGGGTAGAACAGTGGCCTTTAACAAAAGAGAAATTACAAGCACTTGAACAGCTGGTACAAGAACAGTTGGAAGCGCAGCATATAGAAAAATCCACTAGTCCTTGGAATTCTCCTATTTTTGTAATTAAAAAGAAATCAGGAAAGTGGAGATGCTTACTGACCTAAGAGCCATAAATAAAGTAATTCAGCCAATGGGCTCTTTACAGTCTGGAATTCCATTAACTTCCTTATTACCTAAAGCATATCCTCTTATAACAATAGATTTAAAAGATTGCTTTTTTACTATATCTTTATAAGAACAGGATAGAGAAAGGTTTGCTTTTACTGTACCAACATATAATAATTCCCAGCCTGTTAAAAGGTATCCATGGAGAGTCCTCCCCCAAGAAATGTTAAATAGCCCAACATTATGTCAATATTTTGTACAAAAGCCACTGGAAATAATTCGTAAACAATTTCCTCACTCCATAATATACCCTTATACGGACGATATTTTGTTGAGTGATTCTAATATAGACACTTTAGAAAAAATGTTTGATGAGGTGAAAAGAATCTTACCTCGTTGGGGGTTACAGATAGCCCCTGAAAAGGTGCAAAGAGCAATTATCTGGGCTATAAAATAAGCCAGCAGAAAATACAACCGCAGAAGGCACAGATCAGAAGAGATCGATTACAAACTCTTAATGATTTTCAAAAACTGCTAGGAGATATCACCTGGCTACGGCCCACCATTGGGCTAACTACTCAAGAGTTAAGTAATCTATTCCAAACTCTGAAAGGTGAACCAAGTTTAAACAGCCCTAGGAAGTTAACAAGAGCAGCAGAGAAGGAATTATCTCAGGTAGAGAAAAAATTACAAGAGTCATACGTAGATCGCATAGACCCAGAACTTGGTCGTATATTTGTTATTATGCCTCTGACCATTCCCCTACTGGGCTCATTATGCAAAGGGAGGACCATATTTTAGAATGGATTTTTTTTACCACATAAAGAAAATAAAAAATTAAAAACCTATATAGAAAAGGTTTCTGATTTAATTATTAAAGGAAGAAAAAGGATTCGTCAGCTGTCAGGAACAAATCCAACAGAAATTGTAGTACCTTATACCAATACTGAAATTATATCCTTGTGGGAAATTAATGAAGACTGGCAAAGAGCTTGTAGCAATTATCTGGGAGAAATTAACAACAAATATCCAAAAGCAAACGACTTCAGTTTATAAAGAGAACTAATTGGATTCTCCCTCGAATTGTAAAAAGGACACCTATTTCTGAAGCCCTTACTTTTGATACTGATGCTAATAAATCAGGTATGGCAGGTTATAAATCAGAAAGTTTAAGTAAAATAATTCAAAGCCCTTATATATCAGTTCAAAGATCAGAACTGTATGCTATTCTTATGGTTTTGACAGATATTTCAGAACCTCTTAATATAGTCACTGACTCTCAATATACAGAAAGGGTTGTTTTACGTATAGAGACTGCTGAACTTATTCCAGATGATACAGAACTAACTGTTATTTATGCAACTACAACAGACAATTAGAAATAGAGACAATCCATTGTATATCACCCATATTCGATCTCATACGGTCTTGCCAGGCCCATTAGCACAAGGAAATGATAAAATCAACCAATTATTAATAGGAAATGTGTTAGAAGCTTCAGAATTTCATAGAAAACACCACGCCAACAGCAGATGTCTAAAAAGAAACTTTTCCATTACTTAGCAACAAGCCAAAGAAATTTTAAAGAACTGTCCTAATTGTTCTTTGGCTTGTTGCTAAGTAATCAGCTTCCATTACCCATTGGAATTAACCCTAAAGGTACCCAGATAAATGAAATTTGGCAGATGGATGTATTTCATTTTGCAGAATTTGGGAAAATAAAGTATGTACATCACACAATTGATGCCTATTCAGGGTTTCTATGGGCAACTGCGTTAAATTCTGAAAAGGCTGATTCTGTGATTACACATTTATTAGAAGTAATGGCTATCATGGGAATACCATCACAGATTAAGACCGACAATGCTCCTGCATATGTCTCTAGTAAAATGAAGCAGTTCTTTGCCTATTTTAACATAAAACATATTACAGGCATACCACACAATCCTACAGGACAAGCAGTTATTGAAAGATCTAAGCGAACATTAAAAGAAATGCTTTATAAACAGAAGGGAAAAATAAAGACCCCTAGAGATAGATTACATAATGGTTTACTGACTTTAAACTTTTTGAATGTCAGTGAGACAGGCACAACAACTGCTGAGAGACATTGGATTATAGAGAAAACTGCAAAACTAGATCAGCCTGTATACTTTAAAGATGTATTAACCTCAGAATGGAAATCAGGGAAAGTGCTACGTTGGGGGAGGGGTTTCGCCTTTGTTTCCACAGGAGAAGAAAAACTGTGGATACCAACAAAATTGATAAAAATTCGATCTGAGTAAGAACCTTCAAAATATGTCCTGCTAACAAAAATTCAGCCAACTGGTCCTGGTCCTCCAGGAAATTGGTATTTGGTTTTATTTGGTTGACAAAAAAGATTTTTTTTACTATATTTGGAAGTTTGTTTATGGTTAATGTTTGAAAAAAGTTCCAAACTTTCGGATTTGTCATGGACTACAGAACCCATAAGGCATTGCAGTGGCTAGATGTCCTGTTATCAGCCACAGCTACAACTCCCAAGGCTGGCATGTTAAATGAATGTCCAGCAAAAAAGGGACAAATTATTGGATTTTAATATAATAAAACTTCAGCTAAAATTTAAAAAAGAAAGGGGTATAGGATATATCTATAATTGGCTATTTTAACCTCAAAAAAAATCAAAAAATTAATTTTAAAAGATAATGTTTAAGCATTTTGCTCTAATAATAATAGCCTGGAGTGTGAAGACTCCACCCCATGTCGGGGAAAGGTTGTGCTTTTGTCTTTTCAGAAACGAAACATCCAATTGAGAGTATCCAGAGACTACTCGACTGAAGAGAGACATCAGAGTGTGCGGGTTACTGTCCAGATTTCAACCTCAAAATGGATCGTTGAAGGCCTTCCTAGCTGTCTTGCTCCTGTGCTGCATATAAACCAGAGGCCATGGATTACAAAAAAAATTGAGTTCCCCAGCTAAATGCAGAGGCTGGCAGTCAGAGACGGGATTGAGAATTACGATATGAATTTTCCCAAGACAGAGTGCTGATCATGCTATCAGCAACTCGGACAGGTCATTTTCATTGTTCATTAATTCTCTCCTAAGACACACGCGGTCATCTTGAAAAGGGGAAATTTGGGAAGCTATTGGCTTCATATCTTGTCCTCTGAAATCATCTTGGAGATGACTCTGCAGCTGAAAAGGGAGCCTGTTTTGAAAATTTGAGGCAGCTCTCACAGTGCTCAACTGTGATACAGATGCAAATACCTGCCTGCAGGAAGTCTGTTTTGCCAAACAGACCAGTGGAAATTGAGGCGGCTTCCACAGTGCTCAACTGTGATGATGCAGATGCAGATACCTGCTGATTCTTACCACACTGTCTTCTGCTACCTCTGATTCTCTTCAAAGACATTTGAACTGCACAAGCATTTTGCTAAACATTGAACTTTTATGAACAATTGGTGAACTTTTATGAACAGTTGGTGAACTTTTATGAACAATTGGTGAATTTTGGACTTGATACTTGATGTTATGGGACACTTGCAGTCACAAAGACTTTTGAACTGCATGAGCAGTCTGCTGAACTTTGGATTTGATATTTGATAGACTATAACTTTATGTTTTAGCTTCATTTGATTGAGTCAATATTGTTATTATTTTAAACAAAAAGGGTGAGATGTTGTGGTATGTTTAGTTGTGGATAATTCTTTAGTTAAGATTCGTCATCACTTACTTGTTTACACCTCTGTGCCATCCCCAGCTTCCACCCTCCACAGGAGGTTACTGTTATTTGTTGATTGAGGGTCTTGTGAAAACAGGAAGAAAACACCTGGGGATTGAGGGGTGGAGCAAGGAGGGAGTAGGGGTAGGAGGTGGAGGAGGAGGAGGAGCTGAATGAAGAGAGGAGAACGGAGAGGAGAGCATGGGGTGAGGAAGAATTCCCTGAGATTTGACATGGTTTGTGATTAATAAAAAGCATTGGAAAATTCAACTCTGGACTCTCCGTTAAGCGCCATAACTTTATTTTAACACTGTCCTGAAAGGTGGTCCAATAAAAAAATTGTTCATCTGTTAATACCAATCAATGCCTGATGGGATCAACCTGATCCTTACAAGATGATCTATTTCAGGTCATGTGTGACCTCACATTTACAAACATCATTATCATTTTGAGAAGCAGTCAGAATATCCTGTTTGTGAGAATTTGTTTTTCCTGATCCTGGAATCTAAGGTAAATGCTGATTTAGGAAAATGACTGTGTCTTTAGCATTAAAGGAAGATGCCAGGTTAGGTATTACTAGAATTCCAGAAAAATATTCTGTGCCTTGGGAGTCAATTGAGCATAAGAGTCTGAGCGAAGGTAAACGAAGATAGGTACAAAATGAAGACAGAAATGCCAGGCTTTTATCCTGCTAATAGATATATTGTGGGCTCAAGGAAGGAGTCAATGCTTTTGAAAAGCAACTTCTAAGTGCTTGTTGCACCTCCAGTAACAGGCCAGTGGGTCTATTACAGTCTACAGTTTGGCTGATAACTTTATATGAAGTCTAGGTCAGAACTCCCTTCCCACTGCATTATGCCAGAAGACATTGGTTCAAGGGCCTAGAGAACTTGAAAGTCTCTCATAGGTTATAGGTCAAAGTAAGATGATAGTAATTAATATTTCTTTCTTTGAATGATATGACATCGTGGATATAACCAAGTGGTTGGACAATAAAAGGCAGGCTTAAAATCAGATGTTCTTGGAGGCTGGAGATATATTTTGTCAGGCTTGGTTGTTATCTTTTAGAAGTCTGTTCTTTTCTGATAAGAGAAAAAAAGGATGTAGATCTGGAGGGGAGGAACGTGGGGAGGAACTGGGAGGAACAGGGGCGTAACTATAATCAAAATATATGATATGAGAAAAATTTTCAATAAAAGGAAAGAATGAACACAATTCCATTCACAATAGCATGAAAGATAATAAGATGTTTAAGAATAAATTTGTCAAAGTAGCCACAAAATTATACATAGAACATGACAAAACATTTTCAAAGATATTAAATGATACTTAAATAAGTGTAAGTGTGTTCTGAGCTTATGTATCAAAAGACTTGATACTTTTAAGATGGCAGTATTACCCACAGTCATCTACAGCTTTACCTAATTTCTATAAAAATATAGGTTTATTGGGGAACAAATTTAAAAAAATAAGACCATTAAGACCAATTTGTTTCAAAATGGAAAAGCAACGAAAGAAAACAAAACCAACAGGTTTAAACAAGTTGTGAAACATTTGAGTAAGTCACAAAAGGTTTAGAATAGCTAAATTTCATGAAAAGAAATATATGGGTGATAAATTTGGTTATAATTAAAGAAAGTTAAAGGATTTTCTAAGAATCAAAATTCAATTCACTAATGTGTAATGAAATACAATTTTCTTTGTTTAATGTTTTCTTCTTTGAAAACATAGATCTGCTATTAGAAAAATTTACAAAAACCAAGCAAGATTTTGTAAGATGTTATCTTGTTTCTTTTGCTGTCTTTATTGGTTTTTGATAACTTAGGGAACTGGATCTTAAGAAATCAAGGTTTAAGCGTCTATTTCCATTAATATATTTTATATCTCTGATTGAGCCTGACTTATGACTGGTTAAATAGCTTGTTATTTAGGGCTGTGTGGCAATGGTAGAGGGATTGAAGTGAGCATTAAATAAAATTTAAGTTCTTTTTACAAAGGCAAGGAACAGTCATTTTAAAGTTTCCTATAATCTCAACACTAGCATCCATCTTGGTCCTTTCGTTCCCCTAAAAGGAGGAATTCAGATAGGGATATAGTAGTAGAGTCAAGAGTTCACTCTTGAAAAAAATGAGCCAAGCTGAGTGGCAGGGGCTCTGATCCTGGCAAACATGGGACTTCAATTTTGTTGTACTTGTACTCTCTTCAGACATACTTTTCTTGGAAACTCAATTTTACCCCAAATCCAGTCTATTCTAAGTAGATGAAAAAGTTGTAAAAATATGTACAGAGTAACCTTAAAGAGGTCAATTGAGTTAAAGTGCTACAGCACTCTGTAATTACCAATGAGGAAGTCCATGAAGCTGGTTTGATCTGATCCAGTAAGAATCAACCACCATCACTTATTGTTCTTTTTGTCTCGTTTTGGAGTCCCTTTTATGAAGTTAACCTCCTGCTTATTATATATAACCACATGTAAGGCAATGTATTTGACACCTCTACTTCAAATATTAAACAGAAAATAATAAGTCACGAGTGGACCATAGGCTCAAACAAAGGATATAAAACTAAAACTTTCAGGGAAAAAAATTAATACTAGGTTTTTTTTCAAAGACTGCAATCAACAAAGGAAAAAGAATAAAGTTGCATACAGTAAAATTAAACATGTTTGTACTTCAAAGCAAAGAAAAAAAGCAATATACAATGTAACAGAAAATATTTGTAAATTATGTAACGGATAAAGAACCCATAAGACTATGTACATCATTGTCACAATTAAATGACTGGAAAAGGCAAATAACCCAACTAAGATATCATCAAAGTACCTGGGCATTGTAGTGCATGCCCAGAGTCCCACCTACTTGGGAGACTGAGGTAAGACTGTCACTTGAGCCTAGTTGTTCATCTTTTTCACACACAAAATAGAAAAAAAAAGTTTTTTAAACTTTTATACAGAAATATTTCCAAAGGAGAGATGCAAATTACCAACAAGCATACTCAAAGGTACCCAGTATCATTAGCCATCAAGAACATGCAATCAAAACCACAATGAGAAGCCACTCTGTGCATACTTGGATTGTGAAAATATAAATGCAACTGCTGGAACTGGAGACATTGGTCAGTATTTAAAATCATTTGCTCTTCCAGAGGCTCAAGTCTGATTCTCAGCACCCATGTCAGGTGGGTCACAATTACCTTCCTGTAAGTCCAGTTCTGGATTATCTGACTCCCTTCTTCTAGCCTTCGCAGTCACCCCTACACATGTGGCATACATTGACACAAAATGCACGCATATACACACACACTAAAATATTTTTTTAAAAAGAATAAGTGCTGAGATTATATGAGGAATTGGGGATGCCTTTCTGGTAGCATTCTAAATTGGTGCAAAACATAAAACAATTTTATCTGGGGCTAGAGAGATGGCTCAGCTGCTAAAGGCTAGGCTTACAACCATCGCAATTTTATCTACACGAAATGTTAAATATGCAACTTCCTTATGACTCAGATCTTTCTATTTTGAGTTCATGTCCTAGGATTAATAGAGTGTAAACAACCCAATGTCCATCAAATGATGAACGTATAAAGCAAATGTGGTATATTCATGCGATGGGATATTATTTACTCTGTAATAGGGTAGAATAAAATACTGATACACATTGCAAAAAGGATGAAGTTTGAGGACATCCTTCTAAATCAAAGAAACCTGTAACAGAAGGCTTGTCGTGGTTTCAGTTATGTGAAATGTCTGAAATAGATTCATTTATGAAGAAAGAGAGTAGTGATTGACAGGGACTGTAGAGAAGGGAAGTATAGAGTGACGGATCATGAATATGCATAAGTTCTTGGCTTCTTTGGGGGCTGTTGAAGGTATTTTGGAATGAGATAACACTGCTGTTTCATCAGCTCTGCATAATACTAAACAAATTACGTTCTTTTATGTACTCGTATGCTATATGAATTATATATTAATAAATGATACATATTTGTGATATATAAGCATACTTAACCCAATTTAAACATCATCTAATGCATATATATATCCAAATGTCACATAGAATTCCATAATATATGCACTTTCTCTCTTTATATAGCAGTTAAAAATAAATTTAGCTTTAATAACAAGAACAGTGTGTGAGCCAGAGACAACTGTGCAATGGATATGAAATTAAGACTAGTGGCTATGTGGATTGTTTAATCATGAAGATTTCCTGTCTTCTCAACTGAGCAATAATGAAGGGAGATAATTTGCATGTCAATGATGGTTTCTTATCTAGCACTCATAATGTGGTTAAAAAGAAATGAAACATTCAAGAAAAAAACATTTTTCAGTTCTTTAAAGAAAAGGAAGCTTGGTTAAGTAAATTCTGTAGTCACTAATGTCCTATAAATGTGTTTTATTAACTTATAATTCTTTCTCCTTTGTCCTAGCTCCTGATCTTTGGTGTCTTATTTCATTCCCTTTGATCAATGGTGTGTGAGAAGATAAAACATTTGTCAATTTTTACTGTAAGCTGCTATTAGGTGTATCATAATGGAGAGAAATGTTGGCAGATTCCTGGGGAAGAAAACTCACAAAAAATACATTGTGTGTACTAGTTTACAGAAACATTTCCATTTCCTCCCCCTTCTCTGCATCTCTGTCCTCTCTCCCTCCAGCCCTCTCTCCACTCTGAGCGACAGCTATTTCAGATGTTTATGCTTTTTGTTGCTGTTGTTATTGATTTGTACTTTTGCTTTTAAATAAGCATTTTATCCTTCATATTGAACAGTGATTCTTAGAGGCCACTAGATGAAGGTCAAATGACACACCTTCATAAGCTTTTTTTTTAAAAAAAAAAAAAATCCTGGATTTACTCAAACTTCATTTGTGCCACAAACAAAAATTATCTTCAGACTTGAAAGTCTCAATGTTGATCAGAGTGTGCTTCATAATTGCCTAGTATGAATAATTTATTGATGTGTTGTCAATGTTGCAATCATTCTGAAGGACGGTCAGAGAAACATGGGCTGATTGAGAATATATGAACCTGTCCCTTTAAGAGGGACTGCTTCTTGCTCCTGGGGTTGCCCTCCCTCTCTCATGTCTCAGGTCATTGCAACTGTTACCAACTTCTAATGCCATTGCAACTGATACCAACCGCTAACCACCTGTGGGAGGAAATGAACCCACCTAAGGCAGTATATCCTAGGTGGGACCAATTAGGGAGAAGGAGGAGACCTGAAGGTCAAGGGGCCCCAGAGCCTATAAAAAGTCCAACCCAGAGACCTCAGGCAGATTCTCACATCTGGGGTTGTTTGTACTAATAAAGGTTCTTAGTCTGTGTTCTCTATATTCTTGGTGCTTCTCTGAGACTCTCTATGTCCCCAACCTCGGGGATCTCCAACTATCCTTTTCACTCTGAGGCAGTAACAGCTTTCCCATTCTGCACCTGTGTCCCTCCTCTCTTCCCTTGTCACTTTCCTTTTCCCCAGTGCTGGTGGCTATCAGCTCCATCTAATCTGTTGCTTTTGCTTTCTCTGCACAGCTCTTCTTCCCAGAATGTGCAACTTTTATCAGTTCTACAGAGCAAATTTTGCAGTATACCTAGGCGAGCACCCCTCAGAGCAAGACCCTGTAACATTTGAAGCTTCTCAGTCAACCTGGGCCTAGCTAGTAGTTGTAGTTCCAAGATACAGCAATAATAGGTTCTTTCTATTCCTCTTTTTCCAGCCACTCCAGGAACTTTGCTGTACTCATTGTTCTTTTGTAATAGAGCATTATTTGCTCACATTTTTCTTCTTTCCCGGTTCTAGCCATGACATCAGTGGTGGGAGTAAATACTCCCCTTTCCCCTGAGTTTAGTAAATGCTCTCTCTCTCTCTCTGTCTCTCTCCATATATATATATATATATATATATATATATATATATATTTGGTCAATGGTATATGAGAAGATTAAAAGTTTGCCAGATTTTAACAGAAGCTGAAATCTGTTTACATGGTTGGGCTTTGCCTCTCATATTTCTCAGATATGCTATTTGAAAGACATGTATGTGGTGGGTGTGTCACAAAGAAACCCAGAGAAAGAACCTCTGCCCAACCCTAACCCGATTCAACCCACAACCAAGCCTGACAGATAACAGCTTAGTTGCTTAAGTGACACTTTGGAGACTTCTAAATAACTTGGAGAATACATATTATACAGCCAATGGGAACTTTTCAAAAGACAAGGATAATCATAATTATTATATTATTAAAGCGATTCACTTATATGCAATGATAGCCAGAATTAGGTTTCTCTCATTGATTCTTCATGATGGCTATAAGTAATGGTGGTAGGTGGAAAGGTTGCTTTGTTATTGTAATTCACTTTAGAAAATGCTTTACCAAAACTTTTCCAAAGAGAAAAACTATA
Organism: Cricetomys ansorgei; assembly: GCA_026225945.1. Classification (NCBI taxonomy): domain Eukaryota; kingdom Metazoa; phylum Chordata; class Mammalia; order Rodentia; family Nesomyidae; genus Cricetomys; species Cricetomys ansorgei. The sequence continues at coordinate 1,370,146 of JAMJFZ010003344.1, read as the reverse complement.
TGTCGTTTTCAAGACAAAATTGACATAAAAATTAATTTCTATATACAACATGATGATTTTGTTTTTTAAAGTAATATAAAGGAAAATTCTTCATAGGTGTAAGGTTTGTAGGGCTGGAAAGATGGTTCAGTGGTTCAGAGTACATATTTTTTTTCCAAACGAATTGAGTTCAGATCTTAGCATCCACATTGTGTGTCACACAAATATCTGTATCTCCAACTCCAGGGAAGCCAATGTCTTCTTCTGATCTCTGAGTGCACTGGTACACACATGCACATATCCATATCCATATATAAATACATACATATACACATACATGTATATATGTACATATACACATAATTAAAAGAAAAAGTAGCATTTTTAAGACATAATAATTCTTCCCATCTGAAAGATGTCTGCATTCTAAACCTTGAGACTTATGAATATATTACCTTATTCTATAAAAGGAAGCTTTCAGATATGATAAAATTAAAGGCCTGGAAATGGGGTCATTATCATGACTTACTTCAATGGGTTCTTTAAGGAGGAAAAATTTCCTAGAGAAGTGACTTACTGGAAGACTGAATAGGAAGACCATAATCCAAGTAGTGTGGGCAATATTTAAGGCTAGAACAGTTTACAGGCTGGAGTCTCTAGAAAACAAATTAAGCTTTGAAGATATCCATGTTGGAGTTCTGATTTATAGATATGTAAACAAAAATTTTGGTAACATTGCAGTAACAATGGAAAACTAATATTTGATGTATACTTCCTCTCAAAGGCTGTAACAGTTTCTTAAAATGACAATGCCTTTTGAGAACTACTCACTTCATCAGCTAATTTATTTATTGGGCTTTTTGAGTTCCTGTCTAGTTCTTTTTTATTCTTTGTACATTATAGACATTAATCTTCTGTCAAATGTAAAGCTTAGCAAAATTGCTTTTTTAATCTCTGTAGCCCATTTCTTCATTCATTTAATTAACTGTTTCCTTTTTAATTTAATGAGGTCCCATTCATCTATGGTTGAAACATAAGTGGATGATAAATATATGAGAATACTTGTGATCTTACTAGCTATGTTGGCTACTTTTCTGTTGCTGTACTAAAACAACATAACCAAAAGGAACTTATGGAAGACATTATTTTGGCTCATGATTGCAGATGGAAAGTCCATAATTTCAGGGGATGAATAACAGCAGGTGGCTAAAGCAGGAAAATGGGAAATCTCTTCTTCAATCAGAAATGTGAAGCAGATGTAAACTGTAAGTGGATTGAGTCTGTAACCTCTCAGAGCACTGCTCCCAGTAATGTACCTCCCCCAGCAAGGCTGCACCACATCCACACACCAACTGGGGACCAAGTATTCCAATGTCTAAACATGTTGGAAATATTTCTCATCCAAACCACCACACTAGACATCAGAGAAATGCAAATTAAAATGACAGTGAGATTCCATCTTACCCAGTCAGAATGGAAATAATGAAGAGATCGAATCACAAGTTCTAGTGGGGACATGGACAAAAGAGAAACACTTATACACTGCTGGAGGTACTATAAACTAGCATGGCCAGTATTGGAATCAGTACAGAAGTTGTTCAAAGATTAAAGTTGTTCAAAGACCTCTTTACAAGTCATCCATGAAACTCCTGGGTATTTATTCAAATGACTCCAAGTTAAATATATCAGAGATCCTTACACATCAATGTTGATTGCAGTACTATTCATATTAGCTATTTTGCAGAACTAACCTAAGCATCCAGAAGAATGAATAAAGAGAATGTGGTGCATGCACACAATGAAATTTTTTAGCCATAAATAATAATGAAATTATGCTGTTTGTAGAAGGAGGACTAATGAGAGCGGATGGTGTGACAAAGGGGAGGGGAGGGGCATACCCAGAAATCTGATACTTATATACTTACATGAAAACTTATAAATTTGTAAAATGTTAATGTCCTTTAGAACATTAAATCACTACATAGCATAGAAACTTGCCAATAATAGGTACTATTTTGAGTATTTTTATGTGGATTTCATTCCTTTGGGAACTTTGACAATGTAAAGACACATGAGGCCTGCTCCATGGGAAAGAATACATTCCTGGTAGAGTAAACCTGTTCAAAAACCTATGAATGGTGAAGGCACAGGTCCTAGGAGTGAATTCATTGCTGATACTTTGTCAAATGTACTTGTAATCAATCTACCTTTTAAATTTGTCTGTTTCCACCAATAGACTACTGCTGCTCGCTCTCAGCCTTGATCAGAGAAGCTTCATTTGCAGAAGATGATGGTTAATGCAAAGACTAGTAACTGGTAAACACGCTCAGGGTAAGTGACTGTTGAGTCCTCAGCCCTAAACAAGGTGTCTATAATATCCTTGTGAAGACTCTGGAAACCTTACAGAAAATGAGGTATAGAGATTATTATAAAAGCTGAAATGAAAGATGGGGAGGAGAGCTAGGAAATGTCTTTAGTGGCAAGAATCAATAGCTCCTTTACAGCTTAGAGCAAAGGTTTCAATTATTTTTCCTGATAGGTTAAAACTAGTTCTTTAGATAACAATTTACCCTTTCCCCAAAGCTAATGTTCCACAAGAAATTAAACAAGCATTTGCTATTTGTGCACATTTTTTCTAACTATGTTGAGAGAGATCTTGACAGTATTTTTTACCTCTTCCTTCTCTTGATTATGAATAATCTGACAAGCATCTCAAACAATTGATACTGGGTATATGTAACTCCTGGCTTAACAGTCCTTCCCAAATGTGGCCCCAAATTTCCTGATCTCATTTGTAAGTCCTAGATTAACAGGATCTTCCCAATCTTACAATATTTCACATGAATGTACTGTAATAACAGTACTATATTGGTACACTTTAGGTCTTGATTCATCAATATACACATGAGTCAACCTAATTACACACAAGTCTCATAATTAGACTATCTAGACTCCTATTCTTTCTCCTGTAACAGGCAGGCCCCTCGTTTGAGTGCTTGCTAATAGTCACCCATGGCAACTCCTCTTCCTACTGGCTCTGAAAGCAGACATATGCCCCAGGTTTCCTGAATTTCTCCTGGTATAGTTCCACATTTGGTTATACTTGAACTTGATAACAGAATTGGGATCCTGTGGTCACTACAACTCTGTGGAAAGTTAAAGGGTCCTGACTTGGTCCACCCCATGGCAAAGAAAGGGCTTAGGTGAGGTGGAATGCCATGGCAGCAAGGGGTAAACAGCAATGTGGTTTGTGGGGATTGGTCAGTAAAGCTAGTCATTTCTTGGGTTGAAAACTGTTGCCACAAGATGAAGGACATTAGCACAAGTCATGGAAGCCTTGCTGCCAGAGGAAAAGTATCACCTCTAACAGGGAAAGCCTTCAAGCATCCTACCTGTCATCCCTACCACCTTACAGAAGCTTCCTCAGTTGTCAGAAGTAGGATCCAGACTTGAGCCCCCTTGAAGAGGAGAGCACAAAGGAACACCAGCTTTGAAGAGGTGACATAAATACAATTTTTAAATGGTTTATTTATTGTTATTGTATGTGCATTGGTGTTTTGTCTGTGTGAAGGTGTTGAATCCCCAAGATCTGGAGTTACACACAGTTGTGAGCTGCCATGTGGGTTCTGAGAATTGAAACTAGTCTTCTGGGAGAGGAACCAGTGCTTGTAACCACTGAGCCATTTCCCCACCATCACATTTTTTTTCTTCACTTTTGGCAAAAGTTCACATTGCATATGATAAAATATGATACTACCACAATGCACTGTATCATCCAAACCTTCCCTTTTCCTTTGGATCATCACTCATCTCCCTTTTGTGAATACACATTTTTATGAATATACGCTACTATCAATTGTGTGCTACCTATGACCATAAGCAATTATAGAAAAGTTTATTTGTTTGTTTATTATTGGAATGTCTTTCATATGATAAAAATGACTCCATGAAGTATAAGGTCACAAAACTAAAATGGAAAATCAGCTGATTGCAAAATTGATTTCTGACCCAAAATATGGTGCTTTCGAATGATGCATGGATAACATTGAATGGAGTTTCACAATAGGAACCAAATTGGTATTTGAGTTATGCAATAGCTAACATCATAACACCATCATTAGGAAGAAAAGATCACAAGGAGAAATCACTTGGATATTTGTATGAGAATAAACTTTTTGAATATGACATTAAAAGCCTAAACTATGAATGCAAAAGAAAGGCAAGTGAGATACTTTAGCATAACACCTTCTAAAGGAAAAAGAAACAAAATAGGAAAAGATGCTACGAGATTGCAATATTTGCAAATCCCATATGCTATAAGGATTTAATTGTGAAAGTATTACATCTTAACTGCTCTCACAGAACATGAACAAAGAGAATAGATAAAAATAACCATTTCTTTGTGAATGCTCTGTGCAGACAAATAGAGATTAATATTTTAAACACAAAATGAATTTGAGACTAAAATCATTAGTAAAAGTTACCATCTTTTACTAATAATGTGAATTCACATTTATTTGGCTGTTGGTTTCAAGTTTTGGTTAGCAAAAATAATTGCTACAGTTATTCCATTAAGTCTTAATCCACAGAGAGCTATACAAATTTCTTTTTATTCTATGCAATTATTGTGTTTTGAGAGTCTTCTCACATTGTGTCACCAGTGGATCTTGTTTAGACTGTTTTTATTAATAGTTTTATTCATTCTTCTAATTGATTAATATAATGATGTAATATCTTCAGTACTACAAAAATGTGGAAAAAGTATATGTTCGTCCTATAGTTGATAAAGTAACATATTCGTGAAGTCAAGGCAGAAGTTCAATGAGAAATATTCCATAACATGTACTTGGATTAATATATAAAATGAGAGCTGGATATAGCCAAATATATAATTAGAAAATCATCTAGATATCTTCCTGCACTTTATCTTCTTCTTTATAACTACAATCATCGTTTTCATCATCATCATCTGTATCAATAATCCAATCATAATCTTTAAACATTCTTTGTACAGGAGTAGTAGATTCATATCCCCATCCCTTCTTCATAAACATTTGCTCAAGGGTGCTTGGTGTAGTGTCATCCCTGCTTATGAAATACTTCCAGGAATTTGGTCCATAAGCCTCATCAATGATTTCTGGGTTACTAGTGTTTTCATCTTGATATTCTAGGTCATTGGTATCTAAAGTTACAGGGTCTTCATTTCCTAGTATTTTCATCTGGTTAGTTTTCAGGTATGATGAATCATATCTAACCTCCTTGTTGGCCTTATAAGGATCTTGTGGGTTTTGGAGTTTTATATCAAAGTTGGAGTCCTGTTTGCAGACTCTGGTGTCCTTCGTTTGGGTCCTGCAATACCTGAGATCAAAAGTAGGCACATCAGTTTTCTTGACAGATGATTCTTCACAGCTTGGTTGGTTTTCATATCCTATGTCAATTTGTTGAATGGAATCTCGACAAGGTTCCGCCCATTCACAGAGGTCATCTCCTCCTTTGTATATATATTTATAATAAATAGAACTAATCATGCCCTGTCTCCTGTTCTTGCCGTCATGTAGCCAATTGCCTTCACATGACCAGGGAAGCTTGTGAGGATCTAGATCTAGTTTTCCTTGAGATTGTTTGCCAGAGTTGGTGGGCTGCTTGGTTGCTTCCCTGTGATCTTCCCAGAAAGGCCATTTGTTCTCCATCATCCGGTTAGATTTTGGTGTTTCCAGCATTTTGATTAATATGTCTGCAGAATTATCTTCTCCTCGAGGCCATGGAGTCAGAAATTGTTGATTCTGGCGGATACCTATATCCTCCCAGAAGGCTCTACGAGTTTGCTGAACTGGCAAAAGCGGTTGAAACAGTCCTGAGTCCTCAGTCAGCCTTCTCTGATTCTTGCTGGGGATGGGACTGCGCACTCCACGAGAAATCGTAGGGAAAAAGGTACCCTCCATGCTGCGTGGGGTTACCCCTTCAATTGGTGTCCCATTTTTCTTGAAGTCATCTGGCCGTTCTTTAACACTAAGTCGGTGCTGGCCCTCCACGGAGGTGGGCAACCTCAGCGGATCCTTCTTGTGCTTTAAGAAACACTTAGAAGATTCTTTGCATACAGACTTGCCAGTCGTTTCCTGAGATGTTGTCTTTAGTGTCCGCCGGACCTGGTTCCCTGGCAGCCTGTAGTCTCCCATAATATTCTTGGATGTGGGGCCACAGCTTCAGCCTCTGGTATTTGTTTCCTTAAGGCTACCCTGTTGCTAGGAGACCAGGACTTAGGATTCTCCTGTGACGAGCAAGGGTGTGGCCCACCAGCATGTGGTAGTTATGTTCTCTAGCATGGACCAAAAAAAAAAACCCCATGTTTTATTGATTACAGTCTTTTTGATGGACTCTCAGGTTGTTTCTGTCTTGACTTATATTTCAAAAGAATGTTTCTATAGAAGTGTGTATTCAATATTAGTTTATATTAATCACCAAAAATCATACTCAGTAAACGCTTATGCTGGGGGTGTTATTAAAGGAAATTAAGCCAATTGGGATGTCAATGCTCCCCACAAGAGTGAAAGATTAGCAAAATCCCCAGGAGCAGGCACTAGAAACCTCCTTTTGAATGATTGGTGAGATTAGTCCAAGTGTCTCCCTGTGGTGGTTTGAATGAAAATGGCCCCATTGGCTCATAGGAAATGGCACATAGAGGTGTGACCTTGTTAGAGGAAGTGTGGCCTTATTAGAAAAAGTGTTTCACTGTGTAATCATAGAACCCAGAGTGTAGAACCCTACAATCCTTCTACAGCACCATGTTTGCCTGTGTGCTACCATGATTCCTGTAGGCCAGCCCCAATTGAATGTTTTCCTTTATAAGGGTCGTTTTGGTCATGGTGTCTCTTCACAGCAATAGAACCCTAACTAAGACTCTTCCCAAACAATATATATTAAAGATGTATCCCCTGTTGACTCTCAGGGGTTGATGGTGGGCCCCTATTGCTGAAGACCCCACACGCTTAAGACATACAACTCAGATGATTTGACCTGGATCTAACCAGAAAGCCTCTTTCCTGCAGTCTAGCTTCCATGATTCCAGAAAGTACAATGCAAGATGCCAAGGAAGGGAAGCAATTAAACAACCCTACCTAGCTGTGGTGCCTATGTACCATGACAATTTTTAGCATGGCAAGATAAACATAAAGGTTCAATGAGTGACACTCACTTTTCTGTGGCAACCTAATTGCTCTAAGGCCCAACTCAACAGGAAAGAACTCATACCTGGTACTGGAAACTTAGCCAGCTTCCTGGGGCTAGTGAGGTCATGGACCTTAGAAAAGAATCTACTACCACCGTTTCACTAGATTAGCATAATTCTTTACAATATTTTAAATCTTATCCTTACACCCACAGACAAATGTAGTTATCTACCCTTCATCAAAGAAGCCACTCTTTAGAGCAAATGGAGACCATCACAGAAAACTACAGTTGGACACAATGCAGATATCAACAGATTGTAGGAAACCCAGTTCCAGTTCTACATCACAGCCCCTATATCTATGGCTCAGGGAACATTGAGGAAGAGGTGGTGGAAAGATTGTAAGAACTAGAATACCAGGAAGTCTTCTATGAAACAGTCTGAAATGGTTGCATAAACAAGTCCAGAACAATGGTAATATCATGGACATGTTCACATGGAAGGGGGAAATTTCACAGGGACCCACCCCTCGACAAAGAACTACAGGCAACTAATGACTGTTGGGTAAAGGAGAATTGGCCTCTCTGAGGGATGAGCCCCACTATTGGTTGTCCAATGCAAAGTTGTTAGGCCTTGAACATCTCAAATGTCCTAGATCTTCATCACAACTTAGGCTTTGTCTTTACAATTTCATGCAGTGGCCTTCCCAAGTCTCCTTTGAGAGAAACACCTTGTAGAAGAAAGGTGTGCTGCAAAAGTCTTGGCTGCATGGTCTACTATCCATAACTGGGCCACAACTTATTTCTTGTCCTCTATGGAAGGAATCAGTTTCAAGGGCCTCCTTCAAAGACATATGTGTATAGTGTGAGGTTTTAATTATAAAATACTATGTCTTCTGTGGGGAAACATTTGGTTCTTAAACTATATAGTGAGTATGTTGAACTTTTGGAGTATAGATTCTGTTGAGAAAGAACATAGAAAGCAAGATATTCCCAGATTTATTGCAAGGAACATTCCACTTGCTAGAGGGTTCAACTATTTCACACAATAAGCTCCCTTTTTCATTAGCACATAGATGATTCTGTGTTAACGAAGTTCTAATTTCATTAAGAACCTGTTGCATACAGTTTCCCATATCAGCTGAGTTCTAGAGTTTCTGCCTGAGGATTTTCTCTGTCCTTGACAGTAAGAAAGCCTGTCTCTGGCATATCAGGGATGTTGGAGAGATGTTGCTCAGTGAGTCAACTCTGAAACCTGAGAACCCTGCCACCTAGGTTTTCCAGATGTAATATTGTGGTTGGGTGCTTCATTTGCTCCCTAGCACTGCCTGGAAACTCTGAATGCCATCTGTCTTTTACAGCTACATGGGCATTAACTTATACCTTGGTGGATTGGATTTATTCGTTGCTTCACTTATGTACAACTCTAATTCTGCTTCTCAGGATCCCCTCTTTTTTGTATGACATAGAGTTTGGCCTTAAGTGCCTACTTCTGGGCATCTTAAGACTTATATATTATATGTTTCTTTTCCTTACTACAAATATTCTCAATTTTATATTAGAAATTTCATTCATTATTATGCTGTAAGTGTGCATGTTTGTGTGTGTGTGCGTATGTGTGTGTGTGTGTGTGAGAGAGAGAGAGAGACAGAGAGAAAGAGAGAGAGGGAGGGAAAGGGAGGGAGAAGGAGAGAGAGAGGCAAATTTCTAAAGCTTTTATAAAAGTTGTTCTTAAACACTGTGGTGTTTGGAACATGAAAACTGATTCCAGTAACTCAGTTCATTAACGTACAAGTACTGACATGAATTACAAAGCCTCTAACACATGATTTGTTTGCAAGCATTAACCTCAAAACTTCAAAACAACTTCCTTATAATGTGGAATTTTAAGGACACAGGTTAGATCTTTCTAAGTTTTGTGGAGGCATCTCAATAGTCCTTACACATGCAATGTCAGACATTAAGATTTGGAGACGAAAAGTCTGTGTGTGGAGAGAGTTCCCTGAGGTGTACCCAGCATGATATTGGTTTAACATGAGGGATTCATTTTGGAAAGATATCCAACAATATAAAGGTATTTTTCCTTTATAAATGTGTATTTTAGTGAATGATACAGCCAGTGTGGAACTGTATGCCTATTGTCCTCTGTCTCTGGCCTTATAGAAAGCTCAGAATAATGTGAGCTCCTGGGTTACAGAAGACCCATAGACAGCTCAGACATCGCAGTAATAGAATCAAATAAATGTCAAGGTCAGAAGGTGGGTGTCTGATGTGGCAGGATAAAGAACAGCACGTAAAGGTTCCATCAATACCCTCTTTCCATGTAATGTATTATCAAGTTCAGGAAATATTTTCTCTATAAAATGTTTCTATACTCTATGCTGTACTTGGAAATATTTGAAGCCCTCCTCATGTTTCTGGTGAGCTGATTTTGTTCATTTAAATTTAAAATATAAGCTACTGTGCTGGTTAGTTTTTTGTCTACTTGACACAAACTACTGTCACCTTGGAAAACTGAACCTCAATTGATGAACTGCCTCCATCATATTGGACTGTGGGTAAGTCTGTGAAGCGTTTTTAAAATTAATGATTGCTGTCGGAGGGCCTAGTTCCCTGGGGGTGGTGCCAACCCTGGGCAGGTGGTTCCAGGGAATATAAGAAAATAGGCTGAGAGGGCCACGAAGAACAAACCAATAAGAAGTGTTACCCCAATGGCCTCTGCTTCAGTTTCTGCCTCTAGGTTCCTGCCTTGAATTCCTGTCCTGACTTCCCTCAGTGGTGGGACTGAGACTTGAGAGTTTTAAGCTGAAATAAATCCTTTTCTCCCCAAAGTGCTTTTGGTCATGTTGTTTACAATGGCAATAGTAAACTAAGATGGGGACATGTCCTTGGAGGGGATTGTGTGACTCTGGCTTTTCCTCTTCCTATTTTGCAAAAGAGAAGCCAGCTGGAAGAGCAATCAGACTCTAGAGTTAGACACTCATTCAGAATTCTAAAAAAAAATTAATTGCATCGGATAATGCACCAAAATTTTAAATTAATTTTAATGAAAAAGTTGTATCACCTGCCATTTTTGAATTTTTAATATAGATAAGCCAAAATTAAGTGACTTGAAGTATTCCATAATGAATATGTTTCAGTCCATCTGCTATTTCCAAAAATGTAGTAGGCTCTTACAAATAAACTATATTTCTGTTCAGAGGTAAACATTTTTAAATGGATAGAAAACAAAAGAGCACAAAGATATAAAGATGCTCAATGAGTTAAAAAGAGATGGAGAATTATGAAATTAGAAGAGTTATTAATTCAGTATCCATAATTTATAATAAAATCCCAGACCAATTAACTGGTTGACAAAGAATAAGTTTCAGTCTGTATCCCTAGGTCTTCCTCCAATGTGTGAACTAGAAATAGTGGTAATCAGTGTCCAAAAAAGCCCGTGGTGAATATCACATCCAGGTTTTTTGTTTTGTTTTGTTTTGTTTTTGTTTTTGTCTTTGTTTGTTGTTGTTGTTGTTTTGCTCTTGTGTTGCTGTATCCAATACTGAATAGGAGTTGACTCTGTGTGACCAGTAGGATGAAAGTGGTACTCTGGAACTGAAGGCCTGAGACTATATTTTAAGAATTGAAGCTTCCACTTGGGCTTTTGGAACACTCACCTTTGGGGAGATATCTTAGTGTGGAGAGACCCCTGACCTTGAGCTCAAGTTCTGCTGTGTGCCTTCGGATAAATCTCATTTGGGACAGCTGTTAAGCAAGGCTAAGTTGTAAAAAAGACAAGCCTAGAGGCAACTCGTTTCAGGGAAGTCAAAGATTACTTAAACAGACCTTCCTTCTTAATCTCACAAAGCAGGATGATGGCTTTGTGGTTAACTACAGAACAATAATGTTTTGTATGTATTTTGATTTACCTTGTTGATTGTAACCTAGTGCTTACACATATGCCTTCAACCTCATGATCATCAACCTCGTGCTAGCAAGCACACCTGGTTCACCCCTTGTGATCATTGCCTTGGAAACTGCACGCATGCCTCTGGTGGGGAAGGGTATAAAAATCTGAGAATAAACTATTTGGCCAGTTCGGCCCCTGTGAACTCAAGATACAGTGTGTGCATGTTCTGGTTTTTTCAGGCTACCCGTGACCCAGCACCATCTGAACTGGTAAGCTGGACTTATCATCTTAAGACCCATCTGCTTCTTTGTGATATCAAGAAATATGGATGCAGTTTATATGTTCTAGTCATCAGACCCAGTTACAGCCCCTATCAATGTCCAAATATTGACTGTTAGCTTTTTGAGTGTACTGTTGGTGAGTGCAGAGCTCTTTGAAATCTGTAGTCTGAACCAGCTTCTGACTCTGCATAAAGGTTTCCAAGTAAGACCATAACATGCTAAAAGGCTCAATCCGAAAAACAGAGGGATAAAAACAAAGGGTTATCTTGAGTCATGTAGTCATTTGAGGATGATTTGTTGTGCAGAAACAGATAACTATAACTGAAATAGAATAAGGGAGGACCCAGATTCCATTCCTTTACTCACAAATGTGACAAATAGCTTCTCATATGAACTACTTATTCAATGGAAATAGTTTAAGTAAAGCAACCAAATTCATGCATTTACCTGCATTCTTTGACTATTTTTCCCTCTTCTAATTCTCTAATCTCGTACTTCTTTTTAAAATGAGAATGTCAATGACCATGAATGTCAGTTGCTAATGATGTGCTTACACTCATATAACCTCATGAAACCTCTTCTGTAGCTAGCTCCGTTTTCAGTGAAGAAGCTGAGACAAAGGCTATAGTTTGCTCTCCACAAATTGATGATAAGGCCCTATTGATAAAAACAACATCTACATGACTGATCAAACACAAAGAGGTTGAGCTGGTGCCTAACTAGACCCTTCACCCCTACTTACTAGTATTCATGGTACTGTAAGGTACTCTGCATGCTCCCAAAAGAGAAATACAAATACCAACCCATCTACAATTCCTTCCATCTACAATGGTGTCTGTCCTTCCTGTAAGATATGTTAGTGCAATGGTGGCACATAGCTTGTGGGAGTAACCAACTAATATCTGATTTGACTTAATGTCCACTCCAGGAGATTGGAACCTATACCAGATACTGCCTGGGTGACCAAGTACCTGAGACTAAATATCCCAGAGACCTAGGGAAAAACCAAATACTACTGGTCAACTAAAGAAATGTAACTATAAAATGACTACTAATGACATTTGGCTACACTAATAGATCAGTGCCTTGCTCACTTATCATCAGAGAAGCTTCCTATTGCAGCAGATGGGAGCAAATACAGAGACCCTCAGCCAGACAATATGCAAAGAGTGAGATACTTCAGAATACTCAGCCCCAAACATGATGTCTCCATCAAATCCTTCCCCTCAGGGAACCCTGCAGAAGAGAAGATGGAAAGAGTGTGAGAACCAGAGGGGATGGAGGGCACCAAGGAACCAAGGCCTTCTAAACACAGTAAGACAAACATACATATGAACTCACAGAGACTAAGGCAGCAGGCACAGGGCCTGAACAGATCTATTCCAGCTGGGGCCCTGGAGCTGAAAGAAGAAGTGGACACCTGCCCTCATCCCTAACTATGTCCAGAAAATGAACTCAATGGCATCTGTAGAGGTTCCTTGTCTCACAGTGTGTGTGTATATATATATATATATATATATATGTATATGTATATCTCCATATATCCATCTCTATAGGCCCTTTGCACATATATTGTGGAATCTGGTTTTGTGTTTTTATGGAATTCCTCAGTGGGTCTCTTCATCTATATCTGTTTCTTATGCCTTTTCTTGGGCTCCTTTCTTTCCATTTGTCCTACTCAGATTAGTTTGTTTTTGTTTTATCTTATGTTTTATTTTATTTTATTATTATCCCTCAGATGTCTGTTTTCTAACAAGAGACAGAAAGGGGTGGGTCCAGATTGGGAGGAGTGGGGGACAGGAGGAAGTAGAGGAACAGGAAACTGTAATCCGGATAGATAGTTTGAAAAACCTATATTTTCTTTTGTAATTTAATGTAATTTTATTGTGTCTTCATGCCTGGTTTACTTGATCTTATTTTATTTTATTTTTTCTTCTCTCATACAACTTAGAGATTACATCCCAGGCCCTTCCTCCTGTCCTACCTCCCCCCAGATCTACCCCCCATCATCACCCACAAACATCCCCCATTCTCCCCAGAAAGGAGCCATCCCTCCAGGGTTACAGCACAATTAGGAAGTGCCACAGGAGGTGGTATAGTGAGATGGAATGAGACCAGGTACCAATCCCTATATCAAGGGTGGTCCAGGCAACCTGGTAGGAGATAAAGGGTCTCAAGGGCCTCACCATATGCTCCCCTCAGTGCTCAGGGGTTCCTCTATGGTGAGGACTGGGTTAGGTACTGATCTATGAGCAAAGAATGGCATCATTTGAAATAGTCTCTGGGTTATCCAGTCTCTAGTTCCTGTCCTGTCCTGCAGTTTCAGGCAGGGGTAACCTCCTTTGGCATGGGGTTCTGCCCTTCCATTGTCAATGAGGATATAGGAGGGCAGATAGACCATAAGTCGGAGTTTTTGTGTCTGGGATGGTGTCCCAGTCTCACCACTGGAATCCTTGCCTGGCCACAAGAGATGGCCTGTTCATGTTCCCTATCCCCTTGCTAGTGTCTCCCTCCTAGATTCCTGTGCATTGCCACTACACTAGGTCTCCCAATCATCCTCTAATTGTCTCCAAATTCTTATCATCTCTCCATATATTTTCTCCCTCCATTCTTCTCCTCCTCCTGGTCCCCTTCACACCCATTCCCATCCTCCCCACCCCACCTGCACCCTCTGTTCAATTTCCACCCTACCAGGGAGATCCCTGTGTTCCAACTGGAACCTTTCTTGTTACATAATGTTTCTATGTCTGTGGATATGTCTTCTTTGCTTAGCAGTTAGTATCCACATATAAGTGACTACATACTATGTGAAAAACACATATTTTCAATAAAAGAAAAAAAAGATGAGGCAGAAAGTAGTTTAAAGTTTGCTTGCATCATTAAACTGTTAAAAATTTGGAACTGAAACAGAATCAGGCCCTTGAATTGTATCTTTAACTAAAGATATATTGAATATCCTACTAGACTTCAGACCTGGAAGTTTAAGTTGCATAATTCTTTACCAGATGGTTAATAAGCCCTCAGACTAGAGTAGCTCTGCTCTATCATACTCTGTGGAGTCCTCAACAATTGCTCTACTACTAGCAAATTATAAGCTTCCTCTAAATATGTGCTAAATAAATTACTAGTAGAACTGAAGACCATTTTGATTGGGGAAATTCTGTGCAGATTAAAACTTGAAATGCAGAACATTTTAAAATAATCGTATTGACTTCCTAAACCTTTATCACAAGTCTTTTCTGTTTATTTGTTTGTTTTTATTTTTCAAGACAGGGTTTCCCTGTTGTAACTCTGGCTGTCCTGGAACTCACTCTGTAGACCAGGCTGGCCTCAAATTTACAGACATCCGCCTGCCTCTGCCTCCCGAGTGCTGTGACTAAAGGCATGCACCACCACCGCCCACTTTAGCTTCCCACTTATATAATGTTTTGTGCAGGCCAGGCAGTGGTGGCACAGGCTAGGCAGTGGTGGAGCTCACCTTTAAATCTGATCTGGAGGCAGTGGCAGGTGGATCTCTGTGAGTTCGAGGCCAGCCTTGTTTACAAGTAAGTTCCAGGACAGCCAGAGTTACAACAGAGAAACCCTGCCTTGAAAAACAAACCAAAAACAAAACAAAGAAAGATTTAGTATGTTTTGTGCATTTTTATTACCTATTCTTTCCTCTTTTGTGGTATTTTATATTCCTAGATGTATTTATTTATACAGACACAGAAACAATCACTTGAATGTAGGGCCAAGAAAGTACAACCTTGATTGCCTCCTATTGTATTGATTCCTCACATCAAAGCTCTGGCGTGAGGGAATCACACTTGCCACCAGCAGATGTCATTGTAGCACAAGGCTTCAGACAAGGCCTAGCGAAGGAATTGAGGCAAGTCTGTTTCTAGGTGTTGTACCTTGATTTATCCACATTGCAGTATAGCATGGTGCATGTATTTAATGTATTAGAGATTCCCTACACGGAGCACCAAACTGTGACCGGTTTGAAGGCATTAATAATAAACTCAGACACCAATAATGCCTCCGTGTCTCATTAAGGAAACCAGTCTTGATTTGGATTCTCTACACTGTTCTTTGTGTGTCTTCTTTTACTCTTGTCTGTCTGTTGAATTAGTCTGAATCTGCGTCTGTCTCAATGGTATTCTGTGAATCTACCCCTATCCCTGTGACTGTGTCCATCCCAGTGTGTCTATCTCCAACAAAGAACTTTGCTCACTCTTTCACTGAACGGCACAGAAATCATTCCTTCTGAAAGGAATGAGAGATAATTTTACAGATACTGTTAAGAGAGTTTTACAAAGATTAAGTCACTGGCTCCAATTGATTCCAACTGACATAGACAGCACACAGTACTACAAACATCATTGCTTATCAACCAATATCCATATGTTATTTTCAGCATTCATGGTGAATATTCATCTTATAAGATTTTTTTTCCACCTTTATTTGCTGTTTCAGCCAATATTTATCGTAATACGTGCCTAAACTCAGATTCATTACTTTGGACCAGGGGCACAGAATAGTATATAACTTAAATTCCCACTATCCATTATCTTGGATTGTAAAAGTTGATCACATAGAAAAGGCAAGTAATGTTGGCTGTTACATTGTTCTCTCCCATCTCTCTCTCTGGTTTTGTTTTTTATGGGGTTTTTTTCTGAGATAGAGTTTCTCTGTTGTAACCTTGATTGTCTTAGAACTCATTCTGTAGACCAGGCTGGCCTCAAACTCACAGAGATCCGCCTGCCTTTGCCTCCCGAGTGCTAGGATTAAAGGTGTGCATCACCACCACCTAGCCACATTGTTCTCTTAAAAGCAGGTTAAACAAACATGCTGAGCATATTAGTAGGATAACAGTCTTAAGCCTTAAGTGACTTCAAAGTGTATTTGTTATTAACAATGCCTGTGAGGTCCAACAAAAGTTCCAGCCTGTAGACTGTAAGAGACATTTTCATCAAAATACTTCATCATCACATCTTGGTAATATCTAATAAAAAGACTAGGCCCATAGGTAAAATTTATGTTCATATTGGTCCCATGAATGTTTTAATATAGTAAAATGCAGTGACATTTTATCTTTCACTTTATTGTTGGTTCAGATATACCACAATAAAAAGTCAAAATGAATAAAACAACATGTTTCATCTTTGGGAGTTGCTATAACAAGATACTAGCAACTGAGCAACTTATTGACAACCAGAATTTAATGCTCACAGTTATGGAGTCTGTGAAGTGCATGATCAGAAAACTGGAGTATTTGGTGTCTGGTGAAGGGCTGTTTCCTGGAAGATGGGGTCTTCTCATTTTCCTCTTGTATGGAAGGTACTAATGAGACACATCTCTCAGGCATCTTTTTGTTATTGTTTTTGTTTTTGGAGACAGGATTTCTCTGTTGTAACTCTGAGTGTCCTGGAACTCACCACCTTCCCCTGCCTCTGGAGCAGTGGGATTAAAGACATGCACAACCACCACCTGGCTCTCAGGCATCTTTTAGAAGGGCATTAATCCCACTCCTGTAGACTTGGCTTTTGTGATTTAATCACAACCAACAGATCGTATTTTCTGTACCATCAATTTGGGATTATGATTCTAACACATACATTTTGGGGGTACAAAAATATTCATACCAGAATAGAAATAAAATAAGAACATGGATAGAGATTCCCCAAATCATACTCAGAATCTCACTATGCACAGATTATCCAACAGACTACAGTCAGTCTTCCTCAGGTCTTATCTGACATCTATATGATTTTTGCTAGTAGCAAAAGTGATCTAGCAAGGTTACATGCTACATTTTTCTACACTGTGAGTACATTTTATATGTAAATAGTCTACACACAAATATGAGGAGAATATTTGACTGTACACTCTCAGAAACCACATTATTTGTCAAGCTCTAAAACTCTAAGCTTTGGAAAATTTCCACAGCTTCTCTTTGGCTTTTCTTTTCTTTCCCACAGTTTTTCTTTTGGTTTGGCTCTATCCAAGGTAAGGAGTGGGCATCAGTATATTTATACCTATATCGACATTGTTATATTTCCTTTCCAAACTTCAGAGAAAATCTTAATTGTTTTGTCTCAGAGTAATTTTCTTCTTCATGGGCTTACAGTGATGACCAATGGAAGTTACTCAGTATATTTGAGCAGATGGGGTGTAGAAGGTTTATGTGTGTGTGTAGTAGAGATACTAATATAGTGTTTCTTTGGTAATCCTAGTCATGTATTACCATGGGAACCGAAACAATGGAAACACCCCTCTGAAATGGCTAACTGCATTTTGCAGACACTATTATTTTGGACTCCATTATTACATGTTTATAATTTCCCAGTTGCTTTTCACAGAAATTTTCATACAATTTCCCAGCAACCTTCAGGCTAGAATACCCCATGTATGGGTTCTGTCAATGAGTTGGGCCAAAGATGATAAATTTAGAAAAAGACAGCATCATAAAGGGGGAAAAACTGTCAAATCCATTCCTTCCTCAACTGTCTCACACAATTCAACAACATAAAGGTATAGTATAGTATAGTATAGATAGTATCTATACTGCAATATAGTAGCTATAGGAGCAAGATCACAGAGCATCTTGCTATTAACAGAGATGATGATTGCTGTGGAGCTTGAAGCCCTGTATTTCTTGTTTGTTTGTTTTATTCTGTTGGTTGGTTGGTTGGTAGGTTGATTTGGATCTTTTTTTCATCCTAAACAAGCCAAAGGCTACCAGTTCAGCAAACACTCCTTCTAGGAAACAGATACTGTCCATGCCACTGCTGCTCTTTGTTAACCTTAAGCAATTAATTTTTGCCACAACTCAGAGGCCTTTTCTCTCATGCTCTTTGCTTCAGCTACCCATTTATAAGAGTTGCTCTACATTACTCCCTACCCTAATGTGACTTCATTTAAGCGAGACATGCTGACATTGTACAGCCAATCCATCCCATTTGCTGAGGAAGAAAATCCCTTTGTTTTCTTCCCTCTAGTCATCATGCTCTTCTTTGTCTGGGCATCCCAATTATGTAATTAATTAACATATGAAACTGCCACCAATTGAGAGTCCTCAGGCATTCCTGGCATATAAGCTAGGGGATACTAACCACATAGGACAGCTAACTGCTAGGGGATAATTTACTTAATTTTGTCTGTTCGGAAGTGCTTTAACACCATGCCTAAGGCAACTTGCCCCAGTGTAAGTAAAGCCGAAAACAAGGCACAATCATAAATGTGTTCAGGTAGTAAACAGTTCAAAGACTGATGTTGTTATGGGTAGCCCACCAGAGACGACCACTCAGACACAGTTTATGGCCACTTGAAAAGTCTTTATTCCAGCTGGTTGGGACTACACTCAGGTACTCATTCAGGGACCAAGGTGTGGCTTCCATGGCCCCAACGTGTCCAGAACACGAGATTTTTAAAGGAATAAATCATGCCCTGGCATCTGACTCAGCGGCTGCTGGAGGGATCTTCATAGAAGTAAGATGTTTGAAGCAAGCAGTTTTAACAGAAGCTAAGATGAATTAGCTAGCACATTGTTCTTACAATAGAGTTGGGTAATTTTCCATGGGATTCTCCGTCAAGGAGATCAGATTCTACTTAAACCTGGACTGGCTTCAGCAAGAGCTCAAGATGGAGGAACCTCTGCACGCTCTTGCTCTGTCACATGACTTAGAGTAGAACATACCTAGGTTGACTTTTGCAGAATGGTGTAGTAGTACTCTGCTGTGGCAGCCCAGCCCAACAAGGAGGCATTCTCATACATGCAAATTCTGCCAGATCTCATACTTGACAGTGGAATGAACCCTGGGCATCTAAGCTCAGGTGCAGATCATAAGCAATCAAACATCCCCACAGAAATCTAACACCTGCAGACAATACAAAATGCCAAGACCTGCAGCCCTTCACCCAACAGTACCTGAAACAATTATTTTATACGTAACTAAAAATAAACTTCCACAACAGAATGGTGAGTATTATACATGGTCTGCACTGTGTGGATCCCCATCAAGGGCACTGGAAAGAAAGCAGGAACAGGGCAAAGGGATGCAGAGTGCACAAAGAAGAATAGTTACAGAAAATCACACATTCAGATGCTTCTCATGCAAATTAGGCCAAGGGTTGCTGCTGTCTGTGAAATCTCAGGAAATATATTATGTTCAGCATTCATCCGTAATGGTACAGGCTACTCTGTATATGTTATTGTTAATTTGAAGTGTATTTTTTCTCCTGATTTACAATTTAAGTGCTTATATTCACAAAGAGAGTATAAGTTATTTGGAAATACGGTGCATGGATAATGAGAACATTCATTTATTTGGGTTTCTCTAGCATATTTTGTCTATGCTCTTCCTTTCTACTCTTTTCTCTTTGGCTTTGACTCAAGGTTTCAGATTGCCCAGGCTGGCCACCACTTCCTATGTAACTAAGCTTATCCTGATTTCCTGATCTTGTGCATCCACCTCTTACAGCCCAGGGTTATACCAGTGTGCTTTTGTCATGTCTGCAACAAACCAAAGTTGTGAAGTTATTTGCCTTTTATACCTGAAATTTAATGACACTTAATAAATTGCTCAAGTTCAGAAAGAGACAAATCAAGGGCAGACTGACCACAGTCCATGAGATTTAACCATTTGCATGAATCTTTCCTTTCCCATGCTTTCTCTACCCAAGTATAGTGGGTAGCTCATAGGAACCTATTCTCTACAAATGTGGATTTTTTTTTATAGGCATGAAAGTATCTGCTATATTAGTTCCACATATTCCCAACATCCTCCTATAGTTTATACAAGTCAAAACCAGAAGCAAAACTATCTACAGGAAAGGATGGTTTGGGATTCACATTAACTCTTGGTGGAACAGAAGAAGAAAGATCAGTACGAATTGCTATATTTGGCATCAATTTGTGTGTCAATTTATCATTTTGAAAGTCACCTTTTAAAAAATGTTAGATTTGTTTATGTGTGTAGTGTTTTGCCTGCATACATGTACATAAACCACATGAAAGAGACTTTAAATGAACAAAGGCCAGCATGCCACAGGAAGTGTGAATCACTTTTCTAATTCTACTAAGGCTGGAGTATGTGTGACCTGATGGGCTGAATTGGAATTACAAATTGAAAATAGCATATTGTCTGGCCTTAACTAAAAACATAAACATGGCTTTAAGGAGAATAAATACACTTCATGTTAAAAACATCTCAGCATATAATGATGATAAGTAATATCATGACGTCTACCCCAGTGTGACAGCCAGTAATGGGGTTATCACTAAATACATGTAATTAAAGCACAAAATTCACACCAGATTCTGAAAATGTAGCACACAAATGAATACAAATTATTTTATTTTTACATTGTTGACACATTAAAATGATAATATTTGGAATGCTTTGGGCTAAATAAAATGTATTAAAATACATTTTCCTTCTTTCTATTTATTCTATTTAGTATTAGGACATTTAGAACAGTCCATGGTGGGTTTCACTTATAATCTCTGTCAGAATGGACAAGGCTGGTCCTTGACCTGGAGGGCATCCTCAATACCTATTTTTCTGCGAAGTAAATGAATCCAAAAACACTAGCTCAGTGAAGATCTACCTATTGGGTGGCATTTTTCTTCTGTGCAGTCAGGGAAAGCATTTGTACTACAGCAGCAATTCCTTCCCTTCCCTTATCAGTCTGTGTCCACAGAAAATGTCCTGAGTACTGAGAGAAAGTGCTATCTTGTACAGGGGTTCACAGACTGTGTGTCCCGTTGACCTTACCTGGGTGAGGATTTGAGCTTTAAAAAGCATTGTTTGTGACAACACCTAAGACCAAGTAATCCGGTGTTCCTGGTAGTGGAACACAAGTGCTGAAGTTTGCACAAGGCCACCCTAGCACGAGCCTATGTCTTAAAAGTAGTGATTCCCTTCATCAGATAAAAGTGTCTAAAGTTTACACCAAGGACTTCCTGACACTGCAATCGGATGTGCTTTCAAAGTCTATTCCTGGATATTCGACAACAGTCTTGAGCTTTCTCATTCTTCTCCGACCCACTGGCCTGTCTCAGGCCTAGCAAGCTGAAGGAGGGACCCCATTCACTGAGAGGTGAGGGGACCACAGACACGAAGGGAAAAATTTGGTTGTGCCGAACCAGAGCCTAGGGAAGCTAAAGAAGTGTTCTCTCTCGTGACAAAACAAGGATTTCAAGACCATGGCTTTAACTTGAAAAATGCTCTCTATCTCTCTCTCTCTCTCTCTCCCCCCTCTTTCTTCCCCCGTCTGTGTGTAGTTGTACACCAACTATGTAACTTATCAAGGAAGACACAAAGGCGTTTTCATAGATGCAAACATCCCAGACCTCAGCAGAGGGAACCATTCGTCATGGCAAGCAACATACTGGACAGTGGAAACCTGAGTGTCTCATCTCAGGAGTTTTATCGATACCTAAGCTCCTCGGGTGTTCTACTGAAAGCACATGCAGATCATGAGCAATCAAACACTCCACATACAAAGCCAACACCTGCAGAAAAAAACAAATGCCAAGGCCTAAGCAGCCCTTTTTGCAACAGTGTGCAAAAGAACCATTCTAAACATAAGTAAAAATAAACTTTTAAGCAGCAATTACCACAAAGAAGCACATATTTCACATCACACACTCAGAAGTTGAAATTACAGATGCAGAAACCATAGTGTGATTTATTATTATGGCAGTAGTTGTGAAGCAGTTTCTTCCAAGACTGGAAACATCCCATGTCCTTAAGAAGCACCATAAGACAGAAGGCAAACAACCAGCTCCAGGAAATCCCTGAAACTGACCATATTCGCTAGGCCCCTTCCTCCCCGAGTAAGCAAGTCCTCTAGCCACTAGGCTGTGCCCACAGTCCCCACAGTAATGCTTAAAAATTGGTATTGACCATAGAGCCAGTTGACCGAGGGGCCAGTATTCGAGCCAGTTGACCGAGGGGCCAGTATTCCATCCAGGTTCTTTGACTTTCTGCACTGTCGCCTACTCACCCCAGGTCCTCCAGGTCAGCATGTGTTCTGAGTTTAGCAGCATTTAAAAGGCAGAATTTCCATTGCCTCAAGACTCTTCACACTTTAAACTGAAACGTCACTCACTATTGTCCCTCACCGGCTTACAGGTTGTGATGGTAAACATTGTATTTATAGTTTGGACTTACTATATTTGAGAGACCACGTGAACAAACAAAAGCCTGTAACTTACAAGTCCCCAATTTGTGCAGGCTGTACTCCAGCAGTGCACTTCCCAGAATTGAAGACTATTCTTAAACTGACTGCTATCATAAAATTTGCTGGATTTGCAAGATAAAGGTCATAAGACTAATTGCTATTTCTGCATTTGTAATCAAGCTTGCTCACTATGCTCCATGACGAGGATAACTGCGGGACATAAATGTTAAAATTAGACACTGCCTACATGCAGACAGAATACATGTAACCTTGTGGTTTTGACGTTAGAAACCCTGGGCTGACATGACTAGGTGCTGCATCCTGGGAGTGCTCTCGGTTGCAGCCCTGGTGCCATGAATATCCGGTGCCAGAATATAATAAATCCTCTTTTATTAAAATTTATTATTAAATCTTATTACAATTTATTTATGGTCATGGTGAATCTCTGAGCAACCTTGGACCCATAACAAGGTCTGAAAAGGAACAAGAGCTGCCACCTTGGTCTGCACTTGGAAAACTTGAGTCCTCTCTTCAGGGCCCAGCTGCACCCACGTGGGGAAGATGCCTCAGTATTCCCATGCAGTCGCATCAGCCAAGAGGAAAATGGTGAGCAAAGGTGCATTACCTGTATGGCTGCATCATCGTGGGTAATCTCGGGACATGTGAGAGTCAGAGAGAGCGTTAGGGCAGGCCTTCTTCCCAGTTCAGAGCTCTGCTGTGACTCCTCTTAGTTTGTTGCTATCCTCCTCACCTCCAGGAGAGACAGCTCTGCAAGAGGTCCACAAGAAAGAATTCTGAGAAGAACGGTTACAGATGGAAGGGAAGGAGACAGAGCTCACTCAGCCACGAGAGCGATGCGGACAAGCTATGTCTGCAACATGAGGTTGTCCACAAAGGGAAGCCTCGTTTACTTGTAAGAGGAGCAGCAGCAGCACTCCCGTTGTCCTTTCTTTTGTGAGCTCCAGACATGAGCAGCCTGTGCTGACAGTTCTGCTTCATTGATTTGAATTCTGAAAAATGGCTGGTCGTGGACATAGTCTTCCATCTCGGGATGGTAGAGAAAAAAATGGTCTATTTAAAAGACATCTCATTCAATTGGTGAAGGGGGCCCCAGCTCCCTGAAAAATAGCTCCTCATGACTGTAACATGACATCCTGTGTTCTAACCCTCATGGTGGAATGTGGTGGTGGCATGAGATGCCCCAACAAGGTCTCATGCTTTTGAATACCTGGTCCCATTTGGTGGCGCTATTTCAGGAGTTTTAGGAAGTATGGCCTTGTTGGAGGACAAATGCCACTGGAGGAAGTCTTGGTAGTTAAAAGACTGACACCCTTTCAAGTCTGTGCTCTGTGTTTTGTGCTTACACTTTAGGATGTGAGCTCCCAGCTTCCAATTCCTTCCCCCCATACCTTCTCTCCACCATAATGGCTTGTACACCTTTGGAACAGTGATCTCAAACAAAATCTTCTCTAAGTTGCCTTTGCCATGGTGTTTTATCGTAGTGGTAGAAAAATAGTTAACACAACAGCGGTCTTCTCCAGGTTTGCTCCTTAAAATGGAAAGAGACAGCAAGGAAATCATCAGCCTTCCTGACACATACGACAAAGGCTGCAAAGGGATTTGAGGATGGTTTCCTTTCCCCTTCCCCTGTAACAAGGACACCCTTGCCCAACTGTTTTGGTTTATCATGTTTTCAAGAGGGGTCATAGATATTCTAATGATTTCACTGTTTATATGTTATTTCATCTGCATAGTACGGGATCATCACAAACTGCCCTGTGCCCTAGATCTGCATGGTCAACTGATTTCTCCAGCAGCTCTCTGGATGAGCCCTAAAGGCCCACCCCTAGGGGTCCCTTTCCCCCTGTTTGACACCCTGAAAACACCCCTACCCCAGGAAGTGGGCAGAGAAATTGTCACTATTAAACCTATTGGCAGCCCGTGAGGATTTCTGAGACTGAGTAATAGAGGAGGTCAGGCAATCTTGGGGTGATCCACTAGGAAATCATGGATGACCCCTTTAAGAATAGCTACGAGGATTGTGCCCTCCTCCCTCAGCACAGTTCAACTGTTACAAATTGCTAACAGTTGGCAGGAATGGGGTGAACCAGGAAGAAGAGTAGGGAGTCTGAAAGACAGGATACCCTGGAAGTCTATTAAGCATCTGACCCTTTGGCCCCTAGGGGGCTCCTAGCATAGGGAGGTCCTTCCATCCCCTTGAGGGGGCTCTTCCTATGTTCAGACAAAGTAAGATGTTTTCATACTCTTCTCTCAGCGTGCCTGGTGCTTCACTATTCTTCTCGTCTCTTTCAATTTCCTGGGGCCCGGGGCTGTTATTCCTTTCATATGTAGGTCTTCTGTCTTCCTGGAAATTCCATCTTTTGTTCAGGCCACAGAACTAAGTCAGCAGATTGCTCAGATGACACCCCTCATCTCAGGACCCCCAGAACGTAATTACCAAGAGTCTGTGAACTTCACTCTGCCCACCTCTGCTAAGCTCAAAGCATGTAACACATGGGCTTTAACACTCTAGGCTCTTAAACCTCTTGTACAATATCCCACATAGACCTTTACGTGTGGCCTCATGCTGAGATCAGCCCTTGTAGGTGACTAACTTAAGTATTTTGAATCAAGCCATTTAAATGGAAGAACTGTTGTATTTGGGAAAATTAAATGTTGATGCACTCTGAAGGTGATAGGGTTTCTCCCATTCCTCAGTAAGTCGACCTGTGGCTTTGGGGAAGTCAAACTGAAGACCCATTTCATTATCATCGCAGGCCAGGGTGAGCCAGTCAAGTCGGTTCTCGTTCCTAACCTCTTAACAAACGATTTTGCTACCTGGAATCGGGAAACTTTAACACTCATATATGATACTGAGTCTTTGGACACATCTGAGGAAACCTTTTTCTTAATTCTGGGGGAAGCTTTTGATAGAACAATGGAACTCACAGGCTATGAAAGTACTCTGTCAGTAAGCGACCCACCCATAACCTGGGACCTTTCATTTTAAACGTTTCCCTATCACATTGCCTTACCCTCTGTGGCAGTGGCGCCAGATGTGTGCATACTTACCATGCACAGAGAACAGTACGCCTGACCGCTCAGCCTATCACACCAATCACACCACAGCTCACTCAGACGGTGACAAAGGGGTAGTTTGACCTTTTCCAGGGGCTAAACGATTGCCTCCCCGCCCCCCCTTCTAGATATTCAAAGCTGGGAAACAATGGGGATACCCAGGGGGAGATACTCCTGACCATCAACTTTAAACCATCGATGGGGTCCACATCTGTTTTTTAAGGTGGGACGATGTTTTTTGAGACAGAGTCTCAAGTAGGTCAGGAAGGCCTCCACCTTGCTGTAATGCAGAGGGGGACATTCAGCTTTTGCTACCCCTTCCTCCACATCCACGGTGCTGTGATTTCAGGTGTGTGCCACCACCCCTGGTTGATCGCCACGGTTGGGGTCCATTCCAGGGTTTCCTGAATACTAGGCCAGCACTATAACAGTAAGCTACACCCGCAGTCCCTGACGCGTTTACACATCAACTTGGCACTTTAACTATGCTGGAAACAAACAAATTTATTTCAAACAACAGTGAAACAAATGCAGAAAAAGAAGGGAACCCGCTGGAAAATCATCGCGAACATCGGACTGAATGACCCAGGAACACCATACGGCAGTGTGGAAATCCCCAGTTCAGTCCCTGGAGGCCTGATCACAGGCTGAGTTTGTCAAACAGGTACTCAGCCATGCAGTTAGCCGGGGCCCCCATATGGCGGAGGTTGGTCAGGTGGCCGTTCATCTCCCTCAGAACATGGACCTGCCCATCCAGACAGTAGTGCTCCAGGTAGCAGCAGAGGTGGGCGTCGCCGTTCCCCTTGGCCAGCATGTGCAGGTTCAGCAGGCTCCGGTTGATGTTCATCTCCATGTGGAAGGCGCACTCCATGGCCTGTAAACCTCCGTGCCAACCGCCTTGGTCTGGTTTCGGGATGTTATGGAGGACGATGCGGCCTCCCCGCAAGTTCTGCAGGAACATGAAGGTCTGGGCAATGGCATCGCAGTTGTGTGACTTGCTCAGGAAGAAACGCTTGAAATTTCCCCGGGCTACGTCACCACGGTCAAAGTAGAAGGCCATAGACAGGTACACGTACGAGGCATGGAGCAGCAGGTGGATGTGGGTGTTGACAGCTTCCTCGCAGTGCAAGCCGTAATTCTGGCGCAATTGAGAGGGCGCCTCGGCCATGGCGGAAGGACGCTTGAACACCAACACAGTCTCGGCAGTACCTGCACGTGCTCACAGGGGAGGCGGGTGCGACGGACGACGACCCGCTGCCCTACAGTCTCTCAGAGGAGAAGAATTAGTCCATCAGAGCGCAGCAGGCAGGCCTCACGCAGCCCTGACAAGCCTGAGGCGGCACCGGAAGTGAGCGTTGGCGCCTGGCGATGGCGTCACGGTGGCGCTTTGAAATGTCGGCGCCTGATGATGACGTCCTCCCAGCGCTTCGAGTGCGGAGGGGGCGGGTCAGGAGTGCTGATTCCCGCGGCAATGGCCCCCGGGCCTGGCTGACAGACGCCATGTGTTTTAAAGCCCTGTGTGAACAAAGTCGAAAGTTTTAAACTAAATTCTGTGGGTGCTTTATACAGCAGTTTCTCTGAATATGGCCAGAACGTTATTTCTCTCAACGCTCTGCTTTCTGGTTTCTTAGGGTAGCGTTAACATCACATAGCTTTATTTGAACGACATCTCATCACCGACCTCAATTCGTATTCATCTGACCCTGTGAAGACAGGCTCAAGGGTGGGCTTGTAGGGTGTTCAGTAGCGTCAGGAAACCTGGCAACTATGAGACGACCTTCACATCTATGTAGATTTAATAGTCACTTTCAATAATAGAAGGGAAAGGTTTTTATCATCGATGTGGCAGGTGGTCGAGAAAACAGAAGCTTCGCTTCCTTTCTACTATCATTACTCATGGAGATTCAGTGGCCTCTCACACTGTTTCGACAGCACTGCCATGAAATCAGCATTTTTAATTATTAAATTAGATGAATGAAATTAGCTTTAAGAGTCTATTTTTGCCTTCACTCTGAGTAGATCTGCAACTATTAAACTGCGTGATTTTTTTTTTCAGAGAAGCCTGATTCGTACTCAGTTTATTAATCACAACTAAAACAAATGATGTTTTCTCTCTAAGTAGGATATAATCCAGTTGGTCAATACATTATTTAAAGCGTATGTAGCCATCAACATTAGGGCTTGACTGTATTAAAGTAGAGGGTTATATAGATATACACTCACCAAAGAAATGCAATTTCTTACAGCCACTTGAAAATGATTTTCATAGTTCCTCAACATAGTTTCTATAATGTAATCTTTAAGTGAATACAATAATCTCAGTTAATAAAGATGAGGAATTTGTGCTTGCTTTCATGAGAGTTGTTGCAGCTCTTACTTGTTAAACCTCCGCTCCTACCTAGAAATAATGAGGTTTGACTTTTCTTCTTGACGGGAACACAATGTAATTTGAGTTTGATACTTCTGTATTTAATTTTTAAAAAATCTCACGAGGGTTGTCTTTGTCAGGGTTCTATTGTTGTGAAGATACGCCATGACCATGGGAACTTTTATAAAAGATATCATTTAATTAGGGCTACAGTATTGGAGATTCAGTCCGTTTTCACCTGAGATTTCTGAACTGGATCCACGGGCAGCAGGAAGAGAAAGACACTGAGCCTGCTTGGGCTTTTGGAAACTTGAAACATCACTTCCAGTGCCATACTTCCTCCAACAAAGTAAGGCAACACCTACGCTGTAGACACAGATTCAGATTCCGAGGGCTAAGTCTCTCCTGGCGTCCAGCAGAACTTCATGAAGCAGTGCAACTTCTTTTGGAGACGTTCCCAGCTGCTTTCTACTCTGCAGCTTTCTGTCATATGTCTCCTGACCTCTGAAACTTTTCTGTCAGACGCCTTCTGTCCTCTACAATGTTTCTGTCTTTCTCCCAACCACATGGGTGTGCCAAATGTATGCTATGTGAGAAATATAATTTATTAATAATATGGAAAATATGACCTGTTCAAAGAAGTCATTTGTGATTGAGCTTCTTGAGAGTCATTTATGCCCCCTCTGTTGCAGACATCACTGACAGGCACTGCTTACTCACAAATGTAGACATTAAACTGCAGAGGTATTACTGTATTAGGAAACTGAAAAAATGTTTTGAGAGCAGTCTGCATATATGGAAGTATAATTCTAATGCATTCTGTGCAAGTAGGGAATATAAAGTTAAGTGACAACTGAACATGCTAATTATATATCATTTGACTGCAGACCTTATGAGAACTTGTTTTTACTACATTCACTTTGTTAATGATATTTAACTAAAAAAACCTTCTTTCATAGAGTGATATTTCATGTTGATTACTACCATTTGTGGTTGGGGGCTACAGCCATACTGGGTTGACAAAAGTTATTGGAACATACTGAAATGGCCCAAATCTCCAACTTTGATTGCAATCTTTTGAGAGCCATAGGTCCTACTTTGCATGTTTCAGCTTTTCAGGTCTTCTGGGTCTTCTTGCTGATTTCTTACAATCGATTTTCCTGTGTTTAGCCCACTCTCCGTTGTCTTAAAACAAAGCCTATGACTCTGGCTTAAGACCACAAACATGCAGGAAATCCCACATTTGAGAATGGCTTCAGTAGAAGCTGTGGACCCAGGGTGGGGAGCAGATCTGAACCAGACTAAAGCTGATTGGGACCAGTTAAGCCTTTTGAAACGGCTTCAGCGGAATGTGTCAATCCTAGCAGAGACTGGATTTGACTGCAGGTTAGACCCACAAGTGTGGATGGTGTGGTGGTTTGAATGAAAATGACCCCCATAGTTCTTGGGAAGGCTTTTTATTTTATTTAAAAGGTGGAATACATGGAAAGAGATAGAACAGAGATACAAGAAAGAGAGAGAAGGGAAGCTCTTTTGTGATAGTCTGGGGACCACACAACGCCAAAGGGAGAAACCTCCCTGTACAGGTGGTATAGTCCTGAAGGGAGAATATCCCAACAGGATTATGAGTTGCTCAGCCCAGCAGAGCTGAGGTGAAGTGTCCAGCTCTGCTTCGCCTCGCCTCACCTCCTGGAGATGATGCAGTTCTGAAGGGACAGTGTCCCAACAGGACCAAGGAGCTTCTGGCCAGGTGTCACCAAGGCTGCAGCTCTATAGGGAAATATCCAAGGCGAGCGTTCTTCTTTGTTCTGTCCAATGATCTCAACAGGCCAGTGACAGCTTCCACTCCAAAGACACAGCGAAAACTGAGAGTTGCTCAGACCTTTTTAAAGGGTTCTGGAGGTGGTGGAGCTATCAACATGGCCTGCAATTGGTGGAGTTTCTTTGGCCTGTGATTGGTGGAATTCTCAGTCCAGAGAGGGTTGGGGGGACCCCAGCTCAGGGTCATTAGTGTTAATTGGGACTCCTTCTGTGCTGTACCATCAGGTTGGGGAACCCCTCAGCCAGATGGGAGTGGGGTCCCTGATAGTCCCAGGGGGGAATCTTTCTGATGAGGGGTTTCAAGTCCCAGAGCTCCCCAGCCTTGCAGAGCTAGACTTCCTCAAAATGGAAAAATGCTGGGTCCTCAGTGGTCTTGGTCATCATTTGGGGTTCCTGGTGGGCATAAGGAATAGTGGCTGGGCCCCCAGAGTCCCCAGCAGGGTAGCAAGGGAGGTAAGCATTAGTCTTGAATAGCAGATGGACTGTAGGAGAGGCTAGGTTTGCTGGTAAAGTTAACTTTGCTTCCTGGAAGAAACGCAGATGGCTGTGAGGGTCTATCTTGGAAGGGGTGGGGGTGTCAGCCAGGAGTGCAGATGGCCATGAGGTTCCATCTGGGAGAGGGGGGTCATCCAGGAGTGAGTGCAGTCCTCAAGCAGGTCCTCCTTCTGTTTGTCAGTTAGCCAGCTGGGGGTTGGGTCTGGCAAGGGGGCAGAGCTAAAACAGAGCTTTCTTCACATGGCTGTGGAGGCTTATCATAGATGAATGTGGAAAGGCATGTCAGAGCACCTCACAGAAAGTGAGAGTCCCACACTGTAGACTGGGGGAGAGGGGGCAGAACCCCTCAGGGGAGTCCTGGGCTGTGGGCTATGTCTATGGTCAGGGGTAGGGGCAGAGCTCTCCAGTGCAGAGTCCTTCTGTGGACTCTGCTTGTTGCAGAATCCTAAAAACAGGCTCATAGGGATTCGCAACATTGGGAGGTATTGCCTTGTTGGAATAGGTGGAGTAGCTGTGGCCCTGTCAGTGGAAATGTGCCACTCAGGGAGGGCTTTGGGGTTTCAGAAGCTCAAGCCAGGCTCAGTGTCACTCTCTCTTCCTGCTGCTGGTGTATGCAGATGTAGAAATCTCAGCTCCCTCCCCAGCACCATGCCCGCCTTTGGGCCACCATGTGTCCCACAATGATGATAATGGACTAAACCTCTGAACTGTAAGCTGGCGCCAATTAAATATTTTCCTTTATAAGAGTTGCTGTGGTCATGGTGTGCTTTCATTTAATAAAACCTTAACTAAGACATGTTGGTTAACCAAATCCAGGGCTGTATGCTTATGCCTTATAGAAACCCACTGTGAGGTAAGCAAATTACATGATACAACTTAAAAAAAAAACGTAGAATTGAATTCATTTGCATGGGTTGACAATGCTACTCCAAGAAAACATGAGTTACTAAGTGACACTCACCGCGAAAATTATGGGATACCGCAATATGCAGTTTTGGATAGGTAATCTCCAAGGACGGTGGTCAGGAAAGACAAAAAGTATCAGATATATTCCCGGCATGAGCAGCCCTGCTGAAGTCATGACCAAGCTGTCGCAATCCTGTCAAGGCACCTTGCTCTAACCCAAGAACATGGTACCTACAGAGCCTGCAAATCTGATTTTCTGGTCATCTGAGGAAAGCGGCAGCTATGAGATCAGCAAACGCTCCTGGGATGAAGATTTCTCAGCAGGGAAAGTTTAAGATAAACCTCAGCCATACTGATATACTGAAAAATATTTTGACGTTGAAGCTTCCCACTGCACACCCAGTGTATTTTTCCTCTCGTGGTGATGAGCCTGCAGTTCAGGGTCAGCTCTTTGGGCATTTCCCACAGCACGTTGTGCACTGCAGTAGATCTTCACTCAAGCCATGGCTGTGAGGAAAGTGTGACGGTTTCCTTTGCCTGAGATACTCATTGGCATCAGTATACTGAGATTTCCCCAACAGGTCCATCTATGTTCCTCTTGAGGCTGGGAGCCACAAGGCAGTCTCTTCCTGTATCCTCACTTAGGTTGCAAGTCTTGTGTTGGCGTCACAGATGATTTCCTGAACAACACAGTGCTTCAGGTGCCCTCTCCACCCAACACATGTCTGCTTTGTGAGTGATTTCAGAGCACTGAACGGGCTTCCTTGCTTTTCCATTGTCTCTTTGCAGAGCTCTGGGTGGTGCTTGCTAAAATATTTCAGAGTATCTTTCACAGACATGGCCAAGTTTAGGTTTTTGATGGATGGAATGGCATCCAGTCAGAGCTTAAATAGAATAAGACATGTGAAGAAGCTTGAAGGGAACAGGAAAAATCTTGCGGGATACACATGCATCATTCCCTTGTAGAAATTTGTATTTTCATGGAAGCATATCTGTACATATTGCAGTTAAGGGTAAAAGAAATACACTTCCCACATAATAAAGGAGAAACCAGGATGTTTGCAGGAAGATGATGCTGCTTTTTAAAATCCTTATGTCAAGCGTGTGCTTGCCTCCAGTTTTGTCATGTATCACATGCATGTAGGTGCTGCTAGAAGCCAGATGAAGCTGACAGATCCCATGGAGATGAACGTGCAGATGATTTTGAACTACTATGTGGGTGCTGGGAACCCAACTCTGCAAAAGCAGCAAGTGGTCCTGATCAAGAGCCATGTCTCCTGTCCCCAATAGGCTGCTTTCAACACAAATTTGGAGCAGGTCCGGGGATGCACAGCAGTGTGCAATAAGTTATGACTTTAATATTGACGGTCAACTCCAGAGCATGAAGAATCCCCGGAGAGATGACTGCCTGAGCACACCTGTGAGACATTGTGAAGATTGAGTTCCTTGAGGTAAGGAGACACAGCCTCAGGATGCCCTGCCCTGTCCCATACCTGGGGTCCGGGACTGCATAAAAAAGAAGGGAGAGAGCTGAGTCCAGGTCTTCACCT
Organism: Cricetomys ansorgei; assembly: GCA_026225945.1. Lineage (NCBI taxonomy): Eukaryota > Metazoa > Chordata > Mammalia > Rodentia > Nesomyidae > Cricetomys > Cricetomys ansorgei. The sequence goes on along the minus strand of JAMJFZ010003344.1, from coordinate 1,337,440 downwards.
GTCTTCCTCACTGTTGTTGCAAAGAGGCTGGCTGCTTGTGTTCCTCTTGCCTTGACTTCCCTGACTTGTTAGAATGGAAGCTCAGATGCTCAAATCAGCCCTTTCTTTCCTTCAGGGCTGTTTAAGATATGTTTTTGCAGCAACAAGAAATGTAAGTATAGAGGGACTGGTTTAATTAGGACCAAGAGCTACCTGTGTATTCTATGATTCCGGCCCTAAATGCCAGCTTCCCTGGGCTTGGGAGGGGATTCTCATACTCCCTCTGAGGGCTCTTTTTGATGAGCTCATCCATAACTTTGGTGCCATCCATAGAACAATGTCTTTTCAAAATACGACAATCCACCAAGAATCCTGCAGACTGGGAAAAGTTTTTTTCAGTATTTGAGATGTTCTGAATTACCTTTTTGTCTTAAATGTGTACCTTCAACACCAAATGTTACGCAGCATCCTATTCAACCACACCCAGCTCAGTTCTCATTACCAGAGAATCAAGAACAACCCACAGAACCTCTGGCATTCCTATTACCTGTACATCATTTCCTACTCATGAGTTGCCCCAAACCTGCCTGACATGCATACTTCTGTCCATTCCTAAAACCTGCCCTGCATTGCAACCCACACTAGTTTCTTGCCTGTATGGGAAGAGTGTTCCTGAGATGGGTAATCTTGTTTTTCAATGTGAGAAACCCCTGAGAACCTCATACATAAAACTGTCTCCAAAGAGGTCTGCTGTAGGGGTGTATCACAATGCACTGTCGTCCAACCAAGCATCTTGTGACATCCACTTGACGGTTTGCAGATCTCCCCAAGTACCCAACTGCTCACTACCAACTGGAAGCTGTGCACATTTCCTGGGGAAGGGATAGATTGGTGTGGGGCCTCCATCTCTGTGGTTCTAGAGAAGCAGCTGGCTATGGGAGGAGTGCACCCACTCCTGTGATTACCACCTCATATATGCTCTTTAAGGAAGGGCATAAACTCATCAGTTCCTTCTAGTGAACTTTGGTGGGATCCTGTCTGCGTTCACTGAGAACTTAGGAAAAATGGTAGATGCTGCTTATGCCTCCCTCTGGGAAGAAACTTTATCAACATTTGGCATGGTCAGCAGGATAGGACAAAACTGAGGATGGGAAGAGCAATTGCATCCCTTATATGGGGTTTGAGATAATCAGATGAAGGTTTCTGTGTGTGTGTGTGTGTGTGTGTGTGTGTGTGTGTGTGCATGCGTGTGTGTGTGTGTGTGTGTGTGTGTATGCCTGTCTGTGTGTGTCTGTGTTAGAGAGGTTGTTTGCAGAGGAAATTTCAAAATGGTGGTTTGCCTCTATAGTCATTGTGGTGTTAATTGCCCCACCAGGACAGGACAGAAAGTAGTAATATCCAGAACTAAGGGGAGGCTGCTGGGGCTGTCGCTGTCAGTGGGGAGATCCCAGGAAAGCAGTCTTCTTCCAGGTTGTATGCAGTTGCATGCATGCTTGTAGGTTAGGATCGATTTCTGAAGTATAGAGATGTTTTGAGAACTGCTAAATGTCCAGAGCAGACATTACAAAGGCCCTGGAATAAACCATCAGGAGAAGATGTCCCAGCAAACAGCTGCAGGGCACCCTGGCTATGGGTAGTAGAGATCTAGCTGAGCTGAGGGGGACTACAGATATAAGGGGGGAATTGCAGCAAGAGTGAGATATGAGGTTGGAGAGTTCAACATTGGCCTCTGACATAGACAGCAAATTGGATAAAAGAGACTGGGAAATGTAGGTATTGGCCTACTGTTTGTTTGGTTAAGAAACCTTAAAGGGAAAGAGGGTCAGAGTAGGCCACCAATAAAGAGCTCCTCCTGGGACCCCTAGACCAAGAATGCCTGGGAGGCATCAGGTAGTGATGAGGAAAGAGAGATCCTGTCCTCTGTGATCACAGATGTGGCTCAGGTTCAAACTTTCATGCAGAGAAAGGGAAAACCAGTGTCCAGCACCCTGACGGAGGCCTTGACAATGAGCCAGTGCACACGACTATGGCAATCAGAGATTGTTCAACATCAGAGCTGTCGGACCTTGGGGAGACTTTCAAACAAGCCATGAGGAAACACGTCTCCATCTGGCTTGTGGGACATGGGAGCAGACAGGTTCAGTCCAAGTGATGCAGAAGCAGAAAAGCTAAGCAGTACAATTACCCATACCTCCCTGGGACAGAGGCTTCACAGTCCATCAGTCTCAGTGGTATCCTTGGAAAACACACGCATGTCATATAAAATACCTCACAAATTGCCATCTGCCTGTACCGATGTACTACTACAGGAGCACTGTCTTAAGTCTATATACAACAAAGCATAGGGGGTTACACGTGAAATTCTGAAGTCCCTTGCTTCAGTACAGCAGCACAGATATGTTCCTATATGGAAAACAATAGTCAAGAACACAGTTAAAATTGTGGAACCTTTACGACAGCATGACCATTATTCTACCGTTAAACATTACAACAGAGAAGTACTGTCAGACAAGCACGGTTTGCTTCAGAGGAAAGCAGAGGAAATGAGGTTATTACTGTAGCCCTGCTGCAAGGACATCGAGTGAACAAAAACAGAAGAGACGAGCACAGCATGTGCGTCCGTAACTGAAGCAGCACACAGGGTCATCTTAGGAAAACACGCACACACGATATTAAAATACCGCTCATGGGCATATTGGCCTATTCCAGGAAAAGATGACAGCGGCGGTGTCTAAATGAAATCTGTAACAAACAGATGAGATTGCTCAAAGCAGCCAGAAGCGGCTTGCTTGCCACAGAACAGCAGTGCATACGCTTCCTAAGTAGATCTGGATTGTTAAGAACACAGTGAAAATTATGGTAATTTTAAAACAGGAGGAAATTTATTATAATGATGAATGTTTCAACTGAGAAGTACTGTAACACAAGTGGGAATTGATAAATGGGAAATCAGAGGAAATGAGATTTTTCACAGTAAAACTGCAACAAGACCCTGACTGAACAGGAACCCAATAGGAGAGCACAGCATACCGTCTATAGCTAAAGTAGCACACAACAGCGTCCTTGCAGAACACACACAGGTGACTAAAACACCTCACAATGGCCTATTTACAAAATGCAATGTTCTGCTGCTGCAGAGATCTCTAAACTCTATTTGCCACAAAACACGGGCGATTGCTCAGACAAGTCTGAAGCTGTCTCTCCTTCAGTACAGCAGCACGTACACTCCAATGTGGGCTGGGACTGTTTAGAACACAGTGAAAGTTATAGTGCTTTTGCAATAGGAAGCGATTTGTTATAAGGGTGAAGGTCACAGAGAGGCACTGCATCAAAAGTGGTGACAGATTTACAGAAAGGCAGGTACACGTCGTGGTACTGCTGCCCCAGGACATGATTAAACAAGAATGAAATAAGAGCTTCTGCTAACCTGAAGGCCCATCCTGCCTGGGAACAGGGAGGTAGATGTTAACCTCTCCTCCTCCAGTCCCCACCCCTCCAGTCTCATAGCCAGCTCTGCAGCAGATCCCCTGCGGTGCGCTCTCCCCTTCCCCTCTGGCCGGATTCCCAGCTGCTAACAAAGATCTCCCCACCTTCCTTCCCCCAATGCATCCAAAATATATCATATATACTATAAACATATTGACTTGGGAATATTTTGTTTGAATTTCATGGTTAGTGGGGAAGAAAGAAATAAAAATGTTCAGAGATATCAGCAACAACAAAAAGAACACAGTGAAAATTGTAGCATTTTTACAAAAGCAAGAACATAGTTATATCAATGAATGTATACTGCAATGCAAATAGGGATTGGTGCGGTGTCTCTCAACCTTCCTGATGGTATGAACCTTTAATACAGTTCCTTATGTTTTGGTGACAACCTCCTAACCATAAAATTTTTTGTTGCTACTTCATAACTGTAATTTTGCTACTGTTATGAGTCGTAATGTAAATATATGATATGCACATACATGGTCTTATACAACCCCTGTGAAAGGGTAATTTGATCCCAAAAGAAGTCGTGACCCACAGGTTGAGAATAACTGATTTAGAGGAAAGCATAAGAAATGAGATTTATATTGTAGTACAGCTGCAAGAACACTGAACAAGAATGGAAGAGAAGATCACAGCATACACATCTATAATGGAAGCCGTACACAGTGGCATCCTTTGAAAACACACACACATGATATTAAAGTATTGCACAAGGGCACATTTGCCTACACCAGTGTACTACTACTGCAATGATCTAAATGCCACTTACAACAATCCATATGAGATTACTCTAACAACTCTGAAGTTGTTTGCTTCAGAACAGCACTGCAAACAATTTAAGTGCACTGGGATAATGAAGTACACAGTGAAATTTATGGTAATATTACAAGAGTAAGAACTTTGAAATACCAATGTGTGGGAGTCGAGTCCAGCTCTAGTCCACTTGGTGTTCCTTGGCCTCCACGAAGGGGGATAAACAACGAAGTTATGACAAGTGAGGGCAGTACCTCACTCTTTTATGGGACCCTTTAGTTGATACGCTTACGCGCTTTTTGAGACACATAGAATACACTTTATGATGATTATGACACGCAAGAGTGTTTTCTTTAATAATAAAAATAAAGAAATTAGAAGTAAGAAAAGTCAAGAGAGAAAAATTAACAATGTGTACACACTGGGGAAAAATTACAAGACTCCTCTGCAGACAGAAGGCTGTCCTGACTGAAATAGCAAAAAACTGCTCTTCTTATCTAACATAAAATGCAGGTGTTCAGGCATACAACAATGCAAGAATGTTCATCCCCTCCTAGCTGTAGGCTTCTAATCTTCAAGATTAATTTTAGTGAGTAGCCTTAACACAATAGTCTATTAATGAATAGCTGAATTTTAGGTCTGTATACTTGCTGCAATAAAGAGGGCAGGCATTCAGGGTGAATTATGTATTTGCTTTTTCAAGCTTGCTAACATACTGTCGAGACTTTGTTTCTGTTCTTGACTATGGCTTTGTCTCTATGGGAAGGTCAGTTTTACCAAGACTAATTTTTTATATCTCTACAGAAAGCATGAATAGTATTCACACATGCCAAAAACTTGAAGGTCAGTAAGACTGTTAGAATTGAGATGGCATTGCTCCTCTCCCAGCCAGCCCAGGAATTGATTTGAGTTTTACCATAAGGCCAAAATAGACAATATTATTGATGAGAGGCTTTTGTCACCATACAGTAAATATGAGAAAGGGGCAAGGCAGTTGGTGGGCTTCAGACTCCTAGCTAAGGGAAAAACCAGGATCCTTGTCAAGCTGGTTACGTCCACAGCCTGGGTATCATTGGCCCCCCACACCAATGGTACAATACAATTCTGTACTGAAAAAGAAACGGTGATCGATACACTGGAAAGGAGGCCAGATTCTTTGTATTGTTCCCTTTGTTTTTACTTTATTGATTTTAGCCCCTGAGTTTGATTATTTCTTGCTGTCTACTCCTCTTGAGTGTGATTTCTTCATTTTGTTCTAGAGTTTTCAGGTGTGCTATTGAGTTGCTAGTGTGAGATCACTGCAGTTTTTTTTTAATATGTAGGCACTTAGTGCATGAACTTGCCTCTAAGAATTGCTTTAATTGTGTACCATAAGTTTGGGTATGCTGCGTCTTCATTTTCATTCAATTCTAGAAAGTCCTTCATTTCTTTCCCATTTCTGTCCTGACTGATTTTTCATTTAGTTGAGAGTTATTCAGTTTCCATGATTTTGTAAGATTTCTATTGTTTTCTGTTGTTGTTGTTGATAGGCAGCTATAATCCATGGTGATAAGATAGGATGCAGGGGGTTGTTTCATTTTTCTTGTATCTATTGAGACTTGCTTTGTGATGATCAGTTTTAAAGAAATTTCCCTGAGATGCTGAGAAAAGTGTATATTCTTTTGTGTTTGGGTAAAATGTTCTGTAGATATCTGTTAGGCCCATTTGGTTTATTATGTTTGTTAGCTCCAGCATTTCTATTGACTAGGTGATTGGTTTTTTTGGGGGGAGCCTGGATGATCTGCCTATTGGTTAAAATGTGGTATTGAAGTCTCCGACTATCAGTGTGTGAGGGTCAATATGTCATTTAAGCTGTAGTGGTGTTTCTTTTACAAACATGGGTGCCCTTGTGTTTGGTGCATAAATATTAAGAACTGCAATGTCCTCTTGTGAATTTCTTCTCTGATGAGTATGTAGAGTTCTTCTTTATCTCTTCTGATTCATTTTGGTTTGAATTCTATTTTGTTAGGTATTAAAATGGCTCCTGAAGCTTGTTTCCTAGGTCCATTTACTTGGAATACCTTTTCCCAACTCTTTACCCTTGGATAATATCTATTTGTGATGTCAAAGTGTGTTTATTGGATACAGCAAAACGCTGGATCCTGTTTTCACATCCATTCTGTTAGTTTGTGTCTTTTTACTGAGGAATTGAGTTCATTGATGTTAAGGGATATCAATAACCAATGACTGTTGATTCCTGTTATTTTGCTGTTGTTGTTGGTGATGGTGGTGATGATGTGTGTGTGTGTGTGTGTGTGTGTGTGTGTGTGTGTGTGTGTGTGTACGTGCGCTCACGCGTGTGTCCCTTCCTTTGATTTTGGTGGTCTGGGATTATTTATTCCCTATGTTTTTATGGTTGTAGTTAACCTCCTTAGGTTGGAGTTTTCCTTCTCGTAGGGATAGATTAGCAATAAATAAATTTGGTTTTATCATGCAATATCTTATTTTCTCCATCTATGGTGATTGGAAGTTTTGCTGGATATAGTAGTGTGGGCTGGCATCTGTGATCTCTTAGAGTCTGAAGCCCTGCCCAGGCCCTATTGGCTTTTAGAGTCTCCATTTAGGGTTCAGGTGTTATTCTAATATGTCTGCATTTATATGTTGCTTGGTCTTTTCCTCTTGAGGCTTTTAATATTATTTCCTTGTTCTGTATGATTAGTGTTTTGATTATTATGTGGCAAGGAGACTTTCTTTTCTGGTCCAGTCTACTTGGTGTTCTGTATGCTTCTTGTACCTTTATAGGCATCTTCTTTATGTTAGGGAATTTTTCTTCTATGATTTTGTTGAAAATATTTTCTGTGTTTTTGACCTGGCTTTCTTCTCTTTCTTCTATTCCTATTATTCTTAGATTTTTTTCCCTCTTTTTATAGTGTCCCAGATATCTTGGATATTTTTGCAAGTTTTTTAGATTTAATATTTTCTTTGATCAACGTATCCATTTTTTCAATCATATTTTCAATGCTTGAGTTTCTTCCTTCCAAATCTTGTATGCTGTTGATGAAGCTTGCCTCTGTGGTTCCTGTTCGACTTCCCAAATTTTTCATTTCTAGAATTCCCTCAGTTTCAGTTTTCTTCATTGATTCTAGTTCCATGAACAGGTCTTTAACAGTTTTATTCATTTCCTTACACTGTGTGTGTGTGTGTGTGTGTGTGTGTGTGTGTGTGTGTGTGTTTTTTCCTGGATTTCTTTAAGCAATAAACAGTTAATTCATTTCCTCTTTAAAGGGTCTGTTCCATCTTCTTACAGGCTGTTTTAAGGTCTTTTTATTGTGTTTCAGCTATTTTGGAATATTCAAGGCCTGCTGTGGTAGGGTTCTGGGCTCCAGTGGACACATATTGTCCTGGCTGTTATGGATTGTGTTTTTACTCTGGCGTCTTGGCATTGTGGTTGGGAAGATGGTAATTCCAGGTGCTGATTGGTATTATCTTTGTTGGGTAAGTGTTTTGTTCTTTAGTTTCTTCTTTCTTCCTTGACTTTAGGAGAGTGGGGCGGCTGTGTGCTGCCTGGTAGGAAATTTTTTGTGGGCCTGTTTCCCTGGCCTGCTCAGCAGGTTTGTTCCCAGTGAATGCCTGCTGCTTTTGGAGCTGGGATAATGAGATGAGTTGGGGGAAGGAAGGTTGGGAGAGAAGATTTTTGTGATCCTTTGGGGATGGGGTAAGAGAGGAAAGGGAGACTGCAGCAGGTTCTGCTATAGAGCTGGGATGAGACTGGGAGGAATGGATCTGGAGGAACAGAACTAGAGGTTTCAGTTAGTCTTCAGCCCACTTGTTTCCCTGGCAGGAGTGGCCTTTGTGTTAGTTGAGATGCCTGCTGGAGTTGGGGGCTGGGACAAAGCAAGGAGTGAGAGGAGAGAGGTTAGAGGGGGAAGATCAGTGGAATCCACAGGAGATGGGAACACAGAGGCAGGGAGGGCTAGCACAGGTGTTCTGCTGCAGAGCTGGGGATGAGAGTGGGGGATTGGATTTGGGGAAACAGAGGGAAAACAGAAGATATGCAGTCAGCCTACCTAGTTTTCTGTTTGTGTTCTTAACAATGCCAGTCCACTTAGGAACATATTGCTACAGTACTGAAGCAAGCAACTTCAGAATTTTCAGAGTACTCTCTTATGCTGTCGCAGTAGTACCTAGGTTTCTGCAAACATGTCATTGTGGGGTGATTAAGTCACATGTAGGTGTGTTGTGCAAGGATGCCGCTGTGCATAGCTTCACTTATAGGAGCATATGCATGGCTTTCCTATTCTATTCTTGTTCAGTGAATGTCTTGGTGCAATGGTACAATAAAAATCTCAGGTCCTATTCTTTCCTTTAAGTAAATCATCACTTATGGTATAATACTTCCCAGTAAGCTTTGTTGGTATAATAAAGTTTTAGTGTGTAAATTGGCATAATTTTCCCTGTGTTCTTAACAATTCTGGCCCACTTAGTCATGTATGCAATGCTTTTCTGAAGCAAGCAACTTCTGAGTTGTATGAGTAATCTTGTGAGCTTTGTTGTAAACAAAATTTAGATATCTCTGCAGTAATAGTATACTGGCATAGACAAATATGCCCTTCTGCCATATTTTAATATCATGTGCATGCATTTTCCAAGGATGCCACTGGGTACTGCTTCAGTTATAGATGTGTATGTTGTGCTCTCATATTCCGTTCTTTTAAATCAATGTTATGATGCAGTAATGCTACAATAATAATGTAAACCACACAACATATGTTACTGTACATCTCTGTAATGTTCATGGTTATAACAAGTAACCTCCTGTTGTAAGACCGCTATAGTTCTCAGTATGTTCTTAACAATTTTGGTTCACTTAGAACAAATGTGCTGCTGTACTAAAACAAACAACTTCAGCATTGTATGAATAATCTGGTAAGGTGTGTTGTAAATGAAGTGATATATATATATATATACATATATATGTATATATATATGTATATATCGCACCAGCAGTACATTGGTTTTTGAAAGCAACAACAGCAGCAGCAGTAACAACAACAACAACAACAAACAACAGCAACAACAGAAAGGGCACTGTGAGGTGTTTTAGTCACTTGTGCATGTTTTCTGCAAAGATGCCACCATGTACAGCTTCAGTTACAGATATGTATACTGTGCTCTCCTGTTCCATTCTTGTTTGATCAGTGTCCTGGTGCAGTGTTAGAATTAGAATCTCAAGTCCACTGCTTTCCTTTAAATCAGCCATCACTTATGGCACAGTACTTCTCTGTAAGCTGCACTGGTATAATAAAGTTCTGGTTTGTAAAAGTAATATAATTTTCACTGTGTTCTTAACAACCTGGTCCACTTAGGAACATATGTGCTGCTGTACTGAAGCAAGCAACTTCAGAGTTGTACGAGTAATCTGTCTCTCTCTCTCTCTCTCTTTCTCTCTCTCTCTCTTGGTTTTTGAGACAGGGTCTCTCTGTTGTAACTCTGGCTGTCCTGGAACTCACTCTGTAGATCAGGCTGGCCTCAAACTCACATAGATCTGCTTGCCTTTGCCTCCCAAGGGCTGAGATTATAGGCGTGAGCCACTACCACCCAGCACGAGTAATCTCTTAAGCTTTGTTATTAATGACATTTAGATATCGCTGCAGTAGTAATACACTGCTATGGGCAAATATGCCATTGTATGGTATTTTAATATCACCTGCATGGTGCATGTGCTTTCCAAATGTGCCACTATGTACTGATTCAGTCATAGATACATATGGTCTGGATGATGATATCTGGCTTTGTCTATGTTGGGTGAGTGTTTTGTTCCTTTGTTTCTCCTTCCTCCTGAGACTTTAGAAAAGTGTGGTGGCTGTGTGCTACCCAGTAAGAAATTTTCTGTGGACCCAGTTATCTGGCCTGCTCAGCTGGAGTGTTCCCAGTGAATGCCTCCTAGTGTTGGAGGCTGAGATAATGTGAAGAGTTGGGGGAAGGAATGTTGAGGGAGAAGATCTTTGTGATCACTTGGGGATAAAGTCAGAGAGGAAAGGAGACTGCAGCAGGTTTTCTGCTACAGGCCTGGGAATGAGACTGCACAATGGATCTGGAGGAGCAGTAGGAGAGGTGTGTATCCACTATCAGCCTACTTCCTTCCCTCTCAGTTTAGTATCGTTATGGGACTCTTGAGTATATGAACCAGAGGGTCTCTGCTTCTTGTGCCTTCTCTTGAGGATCTTTTTTTTTTCTGTTGGTTTGCCCTTGTCCAACTTCAATGTGAAATTTTTGTGTTATCTTATTATATTTTATTTTGTTAAAAACAACAATATCAACAAAGAATGACAATGCATACATTCTGTAGTAGACCGGGTTTGTTGAGAACACAGGAAAAATAATAGTACTTTTACAACAGCAAGTACTTTGTTACAGTGCAACTCACAGAGAAGAACTGTTGGATTTACAGTAAAGCAGAGGGCTTGAGATTCTAATTGAACATTGCACCAGGACTCTGACTGAACAAGAATGGAATATGAGAGCACAGCATACACACCTATAAATGAAGAAGTACACAGTACTACCCTTAGGAAACACACACTTCTGATTTTAAAATACTGCACAAGAGCATATTTGCTTATAACAATGTAATACTACTGCAGAGATATCTAAGCAACAATTACACCGAAGCATATGGGATTATTCATAAAATTTTGAAGTTACTTGATTCAGGAACAGCAGCACATGAGTTCTTAAGTGGACCAGGATTGTTAAGATCGTAGTTAAAGTTATAGTACTTTTACAACAGCTAGAAGTTTGTTATATTGATGAACCTCACAGTGATGTACTACAACAGAAGTGGTGGGTGATATATAGAAAAGCATGCACATGGGATTATTGTTGCTGCACTGCTGCAGCAGGACACTGATCAAACAAGAATGGAATAGGAGAGCACAGCATACATATCTATAACTGAAGTAGTGCATAGTGGCTAAAATACCTCACAGTGGTGTATTGCAAAAAACAAACAAACAAACAAAAAACAATGCACTTCTACTGCAGAAAGTCTAGATTCCATTAACAACAAGGCAGACCAGTTAACTTATACATCTCTGAAGTTGCATGCATCAGAACAGCAGTGCGTGGACTTAAGTGCCATGGAATAGAGAAGAACACAGTGAAAAGAGCAAGTATGACAAGAGCAAGAACTTTGTGGACCAATGCAATGATACAATTCTGTACTGTAACAGAAGTGGTGATTCATGTACTGGAAAGGAGGACAGATGAGAATACCTTTATAGCAGTGCAACTGGACAAATGGTTGAATGGAGTAGTAGAGTAGGGCTTACACATCCATAAATGAAGCAGTTCACCATGGCTTCTTTGGAAAACAGATGTCTGTGTGTGGTACTTAAATGACTCCCACTGACATATTTGCAAAACAACGTTTTTCAACTGCACTGACATCTAAATTCCGTTAATGATGAAGTGGAATGGTTTACTCACACAACTCTGAAGTTGCTTAAATCAGAGCAGTAGTAGCACATATGGACCTAAGAGGACCAGGATTGTTAAGAACACAGGGGAAATGATAGTACTTTTACAACAGCTAGAAAGAACTTTGTCATCCCAATGGAGCTCACAGGGATGTGCTGTAACAGAAGAGGTGATTGACCTACAGGAAAGCAGAGCACATGAGATTATTATTATAACACTGTACCAACACATTGATCATATACAAATGAAATAGGAGAGCACTGCATATGCATCTGTCACTGAAGCAATGCGCAGTGGCTTCTTTGGAAAATACTGTGACTAAAACACCTCACAATGGCGTTGTTGCTAAAAATCAATGTACATAGAGAATATATGATTGCCTTAAAGGAAGAGCACATGAGATTAGCATTGCAGCACTGTACCAGGGCCCTGATTGAACAAGAATGGGATCCATTTACAGCAAAGTGCACAGTTTATTCGTACAACTCTGAAATTGCTTGTATCAGAATAGCAGTACATATGTTCCTAAGAGCACCAGGGTTGTTAAAAACACAGTAAAAATAGCACTATTACAACAGCAAAAACTGTGTAATGCCAGTGCACCAATACAATTCTGTCCTGTAACAGAACTGTTGATTGATTTACTGGAAAGCAAAGCACATAAGGTTATTATTATGTTGGTACACGTGGAAATTGGTTGAAAATCAATGGAATAGGAGAACACAGCATATGCATCTGTAACTCGAGCTCTACACAATGGCATCTTAGCAAAACACACACACACAAATGACTAAAACACAGTACAAGGGTGCATTTGCAAACTCGTACCACTATAGCTACAAAATCTAATATATATTTTCAATAAATCAGACGGGTTTCCTGGCACAGCTCTGAAGTTGCTTGCATCAGCACCATGGTGCGCACATCACTCACTGTAAATATACTGTGTGTGATTCAAACCAGTTATCCATAACTGTGGCACATGTGATTTCGGAGATTTGTGCCTATAATCCAGTATTCATGGTACTTATACTGTGGTCATCCATGACTGTAACCCAGACCTCACTATGCTCATACTATGGATTGGCTCTTAGCTGTAACACAGCATTCATGATGTGTGTACTCCATGGGTCTGAAGTCTGCATCCCAGAACTTATGGTGAACACAATGGGAATTACACACTCAGGCCTGTAACCCAGCCCTCACGGTATATGTACTGTGGAAGCCTCATAGCACTAATCCAGCAATCATGGTGTATATGCTATGGGAGCCTTGGGCCTATATAACCCAGCAATCATGGTGAAAGTGCTGTGTTTTACTCAAACGAGTAACCAAGAACTCATGGTGCCTATACAATGGAGATGGGGTGGCAGGGTCTCTTATCTATGATCCGGCATTCATGGTGCTTGCACTATGGGAAGTTCAGGCCTTTAATCCAGCGCTCATGGTGCATTCTGGAGAGGCATGCCTAAAATACAGCACTAATGGTGTGTGTATATGGGAGGCTCAGTCCTGTACCCCAGCCCTCACCAGGATGTACTGTGGAAAGCTCATGCTTGTAACCCAGCACTCGTGGATTATGTACTGTGGGAGACTCACACCACTAACCCAGCTCTCATGGCACAGGTACATTTTGGGAGGGTCATGCCTATAAGACAGTACTCAATGTCAATGTCCTGTGCGAGATTCAAACCAGTAACTGCGAATTCATGGTGCATCACTGGGGGAGGCTTGTGCCTACAGCCTATAAATTCATGGTACTGCGGTGGTCTCCTGGCTGCTACACAGCACTCACGGTGAAATAGTCCATGTGAGGCTGACACCTGTATCGCAGTACTCATGGTTATGTACTGTATGTGGCTGACCCCTGTATCCCAGGACTCAAGGTGCATGCACTCTGGGATGCTCAGTCCTGTAACCAAGCACTCATGGATTATGTACTGTGGGAGACTCACACCAGGAATCCAGCCCTCCTGGTGCATGTAATGTGGAAAGCACTTATTAACACAACATTCATTGTGAATGAGACTCAAGCTGGCAATTGAGCATCCATGGTGAATTACTGTCTGAGGCTGACACGTATATCTGAGCATTCACGGCGCATGTACTGTGGGTGGCTCACGCCTATAACCCTGTATCCATGATACATGTAGTATGTTGGGCTCCCACCTGTATGCCAGCACTCATACCACATGTACTCTGGGAGGCTCTTACCTGTAACCCAGCACTCACTGTGCATGTAATATGCGATCATGCCACTCATGGTGCATGTACTCTGGGAGGCTGACACCTGTAATCCTAGCACTCACAGTGCATGTCACAGGGAGGCTCATGCTTATAACCCAGCATTCATAGTGGATGTTCTGTGGGAACTATAACACAGAATCTATGGCGCAAGTACTCTGGTGGGGTCATGTGTGTAATCCATCAGAAATGATACATGTGCCCTGAAAAGCACAGACCTGCAACCCACCAAGCATGTATTGTGCATGTGATGTGGGAAGCTTACAAACATTCATGGTGCACATACAGTGGGAGACTCCTGCTTGTAACCTAGCATTCGTGGTCTAATAGCTGTAACCCAGCTCTCATATTGCAGGTACTGCGGTGGGCTCATGCCTACATCCCTGCACTCATTACAAAGGCACTGTGCAAGACTCAAAACAGCAGGTAAGTGATCATGGTGCATATGCTGTGGGATGTTCACGCCTGTAACCCAGCACTCATGGTGCTGGCATGGTGCATATACTGTGCTGGGCTCATGACTGTAACATAGCACCCATGCTGCGTGGACTCTGAGAAGTTCAGTCCTGTAAGCCAGCAATCATTGTATATGTACTGTGGGAGCTCATTCTTAAAACACAGGATTCACAGTTCGTGTTCTCTGGGACAGTCATGTCTATAATCGAGTGTTCATAGTGTTTGTTCTGTGTGGGGCTCATGACTGTAATCTAGCACTCATGGTTTATGTACTATGTGAAACTCAAACCACTAACCTAGCACTCATGGTACATGTACTCTACAGTCTCATGTGTGTAATGCCCCACTCATGGTGCATGTACTGTGGGAGATGCAGGTCTGTAACCCAGAACTCAAGGTGCATGTACTTCGGAGGCTCCAGCCTATAACCCATCTGTCATGATGCACACTGTGGGAGGCTGACATCTGCAAACCAGTTTTCATGGGGCATGTACAGTAAGAGCTTCACACCTGTAACTGAGAACTCATGGCACATGTAGTGTTGGGGGAGTTTAATTTTAGTTGTGTTTAAAATAATTGTTTTATGCACTGTTGGGTGAGAGGATGTCTAGGGCATTTTGTATTGTTCACAGGTGTTGGATTCAGTGGAGGTTGTTTAATTGCTAATGATCTGCATGTGCTATCAGTAGAATACCTGAGGAGTTCTGAAGGAATAAAAGCACCTGAGCTCAGATGCTCTGGGTTCCACTGTCAATTGAGTATGGCACTGGCCAGGATAGTGGTTCCCTCTGCTGAGGTCTGGCAGGGTTTGAACCTATGAAAATGCCACCATGCTTCTCTTGGTGAGCTGCCACAATAGGTGTACAACTACAGGGTAATGTACTTCCTGGTCTGGCATGGACTCTGAACTTGGATGCTCATTATGTATGTAAAAGCCAGGCATGTCAGCACAAGCCTGTAACCACAACTCTGAGAAGAGAGAACACACAGATTCTAGGAATCTAGCCTCTAGACTAAACTGTGATTCCAGGTAGAGTGACAGAAGATAGGGCAGAGAAGCAATATAGGCAGACATTGCAATGTCAGTCCTTGTACCCTCGAGGAAGAGCTCATCTCTTCACATACATGTGAATATGCATTCATAAAGACAGGTGTATATGGTGAAGATGTCAGGAGGAATTTCAATACTTCCTATTTTACCTAAAAATTAATTCCTAAGAAGAAAGCAAGAAATTCACCTTTAAAGGGAAACAAAGGGAAATTAAACAATGCAGAGGCAGGTTGTTATGAGACCCAACGGGCCTGGACCCTCTTCCTATAAGAGCGGACACCCTCCCTCTGAGAAGGATGCCAATGGGTGATATGTGCCCTGATTGGGAAACCTAGAGGGCATAGCAGGCCATTGTTTTCACACGTGACAGGGGTGGTGGGGACTTTCTCACTGCGGTTACTTAGAAACTGCCTAGGGAGCACATAAAGAGTAATGATGAATGTGCTCTTCAGTACTATTGATCAGCAGATTATTAGGAATTGAAGTGTAAATATGCTTGGGGCTTTGAGGAAAATGCCCATATAGGTGTGCTTTTAAACTTTAATGTCTCCTTTTTAAACTATGGGAATAAATCGTGTTTGTTGAGAAAGGTGTGTAGATAGACCAAGTATGGAAGAAGAGACTAAGGTGAACGATTTGAGGTGGGAAATTTCAGCGCATGAATCATCTCTTTAGATGAACAACTCCCACCTGCCAGTCTCCTAGTTACAATTGTATGATTCTTCTCTTCTATGAACTCAGTTTTTCATTTTCCTTATATGAGTGAGTACTGATCATGTCCATGCCTGCCAAATCCAACATGTTTCTCTTTTCTCTTCAGTTTAAGATGAATTCCAGGGAAACTACTGATGACAGTAGCTGATCCAATCTCAGGACTCAGAGTCACTTCATGCATGCTAATAAAACCACACTCATTCCTATGCATTACTTCCCCTAGAGACCCCCTCAGACAGAGATAATCACAGATGGAAAAAGAGAACAACCTGACTGCAGGTACTGATTAATACTGTCCCTCCACACTGTGTTTCTCCATAGGACATTGACTCTTTGAAGACAATCAGATTGTGTCTCAACATCAAGCCTGACTGTCATCAAGATACAGTGTTCTTCTTCACAGAGTCACAGGGAATATATTCATGAGCTAGAGAAGATATGCAAGGTGAGGTGAAAGAGGTTTGGGGGCTGGCAGAAGCAGGTGAGTTACCAGAGGCCATTGTAGAAAGAACTCTCAGAAAATGGATGCAGACGCACTTGAGACTAAGACCATGGTCTTCACAGGATCTCCACAAGTCTGGGGGTATTTCTCCACACACAAGCACTCAGTGTGTCCCCATACAGCATCCCTGAAGACCTCAGATTTCTGTCTTAGGCCTAAAGGCATTTGGTGACTCTCAGCCCCTTTTAAGTGGGAGAGGAGAACAAGTAACCACCATTAGTACCTCCTGTGGGCTTGAGAAGAGGCTGCTGCATATGTGTGTGTGTGTGTGTGTGTGTGTGTATGTGTGTGTATATGCAACATATATATATAGTGTGTGTATATATATGCAAATATATATTATATATATATATTATATATATATTATATATATATATTCTCCCTCTGAAGCCATAAACTGTCAGAAGCTCCTACATTAAGCTGTTGGGGCTTGTGAGTTTGTAAGTCGCTTGCCCCTCTGTGCTCTAATGTTGACTGGCATCATCTCGTGCAGGTCTTAATGAACACAAACTCTGCAGCTGTGAGTTCGAAAGTGTAGCAATCCTGTCATGTCTTGTAAGACACCTTACTGCTCTGATCCTCCTGGTCTTCTGCCTCTTACCATCTTTCTATCCCCTCTTCTGCAGTAGTCTGAGTCTTAAGTAGAGGTGCCATAATATATGTGTTCCTGGTGTGCCTAAACAGACACTTATTCTGCACCTAGATCAGTTGTGAGTTTCTGCCTTAACCACCATCCACTGCACATGAACTTCCCCGATGAGCAGTGAGAGCTACACTAATCTATTAGTATAAAGATACCAATTTACATGGCAACTTGGTACCATGTCGATTTATCAAAATAATCATTCTGGGTTCATACCTGGGGCCTGTGAGCTTCCCAACCCTTCATTTCTGGTCAGATTCCCACTACCAGGCATGTGTTTTCTCAGTGTATTCTTACAGTTAGAAAAATAAGAATGAGGATCAGCACAAATGTGATAAATTATTGGCCTGAGCAGCAACTTCACTGGCTCTTCAATCAGTAGCTCAGAGTACTGAAATGTGTTCATGTCTTCATTGGTTTCTGAAGTTCAGATGATGCATGCCTTGGGCATTCTCCCATAGAGCACTGAGATTCTTGAATTCTGACACCCACTCCCAATGCAGGATAGATCAGAAAGTCTTTGCTCTGGAAATGCTCCACTCCCCTGAATGAAAACGACAGGGCTTTCTCTGCTGACTCCTGCCTCTGTGATCTCCTTCAGGGTAGTGTCTACACCTGGGAACTGTCTGATCTACAGTCCCAGCCCAGAGGAACCCTTAGAGACACCCGACCGTTATGAAATTGGAGCTTCCTCTGTTGAATATCCCAGCTAGATTTACAGGGCTAAGGGATCTGTGAGTTGGGGCCAGTGAGGGCACAACTGAACACTGAATGCAAAGAATTGATCATAGGAGAAAGTTCTCCATATCACAATTGTACCATTTAAACAGTGTTTATATCTGTGTGTTGAGGCATCATATAATCTCAGGTCTCTATACAATCATGGCAATTAGACCTTTCCACAATATAGAAAGAAACACTGTCTCAGAACCAAAAGACAATTAAAAAACAACAGGGGGAAAAATGTGGAGGCTGGAGAGATGTCTCAGTACTTAATGGCACTTGCTGTTGTGTCAGAGGACCGGAGTTCAGTTCCCAGCACCTACATTGAGGTGCTCACTAACACCTATAACTCCAGCTGTAGAGAATCTGACCCAGTCCTCTGCTTTCCCTAGGCATGTACATGAATACAGCATAAATGTATACACACATACACATTAATAAAAATAAATGTACATAAAAAGGAAAGGTATAGTGTTCCCAACATCAGAAACTATTTTATTTCAGCTCCAGTTTGACTGGGGAAGCTGAGTGAATGGTAGGTAGCCCATGATTAGTCACAAAAGATACATCCTAATATTAGAAGAAATGGTGCAGGTGTCTAATTTCACATGAAGTGTTCTCACCAGCATCCACGTGATACCACTCCTGGCACCACATTCTCGGATACCTAGATCAACGTGTGTCCTTTCCTTCTTCCCCATTCCCTGCATCCGTCTGCACTCACCATCCAGGTACAGTTCTGTCCCCCTCACTCTAGCCACTCTTTATTTCCTGTCCACATGGTACAGCAAAGCTTAGGTGTGTGGCCTCATGTTTCATAGAGTACCTGCCTTTCACAGAACCCATGCATTCCTCTGTACTTTTCTTCCCCAGATCTTCCTTATTCCACACTCCTAGTCACATACACATCTTCTCTGCTCACACAAATGACAGTCTAAACAGAATATAAAGACAAATATTATAAGTCCTGCAAACATGCTTTATTTACGTCATTCCTTTCCCTTTGAGTTGCTGGGTTCCTTTTCATTTGTGTACAAATAATGAAATACTTTTTCGAATGTTATGAGCACATGAAGAGAATGCATGAGCACTACCTGGAAATATTGGCCTTTCAACCTGCACATCTTCGTCCTTTCAACATCCTCTTAAAGGGCAATGGACTTACCAGATTCTGCCCCTCCCAGAGGATACAAACAAAGTTCAAAGCTTCCTGCAGGGAAAGCCAATGAGGCCCTACATGAGTGTAAGCAATCCCAATTTAACTCATTGCATCCTTCCAATACAGTGGTTCTCAGCCTTCCTAATGCTGTGACCCTTTAACACAGTTCCTCATGTTGTGGTGACCCCCCCAACCATAAAATTATTTTTGTTGCTACTTTGTGACTGCAATTTTGCTACTGTTATGAATCATAATGTAAATATCTGATATGCAGATTTTCTCATATGACCTCTGGGAAAGGGTTGTTCAATTCCCCCAAAGGAGTCACGACCCACAGATTGAGAACTGCTGCTCCAATACAAATCATCATGAAATAGAAGAGGGACTAGTGGTGATGAGGAAGGGCATCAGCATTAATGGGAGTCAGGAGAGGGTAACTGGGATATATACACAATCAAATTCACCGTAACGCATGTTTACATCATCTAAACACATTATACTTCATATAAATATCATAATGAAAATATATATGTAATTATTATATTCTAATATAACCTAGTATAGAAAAATATACAAGATATATAATATATTCTAATATAACCTAATATAGAAAACATATACAAGAGGGTTCTTCTTAATATGACACAGAAAGTTTCCTGATCCTCTGAACATGTGCTTCAGTGTTAAAAAGATGCTGACGGAGGCAAGATGGGAAAGAAATCACTCTCAGTGATAGGCAGGTGCCCAACCTGGGGAAGTGTCTGAAGATACCCGCACACCCATTGGAAGCAGTGTGGAAGGACAATGGGAAGACACCAGGTGAGAGGAGGAAACTGCAGCCAAACGTTCCTCTGGCTTCCCTGTTGTAGTGCATGCTGTAGCTTAGATATATGGCATGGACCTTGCACAAGTCTAGATCTCTCTAGGTAAAGAATTAACCCAACAACAGCTGAGGGGTTGGCATGGGACTTCATGATCACACTGTAACTTGTGCTTCTGAAGGCCATGTGACACTGGGCAACTCTTCTCCATACTTTGAGGTTCACTCCTTTGAACCACAAGTGAGTAATCATTGGATTCTCTTTCTAATGGGGGATGAAGATGTAAATCTACACCAGATGGTGGGAGGAGTAGACAGTACACCACATGGTAGAACCTGAAGTGGTGTTTGATCAGTATAGACACACATGTTCTCATCGCACCCCCCTAAATACAACAAAATGTAATTAACATGAATATTAATGTTCCATTGAGTAAGTCACCTACCTAATGCATGTTGCTGTCTGTCTGCCCTACATCTGTTTAGGAATCATGTGTTATGGATCATTCTCCACACTGAAGCACACTACCCTTTCCCTGCCCAGATGTGAGTACTGAGAAGAATCCTACTCATTTGTTTTAACATATTTTCTCTGTAATCACACACATATATACAAGTTAACATTTTGACTATCTTTTACCTGCCATGTTCCACTGTAAAGGTATCAGGGAAAATTCCTCTCCTACTATCTTGTCAGCACATGCCTCCTCTCTTGCTCCCTCACAGGTGGCAGATTCAAATTCTGTGCTAGAGGACACTCAGGCTTTGCTTGACTATACATCCCGCCCTCCTTTCCTAAGAGCTCAGGGCTGAGTGTGAACAGATGTACCTGTCTATGAAGATTATAACCCTCTTATCTTACCATTTTGGAAGTTGTACTGTCCGATTCTGTGGATTGAATCCAGGTCTTCCTTATGCAAGGTAAATGTTCTACCACTGACACTGAAGGTGTCAGTATTTCATCACTGACAAATGTCCGAGAGAAATAAAAGAAGAAAGTTTAGGCTTATAGTTTCAGAAGATTCAGTTTATAGATGCTTGTCCTATACACTTGTGCAGAACATCTTGGGGCAGAAGCTTGTAGGAGGGGCTATTCTTCACTTCCCATTGGATAAGGGCAGCCAGACAAGGAATACAGAAAGAGTCCAAGGCAAGAAACAACCTCAAGTACACAGCTCTTGTGAGCAAATTACTCAAAAATTGCTTCCCACATAACCACCTCCAATACTACATGACTTTATGGATTCTTCATAATATCAGAGTTCGCATGACATCACCACCTTTGGAAAGACCCTCACACACTGACCCAAAGTGTAACTTTTACTAATGTCCTAGACTTTTCTGAAATAATTAGGTAGACTATCAAAATTAATAATCACAGCCAGACATAGTGGCTCATACTTTTAATCCAAGTACTTGGGAGGCAGAGGCAGGCAGATCTCTCTGAGTTTGAGGACAGCCTGGTCTACATAGTGAGTTTCAGGACAGCCAGAACTACACAGCGAGACTCTGTCTTGAAAAAAAATACATACACGCTCATGTTTTAAACATTATTTTTCAGATGGAATCTCATTTGTCACCT
The DNA here is from genome assembly GCA_026225945.1 of Cricetomys ansorgei. NCBI lineage: Eukaryota > Metazoa > Chordata > Mammalia > Rodentia > Nesomyidae > Cricetomys > Cricetomys ansorgei. Next base: position 1,315,864 of record JAMJFZ010003344.1, on the reverse strand, counting down.
AGACTGGCAAAACATTTACAATCCTCCTTTATGAACTTCCAAGTAATTAGGATCACATATGCTTCTGGGCCACTGTGATCAACTTTCTCATTTGGTTTCTTATTTGTTCATTGATCCAGGTTCCAAATATGTAGCCAGTCTAGTTTGGAACTCACTTTATAGCCTAGGTTGTACTGAAATTGTAATATTTGTGCCCAAGCTTCCAGAGTACAGGGGTTACAAAAGAAGGCTACCATACATGGCTCTGAATACATTTCTAATTGATTCCCACACTTACCAAGGTCCTTAGTACATAATCTAGGTATAAAAGCAAGGGCAAATTAGGATGGACAGTAAAGTTATCACGGGGAACATTGTATGCATTACTCATAAACTGACAGCAAGGAACACTTTTCCTTGGCTCGGGTTATGACTCAACAGTAAAGGCCCTGACTAGCATACATATGTCCATGGTTCAGGGTGTCACTCTAGAAAAAAATAAGATACATAGACAGAGATCACTTTTGTACTTCTAGTCAATTTGAATTGATGATGAAAGAGTTTAACTAACATCTAGGGAAGATGGTTCAATAACTATGGCATCAGAGGCTGAAGCATTAACAGATTCCAGGTGCAAGGTCAGACCTAATTGACACTAAGTCAGAAGCATCACAGAATAACAGAACTAAGGCTCAGGTATGAAGGACATGCATGGTATAAATATAGCCCAGGGCCCAGGTCCAATACATGCAAGACACACATAACCCTCTTTGTTAGTCTTATAAAACCCACACTCAGCTCCAGACTTCATTGGTGCTACATAGAGAATGAGTTGTGTCATATACATGCCTCATACCGTCCACAGGTGGAGCCATAACACTTACACGACTCAGCTGGGTTCACAAGGATGTGCCTCTGATGAACTGAACTGGGGATTGGGGGGGGAGGATTGAGGTAAAGGAAGAGACAGCAGAGAGCTCTGTCTTTGTACCATGTAAGGATTCAGAGATGAGGCAGAAGTGACAGGCCTTTGTAGGGGATTCTCTGATTCCCTTCTGCCATAAATGTCTCCAAAATCCTGACTCCAGTGTCCCTGACTTTGGGATTCCCTGATGTGTTGAAAGGGATTGGGTTCATCTCATGTGTGTGGGGGGGGCAGGCACAGCAAATGGGGAGGTATGCATGTCCCTGTATATGTATAGAGGTGAGTGGACAATCTCAGATGACAGTCTTTCCACTCCACCTTGTTGGGGACAGCCTCTATGGTTTTTCTGCTATAGATCAGGCTCCTTGACCCTGAAGTTTCCAGGGATTCTGGTGTCTCTGCATACCATCTCCCCATAGGAACACTGAGATTTCAGATGCTCTCACCATGAAGACTGCTTTTACACGAGTTCTGTGAATCCAAACTCAAGTCGTCATGGCAAGTACTTTCCCACTAAGCCATCTACCTCCCTCCAGCCGTATCCCTTGGAGTCTTGGTTGTGGGATTTCACAGGATACAGGATGTTCACATTCAGTTGTAAGATTTCATAGGGGGCCACAAGCCAAGGTTTGAGAAGCTGTATGTGGATGGAGAGATGGCTTGGTGGTTAAGGGCATCATGCTTCTTTCTCTTCCAGAGGACCAGAGTTCAGCTCCCAGGAGCCACAATAGGTGGCTAACAACTGACTGCAACTCAATCTCCAGGGAGCCTAAACCCTCTGTCCTCTTTGGGCACATGCACTCACACGCAGACACCTACATGCAGGCAGACACACATACTTAATTTGAAAACTAAAAATGAATCTATTTTAAAAGGCAGCAGTGTAATATTCCCGATATGGCATTATCTCTAGAGTTAATACTACGAGAGGCGGAAATGAAAGGCTGCAGGAAATTGTTTTTCTGCCAAAAAGAACTAGGTGAGACCTTGTTGGAAGCTAGGCTCTTGTTGTGTGCTTCTGTATCCAGTCCAATGCTTGGGAGGCTGAGGCTAGAGCATCATTGGAGCTTCAGGCCAGCCTGAATAGCAGAGCAAGACCCCCCCTTCCTCCCACCCCCGCAGTCCCAATTGTTCCCTCTAAATAAAATTTTACTTAATTATGAAAAAAAAAACCCTTTAGTCTTTGCTTGTTTTCCAAAGCAAAGAGTATTTAGGAATGCACAGGAAAACAGTATTTTGAGAAACTCCCATCTAGCTCTCGTTCCCAGTCAAGTCTGTGTTCCAGGCAAACACCCAGGTACAGCGCGCCCCCTGCTGGACACGTTCTTCTCTGCAGTCACCTCACAAACAGCTTGGCCTACTGCAGGACACAAGGTCAGGGACTCATCTCTGCCCTCTAGGGGCTGAAAGGAGCCAGGCAGAATCTCCAGAGGTACCCATGAGACAAACTGGACTAGAAGCATAAATACATGGAGCCGCTGGGCACCTGCCTCTCAGCCGTCAGAAACACCATCGTCTAGTGGAACAGTGAAACTGTCCCTGGAGCACGACGACTCCAACAGTTATCCACAGCATCCCTGCTGACGGCCTCGCTGCCCCGAGTCTCCTGTGTTCTCTTCCTGCCGAGGGTGCCATGGCTGCCTCAGCTCCCAAGACAAAGTCTCAAACTGTTTAGACAGGTGATCAGACTGGAGAATCTGGAAGGGGAGACTGGAGGGAGGATTTGGAAGAAGGAGGGAAGAGGAGAGTGGAAGAATACAAATTGATTTACTCAAAAACAAATGGGAAAATCAGAATTTCTGAGTTAGAGAAACAACAATATACATCAGTTACACATGGTTAGATAAATACTGGCATCTAGATTTTTTTTTTTTTTTTACTTTGAGACAGTTGATTCTCATTTCCCATCCACCAGGAAAAGACCGTGATCCTGGGCATGGGCTTCATCCTTCAAGGGTAGTGGGCTTGTTGGATTGGCTGGCCTGCAAAATCTCTTGTAGGGATCGATGTCGTCCATCCTTTTAACGCATCGCTTCTGCAAGAGGTTCGGACCACAAGGCTGAACCATCATCTCTAAATTAAGGTTTCAGATGCTGAAGAATCTGTTGCTACTGGGGAAAGAAGGGCCTGGTCCACTTGAGCAGAGCCGGTTCAGCCGTTGTGTTAGTTACTTTATTATTGCTGTGATAAATCACCCTGACCAAGGACACTTTTAGAAGGGAGACTTTGTTTGGCTTATGGTTCCAGAGAGATAACAGTCGGACATGGCAGTGAAGCGTGGCAGCTAGCAGAAGGAATGGCAGCTGCATCAGAAGCTAAAGTCTTACATCTTAAACCTCAAGTACCAAAGATAGAGGTGGAGGGAGAGGGAGAGACAGAAGTGAGAATTTCATGAGGTTCCCGTTAGCAATGCCACACCTCTTAAACCTATCTAAACAGCACCACCACCCTAGGATCAAGTATTCAAACATCTGAACATATGAGTACCATCTCCTTCAAGCCCCCACAGGCTTGGATGCTCCTGAATGGAGCTCTTCACTCACCTCCCTCTCAGAGCCTTTGAGGGTCAGCCCAGATGCTGTTACATCTACCCTCGCTAGAGAGTATGGATCAGTCACTTTCCCAGAAACACCTCTTAAAGTGGAGAATCTAATCCCATGTCATTAATGTCACCTAGTTTGAGAAGCTTGAAGCACTAGGAACAAACCCATAGTATGGCAATGCCAAATTTACTGAAGGAGACTTCCGGTACAGGAGTAGCACGGAGTCTTTCATCCCACAATAAAAAAGATGGCGCTATTACAGGATTTGGTGAAAGATGAAATTCATGTGAAATGGAAGTGATCCCTGCTCTGCTACCTTTGCTCACGCCACGCTGTTTGCCCATGTGTATGTTCTGTGAGGAGCATGTCTGTGCGCATCTTCCTGTAATGCGGTATCTCTGAAGCTCAGAACCCTGGCCAGTATGGGCTGGACAATGCTTTTTTGAGTGTCCTTCTGTGTGGCATCCCTGGGCTCTTTTCACTAGATGTCAGTGAACCTGGCTCCTCCCAGTTTTGATAAGAAGGTGAGCATGTCTCAAGGACAGGGCTGCAGAGGAAAACATTCCGATTGGGAACTGTTCTAATCATTTATTGACACTGATAGTCAATATTCACCTTTCTATATTTTAGAAAAAATATTAATGAAATGTGCACATTAAAATGACAAATTTGTGGCTGTAGAGATGTCTCAAGCTGTAAAGACCACATGCTTCTCATACAGAAACCTGGATTCTGCCCCGGAAACCACATGGCTGCTCACAACCACCTACGACTCCAGTTCTGGAGGATCGAAGCCTTTTTTAACACTCTACCAGCCTCTGCACGTATGTGGTGCACATAAACTCGTGTAGGTTTATATACATACACATTAAGTAAATACATACTAACTCTTATTTTTTTAACAAAATTAGAAATTTGTATATAAAAGTTAAGTCCACTACTGAAATGTAAAATAATGTCAAGACAAATCGCTGTGTAAGTATTTATGCTTATGCCCACAGGTCATGACTTTTTTTACGCTTGATCAGAGAAACTTCTTTTTGCATTGGGTAGCAAATATTGTAAAGATCTTAACTGGTCAAAGTATTGAGAATAAGGGACTGTTAAATTCGTTTTTTTTTCTTCTTCTCTCATATATAATATCCAGACTCCCCATCCTCCCCTCCCTCCACTCCTTCTAGCTCCTTCCCATCTCCCCTCTCCCCCAGATCTACCCCACCTCACCCCCACATCCCCTCAGAAAAAGAGTCCTCCTCCCAGGATTACCACTGGAGTAGAGCATAAACAAGATGGAACAAGGCCAGTACTCCTAATTGGGACACCATTTCACTCCTTTTATGAGTTGAGGAACATTATGGAAGAGGGAACAGAAAAAAAAATGTAAGAGGTGGAGAAAACGATGCAGTTGTATGGACCAAAGTCTCTAGGGCAGAACTGATAAGGCCTGCTTACCAGATCGGAAGGTGCTGGATAGAGAGTTAGGCTGAAAACCGGAACTGGAACAAACACACACACACTGTATCTTGAGTTCACAGGGGCAGAGCTGCCCAAATGGTTTATTGTCAGTTTCTTACACCCTTCCTCACCAGAGGCATGCGTGCAGTTTCCAAGGCAATGATCACAAGGGCAAACCAAGTGTGCATACAAGCACGAGGTAAATGATCATGAGGGGAGAGGCATACATTTGATTATAAGGTTACTGATCACAAGGGAAAAAGCATATGTGTAAGCACTAGGTTACAATCAACAAGGTAAATCAAAATATATACAAAACATTATTGTTCTGTAGCTAACCATAAAGCCATCATCCTGCCTTGTGAGACTAAGAAGGAAGGTCTCTTTAAGTAGTCTCTGACTTCCCTGAAATGAGCTGTCTCTGGGCTTGTCTTTTTAACAACTTAGCCTTGCTCAACAGCTGTCCCAAATGAGATATAGGCATTTAGCTGAAGGCACACAGCAGAATTTGAGCTCAAGGTCAGGGGGGCTCTCCACACAGAACGTGGCCATTGCCTCTGGAACTCTCAGCAGTTGTGATTACCTGAATGTGACTAACCTTTTGTCACTTTGTCATTAGTCATTTTGACTTAGGAATTTATGAGGCCTCTCTGCTCATTGAGGATTTGTAGACAATTAACAGTCACTAGGGGGAGGGGCTCATGAGACACCATCCAACCCTAAGGATCAATAGGCAGCTAATGCTTTCTGGAAAAGGGAGAGACATCTATTTTTGCAGTTGTAGCCACTGGTAAGGTTCTCATAATTCTGTGAAATAACCCCCTCCAACACCATTCTTGTAAGCAAAGTAATTCTAACTAAACTCATGAGTTGACCAAATAAAAATAATATGAAAATTGAAGGCATAATATTTGGGAGGTATAAAGAGATCAGTCAGAGTGAGACTGAGAGCTGATCAAGACAGCATAATGTGAGATAATTAAAATCAAAATATACCATATGCATTTACTAAAATGTCACAAAGAAAATGTTAAAAACCAACTAAGTGCAACACACTCACCTCCAGAACACTGGGTTTGTGGCTTACTGATAGAGCATTTGATCAGCATAGACAAGGCCCTGAAGCAGATCCCTAGAACTGCAAAAAATAATATTGATGATGAACATGGCATGATCGTCTACATAGGAAATGAGATGGAATTAATTCTTTAGAAAATGTATTAGAACACTTATAATTATGATGAATTTTTGGAACATATGATTGTTATAGAAATAAAAAACTACACTGGATTTTATAATTAATATTTTCTGAATAATCAACTTATAAATTCATGGTTTTGTTTGTCAGTTATTAAATTAGAAGTTCATTACTTCAAATCATAGAGTTTCATCTCATTATAGCTTCTTCGATCCATCAACAGTATTATATTTGTGGTAAGATTTTTTTCTGGGGTGGAGGCTGTATGTTTTCAGCCTTTGATATCAACAGATTCTCAGTAAATTGTAATCTGCCAACTAATTCCTTTAGCAATATAATAAAAAGTATTCAATTAATAAAAAATGTACTAGATAATAACTGTAGTAGTACGCTGCTGTGGAGGCTCAGCCAAGAAGACAAGGAAGAATATTTATTGGTGCAAACTTCCAGACCTCAGCAGAGGGAACCACTGTCATGACCAGTGCCATACTCAATCGAGCATCTGAGCTCAGGTGTTTTTATTGATTCAGAACTCCTCAGTTGCAGATCATGAGCAATCAAACATCGCCCACAGAAATCCAACACTTGCAGACAATACAGAACACCAAGGTCTTAGTCTACCCTTCCTCCAACAGTGCACAAAACAATTATTTTAAATAAAACTAAAAATAAACTTTTAACAATAAACAAAATAACAAATAACCCTCGCTCTGCTTCAGGGCACAGCATTGACATAAAAAAGCCAAAGCTTTCCTATATTCAAGCAGTTAATAATTGAGTACTAAAAACCAACAGTGTACAAATGTATCAGCAAAATGATACACACAAAGACACATTTAACAAATGATGAAAATGACACACACAATAAAAGTAAAAATGAAGAGAGATGCAAGGAAATGGAGAGATATCCTTTGTTCTGAACTTAGCGAAGGTAATATTATTGAGATGTGCTTTCCCCCAATTTTTCCACAGATTCAACGAAATGTCATTGGGAATGTTAAGGTGTTTGGTAGAAGCTGCTTGTAAAATTCATATTTAAATGCAGACATGTAGAATAGCCAAAGCAGCATGTGAAGTAGAATCATAAGGTAGAGGATGAAATACAGCCTGACTCACATTATTCTAATGTTTAAGGTATTGTGACCACGAGGTCTTGGTAAAAAGATGAAATAGCGGTAACATGAGTGGGTGCTCACCTGTAAGACAGGCCACTAAAGAAGCATATGCAAGAGGATCAGCATCTTTTTGAGGGCAGCTTGGTCTGTATAACAAGTTTCAGCCCAGGTAGCTCTACATTTTAAAAATAAAAAACAAAGAGCAATGAGTGTGGTGACTCCTAAATGGAATCCCGACTACTCAGGATTATTTCTTGTCCTGTAGCTTCAAAAGAGCAACTGACATTTTTTAAAAAAAAGTCTTAAAGTCTAAGAGTGTAGCTCACCAGTAGATCAATTCTCCAGAAAGCACAATACCCTAATCTTGCCTCCCAGACCTCCAAAAACAGAACAAAAGAAAACTTAAAAAGAAAACTCCAAGAGCTTACCAAAGATAGTCAAGTCACAAAAAAGCACATGAACACGTGCTCAGCATCATCGCTACCATTAGAGAAATATATGTAAAATGCAGTGCTAAACAACCACATAGCTCCTAAAATAACAGATATTAAGTGACAGCTGCACTTTAGTTCCTAGCTCCTAGTCTTGTTGCTGTGACAAAATACCTGAGAAAAGCAGTATTTTTTTTTAGTAATGTTCATCATGAGGGAGGGAATGGTCAATGCTCAGCTGCTTTCTGCTGTTTATTGCAGTCCGGGCTATATCCCATGCAATGGTGCAGCTCACGGTGGGCAGACTTCCTGTACCTATTAACCTCATCTGGATAATCACTCACAGGCATGCTTAGCGACTAGACTAATCTCCAAGATCCCTCGTATGCAAGCCCGGAGTCTTGTGTCCTAGATGAGTCTAGATTCTGACATGTTGGCACTAGACTAACTCTTTCACAGACTGTAGCAAGACTCTGCATGTTTCTTGAGAAGTTGGAACATTCAATTATTGCTCCAAGGAATTTGAAACTGTTGAAGTAGCACACAGTATGTTATGATGCACTAGTCCCCGAGGATTGGAAGGGAGATGGTTCAGTTAGCAAAAGGATCTCTGTTTAACGATGAGGACCTCAGTTTGGATTTCCAGGATACACATAAAAAAAGAACTGCTACAGTTACAAAAGTCTTTAACCCTAGCATGTAGGGGTGTGTGGGAGGAGGTGGGAGACAGGGTGATCCCAGAGCTCTTGGGCCAGCCAGTTCACCTACTATATGAGTGCAAGATTTAATAAGAGACTCTGTCTTAAAATATAAGGTGGAGAGGATCAAGGAAAACACCCAAAGCAAGTCTCTGGTCTCCATATACAGGTGAACATATGTTCATGTCCATATACACACATATGTACACATACCAACATATTAACTGCACACATGTGAAAGAAGGAACATAGGTTCAAGATTTGTCTGAGTAGAACTGTAGTAAGCTGTCTCAAAAAATACAAAAGGCTAAGTGAAAAATTCTGGCATGGTGGTGCATACTTTTAGTCCTAGCACTCAGCAGTCAACATAGGATAGGAAGAACCATTTCAAGGTAAGGCCAGCCTGGTCTACAAAGTGAGTTGTAAGCCAGTCTAGGCTACATAGAAAGAACCTGTATCAAAACAAAAAAATAAGAAAGAAAGGAAAGAAGGAAGGAAGGAAGGAAGGAAGGATAGGAGACAGTACAGAATATACAACCACTTTGTAAGGTAGTTTAGCAGTTTCTTTAAATCTATCCATACATATACCAGATGATCTATCTACTCCACTGCTACATCATTACCCAAGATGAAGGAAAGCAAATGTACTTACCAAAACTTGCATACAAATTTTCAGTGTAATCTTGTTCATGATAACAGAAAGCTGGAAGGTCCCAAATGTCCCTCAACTGTAACATAAATAAAATATGCAACACATGCTCTCCCCCAAATCACACAATACTAGGAAGCTAAGGTTAAGATTTTCTGTAAGGGACTAATGGCACACCTCAATGATATAGAACGGACCTTTATAACAGCACACCTAGAATTCACTGCTAGAACTATGGAAAAAAAAACCAACAACAAAAAAACCAAAGACTCTTAAACTGGTAGTGACAGAATGTACAGTAGTTATTTGTACTTTGTTTGTGGTTAAATGGAACAGCTTCCGTAGGTTCACCACTGCTCATGTGTCTGTTCATGCTCAATGTCAGAGTCAGAAGGACAAATGTTGTGTTTCTTCTTATATGTCAAATCTAAATTTAATTTATAGGTTATGTATCAGTAATATATGTGTACATATGCATGCATGTGCATTTCAAAAGATCGGCAGATTCTGGAGTAGTCAGTGCCATGGAGAGCAAAGATACTACTATAGGTGAGACCTCGAGTAGCCACACATCCTTTGTGAAGTAGTTCTTGTCATTTAACTTTATATGAGTACACCCAAATTCTTAGCTCACTTGCCCCTCCCACTCTACTGAGCAGCTGAAGGATACTAACTGCTCCAGTTGGTTAATCCTCCAGGGAGTGGCTAAATCAAGGCATTTGATCACGCTCTGGTAAAAAATAAATACTCTCTCATTCCTTGAAGTCTGATGTGTGTTCTTTCTGAGGGGCACTCTAAGCAAGTTAAACCTGGGCAGGTGAAAAGGTCAGAGCCTCTACAGACCACCTTTCTTGTGCTTTTCAGCAATCTTTGACTCTTAGGACTGCTTATAGCTAAATCCTTAATGAATAATTCCCTACCAAGCCCAGAAACTAAAACCATCTTAGATCTGAAAGATAACTCTATCACTATTTCTGATGTAAGCAATACCCCTCTTAGCTTTACCTACTTCAGAATTTGCCAGATCCCCGAGATTTCCTCAATTAGAGGTAATACTAAATAGCTTCTATTTAGGTGACTAGTTTCTTATCTGCTCTAGGATAAAGCCATAATCCCCATGGCCTCAGGATCCATTAGAGTTCATTCACTCAAAATTTCCCAATGAATCCATTTGGGAAGCCCCAGATTCATACATTTAAGATACCTTATATCCCTTCGGCTGAGTGACTGCTGGTCTTACGGGCTTGCAGATTTCACCTCTCTTCTTTCTGGTACTTTCTAAATTCACCCAGTAACAGCCCTACAATTCACTAAACTTAGAAAATCCACCTGTCCAGCACAGTCAAGCCATTTATCCCCCTCCTTAACCACTGGAATCAGGGACACCATTCCACCTGTGACAAACCTCATATACTTTACCTAAGAACACATCACAGAAATATACATATGGATCAGGACACTATGGCACAAGACTGTAACCCAGGGCTACCTAAGAGCCTGGGGTAGGAGTTTCCTTTCACATTAAGGTTTCTCTGTCAGCTTGACATTGTAGCCACACTATATTTCAAAGGAAAAAAATCAAGAACTATTGGAGGGCACAGAGGTCTTTATGTTCACAGATAAACACTAAGGAAACCAGGAATGTTAAATACACATTTTTTTTCTCTTCAAAGGAAGAGATGCATAACCTGTTTCCTGCCCAGAAGGTTGGGAATGGATGTGGCTAATAGCTTGGTAACCTCTGTGCTATCTGTATGGCCAGGCCACACCTGGTTCCCCCAGACTCTCCCTAGACCCTTATCTTGAGCATTGTTTTTCAGTCAATATGGAAGAGGTCAAATGCACTTTGAAAAGAGTTTCAATGTAAACATGTCTTAAGCTTTTTGTACATATGAGAGTGAGTTAATTATCACCAGAAAACTTTTTCCTAAAATTGTGCTGTGCTTAAATATGCCTAAAATAAACTGCCCTGTGTCAGACTCTTGGAGTTTGAAACAACCCTGACTACTGAGTCATGTTAATCCAGATTTCCTTCTTACCTCACATGAATTGACACTCTGCTGGCCTTGGTGGTTGCAGAGACTCCCACAAAGAACATATCAAAAGAAGCGTGTGCATGGATTAAATTATACTCTTTCACCAGAAATATGTATAATTTCTTATTTTTATAGACAACTGATAGGATTGAAAGATGTAGACCCTGAGTACATGGAGGACCAACTGTAATCTTCTGTCTTTCTGTATTAACTAAGCATTTATCATACAAGGTAGACACAAATTTGAATGCAAAACTATCATGAATTTCCTTTTACATCACAGCTTCATGATTGGTGGACTTATTTTTTATCATACATCCCTGGACTTTCAACATACAAGTTTTTTTTTTCTTTCCCCAAGTCAAGAACTTTCACCTTTTCCCTTCAAGGGAGCATTTTATATTGTTTTGTGGCATATATGAATCCCTGGCAGTATTACCCTTGCACTTTGAGGCCCTTATCAAGGGAAATGATACCAACCCAGTTTGATAACTGAAATGACCACTAAGTGATTACTAGAGGGGTAGTGTATACTGGATGACAGAATAGATGGCATAATTGTTGGCAGTTCTGCAAGTTGGAGGGAAATATTGTGAGATTTTATCATGCTACTCAGAACGGACACACTTAAAAACATACAAATTCTTTCTTCTGGAATTTTCCACTTTAAAATTTCAGACTATGGTTGCCTTTCAAGGGGATAGAGATAGGCTTGAAGAAGGAGCTCTGGCAGGCAGGCTGCCTCAGGACTAAAATTCTGGACAGACAAGAATAGAGGACAGGAAAGAGGATGAAGGTCTCCTAAGTGAGTTCCAGCCCAGTGTGACAGCTTTTGGTCCCTGGTAAGTTCTGCTGGCCAGAAGAGTCACAAAGGACTGGAGATGGGCTAGAAGGAAAAGCAGAAAGAGGATGGCAGGGATAATTAGGGGTACCCTAATTATACGTATCCCTAATTGTCTGTACCAAGAGCTCAAGTTCCTAGGGGTTGGATGTAGGCTGGAAGGAGGAGCTCAGGCAGGCAGGATGCAGCAGAGCAGAGGGTAGGTCTTCAAGACTTACCTCAAGACAGAAGGGGGATGAAGTCCCAGCCTAGCGTGGCAGCTTTGTCCCCTTGGTAGAGAGAGATTCTGGGGGTCTTCAGAGTCATAAAGGACTGGAGATAGGCTAGAATGAAAGGTTGGGAGTAGCCACCAGGAAAGACAAGGGGTTCTTTGGGGTATCCAGAGAAGACTGAGGTAACCAGAGAAGTCTGCTCAGACATGGATTTAAGCCAATAGAAAGCCTTTATTAGCTGGCTGGCAACTACACTGGGGGTTTGGGATCCCAGTGTAGCCCTGAACCTTTCTCAGGATAAGATTTTGAGCACAAAAACCATGGTCTGGTTGACATACTTCAGTTAATAGGGACAGTTACCTAAAAACAGAACTACAAAGCCAAATTAAAGTTAGACATTCAGACATTTAGAATTTGCTGTGTCGCATCACCAAAGAAGGTGTTGGTGGCTTTCACTTTATGCAAACAATCTTGTCCCAATCAGTTCTCTGTTGCTAAACATCTTCTGAGCTACTTATACGTACTTATACCTTATACTTATACCTTAAAGGATCTGCTTATACCTTTAAATTTTTCTAAATTTTATGAATTTTTTTCTAATACCTGGGACCAACTGGGTGACAGAGGAAATATTTTTAGCAATTGCCTTTAGTCCTCTAAAAAGGACCTAGTAAAAATTGTCTAAAGTTTCTTTGGTCAGTGTTGGATAGAGGGAAAAAAATCTATTCTGTCCAGGCAAAACTGTCCAGCAGTGATACCCCTCGGCTATTTAAAAAAAAAATGGCACCATGAAACTTGCAGGCAAATCTCGTACAGACACAACGAGACTGCTGCATGTACGGACTCTCAGAGACTGTGGCACCATGGACAGTGCCTGCACAGACTCAAACCAGACACTAGCACGGGGAGGAGGGAGTAGTCATGGACTCCTACTCTTAACCAAGAAGATGTCTACAATTGATAGCTGATGGCAAAGGAACAAAATCCATTTTCTCCAGCATAGTCTCACTTGGTATATTAGCCACACTTCAGCAGTAGATAGCTAACTCAAAACTAACTCAATGATAATTTTTCTTTTAGATTTTTTTCATCTCATTTTGATATTTTTTATTTTATCTTATTGCTCTTTTACATATTGTTTGATTTCTGTTTTGTGCTTTTGTGGGTAGGGGTCATGATGTATGTTTCTTGGATTTTATTTTTTAAAGAGACAGAAAGAGAAAGAGCTTAAAGTTTGGGGGAGGGACATAGGGAGGAGATGAGAGGAATTAGAGAAGGGGAAAACATAATCAAAATGCATTGTATAAAAATTTAAATTAAAAAATTGTTTACCTATGTGATGGTTTATGTCTGGGAGGCCTGCTTTGGTCTAATTATCTATTTGCCCTTTCTTTGTCCTTATGTGGTAAGATGTCACTGTGTTGCCCATGTTTGTCTCGAACTTTCAAGATCAGCCAGTCAACATGCCTCAGCCTCTTTGTGCACTGTGACTCCATTTAGTAGCCAGAACTCTTGTCTTCTTGTATTTGTTTTAAAAGAAGTTTTTCTGTGTAGCTCTGCCTAGACTGAAACTTGGTATTTATAGAAGCTTCCCCCAATTGTTGATCCTCTTGCATCTACCTCTTCACTGCTGTGTATCATTGGTGTTCATTAACATGTGTGATCTCTCTTTGATGCTTTTACCAGGACCACAAGAAGTCAATGTCAGAAGTACCAGAATAATGTGAATCAGTGTCCTAGTATGTGTTTTGTGGCTGGGAAGGGACACCTTGACCACAACTCTTATAATAAAAGAAAGCATTTAATTGAAGCTGGCTTACAGTTTCAGAGGTTTAGTCCATTATCATCATGGGAGGAAGCATGGTAGCATGCAGGCAGACATGGTACAGGAGAAGTAGTTGAGAGCTAAATCCTGATCCACAGGCAGAGAGAAAGACTGGGTCTGGTATGGGCTTTTTGAAACTTCAAAGCCCACTCCCAGTGGCACACTTCCTCCAGCAAGGCCACACCTACTCTAATAAGGCCATTCCTCCTAATCCCTGTCAAGTAGTGCTGCTCCCTGATGACTCAGCATTCAAATCTATGAGCTTTAAAATGTCCATTGGTATGCCCCCACTAATCTACACTTACAATAGTATATGCTTTTCATTGGCCAGTGCTTCCAAACCCATACACATTCTTTACACAAATTGGTTGAAAGTTGAAGAACTTCACAGTCCATTTTATCATAGCAATGGCTCCACTTCTAAATGAGACCTTTCTGTATGAACTTACTACATTATTTTTCCAAAGACCTGAGAGAAGCAACTGAAGTGACAAAGGATTTATTTGGACTCACAGTTGAAGAGAACACAATAACTATGGGTAGAAGCCTGGAATCTAGGGTTCTGTCTGCAGTGGTAGTAGCCTGTGGAATATCTCATTCACTCCTTGACAGTGGACCATAACAGAGTGCTTGGGCAGGAAAACTCTCTGGCCTGTGGTCCCTTATGCGCCATTCCTATGCCCTTATGTCTAACAACAAGGTCTTGTGTCCAGAAGGTTCCACAAACTTCTACAACAGCACCACTGATTTAGGGCTAAGGTAAAAAAAAAATATTGTTACTAATTTTTTGGACCTGTATCATTTGGCTTTACCATAGGTCTCTGGGTTATCTAGTTTCTGGTTCTTGGTCACCAAAGCACTGACAAATAGCGGTTCCATCTCATGAAGTGGGCCTTAAGTCGAACCACATTGGTTCATTACTCTCTCACAGTCTTTGTGCCACCATTGCGCTATCTTGCAGTCAGGACAGATTGTAGATCTAAGGATTTGTGGCTGGGTTGGTGTTTACATTTCTCTTTTGGTAGCCTTCAGAGTACCTTCCTGTACCAAGGACACTAGAACATAGGGATGAAGGTCCTATGTAGGCACCGGCTTGACCTCTCCATGTTCAATGAATTGTATGGGTGCTGTCTTCAGCAATGGGACGTTGCTGTCAGTTTGTGGAGAGCAAGCTATTCTCTTGGCAATAGTCTGGATAATTTGGGGATTTCCATGGGACCCTTTTTGTCAACCATTCAATTAGAAGCAACCCCAGCCCAATATTGCAAGCTTAGTTTGGTGACAAGAGATGGAGAGTGGGGACTCCATTCTCATCACTATTTGGAGACTTCATTAGGATCACGTTCACATATTTTGAGAAGTTTTCACTGCACCAGGTTTCAATACTGCCCCTCGAATGGCTCTCAATTCTAGCTAATTCTCCCCACATTCCCTCCCTCAACCCCAACTCTACTCCCTCTCCTCACCTACACTCCCATTCCCCTAACGTCATCCCAAGTACACCATAAAATCTAGTCCACTTCCCCCTCCTATGGAGATCCATACCTCCCTCAGTCCTTTCTTTGATATCTGACCTCATGGGGACTTCAGATTGTAGTTATCATTTATTTAATGACTAATATCTACATGTATGTGAACACATACCATGATTCTCTTTCTGGGTCTGGGTTAGCTCACTCAATTTGTGTGCAAGATCCATGATGTTGTTTTTTAGAAGCCAAGTAATACTCCATTCTGGAAATGTGCTACATTTTCTTTATCCATCCTGCTGTTGAGGGGCATCTAGCTTGTTTCTAGTTTCTGGCTATTATGAATAGAGCAGCAACAATGAAGCTTGAGCAAGTATCCTTGTGGTAGAAGGAAGTATCTTTTGGGTATATGCCTAAGAGTGGTATAAACAAATCTGGAGGTAGATCAATTGCCAACTTTCTGAGGAACCTCTATGGTGATTTTCATAGTGGCTGCGCAAGTTTACACTCCCACCAGGAATGGATGAGTGTTCCCCTTATTCTGCATCTTTGCCAGCATGAACTGGCACTTGGTCATTGACCTGAGCCATTCTGAGAAGCGTAAGACAGAATCTCAAGATAGTTTTGATTTGCATTTCCCTGATGGCTTAGTATGTTGAGCATTTCTTTAAGTGTTTCTCAGAAATTTGAGTTTGCTTTATTGAGAATTCTCTCTTTAGATCTATACCCCATTTTTAATTTTTTTACTTTTAATATCTAGTTTCTTAACCTCATTACATATATTGGGCATTAGTCCTCCGTCACATGTGGCACTAGTGAAAATCTTTTCTCATTCTGTAGGCTGCCACTTTGTATAAATTTCACGTTACAGAAGCTTTTCAGTTTATTCTTAGTGCCTATGTTAACAGTGTTCTGTTCATAAAGTCGTCTCCTGTGCCAATGAGTTCATGGCTAGTCCCACTTTTTCTTCTATCAGGTTCAGTGTATCTTGGACCATTTCAAGCTGAGATGTATGCGGGGTGAACAGTGTAAATCTATTTGTATTCTTCTACATGCAGGCATCCAGTTTGGCCAGCACCATTTATTGAAGATGCTTTCTTTTTTCCAGTGTTTATTTCTGGCCATTTAATTAAAAATTAGGTGTCAGTAGGTGTGTGGATTATATCTGGAACTTCAATTTGATTCCATTGATCGACGTGTCTGTTTTTAAGGCAATACCATGCTGTTTTTATTACTATAGCTCTGTAGTACAACTTGAAATCAGGAATGGTGAGACTGTCAGCAGTTCTCTTACTGTTCAGGATTGTTTTTGCTATCCTAGGTTTTCATGTGTTTCCATATGAAGGTGAGAATTGTCATTTCAAGATCAGTGAAGAACTCCATTGGAATTTTGATAGGAATTGCACTGAATCTGTATATTGCTTGATAGGATGGCAATTTTTACTGTGTTAACCTACTGATACATGGCCATGGGTCCATCCATCTTCTGGCATCTTCAATTTCTCTCTACAATCACTTGATGTTTTTACTGTACAAGTGTTTTACTTGCTTGGTTAGAGTTACCCCAGGATATTTTGTATTATTTGAGGCTATTGGGAAAGGAGTCGTTTCCTTGATTTCTTTCTCAGTCCATTTCTCATTTGCATGGAGGAGGCTTTTTGAGTTTGTGAGTTAATTTTATATTCAGCTACTTGTTGAAAATATTTATCAGCTGTAGGAAAACACTTTCTGGGCCTTTGAGCAAGGATTCTTCTCCTTTCTCTATTTCTATTACTCTTGCATATTTTTTTTCATAGTGTCTGAGATTCCTGGATGTTTTGTGCCAGGAGTTTTTACATTTAACACTTTCTTTGTCCAATATATCCATTTCTTCTATCATATCTTCAGTGCCTGAAATTCTCTCTTCTGTGTCTTGCGTTCTGTGGATGTAGCTTTCCGCTGAGGTTTCTGATCAAATTCCTAAATGTTCCTTTTCCAGAATTCCCTCAGTTTGGCTTTTCTTCATTGGTTCTACACCTATATTCAGGTCCTGAACAGTTGTATTCATTTCCTTCAACTGTTTGCTTGTGCTTTCCTGGATTTCCTGAAGGGATTTATTCATTTCCTTCTATTGTTTGTTTGTGTTTCCCTATTGCTTTAACGGATGTTTTTTCATTTCCTCTTTAATGACCTCTATCACCTTCATACAGGTTATTTGAAGGTCTTTTCCTTATGCTTCAGTTATGTTGTAATATTCAGAGCCTGCTGTGGTAGGGTTGCTGGACTGTATTGGAGTCATATTGCCCTGGCTGTTACAGTATTACTACTCTGACATCTAGGCCTGAAGGATAGTGGTGTTTATAGGGCTAGGTGCTGATTTCTAGTTTTGTCTTTGTTGGTTGTGTTTTTTGTTCCTTCGTGTCTTGTTTCCTCTCTGGATTTTCAGAGAGTATAAAGATGGCATGTGTAGTCCAGTAGGAAATTTTCTGTGGATCTGATAGCTGTGGTCACTGTGGTTTTGGGTATTGAGAGCTGACACTGAGGACGTGGGATAGTTTAGGGATCTGAAGGGGATCACAGAGGGGAGAAGAGCAGAATGTTCAACCATGATCTAGTTATCTAATCTTCATGGAATGGGAGTAGACAGTGAAGAGAGGTCACCCCATAAGGTCTGCTATAGTGCTGGGGATGAGACGGGGCATTGGATCTGTACCAATGGCCTGCTCAGCTGTATTCACAGAGAATGCCTCCTGGGCTTGCAGATTGGGAAGTGGGATGAGCTGAGGAAAGGAAAGTTTGAGGACAAGATCTTTGTGATGATAGAAAGTGGTATCAGAGAGGAAAGGAAGACCCCTTCAGGTTTTCTGTTACAGAGCTGGGGAGAGCCTGGGGTTGTGGATCTGGAGGAAGAGAAGGAGACTTGTGGATCTTCCATCCATCTACTTGTTGCCCTGGTTGGGGTGGCATTTCTGTTTGTAGGGAGTGCTTGCTGGGGTTGGGGGCAGGACAAAGCAAGGGCTGGGGGAAGGAGGGAAGGAGGGATGGACTGTGGAGTCCACAGTAGGTGTGGGTGGTGGGGTGAAGGGAGGTTGAGGCAGGTGTTGAGTTGTAGAGATGGGGGTGGGGCCTGGGGAGCTTGGATTTGCAGGGGAAGAGGGCTTGGTGAAGGTCCTCAGTTGACTCACTTCTTAACCTGGCCTGCTCAGCTGCTGTGTTTGCAGGGAATGCCTGCTGGTGTTGGAGACAGAGAAAATAGGATGCACTGGGGAAAGGAAGGTGGGGAGATCTTTGTTAGCAGCTGGGAATCCGGCCAGAGGGGAAGGGGAGAGCGCACCGCAGGGGATCTGCTGCAGAGCTGGCTATGAGACTGGAGGGGTGGGGACTGGAGGAGGAGAGGTTAACATCTACCTCCCTGTTCCCAGGCAGGATGGGCCTTCAGGTTAGCAGAAGCTCTTATTTCATTCTTGTTTAATCATGTCCTGGGGCAGCAGTACCACGACGTGTACCTGCCTTTCTGTAAATCTGTCACCACTTTTGATGCAGTGCCTCTCTGTGACCTTCACCCTTATAACAAATCGCTTCCTATTGCAAAAGCACTATAACTTTCACTGTGTTCTAAACAGTCCCAGCCCACATTGGAGTGTACGTGCTGCTGTACTGAAGGAGAGACAGCTTCAGACTTGTCTGAGCAATCGCCCGTGTTTTGTGGCAAATAGAGTTTAGAGATCTCTGCAGCAGCAGAACATTGCATTTTGTAAATAGGCCATTGTGAGGTGTTTTAGTCACCTGTGTGTGTTCTGCAAGGACGCTGTTGTGTGCTACTTTAGCTATAGACGGTATGCTGTGCTCTCCTATTGGGTTCCTGTTCAGTCAGGGTCTTGTTGCAGTTTTACTGTGAAAAATCTCATTTCCTCTGATTTCCCATTTATCAATTCCCACTTGTGTTACAGTACTTCTCAGTTGAAACATTCATCATTATAATAAATTTCCTCCTGTTTTAAAATTACCATAATTTTCACTGTGTTCTTAACAATCCAGATCTACTTAGGAAGCGTATGCACTGCTGTTCTGTGGCAAGCAAGCCGCTTCTGGCTGCTTTGAGCAATCTCATCTGTTTGTTACAGATTTCATTTAGACACCGCCGCTGTCATCTTTTCCTGGAATAGGCCAATATGCCCATGAGCGGTATTTTAATATCGTGTGTGCGTGTTTTCCTAAGATGACCCTGTGTGCTGCTTCAGTTACGGACGCACATGCTGTGCTCGTCTCTTCTGTTTTTGTTCACTCGATGTCCTTGCAGCAGGGCTACAGTAATAACCTCATTTCCTCTGCTTTCCTCTGAAGCAAACCGTGCTTGTCTGACAGTACTTCTCTGTTGTAATGTTTAACGGTAGAATAATGGTCATGCTGTCGTAAAGGTTCCACAATTTTAACTGTGTTCTTGACTATTGTTTTCCATATAGGAACATATCTGTGCTGCTGTACTGAAGCAAGGGACTTCAGAATTTCACGTGTAACCCCCTATGCTTTGTTGTATATAGACTTAAGACAGTGCTCCTGTAGTAGTACATCGGTACAGGCAGATGGCAATTTGTGAGGTATTTTATATGACATGCGTGTGTTTTCCAAGGATACCACTGAGACTGATGGACTGTGAAGCCTCTGTCCCAGGGAGGTATGGGTAATTGTACTGCTTAGCTTTTCTGCTTCTGCATCACTTGGACTGAACCTGTCTGCTCCCATGTCCCACAAGCCAGATGGAGACGTGTTTCCTCATGGCTTGTTTGAAAGTCTCCCCAAGGTCCGACAGCTCTGATGTTGAACAATCTCTGATTGCCATAGTCGTGTGCACTGGCTCATTGTCAAGGCCTCCGTCAGGGTGCTGGACACTGGTTTTCCCTTTCTCTGCATGAAAGTTTGAACCTGAGCCACATCTGTGATCACAGAGGACAGGATCTCTCTTTCCTCATCACTACCTGATGCCTCCCAGGCATTCTTGGTCTAGGGGTCCCAGGAGGAGCTCTTTATTGGTGGCCTACTCTGACCCTCTTTCCCTTTAAGGTTTCTTAACCAAACAAACAGTAGGCCAATACCTACATTTCCCAGTCTCTTTTATCCAATTTGCTGTCTATGTCAGAGGCCAATGTTGAACTCTCCAACCTCATATCTCACTCTTGCTGCAATTCCCCCCTTATATCTGTAGTCCCCCTCAGCTCAGCTAGATCTCTACTACCCATAGCCAGGGTGCCCTGCAGCTGTTTGCTGGGACATCTTCTCCTGATGGTTTATTCCAGGGCCTTTGTAATGTCTGCTCTGGACATTTAGCAGTTCTCAAAACATCTCTATACTTCAGAAATCGATCCTAACCTACAAGCATGCATGCAACTGCATACAACCTGGAAGAAGACTGCTTTCCTGGGATCTCCCCACTGACAGCGACAGCCCCAGCAGCCTCCCCTTAGTTCTGGATATTACTACTTTCTGTCCTGTCCTGGTGGGGCAATTAACACCACAATGACTATAGAGGCAAACCACCATTTTGAAATTTCCTCTGCAAACAACCTCTCTAACACAGACACACACAGACAGGCATACACACACACACACACACACACACACGCATGCACACACACACACACACACACACACACACACACACAGAAACCTTCATCTGATTATCTCAAACCCCATATAAGGGATGCAATTGCTCTTCCCATCCTCAGTTTTGTCCTATCCTGCTGACCATGCCAAATGTTGATAAAGTTTCTTCCCAGAGGGAGGCATAAGCAGCATCTACCATTTTTCCTAAGTTCTCAGTGAACGCAGACAGGATCCCACCAAAGTTCACTAGAAGGAACTGATGAGTTTATGCCCTTCCTTAAAGAGCATATATGAGGTGGTAATCACAGGAGTGGGTGCACTCCTCCCATAGCCAGCTGCTTCTCTAGAACCACAGAGATGGAGGCCCCACACCAATCTATCCCTTCCCCAGGAAATGTGCACAGCTTCCAGTTGGTAGTGAGCAGTTGGGTACTTGGGGAGATCTGCAAACCGTCAAGTGGATGTCACAAGATGCTTGGTTGGACGACAGTGCATTGTGATACACCCCTACAGCAGACCTCTTTGGAGACAGTTTTATGTATGAGGTTCTCAGGGGTTTCTCACATTGAAAAACAAGATTACCCATCTCAGGAACACTCTTCCCATACAGGCAAGAAACTAGTGTGGGTTGCAATGCAGGGCAGGTTTTAGGAATGGACAGAAGTATGCATGTCAGGCAGGTTTGGGGCAACTCATGAGTAGGAAATGATGTACAGGTAATAGGAATGCCAGAGGTTCTGTGGGTTGTTCTTGATTCTCTGGTAATGAGAACTGAGCTGGGTGTGGTTGAATAGGATGCTGCGTAACATTTGGTGTTGAAGGTACACATTTAAGACAAAAAGGTAATTCAGAACATCTCAAATACTGAAAAAAACTTTTCCCAGTCTGCAGGATTCTTGGTGGATTGTCGTATTTTGAAAAGACATTGTTCTATGGATGGCACCAAAGTTATGGATGAGCTCATCAAAAAGAGCCCTCAGAGGGAGTATGAGAATCCCCTCCCAAGCCCAGGGAAGCTGGCATTTAGGGCCGGAATCATAGAATACACAGGTAGCTCTTGGTCCTAATTAAACCAGTCCCTCTATACTTACATTTCTTGTTGCTGCAAAAACATATCTTAAACAGCCCTGAAGGAAAGAAAGGGCTGATTTGAGCATCTGAGCTTCCATTCTAACAAGTCAGGGAAGTCAAGGCAAGAGGAACACAAGCAGCCAGCCTCTTTGCAACAACAGTGAGGAAGACAGGTGAAGACCTGGACTCAGCTCTCTCCCTTCTTTTTTATGCAGTCCCGGACCCCAGGTATGGGACAGGGCAGGGCATCCTGAGGCTGTGTCTCCTTACCTCAAGGAACTCAATCTTCACAATGTCTCACAGGTGTGCTCAGGCAGTCATCTCTCCGGGGATTCTTCATGCTCTGGAGTTGACCGTCAATATTAAAGTCATAACTTATTGCACACTGCTGTGCATCCCCGGACCTGCTCCAAATTTGTGTTGAAAGCAGCCTATTGGGGACAGGAGACATGGCTCTTGATCAGGACCACTTGCTGCTTTTGCAGAGTTGGGTTCCCAGCACCCACATAGTAGTTCAAAATCATCTGCACGTTCATCTCCATGGGATCTGTCAGCTTCATCTGGCTTCTAGCAGCACCTACATGCATGTGATACATGACAAAACTGGAGGCAAGCACACGCTTGACATAAGGATTTTAAAAAGCAGCATCATCTTCCTGCAAACATCCTGGTTTCTCCTTTATTATGTGGGAAGTGTATTTCTTTTACCCTTAACTGCAATATGTACAGATATGCTTCCATGAAAATACAAATTTCTACAAGGGAATGATGCATGTGTATCCCGCAAGATTTTTCCTGTTCCCTTCAAGCTTCTTCACATGTCTTATTCTATTTAAGCTCTGACTGGATGCCATTCCATCCATCAAAAACCTAAACTTGGCCATGTCTGTGAAAGATACTCTGAAATATTTTAGCAAGCACCACCCAGAGCTCTGCAAAGAGACAATGGAAAAGCAAGGAAGCCCGTTCAGTGCTCTGAAATCACTCACAAAGCAGACATGTGTTGGGTGGAGAGGGCACCTGAAGCACTGTGTTGTTCAGGAAATCATCTGTGACGCCAACACAAGACTTGCAACCTAAGTGAGGATACAGGAAGAGACTGCCTTGTGGCTCCCAGCCTCAAGAGGAACATAGATGGACCTGTTGGGGAAATCTCAGTATACTGATGCCAATGAGTATCTCAGGCAAAGGAAACCGTCACACTTTCCTCACAGCCATGGCTTGAGTGAAGATCTACTGCAGTGCACAACGTGCTGTGGGAAATGCCCAAAGAGCTGACCCTGAACTGCAGGCTCATCACCACGAGAGGAAAAATACACTGGGTGTGCAGTGGGAAGCTTCAACGTCAAAATATTTTTCAGTATATCAGTATGGCTGAGGTTTATCTTAAACTTTCCCTGCTGAGAAATCTTCATCCCAGGAGCGTTTGCTGATCTCATAGCTGCCGCTTTCCTCAGATGACCAGAAAATCAGATTTGCAGGCTCTGTAGGTACCATGTTCTTGGGTTAGAGCAAGGTGCCTTGACAGGATTGCGACAGCTTGGTCATGACTTCAGCAGGGCTGCTCATGCCGGGAATATATCTGATACTTTTTGTCTTTCCTGACCACCGTCCTTGGAGATTACCTATCCAAAACTGCATATTGCGGTATCCCATAATTTTCGCGGTGAGTGTCACTTAGTAACTCATGTTTTCTTGGAGTAGCATTGTCAACCCATGCAAATGAATTCAATTCTACGTTTTTTTTTTAAGTTGTATCATGTAATTTGCTTACCTCACAGTGGGTTTCTATAAGGCATAAGCATACAGCCCTGGATTTGGTTAACCAACATGTCTTAGTTAAGGTTTTATTAAATGAAAGCACACCATGACCACAGCAACTCTTATAAAGGAAAATATTTAATTGGCGCCAGCTTACAGTTCAGAGGTTTAGTCCATTATCATCATTGTGGGACACATGGTGGCCCAAAGGCGGGCATGGTGCTGGGGAGGGAGCTGAGATTTCTACATCTGCATACACCAGCAGCAGGAAGAGAGAGTGACACTGAGCCTGGCTTGAGCTTCTGAAACCCCAAAGCCCTCCCTGAGTGGCACATTTCCACTGACAGGGCCACAGCTACTCCACCTATTCCAACAAGGCAATACCTCCCAATGTTGCGAATCCCTATGAGCCTGTTTTTAGGATTCTGCAACAAGCAGAGTCCACAGAAGGACTCTGCACTGGAGAGCTCTGCCCCTACCCCTGACCATAGACATAGCCCACAGCCCAGGACTCCCCTGAGGGGTTCTGCCCCCTCTCCCCCAGTCTACAGTGTGGGACTCTCACTTTCTGTGAGGTGCTCTGACATGCCTTTCCACATTCATCTATGATAAGCCTCCACAGCCATGTGAAGAAAGCTCTGTTTTAGCTCTGCCCCCTTGCCAGACCCAACCCCCAGCTGGCTAACTGACAAACAGAAGGAGGACCTGCTTGAGGACTGCACTCACTCCTGGATGACCCCCCTCTCCCAGATGGAACCTCATGGCCATCTGCACTCCTGGCTGACACCCCCACCCCTTCCAAGATAGACCCTCACAGCCATCTGCGTTTCTTCCAGGAAGCAAAGTTAACTTTACCAGCAAACCTAGCCTCTCCTACAGTCCATCTGCTATTCAAGACTAATGCTTACCTCCCTTGCTACCCTGCTGGGGACTCTGGGGGCCCAGCCACTATTCCTTATGCCCACCAGGAACCCCAAATGATGACCAAGACCACTGAGGACCCAGCATTTTTCCATTTTGAGGAAGTCTAGCTCTGCAAGGCTGGGGAGCTCTGGGACTTGAAACCCCTCATCAGAAAGATTCCCCCCTGGGACTATCAGGGACCCCACTCCCATCTGGCTGAGGGGTTCCCCAACCTGATGGTACAGCACAGAAGGAGTCCCAATTAACACTAATGACCCTGAGCTGGGGTCCCCCCAACCCTCTCTGGACTGAGAATTCCACCAATCACAGGCCAAAGAAACTCCACCAATTGCAGGCCATGTTGATAGCTCCACCACCTCCAGAACCCTTTAAAAAGGTCTGAGCAACTCTCAGTTTTCGCTGTGTCTTTGGAGTGGAAGCTGTCACTGGCCTGTTGAGATCATTGGACAGAACAAAGAAGAACGCTCGCCTTGGATATTTCCCTATAGAGCTGCAGCCTTGGTGACACCTGGCCAGAAGCTCCTTGGTCCTGTTGGGACACTGTCCCTTCAGAACTGCATCATCTCCAGGAGGTGAGGCGAGGCGAAGCAGAGCTGGACACTTCACCTCAGCTCTGCTGGGCTGAGCAACTCATAATCCTGTTGGGATATTCTCCCTTCAGGACTATACCACCTGTACAGGGAGGTTTCTCCCTTTGGCGTTGTGTGGTCCCCAGACTATCACAAAAGAGCTTCCCTTCTCTCTCTTTCTTGTATCTCTGTTCTATCTCTTTCCATGTATTCCACCTTTTAAATAAAATAAAAAGCCTTCCCAAGAACTATGGGGGTCATTTTCATTCAAACCACCACACCATCCACACTTGTGGGTCTAACCTGCAGTCAAATCCAGTCTCTGCTAGGATTGACACATTCCGCTGAAGCCGTTTCAAAAGGCTTAACTGGTCCCAATCAGCTTTAGTCTGGTTCAGATCTGCTCCCCACCCTGGGTCCACAGCTTCTACTGAAGCCATTCTCAAATGTGGGATTTCCTGCATGTTTGTGGTCTTAAGCCAGAGTCATAGGCTTTGTTTTAAGACAACGGAGAGTGGGCTAAACACAGGAAAATCGATTGTAAGAAATCAGCAAGAAGACCCAGAAGACCTGAAAAGCTGAAACATGCAAAGTAGGACCTATGGCTCTCAAAAGATTGCAATCAAAGTTGGAGATTTGGGCCATTTCAGTATGTTCCAATAACTTTTGTCAACCCAGTATGGCTGTAGCCCCCAACCACAAATGGTAGTAATCAACATGAAATATCACTCTATGAAAGAAGGTTTTTTTAGTTAAATATCATTAACAAAGTGAATGTAGTAAAAACAAGTTCTCATAAGGTCTGCAGTCAAATGATATATAATTAGCATGTTCAGTTGTCACTTAACTTTATATTCCCTACTTGCACAGAATGCATTAGAATTATACTTCCATATATGCAGACTGCTCTCAAAACATTTTTTCAGTTTCCTAATACAGTAATACCTCTGCAGTTTAATGTCTACATTTGTGAGTAAGCAGTGCCTGTCAGTGATGTCTGCAACAGAGGGGGCATAAATGACTCTCAAGAAGCTCAATCACAAATGACTTCTTTGAACAGGTCATATTTTCCATATTATTAATAAATTATATTTCTCACATAGCATACATTTGGCACACCCATGTGGTTGGGAGAAAGACAGAAACATTGTAGAGGACAGAAGGCGTCTGACAGAAAAGTTTCAGAGGTCAGGAGACATATGACAGAAAGCTGCAGAGTAGAAAGCAGCTGGGAACGTCTCCAAAAGAAGTTGCACTGCTTCATGAAGTTCTGCTGGACGCCAGGAGAGACTTAGCCCTCGGAATCTGAATCTGTGTCTACAGCGTAGGTGTTGCCTTACTTTGTTGGAGGAAGTATGGCACTGGAAGTGATGTTTCAAGTTTCCAAAAGCCCAAGCAGGCTCAGTGTCTTTCTCTTCCTGCTGCCCGTGGATCCAGTTCAGAAATCTCAGGTGAAAACGGACTGAATCTCCAATACTGTAGCCCTAATTAAATGATATCTTTTATAAAAGTTCCCATGGTCATGGCGTATCTTCACAACAATAGAACCCTGACAAAGACAACCCTCGTGAGATTTTTTAAAAATTAAATACAGAAGTATCAAACTCAAATTACATTGTGTTCCCGTCAAGAAGAAAAGTCAAACCTCATTATTTCTAGGTAGGAGCGGAGGTTTAACAAGTAAGAGCTGCAACAACTCTCATGAAAGCAAGCACAAATTCCTCATCTTTATTAACTGAGATTATTGTATTCACTTAAAGATTACATTATAGAAACTATGTTGAGGAACTATGAAAATCATTTTCAAGTGGCTGTAAGAAATTGCATTTCTTTGGTGAGTGTATATCTATATAACCCTCTACTTTAATACAGTCAAGCCCTAATGTTGATGGCTACATACGCTTTAAATAATGTATTGACCAACTGGATTATATCCTACTTAGAGAGAAAACATCATTTGTTTTAGTTGTGATTAATAAACTGAGTACGAATCAGGCTTCTCTGAAAAAAAAAATCACGCAGTTTAATAGTTGCAGATCTACTCAGAGTGAAGGCAAAAATAGACTCTTAAAGCTAATTTCATTCATCTAATTTAATAATTAAAAATGCTGATTTCATGGCAGTGCTGTCGAAACAGTGTGAGAGGCCACTGAATCTCCATGAGTAATGATAGTAGAAAGGAAGCGAAGCTTCTGTTTTCTCGACCACCTGCCACATCGATGATAAAAACCTTTCCCTTCTATTATTGAAAGTGACTATTAAATCTACATAGATGTGAAGGTCGTCTCATAGTTGCCAGGTTTCCTGACGCTACTGAACACCCTACAAGCCCACCCTTGAGCCTGTCTTCACAGGGTCAGATGAATACGAATTGAGGTCGGTGATGAGATGTCGTTCAAATAAAGCTATGTGATGTTAACGCTACCCTAAGAAACCAGAAAGCAGAGCGTTGAGAGAAATAACGTTCTGGCCATATTCAGAGAAACTGCTGTATAAAGCACCCACAGAATTTAGTTTAAAACTTTCGACTTTGTTCACACAGGGCTTTAAAACACATGGCGTCTGTCAGCCAGGCCCGGGGGCCATTGCCGCGGGAATCAGCACTCCTGACCCGCCCCCTCCGCACTCGAAGCGCTGGGAGGACGTCATCATCAGGCGCCGACATTTCAAAGCGCCACCGTGACGCCATCGCCAGGCGCCAACGCTCACTTCCGGTGCCGCCTCAGGCTTGTCAGGGCTGCGTGAGGCCTGCCTGCTGCGCTCTGATGGACTAATTCTTCTCCTCTGAGAGACTGTAGGGCAGCGGGTCGTCGTCCGTCGCACCCGCCTCCCCTGTGAGCACGTGCAGGTACTGCCGAGACTGTGTTGGTGTTCAAGCGTCCTTCCGCCATGGCCGAGGCGCCCTCTCAATTGCGCCAGAATTACGGCTTGCACTGCGAGGAAGCTGTCAACACCCACATCCACCTGCTGCTCCATGCCTCGTACGTGTACCTGTCTATGGCCTTCTACTTTGACCGTGGTGACGTAGCCCGGGGAAATTTCAAGCGTTTCTTCCTGAGCAAGTCACACAACTGCAAGGCAAGTGCCCAGATGTTCATGTTCCTGCAGAATATGCGGGGAGGCCGCATCGTCCTCCATAACATCCCGAAACCAGACCAAGGCAGTTGGCAAGGTGGTTTACGGGCTATGGAGTGCGCCTTCCACATGGAGATGAACATCAACCGGAGCCTGCTGAACCTGCACATGCTGGCCAAGGGGAACGGCGACGCCCACCTCTGCTGCTACCTGGAGCACTACTGTCTGGATGGGCAGGTCCATGTTCTGAGGGAGATGAACGGCCACCTGACCAACCTCCGCCATATGGGGGCCCCGGCTAACTGCATGGCTGAGTACCTGTTTGACAAACTCAGCCTGTGATCAGGCCTCCAGGGACTGAACTGGGGATTTCCACACTGCCGTATGGTGTTCCTGGGTCATTCAGTCCGATGTTCGCGATGATTTTCCAGCGGGTTCCCTTCTTTTTCTGCATTTGTTTCACTGTTGTTTGAAATAAATTTGTTTGTTTCCAGCATAGTTAAAGTGCCAAGTTGATGTGTAAACGCGTCAGGGACTGCGGGTGTAGCTTACTGTTATAGTGCTGGCCTAGTATTCAGGAAACCCTGGAATGGACCCCAACCGTGGCGATCAACCAGGGGTGGTGGCACACACCTGAAATCACAGCACCGTGGATGTGGAGGAAGGGGTAGCAAAAGCTGAATGTCCCCCTCTGCATTACAGCAAGGTAGAGGCCTTCCTGACCTACTTGAGACTCTGTCTCAAAAACATCGTCCCACCTTAAAAAACAGATGTGGACCCCATCGATGGTTTAAAGTTGATGGTCAGGAGTATCTCCCCCTGGGCATCCCCATTGTTTCCCAGCTTTGAATATCTAGAAGGGGGGGCGGGGAGGCAATCGTTTAGCCCCTGGAAAAGGTCAAACTACCCCTTTGTCACCGTCTGAGTGAGCTGTGGTGTGATTGGTGTGATAGGCTGAGCGGTCAGGCGTACTGTTCTCTGTGCATGGTAAGTATGCACACATCTGGCGCCACTGCCACAGAGGGTAAGGCAATGTGATAGGGAAACGTTTAAAATGAAAGGTCCCAGGTTATGGGTGGGTCGCTTACTGACAGAGTACTTTCATAGCCTGTGAGTTCCATTGTTCTATCAAAAGCTTCCCCCAGAATTAAGAAAAAGGTTTCCTCAGATGTGTCCAAAGACTCAGTATCATATATGAGTGTTAAAGTTTCCCGATTCCAGGTAGCAAAATCGTTTGTTAAGAGGTTAGGAACGAGAACCGACTTGACTGGCTCACCCTGGCCTGCGATGATAATGAAATGGGTCTTCAGTTTGACTTCCCCAAAGCCACAGGTCGACTTACTGAGGAATGGGAGAAACCCTATCACCTTCAGAGTGCATCAACATTTAATTTTCCCAAATACAACAGTTCTTCCATTTAAATGGCTTGATTCAAAATACTTAAGTTAGTCACCTACAAGGGCTGATCTCAGCATGAGGCCACACGTAAAGGTCTATGTGGGATATTGTACAAGAGGTTTAAGAGCCTAGAGTGTTAAAGCCCATGTGTTACATGCTTTGAGCTTAGCAGAGGTGGGCAGAGTGAAGTTCACAGACTCTTGGTAATTACGTTCTGGGGGTCCTGAGATGAGGGGTGTCATCTGAGCAATCTGCTGACTTAGTTCTGTGGCCTGAACAAAAGATGGAATTTCCAGGAAGACAGAAGACCTACATATGAAAGGAATAACAGCCCCGGGCCCCAGGAAATTGAAAGAGACGAGAAGAATAGTGAAGCACCAGGCACGCTGAGAGAAGAGTATGAAAACATCTTACTTTGTCTGAACATAGGAAGAGCCCCCCTCAAGGGGATGGAAGGACCTCCCTATGCTAGGAGCCCCCTAGGGGCCAAAGGGTCAGATGCTTAATAGACTTCCAGGGTATCCTGTCTTTCAGACTCCCTACTCTTCTTCCTGGTTCACCCCATTCCTGCCAACTGTTAGCAATTTGTAACAGTTGAACTGTGCTGAGGGAGGAGGGCACAATCCTCGTAGCTATTCTTAAAGGGGTCATCCATGATTTCCTAGTGGATCACCCCAAGATTGCCTGACCTCCTCTATTACTCAGTCTCAGAAATCCTCACGGGCTGCCAATAGGTTTAATAGTGACAATTTCTCTGCCCACTTCCTGGGGTAGGGGTGTTTTCAGGGTGTCAAACAGGGGGAAAGGGACCCCTAGGGGTGGGCCTTTAGGGCTCATCCAGAGAGCTGCTGGAGAAATCAGTTGACCATGCAGATCTAGGGCACAGGGCAGTTTGTGATGATCCCGTACTATGCAGATGAAATAACA
This sequence comes from Cricetomys ansorgei, assembly GCA_026225945.1. Lineage (NCBI taxonomy): Eukaryota > Metazoa > Chordata > Mammalia > Rodentia > Nesomyidae > Cricetomys > Cricetomys ansorgei. The sequence continues at coordinate 1,285,183 of JAMJFZ010003344.1, read as the reverse complement.
TATAAACAGTGAAATCATTAGAATATCTATGACCCCTCTTGAAAACATGATAAACCAAAACAGTTGGGCAAGGGTGTCCTTGTTACAGGGGAAGGGGAAAGGAAACCATCCTCAAATCCCTTTGCAGCCTTTGTCGTATGTGTCAGGAAGGCTGATGATTTCCTTGCTGTCTCTTTCCATTTTAAGGAGCAAACCTGGAGAAGACCGCTGTTGTGTTAACTATTTTTCTACCACTACGATAAAACACCATGGCAAAGGCAACTTAGAGAAGATTTTGTTTGAGATCACTGTTCCAAAGGTGTACAAGCCATTATGGTGGAGAGAAGGTATGGGGGGAAGGAATTGGAAGCTGGGAGCTCACATCCTAAAGTGTAAGCACAAAACACAGAGCACAGACTTGAAAGGGTGTCAGTCTTTTAACTACCAAGACTTCCTCCAGTGGCATTTGTCCTCCAACAAGGCCATACTTCCTAAAACTCCTGAAATAGCGCCACCAAATGGGACCAGGTATTCAAAAGCATGAGACCTTGTTGGGGCATCTCATGCCACCACCACATTCCACCATGAGGGTTAGAACACAGGATGTCATGTTACAGTCATGAGGAGCTATTTTTCAGGGAGCTGGGGCCCCCTTCACCAATTGAATGAGATGTCTTTTAAATAGACCATTTTTTTCTCTACCATCCCGAGATGGAAGACTATGTCCACGACCAGCCATTTTTCAGAATTCAAATCAATGAAGCAGAACTGTCAGCACAGGCTGCTCATGTCTGGAGCTCACAAAAGAAAGGACAACGGGAGTGCTGCTGCTGCTCCTCTTACAAGTAAACGAGGCTTCCCTTTGTGGACAACCTCATGTTGCAGACATAGCTTGTCCGCATCGCTCTCGTGGCTGAGTGAGCTCTGTCTCCTTCCCTTCCATCTGTAACCGTTCTTCTCAGAATTCTTTCTTGTGGACCTCTTGCAGAGCTGTCTCCTCCTGGAGGTGAGGAGGATAGCAACAAACTAAGAGGAGTCACAGCAGAGCTCTGAACTGGGAAGAAGGCCTGCCCTAACGCTCTCTCTGACTCTCACATGTCCCGAGATTACCCACGATGATGCAGCCATACAGGTAATGCACCTTTGCTCACCATTTTCCTCTTGGCTGATGCGACTGCATGGGAATACTGAGGCATCTTCCCCACGTGGGTGCAGCTGGGCCCTGAAGAGAGGACTCAAGTTTTCCCAAGTGCAGACCAAGGTGGCAGCTCTTGTTCCTTTTCAGACCTTGTTATGGGTCCAAGGTTGCTCAGAGATTCACCATGACCATAAATAAATTGTAATAAGATTTAATAATAAATTTTAATAAAAGAGGATTTATTATATTCTGGCACCGGATATTCATGGCACCAGGGCTGCAACCGAGAGCACTCCCAGGATGCAGCACCTAGTCATGTCAGCCCAGGGTTTCTAACGTCAAAACCACAAGGTTACATGTATTCTGTCTGCATGTAGGCAGTGTCTAATTTTAACATTTATGTCCCGCAGTTATCCTCGTCATGGAGCATAGTGAGCAAGCTTGATTACAAATGCAGAAATAGCAATTAGTCTTATGACCTTTATCTTGCAAATCCAGCAAATTTTATGATAGCAGTCAGTTTAAGAATAGTCTTCAATTCTGGGAAGTGCACTGCTGGAGTACAGCCTGCACAAATTGGGGACTTGTAAGTTACAGGCTTTTGTTTGTTCACGTGGTCTCTCAAATATAGTAAGTCCAAACTATAAATACAATGTTTACCATCACAACCTGTAAGCCGGTGAGGGACAATAGTGAGTGACGTTTCAGTTTAAAGTGTGAAGAGTCTTGAGGCAATGGAAATTCTGCCTTTTAAATGCTGCTAAACTCAGAACACATGCTGACCTGGAGGACCTGGGGTGAGTAGGCGACAGTGCAGAAAGTCAAAGAACCTGGATGGAATACTGGCCCCTCGGTCAACTGGCTCTATGGTCAATACCAATTTTTAAGCATTACTGTGGGGACTGTGGGCACAGCCTAGTGGCTAGAGGACTTGCTTACTCGGGGAGGAAGGGGCCTAGCGAATATGGTCAGTTTCAGGGATTTCCTGGAGCTGGTTGTTTGCCTTCTGTCTTATGGTGCTTCTTAAGGACATGGGATGTTTCCAGTCTTGGAAGAAACTGCTTCACAACTACTGCCATAATAATAAATCACACTATGGTTTCTGCATCTGTAATTTCAACTTCTGAGTGTGTGATGTGAAATATGTGCTTCTTTGTGGTAATTGCTGCTTAAAAGTTTATTTTTACTTATGTTTAGAATGGTTCTTTTGCACACTGTTGCAAAAAGGGCTGCTTAGGCCTTGGCATTTGTTTTTTCTGCAGGTGTTGGCTTTGTATGTGGAGTGTTTGATTGCTCATGATCTGCATGTGCTTTCAGTAGAACACCCGAGGAGCTTAGGTATCGATAAAACTCCTGAGATGAGACACTCAGGTTTCCACTGTCCAGTATGTTGCTTGCCATGACGAATGGTTCCCTCTGCTGAGGTCTGGGATGTTTGCATCTATGAAAACGCCTTTGTGTCTTCCTTGATAAGTTACATAGTTGGTGTACAACTACACACAGACGGGGGGAAGAAAGAGGGGGGAGAGAGAGAGAGAGAGATAGAGAGCATTTTTCAAGTTAAAGCCATGGTCTTGAAATCCTTGTTTTGTCACGAGAGAGAACACTTCTTTAGCTTCCCTAGGCTCTGGTTCGGCACAACCAAACTTTTCCCTTCGTGTCTGTGGTCCCCTCACCTCTCAGTGAATGGGGTCCCTCCTTCAGCTTGCTAGGCCTGAGACAGGCCAGTGGGTCGGAGAAGAATGAGAAAGCTCAAGACTGTTGTCGAATATCCAGGAATAGACTTTGAAAGCACATCCGATTGCAGTGTCAGGAAGTCCTTGGTGTAAACTTTAGACACTTTTATCTGATGAAGGGAATCACTACTTTTAAGACATAGGCTCGTGCTAGGGTGGCCTTGTGCAAACTTCAGCACTTGTGTTCCACTACCAGGAACACCGGATTACTTGGTCTTAGGTGTTGTCACAAACAATGCTTTTTAAAGCTCAAATCCTCACCCAGGTAAGGTCAACGGGACACACAGTCTGTGAACCCCTGTACAAGATAGCACTTTCTCTCAGTACTCAGGACATTTTCTGTGGACACAGACTGATAAGGGAAGGTGTAATAGTACACTGCTGCTGCTGCTCGGTCTCACCAAGTGATACAAGGAGGCATTTTCATATTTACAAACTCTGCCAGACCTCAGCAGAGGGAACCACCATCATGACCAGCGCTGTACTCTCAGTGGAACCCCCACTGAAATCCAACACCTGCAGACAATACAAAATGCCCTAGGCAGACCCCCACTCAACACTGCATAAAACAATGTCAAACATAACTGAAAATAAACTTCCCCAATATTTCTCCTTTTCTGTATAAAAAAAATACTTTACCTTTACAACACAATTTTACACTACACCAGCAAAACCATTTACAAGAGAAACAATTATGAGGCTTCTAATGTACTTGGGCAAATGGCAAACATATCAAGCTTTTCACAATGTCTGGACAGCAGAAAAACATTATTAATGTCCAATTATCTGGAATTCACTCATGATCTTCTGGACTCCTCCAAAGTGCTTAGGTCACTTCTCTGATTCTGTCCTCTGCAGCACCTACACCTTGTCCTCCAGGCTCTGGCTGGCTTCACTCCACTGCTGCTGCTGTTCTTGGTGGTCGTCCCATGGTCCTGGCATCTTCTGAAGACTGGGGTCTTCTGCTGCAACTGGGCTAAACTCTCAACAATAGCCTCTCCTGGACTCTTCATGGTGCCACGCCTCAACTTCTTTACATGAACCCTTTAAACTGGGCCATCAAATGCCCCTGAGGCTGCACTTTTACCAGTGACCTCTCCTGGCCTCTCACAGTGCCAAGCCTCAGTTGCTCTCTAAAGACCCCTTCATGTCTTCAAAACCGGTAACAACTAGGTAACTCTTACGGAACCAAGTTCAGCTGTCAGCACGAGCTACAACCTTGGCCAGTTATAGAAGACAGCTTCTGTGTGCTGACCCTGAGAAAACACTTTTCAGATTTTAAGATATAGTCTGGTTTGCTGGAAAAATAACTGGTCATTTTGTCTATAGTAAGAGTTCCCTCATGCAATGGAGTTCTCATCACTGTTACCAGTGCCTGGACCGCTAGTCTTTCTCTTATTCGGGTTTGTTGAAAAAAACAAAACTGGTTGGTTTATCTAAGCGGCTTTTTTACTCCATGCTGTGGCTTCCACAACAGTAGAGGGTCCTGGACCTGTGGGAAGAAATCTCCAGTTGAGACATTCTGGCAGTTTGGCGGTTTTTCTCAGCACCGCTGTGGGGAACCATACCCTTCTTCATAGATCTCAAACACAAGACCCGCTTGGGCTATACACACACACACACACACACACACACACACACACACACACAAAGCCATCATCACATTCATTTTATACAACAGTACACTCTGGTTTCCATTTCCTGTGCTCTGACTGCCACCAACGGCAGGAGGAAGAATCAGCTCCATGATCAAGAAAAGCCGTGGAAACCTTGCTTCTTTCCTGCTCCCAGCTGAGTTTTTTGTTCTACCATGAAAATGTCTTTCTCTAAAGGCCTCTCTTCTGCGACTCTCACTTTTGAGCCCTCTTTCTCACTTAATTTTCACAATTTTCTCATCACAGAGGCTCATTTCCCTTTTCTCTCTCCTCTTCCTTCAGGAGCCTTCAATTCATACTTTAATCTCTATCCTCTGGTAGCTTCTCTGAGCATACTTTACTGGACTTTGTGAGGTCTGGAGTTTCTTTCTCTTCTTCCTTCTCTCCACATTGGATTATCTGGCATGATGGCAGGCCCCACGTTGCAGGCACCCTTTGTAGTTGTTAGGCTGCTGTGATGGCTCATCAAAGATGATAAGGAGGCATTTTCATATGTGCAAACTCTGTCAGACCTCAGCTGAGGGTACCATCATCATGGCCAATGCCATACTCCTAGTGGAACCCCCACAGAAATCCAACACCCGTAGACAATACAAAACATCCTAGACAGCCCCTCACTATGAAATTGCATAAAACAATTTCAAATATAATTAAAAATAAACTTCCCCAACAGGAAGGAATTGCTGCTCTTAGTATAAATGCTTTTCCTGACTACAGAGAAGAAAAATGCCACCAAAAAGGTAGATCTTGGCTCAGCTAGTTTATTTGGATTCATTTACTTCATAGAAAAATTGGTATTGAGGATGCCCACCAGGTCAGGACCTGCCCTGTCCATTCTGACAGAGATTATAAGTGAAAGCCACCGTGGACTGTTCTAAATGTCCTAATACTAAATAGAATAAATAGAAAGAGGGAAAATGTACATGTGCCAAGATTTCTGGGTTACTGGTATGAGACTCACACAGTATATTCACAATGAGAGCTGTGTTGTAGGCATACGGCTCCCACAGGTTGTGCAGCATGAGTGCTATTTGACAGCTAAGAGTCCACTACGGGATAAGCACCATGAGTGCGGGTTCATAGGCAGGGTCCTCCCACAGCACAGGCACCTTGAATGCTGGCTTATATGAGCCTCGCACAGTACATGCACCATGAGTACTGGTTAAAGGCATAATCCTCCCACAGTACATGCACAACGAGTGTTGAATTGCAGGCATGAACCTCCCACTAGATATAAACCATGGACCATGAACGCTGACATACAGGTATGAGCCTCCCACACTACATGCACTATGAATGCTGGATTACAGCGATGAGAACCCCTACCATATACGCAGTAAGTATGCTCAATTATAGGTGTGAGCCTCTCACAGTACATATACCATGAGTGCTTGGACACAGGTGTCAGCCTCACAGAGTACATGCACAATGAATGCTGTGTTACAGGGTTGCAGGCCTGAAACTATTGAATTGGCTTACATGAAATGGGGTTCTTTAAGAGGACTGAATATTTCTCCAAAGCACCCAATAAGTTGAATAGGAGGTTGTACAACCATATCATCTCAGGGACTACAAGTACATGGTCCCTTCTCATACTTTTTCCTGAGAAACATTGTGATTTTATCTCTTGACTCCTTCTGCCACAGTATTTCTTTTCTTCAGTTTCCACACTATATGGCCCCGGATAGCCTGGAACTTACTATGTAGCCCAGACCAGATTTGAATTCACAGAGATCTGCCTGCCTCTGATTCATGGGTGCTGAAATTAAGACATGCACCTGGCTTGCTCTGTTTCTCAGTATCTACATTAGTCAGGCTTCTCTAGAGGAAAAAAATAAAACCTATTAGGACAGAGACTAAACAAGTAAGGAATGATCAAATTAAGCCATGGTTTTCTGGGACTGAAGAAAAAGCCTGACTAAACAAGGACTACCTAACTAACAGAAGATAGGAGGGGGAAGGGGTGTTTGGCCAGACTGCTGGCTGCTATAGACAAGGGAGACTTCAGTGCTTCCTTCTGCACCACACCCTATCAGCAAGCAAAGGGAGCACCAACTATGGATCCCTCCCCAACCTGTCCCTGTTACCAATTGTTCTACTTGCTTGGAGTAACTTACACTTTTCTTTCAAGGATCTGCCTGATTCATTGTCTAGGTTTCATCCATATATGTGACCGTAAAGCTGCTCAAGTTATAGGTGTGTATGGGGTGCTCTGCATTCATGTTCAGTGTCCTGGTGCATGCTCCGATAACAATCTCATGTGCTCTGATTTCCAGTCAATCAATCACCACTTCTGTTACAGTACAACTGCGTGTGGTGGATTGGGATTACACCGCTTTTGCTGTTGTAACAAGACTGTGTACTTACCAATCCTGGAGCACTTCAGGAACATGTGTGCTGCTGTTCTGATGCAGGCAGCTTCAGAATTGTACAAGTAAATCCTCCTGCTTTGTTGTAAATGTACATTATATTACACTTCAGTAGAAGTATGTTCATTTTTTACAAATGCACCATTGTGCTGTGCTTTAGTCATATATGCACGTGGTTTGCAAGAGATGCCATTGTTTAGTGCTTGAGTTATAGATGTATATGTGATGTTCTTCTATTCTATTCATGTTTAATCAGGGTTCAGGTACAGTACTATAATAATAATCCCATGTGCTCTGTTTTCCAGTAAGTCTTTCACTTCTGTTACAATAAATCTATATGTGGTGCTTTAGTATTTCACCGTTCTTGCTAATGTACAGTACTACCATTTGCACTGTGTACTTATCAATCCCAACGTACTTAGGAACATATGAGGTATACTTCTAAGATTTATCTTATTTATGTATACAAATGCTCTATGCGCATGTACACCTGCATATCAGAAAGGGCATCTGATCCCATTATAGATGGTTGTGAGCCACCATGTGGTTGCTGGGAACTGAACTCAGGATTTCTGGAAGAGCAGTCAGTGCTCCTAACTGCTGAGCCATCTTCCAGCCCCAAGTTGCAGTTCTAATGCAAGCAACTTTCAAGCTGTAAAAGCAGGCTCATCTACTTTGTTGTAAAAGCACTTTAGATTATGCTGTGCACCATGAGTTGTCTAATATAGGGGTCAGCCTCAGGCAGTTCATGTACCATGGATGCTGGATTATAGGCATGAGCCTCCCACAGTATCTGCACCATGAGTGCTGGGTAACAGGTCTCAACTTCCCACAGAACATGCACCACAAGTGCTGGTTTATAGTAATGAGCTTCTCATGATACACACACCACGAGTGCTGGGTTACAGGCATGAGACTTCCATGAACTTTACAAGCACCATGGATACTTGGAGATTGGTGAGCACCTCACCCAGTACATGCAACATGAGTACTGGTTTATGGGCGTGAGGCTTCCATAGCACATACACCAGGAGTGATAAGTTGTAGGCATACTCCTCCCAAAGTTCATGCACCATGAATTCCTGATAAAAGGCATGTGCCTCACAGAGTACATGCACCATGAGTGCTATGTTATAGCCACAAGCCCACCACAGTACATGTACCATGAACATTGGGTTTAAGCACAAGCCTCCCAAAGGTCATGCACCATGAATTCTTGACAGCCAGAGCCACAGAAAGTACATGCACCATGAGTGCTGGGATATGGTCATGCGTCTGCCCAAGTTCATGCTCTGTGAGTGCTGTGTTACAGCCATGAGCCTACCACAGTACATGCACTGCAAATTCTGGATTACTGATTTGCGTTCACACAGTACATTCACAATGAGTGCTGGATGATAGGTATGTGCTTCCTACAGTATTTGCACCATGACGACTGGGTTGCTCTTTTGAGTCTCCCACAGTATATTCACCACGAGGGGAGGGTTATAGGCATGATCCTCTCACAGTACATGCACTGTGAGCGCTAAGTTACAGCAATGAGGATCCCACAGCACATACAGCATGAGGACTGGGTTACAAATGGGAGTCTCTAGAACACATGCACCATGAGTGCTAGGTTACATGCATGAACCTCCTATAATACATGCACCGTATGTGTTGGGTTGAGAGCATAAGCCTTCCACAGTACATGCACCAGGATCCTGGGTTATAAGCATGATTACACCCGCTCGGATACTACATGCTCAATGAGTTCTGTGTCAGAGTTTCACAAGGAAACTCATAGGCTTTGTTGTAAAAGAAGTTTAGATTTCAGGGCAGTCGTAGTACATGGTTTTGTTCAAATTTGCCATTGTGCAGTCACATATGCTGTGTATTGCAAAGATGTCATTGTATGCTGCTTCATTTATATACATGTATGCTGCACTCTCCTTCTCCATTCTTGTTCAATCAGTGCCCTGGTGCAATGCTACAATAATATCTGTGATCTGCTTTTCTATAAATTAGTCATCACTTCTCTTACTATACATATCTGAGACATCCATTGGTACAACACGGATCTTGCTGTTGTAAAAGTTTTCACTTTCACTGGGTTCTTAACAGTCCCTCAGCACTTGGGAATGTATATTCTGGTATTCTGATGCAAACAACTTCAGAATTGTACTAGCGAACTCATAGAATTCATTGTCAAGAAAATTTAGATTTGGCTGCAGTAGTGGTACATTGGTTTTAGCAAATACTACATTGTTTTAGTGAAATTTGTGTGCATTATCCAAAGATGTACTATGTAGTGTGTACTGTGTACTGCTTCAGTCACAAACTCGTATGCAGTATTCATCTATTCCAATCTTGTTCAGTCAGGGTCCTGGTGCAGTGCTACATAATAATCTCATGTTCTCTGTTTTCTTGTAAACTAATCACCATTTCTGTTACAGTAATTCTCTTTGAGGTGCATCAGAATAAAAAAAATCCTTGCTATTGTAAAAGTACTAACACTGTTTTCTTAACAGTTCCAGGGCTCATACGAACATATGTGCTGCTGTTCTGATTCAAGCAAATTCAGAGTTGTACTGGTCTGGAAACTGGTCTGCTTCATTCTACTTGGTATGTAGATTTCATTGCAGGAGTAGCACTTTGGTATTTTCAAATTTGCCATTGTGGGATATTTTAGTGGTATGTGAGTATTTTCCAAGCATTCCACTGTGTGCCGCTTTATTTATAGATGCATATGTGGTCCTCTACTATTCCATTCATTATTAGCCAATGTACAGGTGCACTACTATAATGACAGTCTCGTCTGCTTTCCTTTCTAGTAAATGAATCACCACTTCTGTTAGAACAGAAATGTAGCATGGCATTCTTATTGCAAAGTTCTTGCTCTTGTAATATCACTACTATTTTTCCTGTATTCTTCTCCATCCCAGGGCACATAAGAATAAATGCACTACTGTGCTGATACGTGCAAATTCAGAGTGCTACTAGTAAACTCCTACACTTTGTTGCAAATGGAGTTTCAGTACATGGATTTTTTCCCACAGCGAAACATTATGAGAGGAAGCCCAAATTGGAGATCTCCATCAGGTTCCTCCCCTTGGAGTTCTCAGGAAACCCCATGGAAGAGAAGGGGTGGAAGGATGTGAGAACCAGAGGGGTCAGGGCACCAGGAGAACATGGCCCACAGAATCAACTAAGCAAGGCTCATAGGACTTACAGAGACTGGACCGGCAATCATGGAGCCTGCATGGGTCTGTGCCAGGTCCTCTACATATATGTTCTAGCTATTAGCTTGGTGCTTTTGTGGGACTCTTTTTATCTCGATAAAAACCCTCTTCCCATTCCTCCCTGTTCCACACTCTCACCCCTGTGCCCTCAAAAAAGAAAAAGGAAATTAAGTCAAGCTTGTGTGGCAGGAGCATTGATAACAGGCTTCACCATGGTCATTGGAGGCAGAAGGCTGCTCTGATTGTGGACTTTAACCTGGCCCATACTAGCCCAAGATGAAGCATGACAAGAATTTGACCTGAAGTTAGGCCTCACCACCCAAACCTGTGCACCAACCAGGCTTCCTGGTATCCTGAAAGCACAAGAGCATCCCACAAGCTATCTGACATCCCACATGGGCCAGGGCTTCCTCCATGCAACGGACCATCCCTCAGGCACTGGACATCACACAGGCACCTGGTCATCTGGCAGTCACCAGGACCTCCCACAGGCAGGCATTCTGCAAGGATCCCAACATCCCACATGAACCCAGCCAACCCACAGATACCCGGACATCATGCAGGTACCCAGTCTTCCCCCAGGCAACTGTGGGCATCTGGTCATCCCACAAGCACCAGGACATCCCACAGGCAGCAGGGCCACCTGAGGGCATCAGGGTTCCCACAGGTTCCCAGACATCCATCAGGTACCTGGACATCATGCAGGCACCAGGACTCCCACAGGCACCTGAGCTTCCTGTAGGCATCCAGACATTCTAGAGGGACCCAGGTACCCTACCAACACCCAGACATCTCACAGACACCAGGGCCCCTGCAGGCACCAGAATCTCCTGTGGGCACCAGAGAATCCTACAGACTCACAGGCATTGCACAGGCACCCAGCCAATCCACAGACACCCAGATATCAAAAAGGCACCCATGGGCATCTGGTCATCCTCCAGGCACACAGATATCATGCAGGCCCCTGGGCCTTTCTTAGGCACCTGGGCATCTTTTGTGGGACTCTTAATAGTGGGAATAGGGGTATAGTTGACTCTTTTTCCTGCTCTTAGGATGGACCCCTTTTCCCCGACTGGGTTGCCTCATCCAGCCTTTATATGAGGTTTTGTGTCTAATCTTACTGTATTTTGTTGTGCCACGTTTGATTAATATCCTTGGGAGGTCAGCTCTTTTCTGAAGGGAAATGGAGAAGTAGATCTGGGGGAGGGAGGGAGGGAGAGAGGCTGGGAGAACTGGAGGGAGGGGAAGCTGCAGACTGTAGCTGGGATGTATTATATGAGAGAAGAATAAATAAAAAATAAATAACTTTTAAGGTAAAAAATAGTACATGGGTTCTTTGCAAATATGCCATTGAGAGGAGTTTTAGTCACATGTTCATGGGTTTTCTAAAAGTGCAGCTGTGCTTATAGACGTGTATGCTCTGCTCTCCTGTTTCATTCTTGTCAAATTGGTGTCCTAGGTGCAGTGCTATAACAATAATCTCATGTGATCTGCTTTTCTGTAATCAATCACCTTGCCTACCAATGTATATCTCTGTGAACTGCATTGGCGTGACAAAGTTGTAGAAGTACTACCATTTTTACCATGCTCTTAACAATCCTGTGGCACTCGAAGACTTATGTGCTGCTGTTCTAATGTGAGCAACTCAAGAGCTGTACGAGTAAAACCAGTCCAGTTTGTTGCAAATGGAATTCAGATTTAGCTGCAGTAGTAGAAAATTGGTTTTGGCAAAACAACCTTTAGGGGATATTAGTCATGTGTGAGTCATGTTTTTCCAAAGATGCCACTGTGCACTGCCTCAGTTATAGATGCGTATGCTGTGCTCTCCCACTCCATTATTGTGTAATCAATGTCCTGCTGCAATGCTACAATAATAATTTCATGTCTTCTGCTTTCCTGTAAATCCATTCCCACTTGAGTTAAATGCATTCTCTGTGAGCTGTTGATATAACAACGTTCTTGCTTTTGTAAAAGTACTAACAATTTATCACTGCAGGAAAAGTACATCGGTATTTGAAAATACGCCATTGTGAGGTGCTTTAGTCACATTTGCGTGTGTTTTCCAAAGACGCCACTGTGTAGTGCTTTATTTATAGATGCGTATGCAGCACTCTCTTGTTCCTCTCATGATTACCCAGTGTCCAGGTACATTGCTATAATGACGATCTCATCTGCTCCCCTTTCCGGCAAATGACTCACCACTTCTGTTACAGAACAAAATTGTTTTGTGGCATTCTTATCTCAAAATTCTGGCTCTTGCAGTATTACTGCCATTTTCACTGTGTTCTTCCCCATCCTGGGACACTTTAGAACATATGAACTGCTGTGTTCTACTAGGAGACCCATACAATTTACTGTGAATGGAGTTGTTTTTGTTTTTAATTTCACTGCATTATTAGCACAAGGGTTTTCATGAAGAAGCCATTGTGAAGTGTTTTAGTCACACGTGGGTGTGTTTTCCAAAGACACCCATGTACTGATTCAGGTCTGCTGTGTTCCCCTATTCCATTCTTATATAATCAGTGTCCTGGTTCAGCACTACAATAAGAATCTCATATCCAATACTTCCATGAATCAATCATCACGTGTGTTACAGTAATTTTCGGTGAGCTGCATTGGTAAAACAAGAATTTTTGCTGCTCTAACACAATTACCATTTTCATTGTGTTCTTGACAATACCAGTCCTCTTAGGAATGCATGTGCTGCATTTCTGATGCAAGCAACTTCTTGTATGCTTCATTGTAAACAGAGTTTAGACATCGCTGAAGTAGTAGTGCATTGGTCTTTGTACATACAGCATTGTGAGGTGTTTATGTCACATATGTGTGTGGTGTGAAGGGGGTCAAGGATCCCACCGTATATTGCTTTTTAGTTATAAATGTGTGCACAGTGCTTTCCTGCTCTATTCAAGTTCAACCATTGTCCAGTTTCACTGCTATAAAGATAATCTCATCTGCTCTCCTTTCTAGTATATCAATCACCACTTCTATTACAATACAGAATTCTATTCTGCAATTGGTATTTCAAATTTCTTGCTTTCACAGTATTTCTGACGAAAACAACTTCAGAGTTGTATGAGTGGTCTCCTATGGATTGCTGTAAATGTCAGTTTGATATCATTGCAGTAGTAGTTAGTACATGAGATTAGGCAAAAATGGCCTTGTATGGTATTTTAATATGACGTGCCTTTGTTTTCTTAAGATGTTACTGTGCACTGCTTCAGTTATAGATATGTATGCTGTGCTATCCTATTCCATTCTTGTTTGGTCAGTATCCTTCTGCAACAGTGCTACAATAATAATCTCCTATACAAATGACAGACAGACTAAGAAAGAAAGCAGGGAAACAGCATCCTTCATGATAACCTCGAACCATATAAAATACTTTGAGGTTACTCTAACCAAGCAAGTGAAAGACTTGCATGATAAAAACTTCAAGACTTTGAGGAAAGAAATTGAGGAAGATATCATAAGATGGAAAGAATTTCCATGCTCTTGAATCAATAGGATTAACATACTAACATAGTAAAAATGGCCATCCTACCAAAAGCAATCTACAGATTAAATGCAATCCCCATCAAGATTCCAACACAGTGCTTCACATATCTTGAAAGAACAGTTCTCAGCTTCATATGGAAAAACCAAAAACCCAGGATATCTAAAACAGTCCTAAACAATAAGAACTTCAGGAGTTCTTACCTTTCCTAATCCCAAGTTCTACTACAAAGCTATAAGAATAAAAGCAGCATGATATTGGCATTAAAACTGACTGGTTGACCTGTGTACGTGCACTGAGACCAAACATAAATCCACATACATATAGAGACAACTGGTCTTCAATTAAAAAGCCAGAAATATGTAATGGAAAAAGAAAGCATCTTCAACAAATGGTGCTGGTCTAATTGGATGTCTGTATGCTGAATGAAAACGGATCCATACTTATCACCCTGCACAAAACTCGACTCCAAATAGATCAAAGACCTCAACATAAATCCAGATACACTAAACCTGATAAAAGAGAGAGTGGGGAATAGCCTCTGTCTGGGGGAATACTTTTACAACTCCTCTGGAATAAAGCTGCAATCTTTATGGCCCTAGAGAGTCTTCAATAAGTACTTTTGAAAATTCCATTTACTTCAGTTTAGGGAGGTTTCAGATTGGCACATACTGAAACAACTGACATTCCACCAGCATGAATGATACCTGATCCTGCAGAATTGGAGATCCAATATTTTGTAAGTAAGCCCAGAAATAGCCCCCAAATCCATTCAAACCAAGAGGTCCACCTTCCTTCTTTCATTGATACTGAAAACAATCATCCTCCCATTCAACCTGTGACCATCAGATCATATCTTTAATTCAGAACATGACTGCACCCAAAAAAAAAACAACAAAAAACAAAGCAAAGCATGTGTGTGTGCACAGAGAGAGAGAGAGAGGATACTTTACAGGGAGCATAGCTCTGTAAAACAACACTGAAATTGAAGTTATATAACAGCCTGACAACAAGAGAATCCTTTTGAGTCCAGGGTTTCTCTGTCAACTCTATTTTGTAGCTACAATCTGTCTGAACAGGAAAAAAAAGAGTATGTTGATTGGGGGGTTGGGTTTGGGTGTTTTTCTTTGTTTTGGGATTTTTGTTTGTTTGTCGACTTGACACAAGCGCGAGAAGAGGGGAAAAGTTGAGATGATTACAAAGGATTGGCCTGTAGGCAAGGAGAACTTCTTAATAAGTGATTGGTGTGGAGGGTCCAGCTCGTTGTGGGCTGTTGGTCCCAGATGCTGTAAGAAAGCAGGCTAAGCAAACCATGAATTTGCTTCCAGTAAGGAAGGCCACAAATAGTGTTCTACTGCAGCACTGGAGATGAGACTTGACTCTGATGTTTGCTGAAGCTAAGAAAAGCACTGTTTCCCTCAGGAATAGTGTTTCAAGGCCTGCCCCGATCAGAGTTAAGATGATTGTAGTTTCTGAGTTCCATGAGGAACCACCCACTAAATGATTCCCTCAAATATCAAACCTAAGAACTGATGGAAGCTGGAGCCACAAGAAAGGCACACGTACTTGGGTGATCTACACATGATCCTAGTTTGTTTGTTTTTACGACTTGTCTGATTTTATATTGTTGGGGAGTCCCTCAGAGAGAACCTACCTCAGATACAAAGGGATGAGGGAGTGTTTCTTCAGGAGGAGGATAAGTGCCTTGATTCAACTTGGTCCCAGGAAGACCAAGAAATTAGGAGAGATGGTGTCACTGAACTACTCAGGAAAGTGGGTGGGGCAAGTGACATAAGAACGTAGTGCTAGACCAGGCTCCAGGAACAGAGAATACACACTATGAGTGTGGTCCTTGAATGTTCCCAGATAAAAATGTCTTTGTTCTCCATGGCACTGGCTACTCCAGGATCTCCCTAACCTTACCCAGGTTTTTCTTCATGCCCAGGCTCCATCATTCCACCCACCGCTGTGCAACATTAGTCTAAATAGACTATATGCTACAGCTCACCATTTCACATCCTTCTCCTTTAGTCTCTTTATTATGCGTGTTATCTATCTTGGGATCTCTCTGCAATATCCTTCTGACATTTAAATAGCTTATGAAGGAATTATTAAAGTTGAAAAAAAATTTCTGTATGTGCTTTTTTCTCAAAGACCCAAGAGATTGAAGCATACTTATGATTCAGTGTCTGAAATCCTTTTAACAATATTAGTAAAGAGCATGCATGTGATTAGAATTTATGCGCACCTCAGGTAACTAAGCAACCGCAATAAGAAAGGCTCAGCTACCTAGTCACGTGTGACAACAATGATTCTCTTTTTCCTCTACGTTTTCCTTCCAGAGAACAGATATCACAATGTTGCCCTATCCGAGTGACAGTTCTTCTGGCAAGGAAAGCATCCAGAAACTTGGACCCCACAACCAGCCTTTCCCTGCATCTACTATTTGAATTTTCTTTGTTCTTTTTTAAAGATGAATTTCTTGATTTCTTCTTAAAGCTGTCAGGTTAAAATATAAAGCAAGGAGTTTCATCATGGCATCTTCATATGTATGAGTGTTTATGTATGCAAGTGTGTGCATCTTCTCACCCCCCCTGCCCCATGTGTGTGTATGTTTTTTTTTTGTGTGTGTGTGTGGTTTTTGTTTTGTTTTTTGTCACTGAATCTGCAGGTCACATTTTATACTGAGTACCAAGTCCCCAGTATCTGCTTGTCCCCTCCTTTCAATGCTAGTTTACAGGCTTGTGCTGTCATACCTGGCTTTCACCTGCATAATGATCACCTAAATTCAGTGGTCATACTAGCCCAGCAAAAACATTACCCACTGACTCATCTCCCATGCCTTAAATGTGTGTTCTTGACATTTCTTCTATCAGCCTCACTCAAATTTCCAGAACAAACAGGACCCAGATTAATCATTCACTAGAATGTAGCTCCAATGTCTTCTTTCTCATTTCATTATAGAGTCCTTGTTGCCCCCTAAAATCTCCTGAGCATCATCTTTACTGCTCATGCTTCTGTCTGCATTCTGATCATTGAAGCTCTCACCAGGGTGGCCCATTAATCTCTGCTTGTGGGACTTTAAGGCTTTCTCTGTTCTGAAGTTCCAAACCCATATACATTTTTTAGATAAATCAGTTCCAAATGTTGGAGAACATAACAGATTTACCATAGCAATAACCCCCATCCTGGATAAGAACATTCTGTATTATCTTTCTGGACCATATCCCTGACATAAGCAACTGAAGTGAGTAGGGATTTATTTTAGCTCGCAGTTAAAGAGAATACAGTCTACTTTGGGGGGGGGGGCTGGAAGCTAGCACTCTGTCTGTGGTAGTGGGAATTTGTGGCTTGGCTCATTCATCCTATGTTATTGGACCAAAAAGGCAGTTAGGACAGGAAACGAACCTGGGATGTATCCCTAAACCTCATCCCTATAGCACAATATCTAACAGGCCCTATGCGCAAAAGATTCCAAAATCTCCCAGAACAGCATTACCAATTAGGGACCTAGATTCCAACACGTGGGCATTTATATACTTCACATTCAAAGCATAACACTACCCACACTTGTTGAGCTTCTTTCACTCCCCATCATTACCTGGAGACTCAACAGAGTTACCATGGGGCATTTAGGATGCTTCTGGCTTTGGGCTATTACAAACAAAGCTGCTCTACAAACTTATGTAATATATATATGGAGAGAGAGAGAGAGAGAGAAAGAGAGATATCAATCATTTCAGGTAATGTAGAAATGAAGTAAATGGATCATCTGGTAGGTGTGTAGTTATATTTCTGTGAAACTGTCAAACTATTTTATAATGTGGCTCTACCTTCTTTTTCATTTTGTGGCAGTTTCTCACTATGTACCTAGTTTCTCCTTAGACTGACTTAGATCTCACTATGTAGACCAGCCTGACCTTGGCTTTGCAGTGGTCCTTTCTGAATTTGTTTACTTACTGCCAGGACTATATTTATGTGCCTCTGTGCTGGGATCATTCACAGTTTCCCTCCTCTTTTTGAAATAGGGTAAAGTTGTCTCAGTTTTGAAGTCATGTTAGTGTGTATGTGTGTGTGTGTATGTGTGTGTGTGCGCACGCGTCTGTGCGCGTGTGAAGGCACACAGTGTACATGCAAGTCTATGCTCCTACATTGTGGCAAATAAAGGATGATTTTGAGTGTCTTCCTTGACTGCTCTCCACGTTATTTTTGACACAGGGTTTCTCACTGAACTGATCATTCATACACTCTCTACACTGACTGGCCAGTGCATCCCAGCAATAAGCCTGTTTCTGAACCCACCCCATACTAGGGATAAAGAGGTGCACGGGCAGGGCCACTTTTTCCTATGGCTCCTGGATATCCGTACTCAGATCCTCATGCTTGTGCAGAAGGCAATTTACTACCTGTGCTATCACCTCTCTCGCCTTAATGTTTCTGTGTCACCTTTCCACGCACCTGGGCCTAGAGCCACATTCGATCATGCTGTGTTCTGGTTGCACAATTTCAAATTCCTTGAAGCAATAATTGTGTGTTCCAGCTCCTCTGCGTACCCCCGCGTATCTGTTGACCCTTGGTATGCCCTGTGCTAAGTTAATCTAAATTGTCTACATGATCTAAATCGACATGATCGATTTATTGTCAACATAAATTCACATGATCTAAAAACACCTAGAAGACACAGTTCTGGGTAGGCCAGCGAGGGATTATCTACTTAGGTTAGTCAAAGGTAAGACACACCCACAGTGGGTGGTACGTTCCTTGTGCCATAGTCCTAAACTGAATACACAAAGGAAAAGCAAGCTGTGCATTCATCCTTCTCTACTTCCAGACTGTGGACAATATGTGACTAGCTGCCCCGAGCTCCGGTTACCATAATTTCCCTGCCACGATGGAATGTGCACAAAAACTACGAACCAAAATTAACTTCCTGTCCTTCAATGGCTTTTTTAGGTATTTTCTCACAGCAACAATACAAAAAACTAATGGAACCTGTCATTTTAATATTTTCCATTTTAACAGACATGTTGCAGTGTATTACATCTAAACACATTTATTTAATGGCAATGGTGCTCTCAAGCATATTTTCATCTACATATTTTTTACCCAAATATAATATAATATAAAAAAAGCAAGAAAAAATAGTATTGACAGGAACCAATCCAGGAGGAGATAGGGAAAAGAGTGGGGGTGAATATTATTAAAATGCATTGTGTGCACTGTGGAATTTTCAACAAATGATAAAATATTCTATTTAATTTTTTGCTGTTTACCTATATGGAAGTTTATGTCTGGGCTACTTTTTTTTTCTTAAAAGAGGTAGAGTCACATTGTGCTACTCACAGTGTCCTAAAATTTTGCTATTAAGCTGTCCTCCTGTCTTCACTTCCGGAGCAGCTGGGACTCCATTTAGGAGCCATCACACCTGTCTTTCTTTGCATTTGATTTGTTTAAAATCAGAGTTCTTCCATGTAGCCTTGGGGAGCATGCAACTTCCTATGTAGATCAGGCTGGCCTCAGACTGGTACTGATTCTCTTGCACCTGCCTCTTCACGGCTGTGCGTAACAGGTGGGCACGACCCTGTGTGGCCTCTGTTTCATCTTTACCAGGACCACCCGGTGTCAGTGCCTGAAGCATCGCAACTGTGTGAATCAGGCTGTGTCTCATCCTCCATCCTTGTGTTTCTACTTCACGTGTTGCTTTAGCTTCTCTGCATGCTTTGCATTTCAAAGTAAACTTTACAATCAGCTTCTCAGTTTCCCCAAACATCTTGCTAGTACTCTCATTGACATCACATTGATACGTGAATAATTTTGTGGGAAGTTGACAATTTAACAATCCTTACTATACTAACTTCAGAATCTCTCCATTTCTTTAAATCCCACTTAGCTTCTCTCTGTCCTATTGTGACTTTAATTGTACTGCCATTTTCACACTCACCTAAATGTGTCTTGTGTATATCATTGGATATTAATATGCAATTGTTAATTGCTTGAATATGGGAATATATTGGCTTTTCTATATGAATCATGTGCTTTGCATCAATGCCAGGGTCATTATGCTAAATTTTTAAAATGTTATCATTCCTTAGAGAATTTTATACAGTGGCTTTTGGTGGTATTCATCCCTTCCCCCAACTAATCCTAGACACCTCTCCTTTACAAATCATCCAATTTTGTGTCCTTTAGAAAAGAAGCTCATCAAGACCAGTTTGTTCTGCCCAAATATTCTTGGATGTGTGGCCTTCCACTGGAGTGAGTTTGACTTACCAGGGGCTATACTATCAAAGATAACTGACTCTCCTTCTCCCCACTGACTATTGCTACTTAGCTAACAGCAGGACTTCATGCCCAACTATCCTCTCCATTTGGGGATCTGCTTTGATTTGCACATACAGTAGTCTTATGCATGCTTTAACAACCTCTATGAGACCTGATGTTTTATCTTATTTCTTATTATATTTTATTTTGTCGTGTCTGGTTGTTATCTCTTAGAAGCCTGTTCCTTTCTAATGACAGACAGAAAGAGAATGGATCCAGAGGGGAAAAGAGGTAGAGAGTAATCAGGAGGAGTGAAGGGAGGGGAAACCATAACCAGGATATTTTGTATGAGAAAAGAATCTATTTTCAATAAAAGGGAAAATGCGGGGGAAAAAATCTCTTTGAGTTCATGTGTGCAGCTGCCATGCTGTGTCCAGAAGACACTGGTGCCTTGTATGCATGCACCACCTTTGGCTACTACATTCCTTCTTGCCTGTCTTCCACAGTGATTCATGAGCCTTGGGAATAATGAGAGGAGTATGCCTCTTCTATTTAGGTCCCAGAATTCTGTAGTATCTTATTGTCTAACCCTGGTCAGTTGTAGCTCTTTGTGTTAATAACCATGTACTGCAAACGGAAACTTCTCTAATGAGGGTTGAGAGATACACTAATCTATTGATATAACAATAACTCATTAGGAATTGATTCCATACTTTGTCCAGTAAGCTGAACAATAGTACTAGGCTGTCTGCTAGAGTTTAGGACCTATCTAGCCATAGGTTCTTGACCTAAAAATGGTGACAGGTAAGGGTTTTATCTTGTGGATTTGAAGTTAAATCCAATCAGAAAGTGGCTGGTTACTTCCATAATGTTTGTGCTACTATTACAACAGAGAGCTTGTCTTGCCAGGCCAGTTTTTATTGCAGCTCACAAGTTTCCTAGCTCGGTAACACAGATGATCATTCAATAAATGAGCCATTCACTGACACTGCCTCCCTAGAAGTCTATTTCTTGCCATTCTCAAGCCTTTGCCCAAGACCATTGTGTCCCAGAGGGTTCCTGACTACATTTCCCTCCTCAAGGCTGGGTTTACAGCTTAGCCATCCCGTGGAGGGGACCTAGGAAGCAGGGACCCACACCCTTTTCTGTTAGCATGTATAGAACCTGTCACCACTATGAAGATAGGATGAAGCTTCCAGGTCAGTACTAGCTTGATTTATCCATGTTTTATGACTCAAGTGTGTGATGTTTTCTGAGATAGAGTGTTAACTTCGAGTTTTGTAGGATAGCCAAGAGCGTTGGCAGTACCCTGCCATGATTGAGGTTCTCTGGTACCTTGCTGGAAAGCAACTCTTAAAGACACATCCCATCCCTATCCACAGAATTTTTTGTTAGACTGCAGTGTCTCAGTGGGAGCATTGTTACTGTACTACAGGGTAACTCCATTTTTTTTGGTTGTGTGTGTATCTATATATCTATATCGGTGTCTATCTATGTCTAGATAGATAGATAAATGATAGATAGAGATAGAGAGAGAAGTGATATATCTATATCTATAAATACAGATTTAGAGATAGAGATATATAGGAAGCTTTTAGAGTATCAGTGTATATGACTTTTTTGAAAGATCTTTAGTGTTATAACTGACGATTCCCTCCTCTCTCCTGGCCTCTCACACCTCACTCCAATTTAACCTCTCCTGTTCAGTAATTTCCTTTTAATCTTTTATAACTGTGCATTCTATCTCCTCTTCCTATAAAGTCCCTCCCCATGGCTTCTTATGATTTTTCTGATGTCTATGGATATTCCAAATTAAACCCACATAGTCAAAGCTAACTTTCACAAATGAGAGAAAGCTCATATCATTTGTCTTTCTGGGTCTGTGTTACCTCACTCAGAATGAATCTTTCTAGCTCCATTCATTTCCCTGTGAATTTCTTAATTTCATTTTACTTCATAGTTAATTAATATTCCATTGTGTAAATATAGCACATCTTCATTATCTATCCCTTGGTTGATGACATCCAGGCTGTTTCCATTTCCTGATTATTGTGAATAGAGCAGCAGTGAATATAAATGAGCAGTTATTGCTGTATTAGCATACAGAATTCTTTGGTTATATGCCCAAGACTGGCATACCTGGATCATGCAGTAGATGTATTTCTGACATTTTTAACATCCTCCAAATGGATTTCCATAGCGAATGTACAAGTGAATAAGGGATACCCTTCCCCCATATCTAAGGTAGCATTTGTCAAAACCTGTTGTTTCAATTTTAGCCATTCTGACAGATATAAGAGAAAGTATCAATTTTTTTCATTTTCATTTCCTTAAAGGCTAAGGATGTTAAGTATTTTTTCAGTGTTTCTTAGCCATTTATATTTCATCTTTTGGGACCTCTCTGTTTAGTTTCAGGCCAAACTTTATTTCTTGATGTTTACTTTTTTTTAGTTCTTTGCATATTCTAAATAATGACCCCCTGTAAAATGTGACCAAGATTTTTCCCATTCTGTACGCTGCCTCTTCATCCAAGTGATGGTGTCCTTTGCTGTACAAAACCTTTTTAGTTTCGTGAGGTCTCATTTATTAGTTGTTGGTCTTGATGCCCGTGCTATCAGGGTTATGTCTAGGAAGTCCTTTCTGGTGCCAATTAGCTCAAGCCTATTTCCCACTTTCTCTTCTATCAAATTTGGGGTATCAAGCCTTATGTCAAGGTCTTTGGTCCATTTGGAATTGAGTTTTGTCCTGAGTGAGTAATAAGAATCTAGTTCCATTCGTCTACATGTAGCTATTCAGTTTGACCAGAAAAAAAAATTGTGGAAGATGCTGTTTTCTACAGTGTGTTTTGTCGAGGACTTTATCTAAAATCAGGTGGCTGTAGGAGTATGTTTGTCTGTGAGTCCTCAATTCTATTCCACGGATCGATCTGTCTGCTTTTATTCCAGTACTGTACTGTTTAAATTACGCTAACTCCATAGTATAACTTGAAATTTAGGATGGTGATGCCTCTAGCAGTCTGTGTCTTTGTTAGTTTTCAGTATTGTTTACATATCCTGAGTCAAATGTGTTTCAACCCTACACAAAGAACTACAGGCAACAAGGAAATGCTGAAAGGGTAAAAACAGTCTTTCCCAGGGAAGAACACACCAATTGGTTATCAAAAACCAAAAGATTGGTCTTTAGAACATATACATTCAAGTAACATTATATAACAGTTTGTACTTATGTGTTTAGGAATACATATATAAGTGTGTACCTATATATTTAATATCTACTAAAGAAAAAAGGGCCACTAAAATCAGGAACATGACAAGGATCTTCACTATCCCCCGTCCCATTCAACATAATATTTGAAATACTGACTAGAGCAATAAGACAAATGAAATTTAATGTTATCTTTTCAATGTCTGGAAATTTGGTGGCAATTGTATTGAATCTGTAGAATGTCTTTGTTAGGATGGCCATTTTCTCAATGAGTATGGAAGGTCTTTCTATCTTTTGGTATTTTCTTCAATTTCTTTCTTCAGTGTTTTAATGTTCTCATTGTACAAATTTACCACTACCTTGGTTGGATTTATTCCAAGGTATTTTATTTGAGGTTACTGTGAATAGTATTATTCCTTGATATCATTCTTGATATAGTTGTCATGTGTATATAGCAAAGCTACTGATCTTTATGTGTTAATTTTGTGTACTGTTACTCTGCTGAAAGTGTTTATCAACTATAGTAATTTTCAGCTGGAGTTTTGGGGCTTTTATATAGTGAATCATCACCTGAAAATACATTTTAATTTCTTCCTTTCTTATTTGTATCCTCTTTATCTCCATCAATTGTCATATTGCTCTAGTCAATACTTTCAAGTATTATGTTGAACAGGAGAAAGGAGAGTGAACATCCTTGTCTTATTCCTGATTGTAGTGGCCTCTTTTTCTTTGTATATCTTTAATAGATTTTACATGTGTGTGTGTGTGTGTGTGTGCACGCACACACACATATTCTTAGACAAACAAATTTTACCTGCTCAGTCTGTATGTTTCTGGTATGTACATTTTCTTGTGTGTACATTTCAGGGTTGACCATTCACTCACTCTCAGCATTCCTTAGTTGCCTGTAGCTTTTAACATAGAACTGAGACTTCCTGAGCTTCCCCTCATCCACATTAACACCAATTTTTATTAGTTCAGCTCATGTTTAGGCAGCTATGTTGGTGAGCCTTCATGAGTGTAGCTTCTGACATTCCTAGGAGACACAATCTCACAGCAAACGCCACATTTCTCGGACTCTTAAACAATCTTTTCACCCTTCTTCTATAATGACTTCAGAGCCTATCAGTTGGGGCTAGGCTTCGAGTTCCATAAATTCACTAGCCCTGGGTTGTTGGCCAGGTTTCTAATACCAGGCATGGTTTCCTCTTGTTGAGCAGGTCCTAAGTCCAATTAGAGAGCTGCTGGCTATGGCTATGGTCAAGGTGTGTATGTCACTATTGAATCCTTATAGCCATTGTGCTATGCTGATCATTGTTGTGGTTCACAGGCGTCATAGGTGGGTAGGACCGTTGGTTGCTTCCCATCTTTGGAAGTTTCCATGATGTCTTCTAGTACCATGAAAGGTAGTCCTCAGGAAGAAGCATTCAGGTCAGTTTCAGCTCAGGAACCTCAGGGTATCTTTAGCAAATAGGAACTTACCATCTACTTCTGGTGAAGGGTAGGGAAACCTAGGGCAACAGCAATAGCTTGTAATGTTTTGAGACTCTACTGGACAACTCTGACCAACAACTCAAAAGAAGGCTTTACGTGCCTCGTGCTGGGGTTTATGGTAGATGATCTTTGGCTCTCAGAGGGAGTATTTTCAGCCCAGTGGGGAAATTTTAATTTAAATTGTATATGTATATTTATATACCAACATAGGTATATTACCTATAGATAATTAATAGTGTGATTCCTTATGACATTTTAGACACCCTTATTGCTATTTGACTCTGTTCTCTCTGTCTCCTGTGTTTTCTCCCCTCATCTCCCAAATTAGATCCTCCCATTTTTCCCATTTTCCCTTCAGATCACTTGTTCCCTAATATTCTCCTCTCTATTGCTCTCCCCAACCTCTGGAATCATCACTTTTTACCCTTCTGGTTTCTGCTGTCACTCCAAGAATGTTCACATCATTCACCTGCAAAATTCATGATTTATTTTTCCTCTACAGCTGAGTAGTATTACATAATGTGTGTGTGTGTGTGTGTGTGTGTGTGTGTGTGTGTGAGTCCCACATTCTCATTATCCATTTGTAAACTGAATGACATTTAAGTTGTTTGCATTTCCTAGCTATTGTGAATAGAGAAGCAATGAACATGGCTGAGCAAGTATCTATGAAGTAGGGTGTCAAGTCCTTGGGCATATGCCAAGGAGTGGTGTAGCTGCGTCATATGGTAGATTTATTTTTAGCTTTTTGAGGGTTCTCCACAATGATTTCCAAACTGGCTGAACTAGTTTGCAATTCCACCAAGCAGTGAATGAGGATTTCTTTTTCCCTACATCCCCTCCAGAGCTTGTTGGTTGTTTTGTTGATCTTTGCCATTCTGACTGGTGTAAGATGAATTCTCAAAGTTGTTTTGATATGCATTTCCCTAATTGCTAGGGATGAAAAATATTTTTGAGATATTTTTAGCCATTTTTTCTCTTTAAAAATTGCTGTTCAGATCCCAGGCCCATTTCTTGAGTGAGCTATTTTTTGACTCTTTGGAGTTCTGTTTTGTTTTTTTCTGTATATATTTTAGATGGTAATCTTCTGCCAGATGTATAACTGGAAAGAATTCTCTCCCATTTTGTGGGCTTT
The DNA here is from genome assembly GCA_026225945.1 of Cricetomys ansorgei. Classification (NCBI taxonomy): domain Eukaryota; kingdom Metazoa; phylum Chordata; class Mammalia; order Rodentia; family Nesomyidae; genus Cricetomys; species Cricetomys ansorgei. The sequence goes on along the minus strand of JAMJFZ010003344.1, from coordinate 1,259,498 downwards.
CTGGTCATCCAATTAGTTGTTTCTTTAACTGAACAGAAACTTTTAGTTTTCATGACGTTCCACTTACCAATTGTTGGCCTTATTTCTTCAGCAAATGGAATCCTTTTTCATAAAGTCCCTACCTACACCTATATCTTGTAGGGTACTGCCTATATTTTCTTCTAGGAGTTTCAGTATTTCAGGTTTCACATTTACGTATTTGAATCCATTGGAGTTACTTTCTGTACAAGGTGATAGATAGGGGTCTAATTGTATTCTGCATGTGGACATCCAGTTTTCCTAGCACCACTTGTTGAAGATGCTTTCTTTTCTCCTGCTTGCATGTTTTTGTCATCTTTGTCAAATATTAAATGGCTGAAGTTAAGTCTACTTATGTTTGGGTCTTTGAGTTTGTTTCATTGGTCTTCACATCTGTTTTTCTTCAAGAACCATATTGTTTTTTATTACTATGGCTCTGTATTATATCTTGAGAACTAGAATGGTAAGCCCTCTCTGCAGCATTGCTTTTTGCTCAGGGTTGTTTTGACTATCTGGATCTTTTATAGTTCTATAAGAATTCTAGGATAATTTTTTTTCTATTTCTTTGAAGAATGAGATGGAGAGTTGAATTCAGATTGAATTAAATCTATAATACCTTTTAGTAAAGTTTTCATTTTCACAATATTTATTCTACCAATCCACATGCTTGGGGTGTGTTCCTATTTTCTAACCTCTCTCTCTCTCTCTCTCTCTCTCTCTCTCTCTCTCTCTCTCTTTCTCTTTCTCTCTCTCATTTAACCTTCTCATTGTAAAAGTGTTTTAATCTCCTAGATACTTTATTTTCATTGAGACTATTATAAATGGGAATATGTCCATGATCTTTTTCTCTGTATTGATTTGTGCAAGCTGATTCTGTATCCTGCCAAGTTGATGAATTTGCTTATTGTTTCTAGTTTTCTGGCAGAGTTTTAAAATTTCTTATATATAATACCATGTCATATGCAAACAGGGACAGTCTGACTTCTTTTCCTGTTTGTATTGCCTTTATTTCTTTCTCTTGCCTTATTACTCCAGCTAATGCTCTGACTAGAGCATTGCAAAGGAGTGGGGGGTAGTGGACAGCACTGACTCATACATGTTGTCAGTGGGATTGCCTCAAGGTTTTTCCTCTCTTTAAGATGATGTTGGTTGTAGGTTTCTCATATTTAGCTTTTATTGTGTTGAGGTATATTCCCTCTCGTTCTGCTTTATCCAGGTCTTTTATCATGGTGGCACATTGGATTTTGTCAAAGGCTTTTCTCTATTGAGATAATCATGTGATTTTTGTCTTTATCTCCCCGTATGTGGCTTATTACATTTATTGACTTGCATTTCAGGGATGATGAACAATCATTTTTATGTATGTGTGTGTACTCTGTTTGCAAGTATTTTATTAAGCATTTTGAATTTATAGTCATCAGGGTTATTGGCCTCTAGTTCTCTTTTTTTGTTATGTCTTTACCTGGATTTATTTTAGAATGAATGATATTGGATTCATAGGAGGAGTTTGGAAGTATTGTCTTTCTCCTCTGTGTGTGTGTGTGTGCGTGTGTGTGTGTATGTGTGTACACGCATGCACATGTGTGTGTGTGTGTGTGTGTACGTGCATGCACGTGTGCGTGTGCGCTCATGCGCACTGCACGAATGTGTGCCTGTGCCTATGTGCATGCATGCCTGTGTATAAAATAGTTTAAGGACTGCTTGTAGATCTTCTTTGAAGACCTGATAGAATGCTGCTGCAAATCCACCTGGGCCTGGGCTGTTTTTAATTGGAAGGCTTTTCATTACTGTTTTGATCACATTTGTTATGGGCCTATTTAGGTTGCTGTCTTCATCTTGCTTTAATTTTGGTAACTTACCTGAATCTAGAATTCATCCATTTCTTTTAGAATTTTCAACTTAATAATTACTGGTTTTTAAAGTATTTCCTTACAATATTTTGAATTTCTTTAGTGTTTGTTATCATTTTTTCCCTGTTCATTTTTGATTCTGTTCATTTGGGTCCTGTCTTTCTTTTGGTTAGTTAAGCCAACAGCCTGCCAATCCTGTTTATCTTCTCTTAAATTTGTTGACTGTTTGTATTGTTTTCTATTTCATTGGTTTCTGCTCTGATTTTTATTACTTCTTGCTGTTTCAAAATAGACTAGGCTTGCTTTTACTTTTCATATTTTTTGAGTTGTGCTATTAAGTCATTTATTTGTGTTTTCTGATTTTTGTTGATATTTTATTTATCTATATCATCCAGTGATCTAAAGGACTTGAGAAAGTCTCCTCTGCCCTAAAATGCATCCCTTGAACACACAAAGTAATTACCACCACCACCACCCAGCAAATACACCTCCATAATAATTAAATCATTACATTTGACACAAGGAAATGGGAAATTTGTCCAATCTTTTTGCTGTATTTTTCACAAGAACATCAACACCACAGTAAAACAGATCCAAACACGTAATTACACATATGGTAAAAGTCTAATTAAATAAGGTACACTGATGTGACAGTAACATTTACAATTCATTGGCAGTTATTTCAGTAACAATGAAACTAGCCAAATTCTCCTGGAGGTTATTTCTGGCTAGTCTTATTTAAATATCATCCACACTGATAAATCAAGATCCTATGTTTTAATCTCAGGAAAAGGTGTGGGAACAAAGACAGAAAACAAGGGGGAAAGGGAGTTAATAACTTAATACAAACTATCACAAAGCTTGTCACTAGCTCTGACAAAACACGAAATTTTACTTAGCAATTGACAGCGACACAGAATTCCCATCAGGCACTTCACTTCTTCACTCACCCAACCCCCAACAAAAAAAAGACTTCTGAGTTCTGTTAATCCATTGCATATAAGTAAGGAGGAAACACGACACAGCATAAACAACAGAGTTTTTTTTTTTTTTTCAAGGCAAGCTGGCCAAAATTTCCTAGTTCAAGACCCAAATTTGCTCTTTAGTTTATGGGTTTGACCTTGAACTAGTCGACTACTTCAAGCTCATCTAGACTGTTAAATTTCACAAGAGAAAACAAGACAAAACAAACATCCCTCTTCTTTCTGGATCACTAGTGTAAGTCATTTGTCCCAAACAATGGAATGTCAGTTTCTTTTTTAACACAGTAAATGTTCACAGGACTTATCTCACAGCATCAAATGGAGGCATCCATGAGATTTGTATATATAAAGCTCTGATACAGTGACTGATGATGGCACATGCTTAATTAGCACTAAGTAGCAGCTATCAAACCTGAAAACAGTTTGAAAACTTTCAAACATCAGTATGTAAAGTTGTTACCCACCAAATGTAAATTGCGCAAGTGTGCATATATTTATTCACAGAAATCTAATAGTTTCTATATCAGGATTTGCTAATGCAATAAATGAATCCTGAATTGTGGGAACAGATCTAATCTACTACAAGGCATCAGCAGACTCCAAGCTTTTCTACTTCAAAAACAGGCCTTAAGCCCAGGGCCTACTGGCCTCCCAGTCTCCCCTTTGGAGAGGCTCCTAGGGAAGAGGTTCCTAGGCTGCCTGGGAACCCCACTCCTCCGCAAACAGGGGCAGGAAAGAGAAAGCCTCGGGAGGGCGGGGGCTAGGGTTTGGGGGAAACTAGCATCCCTGGACCTAGTCGTCCAGATCCACCTCCAGCACGATGGACCCCGGCAGCTGGTTGATGTCTAGGGTTTCAGGGGGCGGCTCCCTAAGACAGTCGCAGGGGTTTTCGAGGTGCTTCTGACAGACTGCGTCGCGGCCTTCAGGCTGGGCAGACCAGGGTGCGATGCCTCCAGCTCGGACTGCGTCTCCGACAGCTTCGATGAGGGCACACTCTGAGGCAGGAGAGTCGGGCCTGGAGCCGAGCGGTGGCAGGGGCTGCTCTGGGGCCTGGCAGTAGCCTGCATCCAGCTGCTGCAAGAGCAAGGCGCCTCCCCCCGCAGGTCCTCCCACGCCGCCGGGTTGCTTGCAGAAGGTGTAGTCGGAGATCCCTACCCCCTGCCGGGGGCACACCATCTCGGGGGGCAAGGGGTAATCGGCCTGCGGCGGCAGCCCCTGGAAAAGCTGCGCAGCAGCCGGCGGCCCCAGAAAGCGCAACGGCCCCATGCTGGCCAGGAAGAGGCTCCGGCCCTGCGACTCCCAGGCGGCGGCCGCGGCCAGCCCCAGCTCCTTGCAACGAGTCGCGGGCGAGGCGGACGAAGAGGAGGATGAGGCGGCGGCGGCGGCCGAGGACAGCAGGAAGCGGCGGGCGGCGGCGGCGCAGTCTTCGGCTGCCAAGGCCGCATAGCGCGGCTCCAGGTGCGGGAAGGGGGCGGTGGCGTAGGCCCTGTCCCGCGGCTGCTGCGGCGAGAGCGGCGGCTCCTCCTCTGGGCCGGCGGGGGCGGGCCCGCTGGGGCTGTGCACGATGAAGCAGAGCATGCAGGGCCCGCGGAAGAAGCAGTCGCGGCTTCGGGGCGCCGCGGGCTGCGGGGACGCCTTGGCCGGAGTCCGGCCGGGCAGCCTGATGAGAGGGCGCCGGCGGCGACACCAGCTGCAGCAGCGAGGCCTCTTCTGGCTCGGGCGGTTACGCGGCTCCTTCGACAGAAGGTGGCCCATATAGACGGCCTTAGGAAGGGAGACACGGACTGGGTGCGAGGAAAGCCCGAGAGGTGGGCTCCGGTGGCCGGGCAGGCCGCTGGCTGACTGGGCCTCTGCCCGCCGCGACTTCGTCCACGCTGCGCACCTGGTCCACGCGACGGCGCGGGTGGGCGTCAGCTGCGGGTACCCAGGCGGCCAGATGCGGGCTACATACTTTGGCCCGGTAGCCAGGCGAAAGATGGGCTCGAGCTGTGTGGACTCGAGGGAGGAAGCGAGTGGGCCGCTAGGCCAGCCGGTTCAGTCAGCGCGGTGGCGGGGGCAATGGCAGTCCCTCTCAGACCCTTCTAACTGCAGCTCCGCCAACGATGCGTGTGCCTGCGACACGACAGCATCCGCAGGAGCACACCACCCACTCCGAGAGGGGGCGGAGCCGGCCTTGGGGGCGCGCCGGAGGGGGGAAGAGGGAGGAGGTGGAAGAGAAGGGAGGAGGTGGAAGAGGAGGGAGGGGTACAGGGGATGGGATGGGGGGCGGGGGTGGTGTCTCGCCTAGGTGCGTCGCCAGACAGGCAAAAGACTGGCCACTCAGCCAGCCCTTCTGTTCAGAGAGATTCCTGAGGGCCTGCAGCCCATGCTTTTCTTCTGAGCTGGGCCTTTTTTCTGATTTTTTTAAAATGTAGGCCCTTAGAACTATAATTTTTCTTCATGGGACTGCTTTCACTGTATCCCAGAGGTTTCATGTGTTTTCATTTAGTTCCAGGAAAAATTTTGTCTTTATTTTTTCTTTGACCCAGCCATCATTCAGTAATGTATTGTTTAGTCTCCATCAATTTGTGTATTTACTAGAGATTTGGCATCAATCAAGTTTTATTGCATTATGATTAGATAGGATACGCAGTGTTATTTTAATCTTTCTGAATTTGTAAAGATTCGTTTTGTGTCCCAAGATGTGGTCTATTTTAGAGAACCTTCTATGTGCTGCTGAGTAGAATGTGTCTTCTTTGGTGTTTGGGTAGAATATTCTGTAAATATCTGTTAAGTCTATTTGATGTGTGATGCCATTTAATTCCCATGACTTTATTTTTCATCCACATGACTTGTTCATTGGAGAAACTGGGGTATTGAATTCACATAGAATTAACAGGTTGATGCTAGTCTGTGTCTTTAAGTCCACTAGTACATTTTTCTAATGAAATTGGATATACCAGAGTTTGGTAAAATATATGTTTGGATAACAATGTCTTCTTGGTTAACTATTCCCTTGATTAGGATGAGGAGTCTTTCTTTATCTCTTCTTATTAATATTAGTTTGAAGTCTATTTTGAAGCTAGTTGCTTCCTTGTCCCTTGTCTTATTTGACTGGAGTACCTTTGTCTACCCTTTTACTGTAAGGCAGTGCCTGTCTTTAAAACTTTAGGTGTGTTTCTTGTAGGCAACAGACAGATGGATTTTGTTTCTTGATCCATTAACCTAGTTTGCCTTTTAATTGGAGAGTTGTGGCCATTGATGTTTAAAGTTAATATTTAAAAATCTGTGTTGACTGTAGTCATCGTGTTGATTTATGGTAGTATTGTGTTCTCAGAAGTACTTTGTGTTTTAGTGATTATGGTTTTGTATGCTCATTTCTCTCTTAAGCCAGAAATATAGCATCCTGTGTTTTCTTTATGTTTTGTTAGTTGGATATAAAGTTTTTAGGCTGTTTATATAGTGGAAATTTTTTTCTCTCTCAGCTTTAGCACTGAGTAAATTGGTCTAGGTTAGTCATTCTGGTTTTTTAGCACTTGGAGTACATTGTTCCGGGATCTTCTGGCTTTCTAGGCTTCCATTGCGAAATCATTTGCTATTCTGATAGGTTTTCCTTTATTTGTGACTTGTTATTTTCCTCTTGCAGCTTTCAATATACTTTCTTCAATCTGTATACTTAATGTTTTAGCTATTATATGCTGTGGGTATTTCATTTTCAGGTCTTGTCTATTTTGTGTTCTGTGTGCTTCTGTTTTTATGGGTGTGCCTTTCCTTAGTTTGGAGATGTTTCCTTCTATGATCTTGTTGAAAATCTGATCTATGCCATTGGCCTGGGCTTCTATTTCCTCATCTATGCCTATAATTTGAAGGCTTGGTCTTTTGACGGTGTCCCACACTTCCTATATATTTTTCCTGTGTTTTAAAAACTGTTCATATTCTTTATTTATTTCTTCTAGATCCTCTACTTTATCTTAGAATCCTTTGCTTGATTCATTCTATTTGTAGGGTTTTCCTTTTAATTTTCTTGTTGGGTTATTGGATTTTTTTCAGTTTCATCTTCATTTCAGCTTGGGTCCTTTAAAAGTTTCTGTCTCTTTGTCAAATTCCATTTTAAAATCCTGCATTGTTATCCTTATTTCCATCAAATATGTTAGTGTTTTCTTGGGGAACTATCGTTAAGTTTTCTCATTTTAGGTTTATTGAGCTGTTTCTTTTTGTCTTTTTTAAATTCCTTGAATTCTTCGATGAAGTTTATGATTGTTCCTTTAAAATATGTGTCATGGATTCATCTAGGTAATTGTCATTAGAGAACATTTCTAAAGGACTGGTAGGTGTTGGGGAGAAATACTATATATGTTTTGTCTTATGATGAGATGACTGTTTTGGATGAGATCTGGGCACATGGACATCTTTGGTTAGTTCTGTATCTGATATGGTCAGAGCATGTTGGGGCAGAAGAAGGGATATGAGGTTGGGTTTAGCTTAGAGGTTGAATATGGCTTATGAGGGATGTAGTCAAGTGGACACAAGGGACTGTGCTTGTGTACAGAATGTGCATCCTTGTCCAAGCCTGGAGTGTGAGGGTAGATCTGAGTGTTGGGGAGGGTGTGTCGAGGGGATGATCAGGAAGACTTACCCAGCTAGACCCTGAGATAGGATGTACAGGGTGTGTCTTGGTAGAGAGGTTGGATGTGGTGTGGGTGGACCTGTAAGTCAGGGGCAGGAATGGCAGGTTCTAGTTGAAGTCTAGAGGTTGATTGCAGTGTAGGCAAGGGTAGCTAGATTAGGCCAGTGTACTCGATGTGGGACTCAGGTTAGATCTGAGGGTTGAAGAGAGTACATGGAAGGGAGACTCAAAAGGAATCACCTGGTTAAATCCTGGAGAAAGATTGTCCCATTCAATTTTTCATACCCCTTGACCCTAGAATTTCTCAGTTTATATTTTTCCAAATGCCTTATATATTGGTGAAAGTGAGATATTGAAATCACCCACTATCACTGTGTTGGGGTTAATCTGTTGTTTTAAATATAATAGTGTTTCTTTTATGAAATCAGGTGTTCCTGTGTTTAGTGCATATATGTTTAGTATTATAATATGCTTGGTGGTTTAAATAAGAAAACCCACATAGGCTCATATATTTGAATGCTTAGTCACCAGAGACTGGCACTATTTGAAAGGATTAGGAGATGTGGCCTTGTTAGGGTGGATGTGGCCTTTTTGGAGGAAGCATGTCACTGTGTGTGGACTTTGAGGTTTCGGATACTCAAGCCAGGCCCAGTGGCTCACTCTCTCTTCCTGTGGCCTGCAGCTCTGGAGCTCTCAGCTACCATATCTGCCTGTGTGCCTCTGCTATAAGGATAAGAGAGTAACTCTCTGAAACTGTAAGCAAGCCCCAGTTAAATGATTTCTTTTTGTAAGAGTTACCATGGCCATGGTGTCTCTTCACAGCAATAGAACACTGACTAAGACAATGCTGTTGTTGTTGTTATTTTCCTTTAATGAGTATAAAATGTCCTCCTTATCCTTTCTAATTAGTTTTGGATTGAAATCTATTTTTTTAGATATTAGAAGAGCTACACTTGCTTATTATTACTTCCATTTGCTTTGAATGCCATTTTCCATCCTTTTATCCTAAAGTAGTATCTATCATTGTTAGTAAGATGCCTCTCTTGGAGGTATCAAAAAAAGATGGATCCTGTTTTATGATCCAAATTGTTAGTCTGTGACTCTTTATTGGAGAGTTGAAACACTAATATTAAGAGTTATTATTAAACAATGATGATTGTTGTCATTTTCTTGCTTTGTGGTGATGTTTCATTTGACCTCCTTTGATTCAGTTTTCTGGAATTGTTTGTTCCTGTGCCTTCTTGAGTATGTGGAACCTTCTCTTCAGACCTGAGTATTCCTCCCTTCATCATCTTCCATGGAGCTGACTTAGTGGTCATAAGTTCCTTATATCTGCTTTTATGTTGGAAAGTTTTGTTTTCTTCTTTGGCTACAGATGAGTTTTTCTGAATATAGTTATATGGACTGATGATATCTGTGGTCTTTCCTAAAATGTGTAACAGTGGTCCAATTCCTTCTGGATTTCACAGCCTATATTGAAAAATCAGCTCTTGTTATGATGGGGCTGCATTTGTATGTAACTTGATATTCATCTCTTACAGCTTTAAGTGTCCCTTCTTTGTTCTGTGCATGTAGTGTTTTAACTGCTATATGATGTACAAAGTTTCTTTTCTGGTCCTGTCTATCAGGCATTCTGCTTATGTCTTGGGCATTGATAGACCCCTCTTTTCCTTAGTTTATCTTTTTATGATTTTGTTGAAAATATTTTCTTTGCCTTTGACCTGGGTCTCTTTTTCTTCTCTACCTATTATTCATAGAGTTTTTCTTTCTATAGTGTTCCAGAGTTCCTGCATGTTCCATTCTTGAGTTTATTTTGGATTTGACATTTTCTTTAAATGTTCTGATTCCTCTACGTTGTTGTCAAGACTTGATAGTTTCTCTTCCACTTGATCCAATCTATTGGTGAGGCTTTCCTCTGAATTTATGTTTGAATTACTGAAATTTTCATTTCATGGTGTATTTCATTTTGGTTTTTCTTTAGAGATTCTTTATTGAATTTTATTTTCATATCTTAAGTTGTTTTCGTTATTTTCTTCAACTGTGTTTATGCAATCTCTATTGGTAATTTATTACGTCCTTTTTTAGTTCCTTGATCATGATTATTACTGCTACCTTGAAATCATTATATATGTGTATATATATATATATATATATATATATATATATATATATATATATATCATCCAAGTTACTGTTCTTGGGTAACATTAATGCTGGAGTACTGATTTTTGTCAGAGACTGTTTTGGCTATTCATGTTTCTGTATTTATGGTCAGACCTAAGTATCTGGAGTTAGGTCATTGGTATTGTTTCTTGATATGGAGATCTTGTCCCTCCTCTGTTGAAGCTTTCTTTCCTGACAGATCAGCTATATGGGGGTTAGGATTCAGTCTTTGGACAACTTAATGTTGATGTTCAAACAGGATATCAAGAGTCATTTTGGCTCAGCCCAGGCTAAGTAAGGTTGAAGGCTTTCAAATTAGAAGATTCCTACAAGCAATCTTTAGGAATCTAGGAAAGATGTCCAGGACTTTCCTCAGGCAAAGGGTTCTAGTGGTGTTGGTGATGGTAGACTAGGATCTCTACATGAAGAAGAGGAGTAGGAAAGGGGATGGAAGGCAGACATGGGACATGATCCTATAGTAAGTAGTTAAAACCAGTGGATTTATAGATATAGGTTCAGTGCCCCTCTCTGGAAAGGTTGCAGGGATGGGTGGATTTGGCAGTCTGAGTCTATAATGCCTCTGCCTAAAGAAAGGACAAAGTGTGCTTGGGAGTATGGTTCCAATGAGTGAGGGTAGATGGAGCTGGCAACATAACTATAGGATTTGACTATATATGGGGAGCAAAGGGACTCAGTGAGGACAAGGGTAGGGGTGAGTAGAGTTAACAGTACAAGTTTGAGTTCTATTCTTGAAGGGGAGCAGGAGCACATGCACAGGACACATCTTTTGAGATCTTTAATGAGCTGTCACATTTCCTATGAAGATGATCATGTCACTTTTTAAAATAAGATTTATTTACTTTTGTCTATATGAATGATTTCCCTGCATGTATGTATGTGCACCGTGAGTGTACAGTGCCTGTGAAGGCTAGAAGAAGGAATCAAACCCTAGGAGTGGAGTTAAACACCAGGTAAGCTGCCAAGTGGGTTCTGGGAACCAAATCTGTGTCCTTTGTAAGAGCAGTATGTACCCTTTAACCACAGAACTCTCTCTCCATTCACTGAATATGTCACTTTTGACTTCAGTATTATTTTTGCAGTTCTATGGATCTGTCCCAGGGCCTGACCCATGCTTAAAAAGTGAGTTGCAATACAAGGATTCTGACACACTAGAAGGAGGTATGTTAACTGTTGTTTTAATATATTTCTTTGTGACATTTAATACATGCATATAATATGTTTTGAGCATGACTATGTCCCATCACTATGTTGTATCCCCTTTGTACTCCTGATCTTGGTATTTTTCTCAACTAGTCTTTCTTCTATTTTTGTGGCTTTTGGTTTTTGGTTTTGTCAACCCAGAATTTCAGTTAAGATTACCAAGAGGAGCATTTGTGTAGGGATTATTTAACAGATTCTTGCATTTCCACATATCTTTATCATCATCACCTCCAAGTACTCTGTTTTTAATCCCTACCATTACTGCTGATCCCAGTAACCAAGTAGAAACTACCCAATATGCATGTAGTTTCTTTTCTATCTTCAGGACTTTTTTGGTCAACACATGTTTTTCATTATTTCCTATTGGGGCATGTGCTAAGGGGTTAATACCAGTTTCATGGGCACCTTACCTAGTTGCTACAGCACTGAAGTAAATTTCTCTCACCCTCTGGAAGCATTAACTACCTATAAATCCTTAGGAAGGGGTGGGATTTGGCAAGCCCCTCTCCCTTAACTGGTAACTTTCTACCAATCCTCAGGAATGGGAGAGGGGCTCATGAGCATTCTACCCTCTCCATGACAGAATGATGAAGGTCATCCTCTTCAGGTAGTCACACAGCTGTGGAGATTTTAAGCATGCAAAGGGTATGACATGTCCTAGACAGCCTTTCCTCTACCTCTTCTGTTCTTCAGTTTCTTCCTTAGACTTCCCTGACCCATGCAGGGGATGATACGCATGTCTCATTTAAGGCTGTGAATTCAACAATCACATAGTCTCAATACTTTGGCCAATTAAGAATCGCTATGGTAACTGCTTCCGGATGCTTCTCTGGCCAAACCCAACAGCAGCACTAATTTATGGGCATAAACATAAATATTTAGAAGGAAATTTGACCTGATACTCAAATTTGTCATTTTAATGTGCTAAAATATACAAAAGTAAACACAGAAACCATTCCACAGAAGCTTTTCTTGATTATTCATTGACATTATCAATGAATTAATAAGGTTTTGACTTCTAGTCATGGTATTTATTTCTACCACCATCTCCTCTTGACATGTGGACCTTCTTGATACAATTGGGATGGAGTATATTCACTGGTAGCTAATGAATAGAGCTCAGGGATGCTGATAAACCTCCTATAATACACAAGTAGCTCCTCACTAAAAGAATTATCTAAGGCCACACTATCCATAATCCAGACCTTCAGAAATTCTGCTCTGGAAGTAGGTACATCCACAGGTGTATTCCACCAATATATAGATTTATGCAAGCTGAACTATGTGAGCTGATGTAACAGAGCAGGGAACATTTAAATTTCATCTTTTAACAAATCCCATAATAGTTCTATCTTTTCCTTTGTTTCTTGAAACATTCCATTGTATTCCATTATGTTCAGTCTCTCTCATTCCAAGAGACATTAAACTTGTCATTGTTAGGCTACAGGTTTCTTCTGAATGCTATTATGGTCATCAAGCTGGGTAAAATTGGTGATTGGAACCAGATTCTCCACTCTAAGAGGAGTTCCTGGGGGAAAGGACTGATTCAGACACTCTTAAGAGTGAAAGTAGAAGTGAAGAGTATCTGGGCAGAGCCCCTGAAGGATAGCCAGATGAGCTGAACAAAGAGCCCAATTTACCAGGATCCACACTTAAAACAACTCAGCATGTAGTAACTGTGCTTTTCATTCCCTTGTACCAACAGTTTCATAAGTACTTGGAACCATAAGGTATAGATGATGGCTCAGCATTAAGGCCTGAAACTCTCACAGAACTGGCATGTTAAAGAGGCTAGGTGAACCGGACAGTGGTGACACACACCTTTAATCCCAGCACTCGGGAGGCAGAGGCAGGCGGATCTCTGTGAGTTCGAGGCCAGCCTGGTCTACAGAGTGAGTCCCAGGACAGCCAGAGTTACAACAGAGAAACCCTGTCTCAAAAATACAAGCAAAAACAGAAAACAAAAAGAGGCTGAGTGAATTTTCTCCTTAAAAGATTAGCCCATGCCACCCAATCCAGGAGGCTCAGTACCCTTTAAGGCTGGCACCCACACTCAGATTCAATATCCTTTCCAGGTGGATATGTGTACCTACTGACTATCCTCCAGGAAGCAAAAATCCAGCTGCAAACACAAACTGAATTCTGAATAATTTGGTAAGCCTTCTTCTTCCTTGCATACAGAACTTCCAAATTTCTCCATTGGCATTTGGGCCATTTAAGTTGTATTCATTGTGTATTTGGTATTTTCACAAATAGTTACTATTTTGGGGTGCCTAGTATGTTCAAGGCAAATCATATACACTTAATCCCTATAGGTGCATATGAAGAACATTTAAATATCCATAAGTAAGTTGGGCCGTGGGTATTATTCTTCCATTCTGCAGGTCTGCAATACAAAATGGTTTAGGCCATATTTTCAGAAACCTAGAACTCAAGGTCCGTCCCACAGACATCTGAACATACTACTGCAGCTGGAAAGCATTAGTCTGCCATTACTGACATTTCCCTTGGGAATGTTCTTCAGTTTCTACTTTGCATGTGTGATTGTTCTGATGGCCATATAGTGGGTGTTAGTGAGACCGATGACAGGGTAAGGGCACTTCTAGAGAGTGGCAAGAGTAGCCAGGTTCCAACTTCCATTTTCATGGATTCTAGTTTCCCCTATATAAGATTTTTTTTTCTCCAACAGAGGACCATTAATTCTGCTCCAAAGGCAGATGATTTTCTCTTTGCATTTCATCCCCAGGACTCTATTTTCTTAATGTTTTAAAGGTAGCATACAAAGTAGTGGGTTTCACAATGACACATTCCCATGTTCTTGTCCCACTTTCTGTCCTCATCTTGCTCATCCCCTTTCTCCTCCCCAATTGTCCCTGTTCCTACTTTCATGCTCCCTGTATGATAAAAGTCACTCTTTACCTCTTTAAGGACTCTACTTTCCATTTATGGTACCCTTTGTGGTTTCATGTCCTGCATAAATAATGTTGCACAAGAACACAAATTTAAATGCAGTTACTCATTTGCAGTTAAACTTGAACCACCTGTCTTTTTGTGCATTTGGCTTGTTTTGTTGAACACAATCACTGAGCACCTCTGCCTCCTCTCTGCATCCTCACATAGTGCTGAGGCAAAGATCTCTTGTCTCTTCCCTTTCTACCAGTTTAGTTCATCAGAGCCATGTCCATAGGAACCCACACTGCTTCTGTCACCCATGGGGGAGTTACATTGAGCATTATTAATGGTGAGATGGGAATATGACACAGCTCACCTCATAGCATCTGCTATGTAACATTAATGAGATCTAGACCTAACTGCAGCGTTTTAAAGACCAATGTACATTATGTGTCCCTTGTCTACATTGGTCCGTAGCCCTACATCTCATTTGTATTATCTATTTCCTTCACGTGTGAGCCTTGATTCTGATATCTCATGAACTCTTATGCCTTTGCTGCCATTCAGGCCTGACCTTATACTTGGCATCTGTGAATGCTTCAGCCTCTAGTCCTACTAGAAGACCATCTTCCTTAGATTGCTGCTAAGTAACTGCATCATCTATTCAGGTTAGTACAAAATCCTAAACTGATCTCTTTCAGTGTTTCTTATATATTCTAGAGTGACACCTTGACCCCTGGACCTTTTGGGTATATTAATCAGTCTTTACTGTTGAGCTATATCCCAGGCTGAGGAAAAGCATTCTTTTGGTCAGTTTTGGTGAGTACCGCTCACAGCACTTCCCTGTGATGACACTACTCTCTTCCCTAACTAGTCCCTGTGTCGATTCCTGCATTCTGTTCCCTAGAACAGCCTCAGTCAATGTTAGAATCACTTAGAGATATATTCAGTCAAGCAGTCTACTCTTGTAAGCCCAGTACTCTGGAGTCTGGGGCACACATATCACAATTTCGGGACTATAAGGTGAGTTCTAGAGTAGCCTGGGATACATGATTGGAACCTGGTTCAATGAACAAAAACAAAAAGTGGAAGATATTCATGGTGACCCATGAGAGGCTATGATTCTGACTGCTTGACAGAGGATGATTGCAAATTTGATGCCATCCTGGGTGACTTAGTGAAAGCCTGTCTGAAAATGACATAAAAACCTGAGTGTATATGTTTATTTTGACAGTCTGTGTGATTATTTCAGAAAAGTCTAGGACACATTAGTAAAAGTTCCACTTTGGCTCCATGTGTGAGGACATTTGTAAAAGCAATTATGTCATGAGATCTCTAATCACCAAGTAGATCCATTGAAGACGTCATGTGGTATTGGTGGTTATGTGGGAGGCAAGGATTTTTGAGGAATTAGCTCATTAGAACCATGTACTTGAGTCTGTTTCTTGCCTTGAGTTCTTCCTGTATTCCTTGTTTGGACACCCTAATCCAAGAGGAAGAGAGGAACATGCTGGAACATGTGTGGAGAAAACATCCATCAACTGAACCCGCTGAAACTGTGAACCCAAAGGATTCTTTCTTCCTTTATTTTGGTCAGGCATTTTGTCAGCAATGAAACAATAACTCAACTGAACCCGCTGAAATTGTGAACCCAAAGAAATCTTTCTTCCTTTATTTTGGTCAGGCATTTTGTCAGCAATGAAACAATAACTACAAGTCTAGTGTAGCTCAGTGGTAGAGCACTTGCCTTGCATGTAGGAGGATCTGGCTTCAATCCCTAGAATCAGACAGTACAACTGACTTCCAAAAAGGTAAGGTTAGAGGGTTATAATAGCACGTTCTGATCTTCAAAGAAGTAAGCATCTGTCCACATGAGTCTCAGGCTCTTTGGTAGATGAAGGTTACATGTGTTGTCAAGAAAAAGCAGATTCTCATACATCACAGAATTTAGATTTGTCACCTGTGTGCAGACAGAAGAGGAAGCATGTATTGGCCAGAAAGGAAATGAGATGGTTATGACAAGACACATTTCTTGAAGAACATGGCAGATGACTGGTGATCATAGTGATGACTTGTATATGTGTGTGCAAGTATAGAGAAATATGTTAAAATAAATGAACAGGACTCTTTTCAGAAGTCCTGGGCAAGGGAAAGGTAGTGTGCTTCAGTGCAGAGGAGGACTGATAACACATGATTCCTAAGACAGGTACAGGGCAGACAAACAGCAGTTTGCATTAGGTATATGCTTTGCTGAATGGAATATCGATATTTTCATTTATTTATGTTATGGTGACTTTGTGTGTATATGCGTGTGTGTGTATGTGTGTGTGTGTTCAGTTGTGAATGTCAGAGGACATTGCCGTGGAGTCAGTTCTCTCTGTCTACTATGTGGATCTTTGGGCTTGAACTCAGGTCATCAGACTTGGAAGCAGGATCCTTTGTCATTGAGCCATCTAGCCTGCTTGAAATACTGATATTCTTCCAGAGTGGTTGTCAAACAGTAAGAATAATAGTAACGGTGCTTAGTAGTACTATACATGTAGTAACAGTATTAACAGTACTAGTAGTCCTAGCAGTACATGTAGTACTCCAAGTGCTGACCAGATGCTTGCAATACAGCAGTATGTATGCTTAAAGATTGCCTGGCACAGGAAGAATAATTCTAATGGGGCTTGGCACAGTGACAGTAATACATAGGGAATGCTTGGCACAAAGTGAAAAAGATTCCTAACAGTGTTTGACACATCTTACAAAATTGCTAAGAGAACACTTGGCACATAATATGAAAACTCATAACTGTAGTGAATTTTTATAAATAAATGTGTGTGTGTGTGTGTGTGTGTGTGTGTGTGTGTGTGTGTGTATACTGATATTTAGTCTTTCAAAGCTGTGGCTATGATCCTGAATTCCCACCACATTCTTATCATAGGCTTATTTTGTCTTTCTGTGATTGAGATAAGAAAGAGAAGGAAAAGAAATGCTAATGAGTTCCCACTGCCTGCCTACTCAGTGGTCTGTGCTTCCTCCTGCCCTTCAAAGCCTACATGCTTTCTTCCCACCCAACCTCAGAGCATCTACTCCACAAGCAAACTCTCTGCTGAGAACACAGTGACTTTCCCACCTTGTCTTTGAATTTCAAACTCAGAGGAAGGTGTGGCCTGTATGTTGAGAGCTGACCTGGGATTTGGGAGCCCACAGCATCCTGGTTAGGGAAGGTATCCACATTACCCAGCTTTGGAGTAAAGGAAGCATGACATATTTTTTCAGGTTCAGTGTTGCACCCCAAAAGACTAGAAGTGAATGATTGGATAGGATCCAATACTGTACAAGAAAAGTGTGTATTCTGGGGTTTGGGTGATATATCAAAGGATAGCTTACAGATTCAGTCATCAGTATCATCATCACTCTCTTCTTCTCCTCCTCCTCCTCCTCCTCCTCCTCCTCCTCCTCCTCCTCCTCCTCTTCTTCTTCTTCCATCCCCTCCTGCTCCTTCCTCTTCTTCCTCTTCTTCCTCTTCTTCATCTTCTTCATCTTCTTCCTCTTCTCCTCCTTCTCCTTTTTCTCCTTCTCCCTCTCCTTCACCTTCTCCTTCGCCTTCTCCTTCGTCTCCTCCTCCTCCTCCTTCTCCCTCTCCCTCTTCTTCTTCTTCTTCCTCCTCCTCCTCCTCCTCCTCCTCTTCTCCTTCTTCTCCTTCTCCTTCTCCTTCTCCTTCTCCTTCTCCTTCTCCTTCTCCTTCTTCTTCTTCTTCTTCAGGGTCACTGATCTCTTCATATATCACTCTCTTCTTCCTTTCCCGCAACCGGTGACTCCAGGCATTTACCTGAATACCACTGAATCCTGAAATAGGGAAAGGTTAGTGCATGAGAGCTAGATAGTTTAGGGCTTTATTTCATCAGAAAAGAATAGAGCATGTTTCTCCCATGAGCCCATGGGACTTCTCCATCATCTTTTTTTTTTTTACATCTGCTGGCTCACAAAGACTGAGATGTCAACCATACAGTAGTACAGACCAAAGGCAGCTTCAACTTATACTGGTATCCAGGATACTGTCTGGTGCCCCTCCCCATCATCTGGTATAGATTTCCTATTTTATCCTTCATTAGAAATAAACCCAGTGATCATTCATGTGGATTTAAGAAGTGAGCCTCAGAGTATATAGAAGATTGTCCTATGTCACATGGCTTTCAGAAGGACAAATCAAATAATGATAATGGAGAACTATTCTAACATCTGAATTGGTGCTGGGTGAGCTCATCACCCAGAAAGGCCTGATATTTTGCAGGGCCCGTGCCACACACCCAAAACATGCCAGGGAAACCAAAGTATTGTTTCCCCCATAGTTTCCCCTCATCCAGTGCCACCCCATGTTTCTGGGACTACAATGTTTGTCTTTATTTCTGTTTAGACTGCCATTTGTGTGAGCAGAGAAGATGTGTATGTGACTAGGAGTGTGGAATAAGGAAGATCTGGGGAAGAAAAGTACGGAGGAATGCATGGGTTCTGTGAAAGGCAGGTACTCTATGAAACATGAGGCCACACACCTAAGCTTTGCTGTACCATGTGGACAGGAAATAAAGAGTGGCTAGAGTGAGGGGGACAGAACTGTACCTGGATGGTGAGTGCAGATGGATGCAGGGAATGGGGAAGAAGGAAAGGACACACGTTGATCTAGGTATCCGAGAATGTGGTGCCAGGAGTGGTATCACGTGGATGCTGGTGAGAATACTTCATGTGAAATTAGACACCTGCACCATTTCTTCTAATATTAGGATGTATCTTTTGTGACTAATCATTCATTCAACTTCCTGATTCATGCATGAGGGAGACTATGTACAACTGAAAGAACATTGTTTATCTGAGCTTGGAAATACAACTTATTGCCTTTTATTTTATATTTATATTTTTATTTATGTGTACATGTGTGTGTGTCTGTGTTTGGAACTTGTGGGTGTGCCTGGAGAGGCAAGGGCACCGTGTCAGCCTCTGGAATCACAGGTAATAGAGACCTACTCAATGTGGGTGCTAGGAAATGAACTCTAGTCCTTTAGAACAACAGCAAGTACCCTTAACCACTGACCAGTCTCTCCATATCCCCTCTTTATTTCTTTTGTTTTTTGTTTGTTTGTTTTGTCTTAATTTTGAAACACGATCTCTTCATATACCCTAGAAGTCTTGATTTAATGCCCCTACAGAACTTTGCAATTATAGGCATGACAAACATACCCAAATAGAAACACTGTTGAAATGGTATAATAATAAAACTGAATAGTTGCTCTTATAATCCTTTCTTTTCATTCAATCCTTAACTGTGTCCTCATTAGCCACTAACTCTCACCTCCCTTAACTCTCTAGACTATACTGGAAACTACAACTGTGGAAACTCTCATTTCATAGTCAGCTACCCCTGAGGGTTTCTCTGGGTTGGCTCTGTAGGGCAGGAAGTTCCCAGGTATAGATATGTCCTGAAGTCCATCACAGTGGGAGGAGTCCACAGTGAAAGTCCCGTCATTTGCAGCTAGAGGAATGCATTGTCCATTCACAGAGCAGAGGCCAACTAGTGATTCCTGCTTAGAAAGTGAGTGTCAGGATGAAAGAACAAACAGATTCTGTGGGGAAACACCTGATGGTGACATCACCTGGATTTCCGAAATCAAAGAAGACATGAATGCATTTCAGTGGTTTAGGCTGTGAATTAGAATGCTAGTGAAACTGCTGTTTGGGCCAATAATTCAGCACAGTTGTCCTGATCCTCATTACTCTAATTATTAGAATGCTATGATTGAAGAATGACACACCTGATACTATAAATCTGACCAAGAACCTATAGTTGCACAGGCTCCTTGGCAGAAGCTATTACTGTGATTTCACTAAATGAATGTAGTACCAAACTGCCCTCTAAATTCATATCTCTCTACCCATAGACAAGTGAGCTCTCAGACATTATCAGGGAAGTTTTTTTGTACAGTGAGTGGTGGCTAATGCAGAAACTCCCAACTGATCAGACTGCAGAAAATAAATGTCTGTGGAATGCTCAGCTACACATGAAACATATATGTCACAAACCTTCTTCCCAAGCTCAAGTACCATTGCAGAAGAGAGGATAGAGAGATTGTAAGTTGCAGAAGATGTGGAGGACCAGAGCAATATAACGTTTTATGGACATGACAGGATCATTACACTCATGAACTCACAGTAGTTGTTTTTGCCTATATAAGACCTGAACAAGATCAAGCCCGTCAGCATTTGAATGCATGGAGTGAATAGGAACTCATGATCTCCCATCCCTCTGTGGGTAGTTGTTGATAATAGATGGCTTTTGTGGGAGGGAGAGTCAGTTTTCTTTAAGGGTGTGGTCCCTGGTAGGTCAACCACATTCTAATGGATGATTGCACATCCCACAGTATATAGACAGCACAAATTGGGCTTGGTTGGTTATGTTTTACTTTTTTTAAAAAAGAAAACATGAATGTGGGGAGTGTAGGGAAATGAGAAAAACATCTAGAAAAGATGTTTTATATTCATTAGGTGAAAGTGGGATGTGTGTGACTATGATCAAAATACATTATATGAAATCCTCAAAGAATTCAATAAAATATCACATTGAAAAGGAATAAAGAAATGGTGTTAAGGAATAGGAATTAGATTGCATCCAACCTGGCACATTAGAAGTAATGGAAACAGAATCATCGCTGACGACAAGTCTCCCATTTACATTCCGAAACCCTATTTTCAGTGATGCCAGCTATAAAAGAGAATATAGAATAAGACATTTTGGCAAATAATAATCTACAGTGAGAATTTCTGCCATATGATTTAGGGTATTCTAATTTTCTGGATAATGTTTAACACAAGGCCTTGCAAATAAATAAAAATATGACATCAAAATTAACCAGACCCAAAGTCTATATAACTCAATGAACTTCTGTACAGTTAGAACTTCACATTAAATTTAATACTTTCAATATTAAATATATTTCATACACTTATCTACCACCAAAAAGAAAGCTATCCTCAACAGTGTAGAATGAACTGAAGGACAAACATGGTGCACTCCTACAGAAATAAATGATACTCACCTTCAGGCGTTTTGTCCTTGTTCTGCCAAAAGTCCCATCAACATCTTCATCTATGAAGAGTGACAGTCATTAGGTTTTTTTTGTTAGTAAATTTTCCAAAATTTCAGAATCCTACCAATTTAGGGAATTAGAGTAGAGGGTTACAGCCTACTCATGGAGGAGGAGCTGATGGAGCGTGGCTCTCTTTCACTTTACTAATGACATAGGCATTGTTTGTACTGTCCATTCAGAAGTCTCCTTCTAGCCGGGCAGTGGTGGTGCACACCTTAATCGTAGCACTCAGGAGGCAGAGGCAGGCAGATCTCTGTGAGTTCGAGGCCAGCCTGGTCTACAGACTGAGTTCCAGGACAGCCAGAATTACAACAGAGAAACCCTGTCTCAAAAAAAAAATAAAAATGAAGGAAGGAAGGAAAAAGAAAAGAAGAAATCTCCTTCTGATTGTTTATTAAATGTTGTCTGAGCCTCATCACTGCCTCATCTTATCCCAGTACGGGTCTTTTACCTCATAATATTACATTGATTTCAGGAAAATTTGAATTGTCTACACTTTCAGATATGGAAACTTCATACATGATTAGAATATTCAGGTGTTAACTGTGTGTGGAAGAATAAGTGATTTAGCTCAGTGCTTGGGGGTGCTCCCCAGTGTAATAATTCTCCTTTGCTCTCAAAAACTGCATAAATTTCAGGCCTGGAGTCTGAGACCAAGTAAAGTGTTTATGGGAGCTTGTGCAGTCTAGCATGCTTTCCTAGGGCTCTGTGAGTCTATAGGACACAGGATACTGCGACTCTATTTGGAGTTTTGTGATAGAGCAGAAGAACAAGTGAACACATTCTGTATCCTAAATCCTGATTACACATTACTCAAGAGCACAAGGATCTGGACTTTTATCCTGACAAGAAGAGGAGATACCTCTTGCTACCACTCCGTGTGTGTGTGTGTGTGTGTGTGTGTCTGTCTGTCTGTCTGTGTCTGTTGTCTGTGTGTGTGTGTGTGTGTGTGTGTGTGTGTGTGTGTGTTTGTGTGTGTGTGTTGAATGGTATCTGTGACACTGTGACACATGGGGAAACCCCAGTGTCTGCATGTGTGCATATAGGGTGGAGTGTATTTAGGATGTGATACAGGACAGTGAAGACAGTGTGCATTGCAACTAAAGGTGTTACACATTTGCCATTTACTTATTAGCCAAAATAATGTACATTGCTTTTAGTGTTTTAGGATTTTATATGACAGGGTCTTCTACATTATCATCCGAATGAACTCTTTTCTACACAGCCCTGACCTGAAGAAGAAATGAGCTGCCTTATGACTTTACTAGGCATCCTGACTGAAAAGGCCATCTTTCACAGCTCCTCCTGGACCACTCACCTTCACTCTCATGCCCATGAACTTCAGCAAGGGATTTCTTGATGTGTTCCTTGCAACGCATGAAAACTGGTTGATTGACTGTGACCCCTTAAGAAGAAACAAAGGATTTGTCCTTTAGCAGACAGCACAAGAGGGAAAATGCAGTTAGGATGCTGGGGTGCATCTTAAGGCCCTTAAGGCCCACAAGAATAAGAGCCTGCAGGAAAGAAAAGTGCAGGCTGCAGGCCTGAGCCCTATTGTCTGTGGTCTGTGCAGTCCTGCAAAGGATGGGGAAGAGCAGCACACTCAGCAAGCACCTTGACATTTCTCCCTGAAGAAACGGATCATGTGGGAGAGGGACCTGCTACTTGTTGAGAAACTGTGGCATAGAAAACTGGGAGATGCTCAGGCTTGTTTGACCCCAGAACTTCCTGTTACCTAGGCCCATCATTCTGATGTAGTTTCTTTTCATATACACGTAGGCACTTTTCTGCCGTTTGGTCAGCTTTCCCCACTCTTCCTCAGAAAAGTATGCAGAAATACCATGCAAATCCTAGAAAAGAAGGAAATGTTAATTCTTGCAACTATTCTGCTGGACATGTGTGCCATTCATCCCGGAATGCACTCTGTGTTGGAGGACCTTAGTGGTCCACCTAAAAAATCAAAATAATTGATCCTGGGAAATGGAGGTTGGTCAAGTAAGGAATGTGAGCAAAGACCTTTTCCTAAGCACACTGGAAATGCTCAACGCTGGTTACTTGTTCTCCTCCCCCACTTACAAGGGGTTGAGTGTCACCAAATGAATTTAGTACTAGATAGCATTCATATATGGAGAGAGATCCTGGGACTTATGGATGTCTTGTGGGGACTGTGGTCCTTGTCCCAAGTGCCTTTGGTTTCCATCTTCTGAGAATTCATTCTGCAATGGCCCTTGGTCACTCAGCTACTTCTGCCCCCTCTCCATCCCCCAGCCTGGTTACCTCACCTTGTTTCTCTTCTTTGATACAGGAATCTGACCCACAGAGCTCTTTCCAGAGGAGTTCTTTTTCTTCATGACAGTGGGATCAGTATGATTTTGAAAAGAGACAATCTGATTTTCTTCTGGCACAAAGCAAAATGTCCTGTGAAGGAAGGAGGTGTGGATGGACAGTAACGCTTGGTGCCTGAAATTTCCTCATTCTCCTTTTCATCCTGAGACTATTCCTATTAGGTCTGTGAGAGAATTAGTGTGTTGTAGGATATTTTATAGTTATGGATAATATTCCTGTAAGCTGTCCTTGTAGCATGTAAAGGATGTTCTTCCTACATGGAGTGGCCACCCAATTCTCCATATGAACAGGCCATTCGTTAACCTTAAGGCAGATGAAGGCTCCATTCATTTGTATATTGGAGGGCTAGGTGGAGACAGGGAGGATTTGAAATGAAAAAAGCACCTAGGGCTGGGGCACTGAGTAGAAGCTGTGAGTGAGGATAGAAGAAGAATTGGGAGAGAACAGAGTGAGAAAAACATGGAATGAAGTCTCTGCCTAACCACCCAGGTATTGAATCCCTGAGAACTGACATGGCTTGTAATTAATAAAGAGCATTGAGAAAAACCAACGATGGATTCATATTAAGCGATTGAACAACATTTAACATTAGTGGTTAGGAATCAGTTGGATTCTATGAATGTGTATGAAGTTATCTTGAGCTCTCAGAGTGGATGAAGCTTCTGACCTAATTAGTTGCCCCAGAGTGCCCATTGAGATTAAGAGAAAAGAGAAGGATATTGAATAGGGCAAGCACAGACACATGTTCTCACCCATATGAGGAAAGTGAAAACTGATTTCATAAAAGATAAGAATGAAACAGTTGTCATTGGAAGATGGGTTTTGGGGAATTCAGAAGAAGGTACACCAAGCACCAAATACATATAGAGAAGAAGAATAACTGCTAATGTTTTGCAGTACACTTTAGTGACTACAGTTTATACCTAGATATGATGAATTTGTTATGAAGGAAAGGAGGAGCCAGAGTTCCATTCCCATGCCTTTAGTGAAATATAGTTGTGAGGCTGAGGTAGATGGGTCCTAGGTTCAGTGCCTGCCGAGCTACATAGTAAGATCAAAGCAGTCTGGGTAATATGTAACTAAATCATATCTCAACGATTTTATCAGTACTCAGGTTGTAGCTTAGTATTAGGAGTCTTACCTACCAGAAAATAGTAGAAGAAAGAGGTCATAAAGCTTCACTCGCATGGAAATGATGAATGAATGAATGCATAAGGACAGAGAAATGAGCTACCCACACTTAATAAGCACACACATATGTGTATCTTGAACCACCATACTGTATTTTATTACATATGTACTGTTGTTGTATATCAATTAAAATAAGTGATGTACAAAACTCAGAACAAGTTCTCTTAGGAAGCTAGGCTTGGTAGTGAACACCTGTGTTCCTAGCACTTAGGATAATGAGGTAGGAAGACAGGGAGAGTTTGAGGCCATTCTGGATTATATATAAGACTTTGTCTTCATAAAAGAAGAGCAGTGTCAAACTAACATGTCTGTGCTAGAGAGGCAGCAAAGGGGACTGCAAAATATGTTTGAATATTTTTATTATATTTCTATTTAGTGTGTGTGCTCATGCACTCATGTGCCATTATATGTCTGTGAAGGTCAGAGGACAGCTGCAGGAGTCCATGTCTCCCTTTCTACATGTGGATCCTGAGTATCAAACTTAGGCTTAATGGCTGGCACCTAACAAAAGAAGTATGCCTCATTACACTATTTTCCTTTGTTTTATTTTTAAGTTTTGTGGTTAGATTCCAAACGATGGCTTTCATGCTAATCTACTCATACATGCATGCCATTATACTTTCCTTACATTTCATTTCCCATATTCCTTTCCTGTAGTCTCTTCCAGCTCTGGGTAGTTCCTTAACTTTACACTATTAATACCCTTTACAGCCTCAAGGCTGTTGGGTACATATTTGTTACATGTACATTTATCATGTTGAAGACACCTTTAGATATTTATTGTTCTTTTGTTTCCATTTCAGTCATTTACTCACCTCTTAATCCACCAGAATTCTTTTCCTTCATCAGTAAATAAATACTTTAACCTTTTATTTTATTAAAAAATTAATCAACACACTAAAGTTTTAAATAAAAGACACATTTCTAGGCACCTGCTTAAATTTAAATCCATGTATCTACATCACTACCTACTCTGGATTTCTCCCCCTCCCCGAGATATGGTATGGCTATGATACTAAGTTAACAGAGAAACCCCAGGCTCAAATAATTCTCCTGAATCAGCCTATTAAGTAATTTATATTGCTGTTTCATGGTACAGTGTCCTTCAACATATGTAGATATTTTGGAAGGTAAAATTGGTAGGGGGATTGCCACAGGTTTAATGGTCTCCCAAACTGATGGTTTTCAAGGGTCAAGGAAAGGGATATATGGCTCTGCTGTTCTGAAAAGAGGTAGACTGTTAAGTAGACTATGAATTTCTGAGCTATTGGTGAGCTAATTTAGAAATCCCTGCTGAGATAAAAGAGGTGGACTCTCCATGTCTACAGGACCAACTATCACGCAAAGTAAAAGATGTGTCTCAAGATGCACTAATCCAGGCTCCTCAAATTGAAGTCATCAGAAAAATTTTAGTGAATGGACATTGAGGTATCTCTGGGACTATGAAGATTGCAGCTTTATCCAAGAAGAGGTTGGAAAGTAGCCTCTGTGATAGAGACTATTTGGTGTCATTGAGGATAGAGGAAATCTCAAGGCATATGGGTAATTTCAAAGTTTGTGAAGCTGAGAGGTATACTGCTTCCCTCAGAAATAGTGACACATGAGTCTATTGGATAGTCTATTGGTTATAGGATCCTAAAGGAGTCACTCCATAAGAGTCACCCAGTAAGGATTTATCTCAAAGCACAACCCTAAGGGTTGAGGATTTCGGAAGATACAAGAAAGGCACAAGTACTTGGTTAGTCTACACAGGCTCCTAACTTTTGTACCTGTTCAGATTTAACTTATTGGGGCATCCCTCAGAAAGAACCTACCTCAGACAGGAAGGGCTAAGCGAGTGTTTCTCCAGGAAGAACCTTTGATTCAACTGAACCTAGAAGAGCAGCCAAGCAGAGCAGTCAGTACCTTTAACTTATCAGGAAAGTGGGTGGGGCAAGTGAGGTAAGAATAGGATGTAGGGTCTCAGGGTTCCAGGACAGAAGTACATCACAAAGGGATGGGCTCCTGAATGTTCCCACCTAAAGTGTCATCCTTGTTCTCCATAGCTACACTAGGATCTGCTGGCCTGTTGAAATATGCACTCCTATGAATACCTGGCCTTTCCCTTATATCTACACTCTATAATTATCCTACCCTCTACTGTGCAGTTGTTGTCTAAAAAAATGGCTCACCATTTCAAAGCCTTCCTCCCTGTCTTCCTTCATCAGTCTAACCTGCCTAGGATATCTTCACAATAAACATAACATTTAAATTATTTTCTAAAGGTAAGTCTTAAAGTTGAAATTATTCCTATATGTGCTATTTCCCCAAAGAGATAAGAACTTGTTCTTCTATTAACATTATAAATAATAGTGAACAGTGTGCATGTGATTAGAATGTATTGTGCTCTTTAAAGGGTTCCCAAGTGCTTCTGTTAGAAAGACTTCCCTACTGATTTTATGTGCCTCCATTGTCCCCCTAATGCTGTCTAGACTTTCCATCCTCAGGACTGGTCTGACAATAATGCCCTACTCAGAATGACTGAGACTTTACTTCTGGCAAAGACACAGTCCACAGACCTTGGGAACAACACTAAGACTTTCACTGCATATTCACCTTGTGTTAACCCTGGCTATCCTGGAACTCACAGAGATCTGCCTGCCTCTGCCACCACTGCCCAGCTTTCTTCTTATTTTTAAAAATTAATGTCAGGTCATATTACAAAGTAGTGGCTTCCCCACAGACAGTGTGGTCCTAAATGGAAAAGGACTTGAAGCAATCCCTCTAAAACAGAAGCAAGGCAGGGCTATCTACTATCCCCATTTCTTTTCAAACAATGCCAAGTGGTCAGCCCTGAAAACATATACACACAATTAACATTATACAGACTAAGTGCTGAGGCACTTGCTATAAAGAAGGGTGCTTCATTTTAATCAAGGGATCAACTAATTAATAAAATATTACAATACTACAGCAAACAAAACTCTACTAAGTATATAAACTCATGGAGATTATATACAGTTCATTACTGAATGATGAATGGGTCAAAGAAAAAATTAAAATATTCCTGGAACTAAATGAAACAAAAACACAATATAATAAAACTTTTAAGAAGCAGTAAAAGCATTTTTAAGAGGAAAGCTTATAGTCCTAAGTGCCTACATTAAAAAAAAAAAAACCAGTGAGCACAAATAAATAACTTATTGATGCAACACAAGAATTTGGAAAAAAGGAAAACAAACCAAACTCAAACTAAGTAGATCATAAGAAATAATTTTTTAAAAATCAGGTGATAATGCCTGGTACTAGAAACCTAACCAACTATCCAGGCCTAGTGAAGTCATGGATCTCAGAGGAGGACCTACATTGCAACTTTAGTAAACCAGCATAATCCCTAACTACATTCTTAATGTTTGTCCTTATACCCACAGATACATTTAGTCCTCATCCCACATCAAGAAAATTTCTTTTTACAGCATAAAGAGACCATTATTACAGAAAACCACAACCAATCAAAATTCAGAGTTGTGGAACCTAGTCCCAATTGATATATCTACAGAACAACCCCTGCACCTAAGGCTCAGGGAACATTATGGAAGAGGGGGCAGAAAGATTGTAAGAGTTCAATGTAAGATTATGTCTCCTAGAAAATTCAGAAGCTACAACCATGAAATCTCACCAGCATAACTGCCTAAACGTGACCCAAACAAGGTAGACACCAATAGAAACAGTAATGTGGAAGGGGGAAGTTCAGGAGGACTCAACCTAGACAAATAACTACAGGCAGCTATGGAACGCTGAGAGTGGGAGAAATAGTTTTCCCCAGTGAAGAGCACACCAATTGGTTATCCAATGCCAAGTGGTCAGCCCTGAAAACATACACACACAATTAACATTATACAGACTAAGTTTGTATTTATGTATGATATATTTAGGAGAGAGACAACAATTAAAAATCAGAAGCCATGAATTTGAAAAAGAGCAATGGGGTATATGAGAAGGGTTTTGGAGGGAAGAAAGGGAAAGGGGAAATGGAGTAATTGTAATCTCAAAAAATACATTATCAAAAAGAAAATTAAAGTCAATGCAGAAATTAATTTAAAAACAAAACAATACTAAGAACCAATGAATCTGTAAGCTGGTTCTTTGAGAAGGTAAACAAGATCAACAGACCAAAACTGATTTGGTTAGTTTTGGCCCAAGTAACCAAAAGAAAATGATGACCCAAATGAACAGAATAAGAAATGAGCAGGGAAAAATTATAGCAGACACCAAAGAAATTCAGAAAATTGTAAAGGAATAATTTTTTTAAATCTATACTTAGATTAGTACCTAGAGTGCAGTATTGAAAAGGAGTGGGACAGTGGACATTCCTGTCTACTTCTTGATTTTAGTGGGATTGCTTCAAGACATTTCCCATTTAGGATGATGTTGACTGTGGGTTTATGATATATAGCTTTTTCATGTTGAGGTATGTCCCTTCTAGTTCTACATTCTCTTGGACTGTTATCATGAAGGTATGTTGGATTTTGCCAAAGCCTTTTCTCCTCTTTTTGTGATTTTTGTGTTTAAATCCATTTATGTGGTTTATTCTATTTATTGACCTCTGTATGTTGAATCAGCCCTGCAATTCAGAGATAAAACCAACTTGGTCATGGTGGATAATCTGTGTATCTATATTCTGTTTGCAAGTATTTTATTGAGCATTTTTTAGCCTGCTTTTATCAGATATTGGCCTGGAGTTTTTTCCGTCATTGTAGTGTCTTTAACTGGTTTTGGTATCAGAGTAATACTAGGTTCGAAGAGGAATTTGGGAGTGTTCTTCTGCTTTCTTCCTTAAAAATTTAAGAAGGACTGGCTGTGGATTTTCTTTGAAAGTCTGGTAGAATTCACAGCAGAATTCATCAGGCAATGGACTTTTTTTTAAGCTGGAAGGTTTTTATTAATCTTTTGATCTCATTTGTTATGGGTCTGTATAGGGTGTTAACTTCTTGCTTTAATATTGGTGGTTTTGTTCAATCGAGAAATTCATCCATTTTTTTCGGTTTTCCAGTTTTATGGAGTACAAGTTTTTAAAATATTTCCTTATAATAATTTTAATTTCTGTTATCTGTAGTAATGTTTCCCTGTACATTTTTTATTCTGTTAATTTGGGTCCTCTCTGTTTCTTTTGGTTAGTTGGGCTAATGGTCTGTCAATCTTGTATATCTATCAAAGAACCAGCTCTTAGATTCATTGATTCTTTGTAGTGTCTTCTTTGTTTCCATTTTGTTGATTTAGATTCATTGATACTTTGTATTGTTTTCTTTGTTTCTATTTTATTGATTTTTTGCTCTGATTTTTATTTTTATTATTTTTGCTACCAACTGGGACTGGATTTTATTTTTGTTTGTCCAATTTTTTGAGTTGTATAATTAAGCCATTTATTTTTTTCTCTTTCTGTTCTTTTAATGTAGGTACTTGGAGTTATATATTTACCTTGTAGGGCTGCTTACAGTGTGTTCCAGATGTTTCGTTGTATTGTGTTTTAATTTTCTTAGTCCTAGGAAAGTTTTATTTTTATTTCTTTCTTAATTCCTTCTTTGATTCATTTTTCATTCAGTAATCAGTTATTTAATTTCCTTCTCCTGTAAGCATTAACTATAGAGTTAATCACATATTGGACATATTATGCAACTTCTTCTTTTAGTTTATCTTTTAAATTTTAATTATGTGTATGTGTGTCTGCCTTTATGTGGATATGTGCACATAAGAGCAGGCGCCCTCAGGGGCCAGAGGGTTTGGATCCCATGAAACCAGAGTTACAATCAGTTATGAGCCACCCAATGTATGCCATCAGAACTGAGGTTTGCTCTTCTAGAAGAACAGTATGCCATTCTTAACCACTGAGCCATCTATCCAGCCCCACATAGCTTCATTATAAACTATTTTCACCATATTTTTTCATATAATATGTTTACATTTTTGTTATTCCTTTCCTCCCCACATCCCTACAACTAACTTTATGCGTTCTCTCTCCCTCTCTCTCCCTCTCTCTCTCTCTCTCTCTCTCTCTGTGTCTTTCTCTCTCTCTTTCTCTCTCTTTGTGTGTGTGTATTTTATTTTTAAAAACACAATAACACAAACATGAAAATTAAAACAAACAATGAAAAGACCAATAAGACAAAAATGCCAAAACAAAATGAATAAATATGCCCCCAAAATGAAATACCTCATAGAGTTCATTTTGTGTTGGCAAACTACTTACTTTACAGTGTAGGGCCTGCCCTGGAGTGCAGTTGATATGCCCAGTGACTATATATTGGGGGGGGGACTGATTTTTCCTTTTGCCAGCTGGTATCAATTGCAAATAGCTTCTTGATTTGGGTTGGGACTTCATGTCCACTTCTTCCTCTAAGTACTGGGGCCCCATCTGACTTGGACCTGTGTAGGTCTTGTTTATGCTTCCACAGTCTCTGTGAGTTCATATGTGCATCCGTCCTGTTGGGTCTAGAAGATACTAATTCCTTGGACTTGTTCATCACCTCTGACTCTTAATTTTTTTCACTTCCTCTTCTGTATAGATCCATGAGCTTTGAAAGGAGGGCCTGAGGAAGACATGCCATTTAGAATTGAGTGACCCAAAGTCTCTCAGTTCCTGTACGTTTTCCAGTTGTGGCTCTCTGTGTTAGTTCACATCTACTTGAAGAAGAAACTTCTCAGAAGAGGGTTGATCTATGGGTATAGGAGTTTGTCATTAGGGATCTTTTTACTTCTATGTTCCTTTAACAGAATAATAGTATTAGATTTTCCCCTAGGACCATGACCTACCTAATCTGAGGTTCTTGGCCACTTTAGCAGTGTCAAATATGATTCCATCTCATGGAGTGAGCCCTACATTTAATCAAAAAGTGGTTGGTTACTCCCATAACATTTGTGCCCTTATTGTACCAGAATATTTTGTATGCAGGTTGTTGTTGTTGTTGTTGTTGTTGTAAGACACATGGTTTGTAGCTGGGTGATAACTGATGATTACTTTTCTCCTTCAATAGCATACAGAGTACCTCCCAGCACCATGAATGCTAGCCAGTAGGGGTGAAGCTTCTAATTAGGCAGCAGTTCAACTTCTCTGTCATAAGTAAGTATTGTCTTCATTAGTAGAGTCTTACCACCATATTTTGAGAGTAACCAATAACCTTGACAATAGCCTGTGGTTTATGAGGTTCCATGGGACTTCCTTGGCCAAAAATTCAACAAGATGTAACTCATTCCTACCACTGGAGGTTTTACTTCATGGCATAGAATATCTAGTTTGGGCATCATCTCCCTTATTATATGGTAACTCCATTTAGTTTATGTATGTATGTATATATGTATGTATGTATGTATATATGTATGTATGTATGCATGAGTGAAAGGAATAAATATACACACACACACAAACACAGAGAGAGAGGGAGGGATGGAGGGAGGGAGGGAGAGAGAGAGAGAGAGAGAGAGAGAGAGAGAGAGAGATGTGCTCAATACAAGGAAAAGAGAGAGGGGGGAAAAGAGAAAAAAGAGGGAGTGAGAGAGAGGGAGATAGATCAAAACTTTATAAGAGCATGCTCTGAGTGGTCTACATCTTGCAACCAGATAGGGACCTCCAAATAATTCATTCAACTGTGATCTCATAATAAATAACATATTGATGATGTTAACACTTCTTTTTTTTATGTATTGTGAGATCAATGTTCATTGGGGTTTCCTATTTATAATAACTATCTGTGTTCTTTGCAGAGAATTTAGAAAATACTGCTACTTAAGCTTTTAAATCACCCATAAGCCTATGATTCAAGAAAAAATATGTCTCTCCATTCCTTCCTTTTTTATTTTTTTAATTTTGATTTATTTTTTTCTTCTCTTATATAATAATACATCCTGAACCCAACCTCTCCTCCCTGTCCTCCTCCCAGCTCCCCCCTCATCTCCCCTTTCCCTGATTCACCCCCACCTCCCACCCCACCCAACCCCACTTCCCCTCAGAACACAGCAGGCCCCCCCAGAGTTACCACTTGAAGAGAGCATATCAAGATGGAACAAGGTCAGACAGTAAGCGTACATCAAGGCTAAACATGTCAGCCTAGCAGGAGGAAAAGGGTTCCACATGCAGGTAAAAGACACAGACAGACAGACAGACAGACACATACACACACACACACTCCAGGTTTTGGGAGTTCTACAAGGACACTAAACCTGACAATCATAAAATATATGTAGGGAACCTAGTACAGGCCCATGTCTGTTCTGCTTCAGTCTCTGTGAGCCCCTGAGAGTCCTGGTCAGATGACTTGGTGGGGTGTGTTCTACTGGTGTTCTTGACCCCTCAGTTTCCCACAATCCCTCCCCCTCCCTTCCTCATAGTTTCCTGAGCTCCACCCAATGTTGAAGTTAACACTTTGATAATCCAGTCATCTCTTATCAGAGATACAGGCTGGGTACAAAGCCTTCAAAGCATGAATCTTTAGACATTCCAGATCTACACTATAACAAGTATATATTTATCTCTAACTGACTTTTCCCACCTTCTCTCTCTCCCCTCCATTCCTCCCTCCCTCTCCCTCTTCCCCTCTCTCTCTCCTTCTTCCCCTCTCTCACCCTCTTTCTGGCCTCCATGAGATTTATATCATGATGTGCTCCTAACATGATGTTCTGCCTAATCTTAGGCTCAAAGGGACGTGGCCAAGGGAGCACAGACTGAAACCTCTGCAACCATATACCAGAATCTTTTCTCATCTTAAGCTTTCTTAGGTAGTTTTTCACAGTGATGGTGGGATGCTGGCTCTGAAATAAATGTCATAAAGCCTACTTGAACCTTTCCTGTAGAATTTGGGGGATTGATTTGTCCTGTGTACACACACGGGGATCATGGGTCTTTTACTAATTATTTTATATTCTCAAAAAATAAAATTCAATTGATTTTTTTTAAAAGTGATTGCCTTGTGTCCCAGAAGAACCTTTGGACATTGGACTTGTAAACAGTATTGAGACTACGAATGACTATGGGATTTTTTTTTTCTTTTTGGTTTTTCCAGACAAGTATTCAGTAACTCTGGCTGTCCTGGAACCCACTCTGTAGACCAGGCTGTCCTCAAACTCAGAGATCCACCTGCCTCTGCCTCCTGAGTGCTGGGATTAAAGGTGTGCACTACCAATACTCAGCTGACTTTGAGGACTTTTGAAGTTGGACTGATTGCATTTTGCATTATGATATGGCAATTTTAGAATGGATCTTTACTCTGTATACATAAATAGCTCATACCAGACATTTTTGTGTGTTCTTAACCAAATTAACCTATCCCTCCTCCCTCTTCCTTTTAAAGACGTCTCACAATGGAGCCCTGGCTGACCTGGAACTCACTACATAGACCAGGCTAGCCTTCAACTAGAAAGCAACTCAGGTAAGATTGCAAGGGTAATAAGACTCAACACGTGTCTTATTTTTCTATTGCTGTAGTAAAGCACTGTGAACAAGGCAACTTATTTTTTTAAGTATTTAATTTGACTTATAATTTCAGAGAGTTAGAATCCATCATGGTGGAATGAAGGAATAGCTGAGAGATCACAACTTAATCTATAACCACGAGGCCCATCCCCATAACACATCTCCTCCAATAAGACAATGCCTCCTAATCTCCTAGTCTTTCCCCAAGAGTTCCACTAACTGAAGGCTGAGTATTCAAACATATGAGATTATGGGAGCCATTCTTAGTCAAATCTCCATATACAGCACATTACACTGCATGGCATCTATAGTCTCCTGGCCATATCATAATGTAAAGTGCAATCCGTTCAACTTCAAAAGTTCTCATAGTCAGCTGTTCAGTGGTGGCACACGCCTTTAATCACAGCACTCAGGAGGCAGAGTCAGGTGGATCTCTGTGAGTTCGAGGCCAGCCTGGTGTAGAAAGTGAGTTCCAGGACAGCCAGGGTTACAACTGAGAAACCCTGGCTCAAAACACCAAAAAAAAAATAATAATCCCATAGTCATTCACAGTCTCCATACTATTTACAAGCCCAATGTCCAAAGGCTCTTCTGAGACTCAAGGCAATCACTTTTTTAAAAAATCAGTTTAATTTTATTTTTTGAGAATATAAAATAATTACATCATTTCTCCATTCCCTTTCCTCCCCACAAGCCCTCCTATATACTACCCCTCCTTGTTTTCTTTCAAATTCATAACCTCTTTTTCATTAACTGTTGTTGCATGAATTTATACATGTATGTATTCTTTAAACACATAAATCAAACTGGTTTGGTTTATATAATGTTACTTGTATGTATGTTTGCAGAGATGGCCATATGGTATTTGATAACAAATAAATCTGTTCTTCCTTGGAGAAGACTATTTCTTCTGCTCTTAGTACTCCTTAGTTGCCTATAGTTCTTTGTGTAAGGTTGAAGCCTCATAGGCTTTCCCCTATCCATATTAACATATCAGTTTTTTCCCTTTGTTCATTTCCTGTGTATACAGTCATGTTGGTGAGATTTTATGGGAATAGCTTCTGATTACTAGGAGATACAGTCTCACATCAAACTCCCTGTTTCTCTAGCTCTTTCAGTCTTTCTGACTGTTCTTCCTTAATGTTCACTGAGTCTTAGGTTCTGGAGTTGTTTTGTAGATGCATCCATTTGGGATTAAGCTCCACAAATCTACATTTATATTAGATTGGTTGTGGCTCTCTGTACTGGGCTCTGTGGGTTACAAAAAGAAGTTTCCCTGATGTGAGCTGAGGACAACACTTATACTGCACTTATCTGTGGGTATAAAGACAAATATTTAGAGTGTAGTTAGGGATTGTGCTAATGTAGTAAAGTGGTAGTTATAGGTTCTCCTCTAAGATCCATGACTTCGCCAGCCCTGGGTAATTCACAAGTTTCCAGTACCAGACATGGTTTCCCTCTTGTTGAGTAGGTGTTAAGTCCAATTAGAGAGCTGTTGGTTAACACAAAGCAAGGTAAGTGTGTCACTACTGTACCCTTCGGGTTATTGTGCCATGCTGGTCAGTTGTTGTGGCTGGTAGGCATCATAGCTGGGTAGAACCGTTGATTGCTTCCCTCCTGTGAAAGCTTGCATGGTGCTTTTTGATACCATGAAAGCTAGTCCTCAGGGAGGAGGCTTTCAGATAAGTTCCAATTCAGGGCCCTTTGTGCCTTGAATCTGAAATGCATGATGTTTTCAACAATAGGGTCTTATCTTCCACTTCTGGGGGTGAGGGTAACTAAAGACAACAGCAATATCAAGTCAATCTCTTAATCATAACCCCATGTAAAATAAAAAGGCAAATTATATACTCCCAACATACAGTGGCACAGACTATCCATTACAATTCCAGAGGGGAAGAATGAGAGCATAGTGTAAGGAAAGACTGGGCCAAAGCGAGACCAACATCCTGCAGGGCAAACTCCAATTCCTGCAGCTCCATGTCTGATGTCAAATGGCTTAGACTGATCCATTTTTCCAGATTGGCTGCCCGCAACATTCTTCTCTGTATTGCTCTGGTTCCACTCCCTGTGTGCTGATCTCCTTTGTAGATATCCCACTGCTCTTGTACCTCTCACATCTTGAGGTCTCCAACGAAATCCAGGCTTTGCTTTCACAACTTCACAAAATGGCCTCTCCAGGCCTCCATGAAAGGACTCCTCTGCCATATCCCTGGCCTCACTAGCTCTTCTTAACTATGGAGGAATAGTGCACAACCCATTTACTCATGTTTCCTTCAAGACTCTAAATCTAGAACCACAAAGACAACATCACTAAGTTTGACTACCAACTCGGAGTGAACCCTGGCCCCCTTGAATCACACTCATAGCAAGTTTGAACAGTGTTACATTTTAGGACCAGAAAATTCCTTGTTTCTTTCCACAAGTTGAAAGCTTACCTGGGTGGGGTCTTATTCTGAAGGCCACCCTCCCTTTATTCCTTTTCATATCAGGCTTCTCATTAATCTTCTCATCTCTTTCAGTTACAAGCCTTAGCACCAACATTCCTAGGTTCGTTTCCCTTTCAAACTGTACATTTTTGTATTTCTTTTTCCTCCACATTTTCACTTTTGTTGCAAACCTGCCTAAGAGTGATTGCTAATGACCATGCGATAGAGTCAATATTAGGCTGTCTTAAAATCTTCTCTATCAAAGAAACTAGTCCATCACTTGTCAATTTAGCATCAGGCAAACTCTTAGGACAAGGATGATAGGCAGCCAATATATCACAAAATGTTCTCTAGCAAGTTACTAGTGTGGGTCCCCTCTAAAAACCACTTGACCTGGGCCTCCGTAGTCCACATTGCTTTCAGCACTTCCATATTCCAAGCTCCTACCGGGATAGCTCATTAAGCTCCACTACAGCATCCAACTACTTTTTCCCCAGTCAAAGTCCCAAAGTCTTCCACATTCCTCGAAAAAAATACCCACCATAGTCATGCTTGCCACAACAATAGCCCATTCCTTGATATCTAATTCTATCTTAATTACTTTTCTATTGCTTTGATAAAACATCATGACCAAGGCAACTTTTATAAGAAAGTGTTTAATTTCAATTACAGTTTCAAAGGGTTAGAGTCCATGATGATGGGATGAAGGAACTGCTGAGAGCTCATATCATGATCCACAACTATATGGGAGAGAGAGAGCACAAAAATCTTTTAAACCTTAATGTCTGCCTCCAGTAACACAGCACCTCCAACAAGGTCACACCTCCTAATCCTTCCCAAAGAGTCCACCAACTGGGACCAAGTGTTCAAATATATGAGCCTATAGGGGACATTCTCATTCAAACTACAGCAACCTTCAATAATCTGGAGAGTGAAACTGGCTTGGAATGTGGTTCTATAGGACAGAGGAGGAAAAGAGTGACTGAAGAGAGTAGGGAGAAAGAAAGATCATAGACTTTAACATTACATATTATGTAAATATTAATGTCAGTGAGCCCACGAACCCAGTATTCTGACATGATTTGTTGCTATTTTTAAAAATATTTTTGCTGGGCAGTGGTGGTACACACTTTTAATCCCAGCTCTCAGAAGGCAGAGGCAAGTGGATCTCTGTAGGTTTGAGGCCAGCCTGGCCTACAGAGTGAGTTCCAGGACAGCCAGAGTTACCACAGAGAAACCCTGTCTTGAAAAACAAAATAAAACAAAAAATGTCAGAATACTGGATTTGTTGCTCACTGTTAGAGCATTTATTTACCATGGGCAAGACCCTTGAACAGATCCCTAGAACTGAAAAAAAATACCAGTGTCAATTGTGGAATGATCATCTACATAGGAAATTTGATGGAATTCATTAAAAAAAAACCTCTCAGATATAGACCCTTGCATTACTTCAGGATACAGGATTCACATAGAAATTAATACTGTGTTAAAATAGCACAAAAATGATACACACAAGACACATCTAACAATGTACAATGAAAGTCACAATATTGTAGAAGAAAAACAAAGCGAAATTAAGGAAATGGAGAGATATACTTTGTTCTGAGATCAGCACAATCATCATCTTAAAAATGTCAACCTTCCAAATGTATCCACAGATTTAATGTAATGTCAATGAGAATACTAGTAAGATGCTTGGTAGAAACTGAAAAGCTGCTTGTAAAAGTCATACTGAAATGCAAAGCACATAGAATAGCCAGACAGGACCTGAAACAGAAACACAAGCTTGGGAGAAAATACATATGACTCATATCATTCTAATACTTTAGGTTTTGGCACCTCATGGTCCTGGTTAAAAAAAAAAAAAAAGATCAGAGGCCACATGTGATGGTGAGCACGTATAGTACACAGCAGTGAAGTATACAGATGTAAGAGTATCTCTGCCAGTTTGAGGCCAATCTGCTTGGCATAGCAAGTTTCAGGCCAGGCAGCGATACATAGATGGACTCTTATTTTAAAAACCAAAAATGAAGAGTACTGAATGTGCTGACTGCTAGGTGTAATCTCAGCTACTCAGGAAGCAAGGCAGGAGGGTTGATTTTAGAACAATTTAAGGTCAATATGAGCAACGCAGTGAGACCCTATCTCTTCAAAAGAGAAAAAAAGGAGCAAATAGATAAATAAAGCATACTAGGCAACCCAGACATAAACTGTCACATGTGTAAACAGGAAAAACTTTAAAGTTACAGAGCCAGTGTGGTGAAGCAAGTAGTACTGGAACAACTAGAGATCTGTGGGCAGCAGAACGTACTTAGGTTCTTAACTTCACCCCATATTAAAAAGTGGATGAGGTTCTCAATAAGAGTTCAACACCCAAGAGTGCATAATCCTATAAATTAAGATAAGAAATAAATTTTGTGATCCCTGAATGAGCAAACATTACTTACAGGTAACATCAAAAACACAGCTGACAAGTTAACAAATTGATAATGTCTAGGAGTGTAACTCACTGGTAGATCAGGTTCCTAGCCAAAGCATGAGACCCTGAGTTTGGTCCCCAGAAGAGCAAAAAAAGTCAAAGAGAAAAGACAACCTGTAAGACTTGACCAAAGATATTCATGTGACAAATACGTATCTGAATATATGCTCAAGATCATCACCGTCATTAGAGAAATTTATTCAAATGGGAGCTTTCGAAGTGACTGCTGTATTAGTTCCTTGGCTTGTTTCTGTGACAAAATAGCTGACAAAAGCAACTGAAGGCAGAAAGAACCCATTTGGGATCAATTTTTTTAGTAGAGTCTATTAGGAAGGAAGGAAGGAATAATGAATATTCAGCTAGCTTTCTCCTTTTTTATTCAGTCTAGGTCCCATCCCAGGAACGATGACCACAAAAGGCATACTTTGCACATCCATTAACCTAATCTAGATAATTCATCACAGTCATGCTTAGAAGCTAATATAATGAAGATAAACACTCGTAGGCATGGACAGAGGCTTGTCTCCTTGGTGATTCTAGATTCCTTCGTTTTGGCAATTTAGATTAACTCTCACACAAGCCATAATAAAGGTCAACACATACCTGTAGAAGCTGAGGCATTCACTCATTGCTGCAAGATTTTTATAATACTTTTATTAATAATTTGAGTTTCATATAATGTGCCTTGACAACAACCCTCTTCCCATTCCTCTCTGTTACACCCTCCCACTCCTGTGCCTCAAAAAAAAGAAGAACAAATAAGAGAAAATTAAGTCAAGCTTGTATAGCAGGAGCATGAGTCATCAGCATCGCCATGGTCTTTGGAGGCAGCAGGCTGCTCTGATTACAAACATTCACCTGGCCCATAATAGCCCAAGACCAAGAATGATGCAGTTTAACTGAAATTTGGGCCTCACTGCCCAAATCCATGGGCACCTGGGCCTCCAAACAGGCAGCTGTACATTGTCTAAGCACCCTGATATCCTACAAGCACCAAGGCCTCCTGCAGGCACCCAGAGAAACGACAGGCACCAGGACCTCCTGCAGGCACCAGGATGCCCTGCAGGTACCAAGACCTTCCATGGGCAGGTGCAAAGAATTTTTAATGGTTGAGACAGATCACAGAATATTGGAACATGCATGTGTCTAGTCTCAGGTTCTTGGAAGGATGACACATAGATAACAGGAAGACTGGGGAGACAACTCAATTAGTGGAATGATATTTGTGCAAGCATGAGGACCTCAGTTTGGATTTCCAAGAAACACATGAAAAAGCCACCATGATTACACAAATCTTTAATCCTAGCATGTAGGGAGCTGTGGGAGACAGGCTGATCCCCAGAACTCTCTAGCCAGGCAGTCCAGCCAGTATGTGAGTGCAAGATTTAATGAGAGGCTTGAGAGACTGTCTCTAAACATAATGGGGAGAGCAGTGAAGGAAAACACCCAAAGTCAATCTCTGCTCTCTGCATTCAGATGAACATACATTCATGCACACACCCACACACCAACATATACACTACACTACACACATACACACACACAAAGGAACATGAGTTCAAGATTAGTCTGGTAGAACTGCAATACCTTCTCAGAAAATGAAAAAGACCAAATGTGGTGACCAAATGTTGGTCCTCAGAACAAAAAAAGAAAAGACACCTCTAAAAGTTGATCAAAGATAATCATGTGACAAATTAGCACCTGAATATATGATCAAGATATTCCTGCCTTAGGGAAGTAGGAGCAGGTAGATCTCTGTGAGTTTTGGGTCAGTCTGGTCTACATAGTGAGTTGCAGACCAGCCAGAGAGCTTCATAGAGAGAATCTGTTTCAAAAACCATTTTTAAATTAAAAATACAATAATAGGAAATGTGAAAGAGTCTGGTATGGTGGTGCACACCAGTAGTCCTAGCACTTAGCAGACAACACAGAAGGAACCACTGCAAGATAAGGCCAGCCTAGACTACATAATGAGTTCTAAAGCACTCTAGGCTACATAGAAAGGTGCTGTCTCAAAACAAAAAGAATGGAAGAAAGAAAGAAAGAAAGAAAGAAAGAAAGAAAGAAAGAAAGAAAGAAAGAAAGAAAGAAAGAAAGAAAGAAAGAGAGAGAGAAAGAAAGAGAGAGAGAAAGAAAGAAAGAGAGTAAGTAAGTTAGAAAGGAAGGAAGGAAGAAAGAATGGAGAGTAAGTAAGTTAGAAAGGAAGGAAGGAAGAAAGAATGGAAGGAAGGAAGGAAGGAAAAAAGAAAAGGAAGGAAGGAAGAAAGAAAGAAAGAAGAGTAAGTAAGTTAGGAAGGAAGGAAGGAAGGAAGAAAAGAAAGAAAGAAAGAAAGAGAGAAAGAAAGAGAGTAAGTAAGTTAGAAAGGAAGGAAGGAAGAAAGAAAGGAGAGTAAGTAAGTTAGAAAGGAAGGAAGGAAGAAAGAATGGAAGGAAGGAAGGAAGGAAGGAAAAAAGAAAAGGAAGGAAGAAAGAAAGAAAGAAAGAAGAGTAAGTAAGTTAGGAAGGAAGGAAGGAAGGAAGGAAGAAAGAAAGAAAGAAAGAAAGAAAGAAAGAAAGAAAGGAGAGTAAGTAAGTTAGGAAGGAAGAAAGGAAGGAAGGAAGGAAAAAAGAAAAGGAAGGAAGGAAGAAAGAAAGAAAGAAGAGTAAGTAAGTTAGGAAGGAAGGAAGGAAGGAAGAAAAGAAAGAAAGAAAGAAAGAGAGAAAGAAAGAGAGTAAGTAAGTTAGAAAGGAAGGAAGGAAGAAAGAAAGGAGAGTAAGTAAGTTAGAAAGGAAGGAAGGAAGAAAGAATGGAAGGAAGGAAGGAAGGAAGGAAAAAAGAAAAGGAAGGAAGAAAGAAAGAAAGAAAGAAGAGTAAGTAAGTTAGGAAGGAAGGAAGGAAGGAAGAAAGAAAGAAAGAAAGAAAGAAAAAGAAAGAAAGAAAGAAAGAAAGAAAGAAAGAAAGGAGAGTAAGTAAGTTAGGAAGGAAGAAAGGAAGGAAGGAAGGAAGGAAGGAAGGAAGAAAGAAAGAAAGAAAGAAAGAAAGAAAGAAAGAAAGAAAGAAAGAAAGAGTAAGTAAGTTAGGAAGGAAGAAAGGAAGGAAGGAAGAAAAGAAAGAAAGAAAGGAAGAGAGAAAGAAAGAAAGAGAGTAAGTAAGTTAGAAAGGAAGAAAGAAAGAAAGAAAGAAAGAAAGAAAGAGTAAGTAAGTTAGGAAGGAAGAAAGGAAGGAAGGAAGAAAAGAAAGAAAGAAAGAAAGAGAGAAAGAAAGAAAGAGAGTAAGTAAGTTAGAAAGGAAGGAAGGAAGAAAGAAAGGAGAGTAAGTAAGTTAGAAAGGAAGGAAGGAAGAAAGAATGGAAGGAAGGAAGGAAGGAAGGAAAAAAGAAAAGGAAGGAAGGAAGAAAGAAAGAAAGAAGAGTAAGTAAGTTAGGAAGGAAGAAAGGAAGGAAGGAAGGAAGGAAGGAAGGAAGGAAGAAAGAAAGAAAGAAAGAAAGAAAGAAAGAAAGAAAGAAAGGAAGGAAGGAAGGAAGGAAGGAAGAAAGAAAGAAGAGTAAGTAAGTTAGGAAGGAAGGAAGGAAGAAAAGAAAGAAAGAAAGGAAGGAAGGAAGAGGGAGGGAGGAAGGAAGGAAGAAAGGAAGGAAGGAAGGAAGAGGGAGGGAGGGAGGAAGAAAGGAAGAGGGAGGGAGGAAGGAAGGAAGGAGGGAAGGAGGGAGAAGGGAAGGGAAGGAGGGAAGGAAGGGAGGAAAGAAGGAGAAAGGAAAGAAGAAATGAAGGAAGGAAGGAAGGAAGAGGGAGGGAGGGAGGAAGGAAGAAAGAAAGAAAGGAAGGAAGGAAGGAAGGAAGGAAGGAAGGAAGGAAGGAAGAGGGAGGAAGGAAGGAAGGAAGGAAGAAAGAAAAAGAAAGAAAGAAAGAAAGAAAGAAAGAAAGAAAGAAAGAAAGAAAGAAAGAAAGAAAGAAAGAAAGAAAAAAGAAAGAAAGAAAAGAATAAAAGTAAAGAAAATGCACAATCACTTTTTGAAATAATTTGGCACTTCCTTTAAATCTACCCAGACACGTTCAAAAGGTTATCTGTCTACTCCATTCTTACATCAGTACCCAAAATGAAGGAAATAAATGCATTTACCAACACTTGTACAAAGAACTGCAGTGTAACCTGTTCATGATAACCCAAAACTAGAAGCATTCCAAATGTCCCTTTACTGAAAAATAAATAAAATGTGCAACACATCCTTTCCTCTAAATCACACATTCCTGGGACGTTGATGTTAAGAATTTCTGTAAAGATCTAGTGGTACTCCTCAATGAATCAGAAAAGACCTATACAACAGCACATCTGGAATTTACTACCAGATACTTTAAAGGAAAATGAAGACTCTTTGAAAACGTAAAACCAGTAGCTACAGAATAAATGCACAGTTAGTTATTTGTACCAGGTTTGTGGTTAAAGTGAGCAACAGCAAAAGTCAGTTCATTGCTGATCATGTGTCCACTCAGATGCTCAATGTCAAGAGTCAGAAAGATAAATACTGAATGTTTCCTTTCATATGTCAAACTTAAATTTATATTATATTATATATCAGTTGGAAGTGTGTTCATATGCACACATGTATATATCTATATCTATCTATCCATCTATCTATTTAAGTTACCAAACTTGAAAGTGGATCATGAAAGGACAAGAAGAGATCTTAAAGCAGTTGAAGAATAGAGCGGGTAATTGAAAACATGTAATAGGCAATTGGAATGGGGGACTAAGTGTGAGGTAATGGAAATAACCTGCAGGCTGGAAGGCTACAAAGGGGAGGACAATAGGGAAAGAAAACATGAGAATCTGTAATGAAAGGTGTGTAAGAAGATACAATGAAGAAACAATTTGGATTCTAACCTAAAAGTTAATTTAAAAAAAGAAATTTATTTCTGAAAACAATAAAGAAGGGTTGGAGAAAAGGCTCAATGATTAAGAACCCATACTGCTTTTGCAGAGATCATTAGTTGGGTTCCCAACACCCATTTGGGACAGCTTGCAACCACATGTAACTTCAGTTCCAAGGAATGAGATACTCTTCTGAATTCCTCCTTGAAGAAAATCACATATAGAAGTGATTTTTAACTTTAATAATTCTTTTATAAATTCTTTTATAAAGTATTATTCTGTAAATACATATATATGTTATACATATGTTTATTTTATAAAGTACTTAAATGTTGTAATGTTATTGCAAAGAGATCCCAGGATAGACTTCCTAAGGAAGAAACAGACTGAGGAGGATTTGAGATTGTGAGCTAAAGCACATAGATCACCTCTACTGGGAGCAGTGCAGAGGAACAGCAGCCAGCACTGGAGCTTCAGGAGTCAGCCTACTG
Organism: Cricetomys ansorgei; assembly: GCA_026225945.1. Taxonomy (NCBI): domain Eukaryota; kingdom Metazoa; phylum Chordata; class Mammalia; order Rodentia; family Nesomyidae; genus Cricetomys; species Cricetomys ansorgei. Next base: position 1,215,414 of record JAMJFZ010003344.1, on the reverse strand, counting down.
TTTAGCAGGGCCACAGTATGTTTTTACCTTGGCCTCCCAGAGGATTGTCTCCTGGATGCCCTTTGCCACTGCTGGGCCTTATCATTTTTGTTGTTACCATGGTCTCCCTCTCTCTCTTGTGGTATTAAGTTCTATAATGGTCTCTAACTCCTCACTGGGCAGTATTGGTGGCACACATAACAATGGTGATAATTTTCCCTTTAGCAATGTCACCTGGGCAAGGCAGTGCCACTCAGCTGAGTTGGTGACTCTATTGAAACTCCAGAAAGAATAACTAAAAAACATGTATAGTTAAAAACAGTAGGTGTTTTTCACATACAGTTACAGGGTTAAATTGGGATGTTTTGCCAACTGCCAATTTAAGAAGAAAACACATTTTTGCTAGGGACTTGTTTGGTCAGGGTTAGGAAAGCTAAACAAAAAAAAAAGCTTAATTGTTAGGGCCCATGAGTTTCACCTATGAAAAACAGACCCATGATCAAGTAATAAATGATCAAGTAACAAATGAGTTTCAATGCTCATTGTTAGGCTTGAACTTCCTCTGACACAAATAAAATTGACTCTCTCCTGGTCTCTATAATCAAAAGTTTACTGATGAGTTTGGGGTATGTATTGGGGATATAGAGCTGTGCAGCAGATTCTCCTTTTACCTAAGAAAAGCAAAAAGACCCCTGACTTAAAATTTTCTAGTTATAATAAACTTGTTTGACTGTGTAACTAAAATAAGAATTGGGTATGTTAGGATACTATGACGTGTATTCATTCCCTAGCAACCTGCCAATTACAATAGAAGCTGGCTGTGAAATTAGTTGGCTTGCTTAAACTCTGTTAATCTATAATTTAAAAGAAAACTATTGCTTCTAGGATATAGATATACTATGGGAAAATATATATGGAAAGCTAGGTGTTCAAGTGTGGGTTTTAAGATGACTTGTTTTTAAGAAATATGGAATTAGTAATCACTGAAATGTAAAACCTGCAATCATTATGTAAAGTTTAAGTTTATGATTAAGATGTGATTGTAATATGATCTTTCCCCATGAGAGGATTAATAAAAAAAAAAAATATATATATATATATATATATAAAACATGGAAAAACAGATAGCTAGTGGGAGTAGGAGAAAGGATGAGAGAGAATAGGAAAGAAGAATAGAGAACTAAGAAGGAACAGAAGGAATAAAGAGAGAAGTTTGTCCCATCCATAAGAGATGTGGTTTTATTCCTATTATTTTCTCCACTCTGCCCCTCCTTCACGGGTTGCTAAACCCTTGCCAATAACTGGCTCTGGTATACCTCTTTAGATGAGCTACTATAGATCAGGGAATAGAATAATGGATCTGGATATGAGAGCAAAGCTGAGCATGCATATAAAAATTTGCATTTCAACAGGTCAACAGATCCCGGAGTGGTCAGCGCCAGGGAGAGCAAACATGCTGTTTTAGGTGGGACATTCAGGGAACACACCTCCTTTGTGAAGCACTTCCTGTCATGGAACCCTGGGCCAATACTTGTCTCATTTGCCCAACCCACTTTCCTGAAACATACACAGGAACTGATTGCCCTGGTTAATTCTCATGGGGGAGCAGAATTAAGGCACTCGGTCTCTTTCTGGAAAATACTACCTGATTCCCTTCATACCAGAGGTAGGTTCTCTATGAGAGACACTCTGAACAAATTAGCCCTGGGCAGGTGGAAAATCCAAGAGCCTCTGTAGATGACTCAAGTGGTCATGCCTCTTCTATGCCATCAGTGATCCTCAGACCTATTCTTTGAGATAATTACTTACCAGGTGATTCCTTGTTGAGTTCAGAAACGACAATTGTAGACCTGACAAACGCCTGTGCCACTGTTTCTGAGGAAAACAACACTCCTATTTACTTCACTAACTTCAAAATCTGTTAGGTGCCTTGAGGGTTTTTTTCAATCAGAAATAAGACCAAGTACTCTTGGTCTTAGTGATTAATTTCCTATCTTCTCTATCACCTATCACCATGGCCCCAGAGACTTCTTAGCGTCCACTCACTGAAAATTTCCAACAACTTCATTTAGAACAGCCTCAGATTGGTGCGTATTGAAACACTCCACCTTTCTTAATTGAATGAGAGCTGGTCTTGTAGACTTGGAAATTAGCTTTCTTCTCTCAGTATTTTCTAAATTAGCTCAGTGATAGCCCTACAATTCACTCAGCTTAGCATATCCACTTCTCTTCAGCACACCAGAGCCATATATCCCCTTCCTTAATCACTGGAAGCCATCAGTCAAAGAGACCATTCTACCTGTGGCAGTCATCTTACCTACTTTATGCCAGAACAAACCACTAAAAAACAAAACCATGGAGCAGAGTCTGTAGCACAAGACTGTATCCTAGGATTTTCTGTCATCTTGGCGTCATAGGTACACAGTATCTCAAAGGAAAAAAATCAAGAAGACACACCCAGTGATGTGTGTGCATGGTTTAATGTTTAAGCATTTGTCCAGAAACGTGCATAATTCCTTGTTTCTAAGGTTAAGAGGATAAAGAGATCATTCAGTAGTTGAGAGAACTGGCTGCTTTCCTAGACTACCCAAGTTCAGTTTCCAGTATCCATGTAGGGTAGCTCATGACTACCTGTAACTATAGCTGCAGGGTATCCATTGCCCTTTTCTGGCCTCCCTAGGCCCCAGTATATACATGGTACACATACAGAGACACACATTCATACACATAAATAAAATTATTTCTAAAATGAACAACTAGCTGGGTGTGGTGGCATATGCCTATCACCCCAGCACTAAGGAGGCATAAGCTTCTTTTATGAGTTCAAGAACAATTTGATTTATATTGAAAATTCCAGGCCATTCCAAGTGATATTGTGAGGCCCTGTGTGGTGGTTTGAATGTGAATGGTCCCCATAGGCTCATATATTTGAATACTTGGTTCCCAGTTGTTGGAACTATTTGGGAAGGATTTGGAGATGTAGGCTTCCTGGGGGAGGTATGTCACTGGAGACGGGCTTTGAAATTTCAGAGCCCAAACCCCTGCCAGTTGGCTCTCCCCCACATCTGACTCGGTTTATACCACAAGATGTAAGCTCTCAGCTACTGCTCCAGCACCACGCGCCTACCTGCCTGCTGCCAAGCTCCCCATCATGATGATCATGGACTCACCTGAAACTGTGAGCAAGTCCCCAATAAACTCTTTCTTCTATAAATTGCTTTGGTCATGGTGTCTTATCACAGCTGTAGAAAAGTTACAAAGACAGAAATTGGTACCAAGGAGTAGGATATTGCTGTGATAGGCCTCACCATTGCTGTTCTTTGGAGGAATCTGGAAGACGTTTTGAGACTTTGCACTAGGAAAGTTGTTGAATGCTCCAAGTAAGGCTTAAGAGACTATATTAGTAGGAGCTTGAGACAGCAGTGCTGAGAGTAATGTGAACTATTGAGACCCAGATCAGGAGGTTTCAGAGGTGAACAATTCTAGCAATTAGGCTAGAGATCATTCTTGTGATATTTTGGCAAGGAATACGGCTGCTCTTTTCCTTGTCTTAAGAATCTGCCTGAGGCTAACTAAATTAAAGAGGTCTTGTCCAATTTCACTGGCAGAGGTGATTTTAGGACAGCTTAATACTGATTCTGTTGTGTGGTTATTTGTAATCACCCTTATGTAGATCTATACTGAAAAAGAACAAGCAGGGCAAAAAACAAAAATACACAATTTGAGGGGAAAAAAAAAAGAGTATCACATAATGTACTGTTGGAGCAGGCAGCCATACTTGGCAGCACCAGCCAAGGTGGTTCTGATTTTAAAGGATATCATAGTAAAGGGGCTGTGGAATCTTCCTCCACAGTTAGGGAATGTTGTGACGTCAGGCATATGACAGGGGAGCCCCTGCACGGAGGCATTGAAAGGCCATTGCATGAAGCTTTGAAAGTGAAGCCTAGATTGTGTTCAGGACCCCAAGATGGTTGGAGAGTCTAGAGCTGTGAGTGCTGCAGGCAGGGAGTGGAACCAGCCTGAGAGAAAGAAGTGTGGTACAGTCAGCAAAGCTGACAGGGCAGGCATCTAAGCCCCTTGACATCAGAGATACAGGATCTGGAGTTTGTCCTGCTAGATTTCAGTCTTGCATTGGTCCTCACTGTGCTCATGGTCCTCTCTTTTGGAATGGTAGTGTATATTCTAGGCAATCATATGTTGGAAGTGTGATTTACTTTTTGATTCTCCAGAGGGTTGCAATTAAGAGATTACCTGGAGTCTCAAAAGAGACTTTGAACTTTGAAACTGTGTTGAGACTGTGAAAGTCAGGCTGGAGATGGTTAAGAGCACTGATTGTTTTTCCAGAGGTCCTGAGTTCAATTCCTAGCAACCACATGGTGACTCACAACCGTTTATAATGGGATCTGATGCCCTCTTCTGGCATGCATGTGTACATGCAGATACAACACTCACATACCTAAATAAATGAATCTTGAGACCATGAAAGTATATGGGGGCTATTGAAAGGGGACTATTGAAAGTGGATTAAAGGAATTTTGCATTATGAAATGAGAATGACCTCCATAGGCTCATATTTGAATACTTGAATCTCAGTTGGTGGGACTATTTGGGGGAGGATTTAGAGATGTGGCCTTGGTGGAGAAGGTGTGTCACTCAGGGCAGGCTCTGAGGTTTCTAAAGCCCTAGCTAGGCCCAGTGGCTCTGTCTTCTGCCTTCAAATCCAGATGTAGAACTCTGAGCTACTTCTCCAGTGTGGTTTCTGTGTGTTATTTCCACCTCTTCTCAGTCTTTGTTCAGGATTGCATCTCAAAGTCCAGAATGGCTTTGAACAAGAAACCAAGGTACTCTTTTAATGTGTGATCCTTCTTTCTCAGCCTCCAGATTATCTGTTTGCAGGTCTGTGAAACCTGGCCTGCCTTCTCTCCTACTTTATTACATAATTCATCATAACTTCTTATAAACTGCAAGTACTCGTAATGTACTGTGAAATATTGTTGCTTGGGACACAGAGAGATGGCCCAGCCAGAACATTTCTTACGTAGCAACCCTAACCATCTGTGTTGGATCCTTTGAACCATATAAAGATGGAAGGAAAGAACTGACTACACAAATTTATTGTTTAGCATTCACACAGTGGCTCATGCACACACAAAAATACATCAGGACCACATGTAGTAGGGTGGTGGTGGTAGTGGTGATGATGATGATGATGAATGATTTCAAGACCCATTAGAATTTATGCCTCCTCTCCAACTATATTTGGTTCTTATCATCCTACCTACTTCTGACGAAATCCTCATTGCCAAGCCTCCTGTGACCAATGTTTAATTCTTCTACAAAAGGAAAGTTTTTTTTTTCCTTCCACGAATGAATGCGAACATTATGGTTTCTGCTGTCTTGTGCCTCCTGTATCCAACAGACATCTGACCCCTCTCAGAAACTCGGGTCTCTTCACACGTTCATTATAAAGAATATCCTTTTCAGTCAAGATGCCTAAGAAGGTTGCAGGCAGCTCCTTTCTTCAGGTCAGGGCTCAGTGGACAGGATTTCATTTGGAAGAATATCTAGAAGGGCATGTTACATAATAGTCTAAATCAATAAAGAAGAATGTTTATTATTCTGTATAATGAGTAAATGTCAAACACATACCATCTTCAGTTTGAGTGTGCACTATCCTGTATCCCATCCTAAACACAGAGTCATACTCCACCCTATACACACACATGCAGACACTGATATCTTCCATGTGTTACAGAGAACACACACACACACACACACACACACACACATACACACACGTTATCTTGTCTGACAATATAAACCTCATACAGTAAAACTGTAGAGGGTCAGTAGTCCAGAGCCTTGTGCTTTTAAGAAATGAATGTTTTCAGGGTACAGGAGAGATGTATACACTTACTCTTCTGACCCATAGAGAGTCAGAGTGTCCCAACTGCCCATATGCAGGCTTTGCCGGGAAGGGGAAAAACTTCATGACTGAGTGAATATCAGTGGGAACTCATTGTCATTTCTTTTCCTTCTCTCTCCTTGTCTCAACCCCAAGAAGGTGAAAAAATTCATATAGGGGATGGAGAGGTGGCTCAGCAGTTAAGCGCACTGGCTGCTCTTTGAGAGGTCCTGAGTTTAATTCCCAGCAATCACATGGTGACTCACAACCATCTATAATAGGGTCTGATGCCCTCTTCCAGCATGCAGGTGTACATGCAGGCAGAGTACTTTCATATGTAAATAAATAATTTCTTTAAGTTTCATTTAAAGAGGGAATGGGGCTACAGAGATGACTCAGTGGTTAAGAGCACTGGCTGTTCTTCCAGAGGACTTGGGTTCAATTCCCAGCACCCACGTGGCAGCTCATAACTGTCTGTAACTCCTGTTCCAGGGGATCCAACACCTTCATGCAGACATATATACTGGCAAAACACCAGTGTACATAAAAAATAAAAATAAATTTTAAAAATGCTTGTGAAGAAAAGAAGATGGTGGACATTCAGGATCATGGGCACAATTCTAAAATCCTAAATATCAGCTTTAAAACACATAAAAGGAAATTTTCCTATAGTGAATCATTATTACTCTATGCCAAGCACACTCTCAATCCCAACTCTCTGTTTTCTTTATTTTATTTCTTCTCTTGTACAATACATCCTGACGCCAGCCTCCCCTCCCTCCATTCCTCCCACTTCCCCCATTCTCCCTCTCCCCAAGACCCACCCCCACCCCCACCCCCTTCCTCTCAGAAAAGAGCAGGCTTCCCAGTGTTACCAATTGAACAGGGCTTAACAAAACCAAACAAGGCCAGGCTCAAGCCCCAACATCAAGGCTGGATGAGGCCACCCAATAGAAGGAAGAGGGTCTCAATGGCAGGTAAAAGGGTCAGAGACCCCACACACACTCCAACTTTTAGGAGTTCAACAAGAGCACTAAGGCAGACAACGATAAGGTATATGTAGGGGACCTAGAACACACCCATGCAGGTTTTCTTAAGATTTATTTTATGTTTAATTTATGTGTATATGTGTTGGCCTATGTGTGTATATGCTGTTTCTGTGCATGTAGAGGGAGAGAGGGAGGGAGAGGGAGAAGGAGAGAGAGAGAGAGAGATACTAAGGAAGAAAGGAGAAAGATGAGCCTGCCAGCAAAGTTTGACATGACCCATAGAGATGGAGTTATGTGTGGTTGTGTGCTTCCAGATGTGTGTTCTGGGAACCCAACTAGAGTCAAATGGAAAAGCAGCAAGTATTTTTTTCACTGCTGAAACATCTCTGCAGCCACCAAATCCTGGTTCTTCCAATATGCAAAATTGGTTTGTGTTTTTCTTAGCCCATTATATCACCAGTGTTCTCATTTCGTGCAACTCAATAAGCTTACATCATCTGTGGAGCACTCTATTAGCACTGTTCTCACTGCATGGCAAGCACTCTTTCAGCATCTTTCATGCTCTGTGTCAAATTCTCTGTTCCCACTGGTCTGACTTTATATCAAGCATTCCATAAACCTTGTCATGAGTTGGTGCCAGAACTAGTAGCATTGCAATTGTGCCTAACTGAAGAATGAATGAAATATGCCCCAAAAAGAACACAGTTGAAACCTCACGTTATAAAGTTGAATGAAAGAAACCCAACAATATGGGTACTGTTATATTTCAAATATAAAATGTCCATCAAGACGCTCATGTGTCAGAACCTCAGGTGGTGTTTTGTGGAAGGTTGTGGAACATTTTGGACATGGGATCCAGCTATTGTCTAATTGTGCCATAGGGGTTAGGCTTAAGGCTATAGACCAGATCCTTTTACTGACCAAGCATTCTGCTTTCAGATTCACTGACATGGAATGAATGAGATATGTTACAAGTTCCCACAACCACAAACAGAGCTCTAGTTTCCAGGCCTCCCCCCATGGTAGATTGTGTTCTCTTCAATGGTGAGTCAAAGCGAACCCTTTCTTACTTCAATTTCTTCTTTTATGTATTTGGTCAAAAAATATAGTACATTAATATAGAAAGTTCTTATCCAGAAGTGAGGGCATAGCTATGATAAACAGATCATCAGGTATTTCACAACCAAGGGCTTGAGGACTGGCTTTGTGATAAAGACTTGGGATGGAACAGTCTTCTCCCCCTATACATTTCCAAGATATAGAGATGAAGCAGTCAGCTCTGGGAAAGGGAAAAAAGGAGGGAAAGGGGGACTTTATTTCAGAACATACCATTTGGTGCTGGAAGAAATGAAAGATTCCCATGTTAAAAGAGGTGTACCTCTGTGTTAAAATGCCTTCTTCCACGTTTGAAGCTCTGGGATCACCCTTCAGCACTGAGCAAAGAGGTTACCAATAGTCTTGAAACAATATGCCCAAATGGAATCATTAGGGAATGGTTATAACCTTGCACTCTTGGGCCTCACACAGCCATAGAAGGTGGAATCTCAACTCTCTTGCCCTAGTGTTCATGTGAGCTGGAAACCCTGGTAGATGTGAGGCCTCTTGCCAGAGCTCCAGGAATTATCTCCCAGTGGAGAAGTGGAGTTAAGAATTCATTATGATGTCAGGAACATTGAGGATGCCTAAAGTACAAATTGTGGGAGGGAGAAATGGATGTGCCCAGTATCTATTCCTGGGCTCTGGGTGCATGTTGTGGTATCATTTTCCAAGTATGGAGCCTTCAAACTGTGGAGAGTGAGGTGAGGAAATTGTAGGAGGAATGTTGCCACTCACTTGACAGAGTACAGAAGTAGGGAGAGTGTGTATGCAGAAGAGAGTTGGCAAGTAGCAAGGTTAAGACAGGGGCAAGTATAGACAATCACTTTATATCTCTATGCAAATAGGGAAGGGACTTTGAAGATTTCATTCATCTTCCTCCCTGGAGAATAGAATTTGTGGTTAGATTACCCAACATAGGAGTTGGGTTCAAGGAACTGCTACAGAGATTCTGAGCCATCACAGAAAATATTTTTGAGGAGAAGTCAGACTTTTTTGGTTAAGCCACATCATTGTTCTCTTTAATGGTATCCTCATCAATTTACCAGGGTAGCCTAGCCTAATGGCAGCACCAGAGGTCATAGAAAAACTCCCTTATGTCTGGGGACAAGGAGTCTCCTTTCAGTACCAGCACTGAACATGATCTGGTGACTTCACATGAGTCACTAGGGAACACAAAGCAATGTTTAACTTCTAAATGTCTCTAAATATTGAGCACAGAATCCAAAGAGAGTAGGAATCTGGAAAAACTCATGTAGATGTGAAGAATCAAAGCAAACTATGCCTACAACAGGGAAACTAAGGTGTGGAGAGGTTAAGTAGCTTGAGCAAAGCTAGATGTGGAGACTAAAGCAGGAGCACCAGAGAAGATCTTTTGAGTGTCCAGATTACCTGCAGACCTTACTTACAGTGTCAGGTTTTCCTGGTTCTCTAGTCAACTCCTAACTGCCATATCATCTGCCTAGCCTTCTGGCTTGACTGCCATACCATGAATTTTAGTCTTGCTAAGCTCTGAAATCATCAAATCCAAGAAGCTCCATGCAAGTTGCAAAAATGCCACAGACTTCGAGAGTTTCTTACAATCTGATTAAAAGCATGACTGGAGCTCGAGAAGCCCTTTACACCATTGACATTTAACCTAAACAACCCACTCTGCAGCGCCCCACCCCCTGCCATGTTCAGAAATACGCCATTCAAGGGGTTATGAAAAGATAGCTAAGCCTGGGTCTTCACCATGAAAGCACACAGGAACTGACAGAAGCATCCTGAAGTTTGTGGAAAGGAAGGAGCATCCCTCAGAAGGGTATTCAGCTCTGAAACATCATGGGAGAAGGGAGAAGAGAGGAGAACCTATGGAGTCAGAAGTACTGTAGCTACTTAATAGAAATTTATGTATACAGATATTTCTCAAAGAATCAAAAATAATATTTTTATAAAGCTGAATTTTGTTTTTTTTTTCAAACATAAACCATCTTTGGACATTTTCAGTCTCTGACTGCCCACCTCAGAGACCCAACTCCCAAGGTAAAAAACCACCTTAAAGACACGAGACTAGAGAACAGGTGAGAAGAATAGAGAGGATAGGAAGAGAGGGGAGGGGAGGTTCCAACCAAAAATGGGTGTTCAAAGATACAGAGGGGAGAAGAGAGGAGAAAAGGGGGCAGAAAGGTAAAGCAAGAATGTTAAAAAGAAGAATGGAAAGGAAAGATAGAAGAGGGAGGAGACAAAGATGTAGGGAGGAGAAGAGAAGAGATTTTTCATGTCCTTTCTGTGATAGTGGCATTTTCTCAAGTGAGGTTCCTCTTTGCAGACAACTCTAGTTGTGTGAAGTACACAAAAAACTGACCAGGACAACTACATAGCAAGACACTGTTTCAAATAGAAGATAGGGAAAGGTGAAAAACATATATGAAGAGAATGGCAAAGGGAGATGAAAGTCCAATAAACTGAAGTCGTAAGAGAGATGAAAAAGAGAAGAAATGAGGATAATAAGTCAAAAGAACTTCATCACTGCTGGTGGAAATATTAAATATATTTTGATTGATATATTTGATCATATTCTTCCCCTCCCTCAAGTCCTTCCACTCCCCTCCCTACCCATCCAACTTTAAGTTCTTTCTCAAAAAACAAACTAAAACCCAATACAACAATAAAACCCCCAAACCAAGAAAACAACACCCCAAAAGGAAAAAACACCAAATGGTAACCAAATGAAAGCACACAAAAACCTCTAGAGTCAATTATATTTTATTCAACTACTCCTGAATAAGAGGCTGCCCTGAAGTGGTTGATATACCCAGTGTCACTCTATTAGAGAAAACTGATGTTTCCTCTCCCAGAAGGTATAAATGACAGTTCAGTTGTTAACCTTTCCCTAGTGTCTAGTTTTACATTCATTCATTCAGTCAGTCAATCATTTTTAAATATAACAAAATAAAATAAAATAAGATAAGCAAAAACTATCACATCAAAGTTGGGCAGAACAAACCAGCAGAAGGAAAAGAGCCCAAGAGAAAACAAAAGAATCATATCTACTCATTCACACACTCAGGAATTCCATAAAAAACACTAAACTGGATGTAGAGAAACATTTAATCTTTTAATCCAGCAGCATGGCTGCTCTAGCAAAGGATTACATTGAAAGGCCTGTGACAGGCATTTGATCTCTGATCCAGGAGCATGGCTGCTCTAGGATAGAAAGAATGTTAGTACATGCCTTTAATCCCAATATAGCATATACCCTTAAACCCAATTCAGACAGCAGCGGTGGAACATGCCTTTAATCCCAACTCAGTAGAGAGAAGCGGAGAGTAGAAGCAGAGCCCAGAAAGGGATAGAAGCAGACAAAAAGCTAGTCATAGTGTAAGTCTCAGAGACTGAAACCTAAGTCTAGGTAAGCAAATTAGATTGTATGGAGGCTGAAGCTTTCCAGATCTAGGCTTAAGATTAGATTATACAGAGGTTGAAACCCTCTATGGACCCTAAGAACTGGAGATTAAATTAGCAAAGAATAAACTGCCTCTGCTATAACCCACAAAAATAATTAATAAAATCAATGCTTACATCTACATTTATACTAGAAACCATAATATATACACTGATGACCTGTTGCAGACCCATGCAGGCCCTGTGCATGCTGCTTCAGTCTCTATGAGTTTATATAACTTTGCTCGTGTTGATTTAAAGGGCCTTGTTTTCTTGGTGTCCTCCAGCCCCTCTGGCTCTTACACTCTTGCCACCTCCTCTTTCTCGGGGTTCCCTGAGCTCTAAAGGGAAGAATTTGATGGAGACATCTCATTTAGGGATGAGTGCTCAAGGGTCTCTCACTCTCTGTATAATGTCTGGCTGTGAGTCTGCATCTGTTCCCATCTGCTGCAAGAGGAATATGCTCTGATGATGACTACATACTAAGTATATGATCTATGAGTATAACAAAATATCATTAATCATTTTATCAGTTTTATTTTTCTCTTTTTTTAGACCAGTATTATATGGTTTTAACCTGGGTCCCTGGGCTATCTAGTCTGTTTCTTGATCTCCCAAACAGTGTCAGGTATGGATTCCATCTCATGGAGTAGGCCTTAAGTCAAATCAGATACTGGCTGGTTACTCCCACAAGTTTTATGCCACCATTGCCCTAACACAACTTGCAGATAGAACAGATTGTAGATCAAAGGTTTTGTGGCTGGGTTGGTGCTTATATTTCTCTTTTGAGAACGAGCCGAGTACATTCTTATAAAAAAGACACTAGGACATTGGAGTAAAGGCTTTATGTAGGCTCTGGCTTGATATCTCCATCTTCAATGACTTGTGTAGGTGTTGTCTTCAGCAATGGGGCTTTGCCATCCATTTGTAGAAAGCAACCTATATAGTCTTGGCAACAGCCAAGGTTTGAGAATTCCTGTGGTCAGCAACTCAATTAAATGTAACTCAATCCAAGCACTAGAAGGTTCATTTGGTGACAAGAGATAGCCAGTTGGAACTCTGTCTCCTCCATTATGTGGTAATTTCATTTAGATCATGTGTGTGTGTTTGTGTGTGTGTGTGTGTGTGTGTGTGTGTGTTAGGAAGTTTCTACTGTATTAGGTTTCCATACTACCACTTAAATGACCCTTAATTTTAGATGTCTCTTCCCATATTCCCTCGAAAAATACTCTACCCCCTTCCCTCCCCACTTGATTCTTCCATTCTAGTCCCACACATCTATCAGTAACTATGTATTCTATTTCCCTTTCCTAATGAGATCTTCCCTCTAGGCCCTTATGCTATACCTACCCTCTGTGGTCCTATGGATTGTCGATTGGTTATCATTGACTCCACAGTCAATATATATCAAATATATATCCATATATATTTGAATACATACCATATTTGTCTTTCTGGACCTGGAATACCTCACTCAGCATGGTTTTTTTCTAGTCCCATCTATTTGCCTGCAAATTTCGTGATGTCATTTTTTAAGAGCTGAGTGATACTCCATTGTGTAAATGTGCCATACTTCCTTTATTCATTCTTCTGTTGATGGTCATCTAGGTTGTTTCCAGTTTCTGGCTATTATGAATTAGAGTAGCAGTAAACATGATTGAGCAAGGGCTTCTGTAGTAAGATGAAAGTGTCCTTTTGGTGTATGCCCAACAGTAGTATGGCTGGATCTTGAGGTAGACTGATTCACATCTTCTTGAGCAACTACCACACTGATTTCTATAGTAGCTGTACAAGTTCGTATTCCTACAAGCAATGTATGAGCATTCCTCTTACTCCACATCCTCACAGGCATGAGCTGTCTTTTGTGTTACTGATCTTAGCCATTCTGATAGTTGCAAGATGTAATCTCAACATAGTTTTGATTTGCACTTCCCTGATGGCTAAGGATATTGAATGTTTCTTTAAGTGTTTCTCAGCCATTTGAATTCCCTCTATTGAGAATTCTCTGTTTAGATCTGTACCTCATTTTTAATTGGATTATTTGTTTTTTGCTTTGTTCTGTTTTGTTGTTTGTTTGATATCAAGTTTCTTGAGCTCTCAGTCCTCTATCAGATGTGGAATTGATAAAAAAAAAAATCTTTTCCCATTCTATAGGCTGCCTCTTTGTTCAAATGAGTGTCCTTTGCCTTACAGAAGCCTTTCAGTTTCATGAGGTCCCATTTATTAATTGTTGATCTTAGTGCCTGTGCTAATGATGTTCTGTTCAGGAAGTTGATTCCTGTGCCAATGAGTTCAAAGCTATTCCCCACTTTCTCTTCTATTAGTTTGGTGTGTCAGATTTTATGTTGAGGTCTTTGATCTATTTGAAGTTGAATTTTGTGCAGGGTGATAATTATGGATCTGTTTGCATTTTTCTACATTCAGACATCCAGTGTCACCAGCACCATTTGTCAAAGATGCTGTCTTTTTCCACTGTTTATTTCTTGCTTCTTTACCAAAAATCAGATGTCCATAGTGTGTAGCTTTATATCTAGATCTTCAATTCTATTCCATTAATCAATATGTCTGTTTTGTGCCAATACCATTCTGTTTTTATTACTACAGCTCTGTAGTACAACTTGAAATCAGGGATAGTGATAAAGCCAGAAGTTCTTTTATTGTTTGTGATTATTTTAGCTATCCTGGGTTTTGTGTTTTTCCATATGAAGCTGAGAATTTTGTCTTTAAGATCTGTGAATAACTGTATTGGAATTTTGATAGGAATTGCTTCAAATCTGTAGATTGTTTTTGGTAAAATGGCCATTTTTACTATGTTAATCCTACCAATCCAGGAACATGGGAGATCTTTCCATCTTCTGAGATCTTCTTCAATTTCTGTCCTTAATGTCTCAAGGTTTTTATCATACAAGTATCTAACTTGCTTAGTTAGAGTAACCCCAAGATATATTATTGAGGCTACCAGGGTTGTTTCCCTGATTTCTTTCTCAGGCTATTTGTCATTTGTATATAGGAGGGCTCCTGATTTTAGTTAATTTTGTATCCTGCTAATTTGCTGAAAGTGTTTATCAGCCATAGGTGTTTCCTGGTGGAAGTTTTTAGGTCACTTATATATACTATCATAACATCTGCAAATGAAGATACTTGGACTTCTTCCTTTACAATTTGTATCCCTATTGATGTCTTTCAGTTGCCTTATTGCTCTAGCTAGAACTTCAATTACTATATTGAATAGGTATGGAGAGAGTGGGCAACCTTGTCTTGCTCCTGGTTTTAGTTGAATTGCTTTGAGTTTAAACTGCCATTATTATGTTTATATGTCCCTTTTATCCCTAATCTTTCCAGGACTTTTATCATGAAGGGGTGTTGGATTTTGTCAAAGGCCTTTTCTGCATCTAATGTGGGCTTTGTCTTTTTGTTAGTTCATATGATTGATTACATTTATCAATTTATAAATATTGAACCATACCTGCATCTCTGGGATGAAACCCAGCTGGTCATAATACATGATTTTTTTATGTGTTCTTGGATTTGGTTTGCAAGTATTTTATTGAGTATTTTTGCATCCATGTTCATAAGGGAAATTGGTCTGTGATTCTATTTCTGCTTTTGATATGGCTAGAAGCCTATGGAGGCCAGGGCGTGGAATGTGGTGGTTTGAATGAAAATAGCCCCCATAAGCACATAGAGTTCAATACATGGTCACCAGAGTATTTCAATACTTGGTCTATTGCAAAGGATTAGGCAATATGGCCTTGTTGGAGGAAGTGTGTCACTGGGGGTGGGCTTTGTGGTTTCAAAACCCATGTATAGTGGAATATTTATTAATGTCTTTGCACCTGGCTTAGTCATTAGATATAGTGAATGTTTTAGTAAAGCCTTTGTATCTGGCTTTGTAGTGACACGATATAGTAAAGCCACTGTGTATCCAGCTTAATCATTAGAGATTAAGAAATTGTTTTTTAGACTACCTTGGGCCTTGAAGAAATTATGGTTCAAACACTGGTCACTGTAACGTATACA